>CM034146.1:29650991-30268352 GCA_019776745.2 Taxus chinensis | reverse complement strand
ATCTGAATTTTTAAATACAAAGTAAACTGCACTATTTAACCCAAAAAAGTTACCTTAAGAAGTATGAACCTTCTAGCTCAGTTACATAATTTCATAAAAGAAACTACCATCGAGCTCATTCCAGCTTCAAAAAGGATTTTAGGATTAATCATCTACTCATATAAGTAAATAAGAGTCTCCACACATCGATGTGACAATCCTAATCCCAAATACAAGAACATGGCCTCATTTTTCTCACTTAGGCCATACATTAACATTAGGATAGTATTTACTCAATGTACAACATCTCAAATTAGTCATCTATCAATAAATATTAAAAACTTGTAAAACAAGTCAAGTGAATAAGTAAGTAGCAATGTCGACTACTCAAGGCATTAAAGAAATTAGTGCAACTGAACCAAATAAATCTTATGACAAGATTTCACCAAAGGAAGAATAAGGAATGTGATTAAAATAGTTAAGAACTTCATTTAAAATTCGGATACCCCAAATCTGCATACATAACTTCAGGAAAGAGACCACAACACATATCCTCCTATAATTTCTAAAGGGGAAGTGATCAAACTTTACCTCAGAGACTGAAAGAGAAGGAGTCTAATGTCATGATTAGAATGGAATTCTTACATTCTATCACATGGGAAGAAGGTCGTAAGGACAATGCATACTCAATCACTACAATCCCGAAACTCCTTTATAAAAGAAAACACATATAAGAAGAGATTAAACAAAACATGTGACTGTTGTGTTTGAAATATAATTAAGCAAGGTTTCCCATCATGGCCATCCAATAGCAGTGATATTATACCCATATTAAAATAAGATGCATTAAAAAAAGTTTTAATCGCCATACAAGGTAATTATAGTCTTTAATAGTCATTCAAAAATTGACAAAGTTATAACCATTGCAACTACTAAGATTTTTCTTTTCTCTAGGTGAAAATAAAATGGTAGAATGATCGACTCATAATCATAACCATTCTAATATGGAAGAAAAAATAAATAGAATGTACAGAGAAGAATCCCTCAAGATATATTTCAAGAAGATGCAAAATAAATGTTAACATGACTTAGCAATAGGTGCTCAAGTCAGCTAAAGAAATGATGAAATTCCTTTTGTTTCAATTCCATGGACAAAATTAACTGTACACATCTAAGAAATTGACAAGACATTCTTTTATTTACAGCTCACACAGAGATCTAGAAAACCTATCAAACTAATCCAATTTGGTTGGTTCTAGATTAAGTAACCATCAAATCCAAAAGTCAAATACCCATTCAAAAATTACCATGAAATTTACAACAATCAGATTGTAATAAGTTTACTCCAAAAATTTACCTAGTTCTTAACAAAGATAAGGAACATGTAATCAAAATCAACAACTTCTAATTCAACTTGGAATCAGACAGCAAGAAAAACATATAGAAAGCTCAAATAGAGCTACAAGAATAACCCAAGCATCGACTCTAACAAAGCCAACTCTCACAATTGTCCCTAACCAATAGGACCTCATATTTTTATCCCTTAGTTTGGTACTCAAGAACTTAGAGAAAGGACTCAGTAAATAAGATCAGAAGGTATAGACTTCACACACAAGTATTCCCAACAAGGGTAACATCGAAATCCAATGCTCCAAGAAACAACTATCACATAGTTCCACAAAATAACTTAATTCGAGTGAATCAGGTTTAAAATGAAAAGTTTAAAGGGGTAATAAAACATTCACTCTTGTTTCCATATAAGAAGAACACACAAAATAGAGATTCCAAACACCCAATAACTGCTTAGCTCCCATCAAATACCAAATTCAAGAATTGATAGATTATATAGTAAGTTCAAGAAGAAAAAACTTAATTTACTATTTTCCATATGAACTCGACTTACCAAACACGAAGTAAAACATCCATTTACTGGTAGTTATGCAAGACCTACATTACTTCACAGAAAATCAGAGATGTAACCGATATAAATATTATTCATTTCTTCTACCAACCAAAATGAAAACTCGGTTTCAAAACATGAATCCACATATCATTTCCATAAGCCCATTTTCAAATAGATAAGAAAGATTCATGGATGCACTTCATTACTCAATCACCACAAGACTTAAGGTGGGATTCACCAGTAAATAAATAGGAAATCAATTCGATGACTACCATTCCAAGTAGAGATTCCTCAATCAGAGAATACAAAAAATATTCAAGCAAGGAAACCAAATAACCATCACAAAAAAAAAAAAAAAGCATTTATCTCATGAGGGAAAAATTTGTTTTATTGAAGACACTTAGAGAAAAATAGAGCATCTTAATGGATAGAGGCCTATCCTGCTTGATAGTGCTTTTTTCGATTCAAAGAAGATTTCCACCGAGACCGAGACTTCATAACTCCTTCTCCAAACAAAATCAACAACCAAAACTTCATTCTCAAATGCATCATATATTTCCATTGATTGAAAATAGTCCAAGGGAGTTAAAAATAACAACAAACCTAAAAATAGAACTGCTGGTTCGAAGAACCAGATAGCTCCATACAGAGAAAAAATTGAATGCATGAAAGACCAAATAACTCCAAAAAAATATACTCGCATGGTTTCCAAGGAAGTTTTCTCACAAAAACGATGACCCATAAGTGTCATTAATTTCCAATCTCCTGCCTATATCTCCACGCCACCACCATATAAGTTGGCTATTCCAAATTCAAAGAGAACATTCATTTCGAAACTTTAGTGATGGTGCCAACTAGGATCCCCTCTATTTCCATGTCTTTGTCCAACTAACAGTACCAAAATGTATTAAATTCAAGATCAAATCAAATAAATGACCTTAGAAACCATCGCCACCTTCTCATAATTTCCATGCGACTCCCCTTAGGTCCCTTTCTATCTTTGCAATAGCTTAGGATATATATCATTTTCTTATGATCTGACCTTAGGTTTATAAACATTGCCTTAGATAAATTTTCCATATTAGGATAGTACCATGCCCCATACCAATTTAGCATTAGGTAATAGGTTAGAAATGAACCTATTGTTATCTAGGTTATTTCCAAATCCCCAACTTTGTAAAAATACAACTTAGGTTAGGATGCAACAAGATTAGTGTACATAGACATAAGGTAGGTCTAGTTACCTTAGGTTAGAATCTCGTTAGGATGGATCTTAAGGATCTAGGACTTAGGTTATTATCCTCAATGGACCCAAAGTATACCTCCATTTTTTTTTACGTCTATCATCGTCATGGAGAAATTAGCAAGAGGTCTGAGCACACTACTTTACAGTAGAATGAAAAGAAAGAACTTCCAATAAGATCAACCTCTGAATGTCAGTTTACCATAGAGATCAGGTAAGAAGAATTAAAAACATACCTTAGATCAATGAAATTGATCAAGGTTTCATTATTATAAAGAAATAATTTGCAAACAACATTACCTTTACAACCTTTCTTATCTCAATAGAGTGGATTCCTTGCAAGTAAAAACATTTCAAAAAAATGAATCCAAGAACATAAATAAATTATCCATGGCAAGCATGATTACCACAGTCAAAAGAATACACCTTCTTAGGAAAAATCACAATGTCATAACGCTTGCAATGTAAAATCAGAAAATTTAACAGTTTGCCATAGGTGTTACATACTTCCCTCCTTAGAAAGAATCATCATCCTAATGATTAACTTATTTAAACAATTTGCTCAAAGATAATCACTTTATTATCTTTATTTCCATATGTTCAAAATAGAATTGGATTTTTTAAAATTCCCAAGGTTAGCATTTACGTAGCTATTTATTGTAAACAAATAAAATATTTTCCCAGAATTAACAGATTTATTGTCATAAAAGAATAAAATCACAAATTTTATCAGTCAACAAAATCAATTCTATTCAAATAAATATGGAAAAGTAGTTTTCATATCTTCCATAGTTTCCCAGGTTACACTTTCCTCTTTTCAACTGGTCCCACTAGACCTTAAATTTCCTTATTTCATTATTTCTTTAGTGCAACTGATGAGTTTACCAGCACTCATATAGGCTTAACCACGATTATTCTTGGGTCTTGGACCTGCAAGGAATTCCAATTTAATACATGTGATAAATCTAAAACGTATTTCTTAAGTAAAGAAATATGGAAAACATCATGCATTTGTGACAAAGTAGGAGGTAATGCTAAACAATAAGCTACAGGGTTGATTATTTCAACAATTTCAAAAGGTACCACATAATGAGGTGATAACTTGGTAGCCTTGCCAAAAGTTATAGAACTCTTTTTTGGTTTAACTCGAAGAAAGAACTTCCCACCAAGTTCAAATTTCCTATCAACTTGCTTCAAGTTAGCATAACTCTTTTACCTATCTCTGGCTTCTTTCAGGTGTTCACGAATTATTTTAACTCATTCTATTTCCATAAGGATTTCAGGTCCAATTACCTCTCTATCCTCAATGTTGTCCCAACTAACAAGGATTCTGCATTTCCTTCTGTATAATGCTTCAAAAGGTGCCATCTTTAGTGAGGCGTGATATGTGTTATTGTATACAAACTCAACTAATGGAAGGTACTCTTCCCATTTATACCACTGATCCATACAATACATTCTTAACATATCCTCTAAAACTTGATTAACTATTTCAGTTTGTCCATTAAATTCTAGATGATACGCAAAACTGAAATTCAGATTAGTTGCTAAAGTTGTGTTAAGAGTTTTCCAAAATCTTGAAGTCATTCTTGGATTTGTATCAAATATGATTAATTCAGGTAGTCCATGTAATTTGAAAATCTCATGAACAAACCTTTTTGCTAAAATAGGTGAAACATCCTTAAGATTACCAATAATAAAGTGTGCTACTTTTGTTAGTTTATCCACAACAACCAGAATAACATCATGTTTATTTCTTGACATAGGTAACCGTTGTACAAAATCCATTCTTATCACTTGTCATTTGTACTGTGGTACGCTATGAGGATACAATAAACCATCTGGATGCATATATTCATTTTTAACGCGTTGACAATCTAAGCAATGTGTCACAAACTCAATCACATACTTTTTCATCCCTTTCTAGAAATATTGTTGTTTTATATTAGCAAGCATCTTTGTAATACCAAGGTGTCTAGAAAAAGGTGAATTGTGAAATTTAACCAATAATTTCTTTCTTAAATCATTTAGCTAAGGTATGTATACCATGTTTCCAAATCGTAAGATTCCTTCATTATCAAAGTGAAAACCTTTATAACTCTCATCATTTGGATATGAAACAAGTGTTGTTTTCACTTGCTAAAAATAAGAATCAGATTCCATAACACTCTTTACTTCATCCTTGAACTAAGTTCTCAACGTTATAAGAGTAGAAATGTGCTTCCTACGACTTAGAGCATCAGCTAGCCTATTTTCCTTTCCCTTAATGTAACTTACGTCAAAATCATATTGACATAAAAAATATAACCATCTTCTCTATCTTTCATTCATATTTGGCTGAGTAAAAATATACTTTAGTGGAAGATGATCAATTTTTAGTTTAAAAGGTTTACCAAGTAGGTAATGCCTCCAAACTTGAAGTGCATGAACAATGACAACAAGCTCTAGATCATGTGGAGCATGATTCAATTCATGTAACTTAAGTTATCTACTTTTGTATACTATGACATGATCATTTTGGAAGAAAATACCTCCAAGACCTTCCCTGGATGCATCTGTTACAACAGTAAAGCCTTCATTAGAGGTTAGGTACATCCAAAATAGGTGCTGAAGTTAATTGATCCTTTAAAGATTTAAATGTAGATTCACATTTACCATTCCACACAAATTTCTTATCATTTTTCTACAATGAAGTTATTGGTGCAACAACTTTGGAGAAATCTTTAACAAATTTCCTATAGTAACCAATAATACCCATGAAGCTTCTGACTTCATGTACATTCTTTTGTGTAGACCACTCAGTTATAGATATAATTTTAGAAGGATCTACAACTATTCCATATTTACTTATAAGATGACACAAATAGTGCACTTCCGTGTCATGGAAAGAACATTTAGACAACTTACCAAATAACGGTCTTTTCTCAAGATTTCCAAGACTATCTTCAAATGCTCATGGTGTTCTTACACACTTTTAGAATATATGAGAATATCATCCAAGAATACAAGCACAAATTTGTCCAAGTATTCTTGAAAATTATTATTAATTAAATTAATAAAAGCTACAGGTGCATTTGTTAATCCAAAAGGTAAAAATGTAAATTCATAATGTCCATACCTTGTTCTGAAAGTTATTTTTCTAAATTTTCTCATCCTTAATTCATATCTAATGATATCCAGATCATAAATCTATCTTCAAATATACTCATTATCCATGCATCTAATCAAATAGATCATCAATTCTAGGAAGCGGATATCTATTCTTAATTGTTGCCTTGTTCAACATTCTATAATCAATACACAATCTAAGTATTCCATCTTTATTTTTCACAAAAATTACCAGTGCTTCCCAAGGTGAGACACCCGGTCTAATCAAACCTTTAGATAGAATTTCTTGTAACTATGTATTAAGATCTACTAATTCAATAGTAGTCATCTAATAAGGTGCCTTAGAAATAGGCTTGGTTCCAAGTTTGATTTCAATTGTCAAGTCAAATTTTGTTTTGGCTGGAAGACCTGGTAACTCTTCCAAAAACACATCACTGTAGTCTCGTAATAATGAGTAACGTTCTAAGAAATCATTATTTTCTTCAGTAGATTCAATAATTTTTCTTGCATACAAGGTACAACCATTAGTTTTGGCCTTCTTAAGTTACATAGTAGATAATTTCATAATTGAAATTTCATGTTTACACCCTAAATCACTACTATTTTCTACAGGTCATCTAAAAAACTAATATGTTTTTCAAAACAATCCACTTTTTCTTTATGCTCAACTAGCCAATTAACACCTATGATTACATCATAAGACCCCAAAGGAACAACATAAAGATCAACTTCCATGGAAAAACTAGGTATATCAAAGACTTCTCCAAAAAGACACATACTAACTGTATGAACAACATTATTCCCATAATGTATAGCCCATGATTTATCCATTTTTCTAGCTTTTCTTTTAAATTTCAATGCTAATTTACTAGAAATAAAACATTCAGTATCTCCCATATCAAAAATAATAGTTGCAGGTATGCCAAATAACTTAACCAGAACTTCTATGGGTGTGACTTGCCTTTTAGCTTTTTTGTCAGCTATTGGAGCAGGTATCTTGTGTTGCTGATTACGGTCATCCTTTTTCAAAGGAAATTGATTTGCGTAATGATCCTTTCCACAATTTTAATAGCCTCTTACAAGTCCCCTTTTAGGCTCAAATTTATTCTGAGCCTTAAAGTTATTATTCTAACCTCCATAGGACTTATGTCTGTTATTATTGTTTGTGACAAAGTTATTGCGTATATTAGTAGCAGGATTATTTTTTGTTGTTTTCTTATTATTATCAGCTGAGAACTTACTTTTCATACAAAACTTCTTCCATGGTACTTTCTTAGGTGCTAGAGACGATGAAGTGGAGTTTGGAACTTTCTTTCTTACTTCCTCTTTATGAGCAAAAATCAGTTCCAATTTCTGTTCCTGCCTAATGGATTTTTCAACAACCCTTTCCATAGTGGTTGGGATGTGAACATCCACCTCTCCCCTATAATGGGATTAAATCTGATGACAAATTCTCGTATCCTAAACTTCTCTTCAGTTTGATACTGAGGTACATACTTAAAGAGTTTAGTAAACCACTCCCAGTACTCTGTTACAGTTAATTTTCCTTGGGTTAAGTTCTTAAATTTAGTCATTTTTTGATCATAATAAATTTGTGGCAGCCATCGTTTCCTAAAATAACATTTAAATTGATCCCAAGTAATATTAGTTTCATCAATTTTTAACTTAGCCTTATGGTTGTACCACCATGAAGATGCTTCATGGGAAGGCTGATATGCTCCCCACATTGCCTTTGTTTCCTCTGATAAATTCCTTATTGCAAAGTACTTCTTCATTTCATTGAGCCAATTCTCAGCTCCATTTCCTTGTGTGGTGCCATCATGCTTAGGGGGACTTATCCTTTTGATATCATTTGTGAGTTTAGCTATCAACCTTGCCTTTTTATTTTCTGAATAATCAGGCATGTTTACATTGTTAATATCGACACCCAAATTTCCCAAATTTGCGTTGTCTGTAGGAGGTGGCTGATTGTTATTACCAGCATCTTCTTCCTCCTCATTTCTGATTACTTATTGTTTAAGTAAAGTCAAAAGATATCTTGTGTTTAACAGGGCACTAACGATCTCATCAAATTTTTGGGTATTTTTTACTTCTCAACTAGGCGGTGCATTGTTTGCAACATTTCCCCTTGTTCTAACAATTTTCTGTTAACAAGAAAAATTGAGTTTTATCAAATTATGGACACAATAGCTCTAATATTTGTAACCTTCATCTCTGATACCAAGATGTAACAATCTCATTTTAAGACTTTAGAAATAAGGGGAAAAAATATTTTTTATACCTAATGTTCTTATTTCTAAATAATCATAATTTAAAACACACATTCCATGTCAATCAATCTCGCAATAGATAATCATGTGCATCTATAAATGACTCGATGAGATACCGATATCTCATTTCATGACTCGGTTACCAACCAATCTCTCATTTTAACTTAAATATTGTATACTATGGGTATACTATGTATACTTGGTTCTCTTACCCTCTTCTAGGTATTGAGTGTTCTATTTAAGAAATATATATATATATTTGTTATCATATTCATCTGAAATCACATTTCTCAAACTAGGTGACAAAAGACAACGCAACCAACAACTTGCAATACTTTCGTAAAATGTTTTCAACATATTGTACATGTTACTATTCCTATATGACATACTTGTCTAATCAGAATACGTCCTTCACCCCACTGATCTATTATCTAGAATGGTGTTTACTGATTTCTATCAGTCCACTTCTCCATGGTTTGACCCTAACCTAGGTTATTGATATAATTTGGTATAGGGAAACACTCATGATGACCTAGGGTATATGGTCATACTTATTCGACCTAACTCAATTGAATGTGCCAAGTAACCCTAAGTAATTGAAAATCACTTCCTATGCTAAATCATATCCTTAGCATGATCTAGAGAGAAACTAAATTCAAGTCCAGGTTTGAGTAGATCTAGATGGACTAATGTTGAAGGGTTTTACAACATGTCAACTATACCAATGTATCCTTGTGAAGACCCAAGTCTTCACGAAGGTACATTTCTATAGTTGGCATGTGCCAAAATCTGACAGAACTACTTCATCACAATTTACACACCTTAAGAGGTAATTTCCAATTAATTATCTTTGGACTAAGATTCAAATCACAACAACCTTTCAACACCCTAATCCCAACAATCCTTAAGTTTTTAATCCTTATTAGAGTTGATTAGATAATATGAAACCTCATAACCTATGATTGCTTTTATGCTCATTACCTTTTTCTTAACGTGAAATTAATTGAAAAAAGAAACAAAATCTATCATAAGGTTTAATTAATGTGTCTTAACCATTCAAGGAATGTATAAGAATCAAAACAGGTTTTGTTATGATAGAATTCATAGATATGAAGTCTAAATGGTTATCAAACTCATATACCATTCGTTAATTTTGTATCCTTGTAAGAGGAGGAGAACCTTCCTCATTATGGTTAAGTATTAGGATTTATTATACCCTTATCAAATTCACACATCCTAATATGTTAACTTATACATTCTTAACATCATAATAAACCATACAAGATTAGGTAAAGAACAACAATACATGCAACCTAGTAAGTTACATTCAAATAAGGGAAATTGTACTAATTCCCATTTATCCAGCCTATTCAATGAAAATGAAAATAAGGATCCAATCAGATATGAATGGAAATATCTAAGATAGGATTTCAAATTTCCTTCATATTATGAAGAAGAGAATTGACATAATCAATTAAGTAACTTAATTCTTTTCAATTCATCATGATAAATACACATTTTACAAGACTATGCATTACTGACATATTTCATGTCAATCAGCATCAAGATCATTTAGGAATACAACTTTTCTTCCTTCAATACATTTCAATAATAAATCAAAATTCTCTATAAATGGTCCAAACTTTTAAGTAACCAATACATCATAAAATTATCGCCTTCCTTTATCACTTACAAAGTCCATTTGTAAAAATTGCTAGCATGGGTTAGTTCATTGAACTGAGCATGATAAACACTAATCATTAAAATGAAATGCTTTCAACTAACTATTTCATTAAACCAACTCGGATTTTACAAAATAGTGAGGTCAAGAAAACAATTAGTCATAAGTAATAACCATAGAAGAAGAACAATTAATCAATTTGAATAACATTCAAGGAAATATCATGATGTAATAAAAAATCTATAGCATGATATCATATAAATAATGGTCCATCCAATACACTTATCCATATCAAATAAAAGTACCTTCTAATTATTTCCTTCACAATTCATCTGAATTTTAAATACAAAAATTAACTTCACTATTTACCGAAAACAAAGTTACCTTCAGAAGTAGGAACCTTCTAACTCAGTTTACACAACTTCATAAAAATACACTACATTCGAGATCATTCCATCTTCAAAAAGGATTTAGGATGTATCATCTAATAATATAAGTAAATAAGAGTCTCACACATAAGATGTGACATCCTAATCTCAAATCCAAGACATAGCCTAATTTCTCAAGTTAGGCCATACATTAACATTAGTATAGTATTTACTCAATGCACAACATCTCACATTAGTCATCTATCACAAATATTAAAAACCTGTAACACAAGTCAAGTGAATAAGCAAGCAGCTCTGTCGACCATTAAAGGCATTAAAGAAATTAGTGCAACTGAACCAAATAAATCTTATGACAAGATTTACCCAAAGGAAGAAGAATGACTATGAGAAAATAGTTATGAACTTCCTTTAAAATTCAGTTACCCCTAATCCTCATACAAAACTTTAGAAAAGAGACCACAACACATATCCTCCTATAATTTCCAAAGGGGTAGTGATCAAACTTTACCTCAGAGACTGAAAGAGAAGGATTCAAGTGTCATGATCAATAGGGAATTCTTACATTCTATCACATGGGAAGAAGGTCGTAAAGGACAATGCAGACCCTGTTAGCATAATTTAGCATAGGCATATTTATTACATTTTATTGCAGTCTTTTATTTAATAATGTGCAACATGTGCACTCTAGTCTAGTGACTTGCATTCAATATTGTTATGTTGGATAACATTCAATATTGGTATTAGTAGTAATTACATGTGCATGTGAGATGGGTCTTATTATCTCGTATTTGATGTCTGCTAGGGTGTCATGTCTATCCATATGAAGCTTTCTAATATCTATAAATATTACAGCTCTTGCATTGTAATGTAATATGATTTCATGATCAATAATATTTGTGAGGCTTCCGTCCCTCTTTGGTCATTGCAATCTTATTCTATTCTATCATTTGGTATCTAAACTATACCATTATTATCATTTGGTATCAGAGCAGGTTCTATCCAAGCAAGGTTGAAGAGGAACACTATTGGAGAGGATCCATTGGAGAAGAAGATCTGCATCAAAGGAGAGCCATTGAAGCATCCCACACCCTCCATTCCTCCCAAGCATCCATCAACTAAAATTTGACCTATCCACTTATTTGGAAGGTAAATTTTTTTATTAGTCATTGGCATAGCCAATTGATCTAACATATTGGCGGAATATTTTAGATTTGGAGATCTTTAAAAAAAATGGAGAAAGATCTTGAAAAAAATTGCAGATCTAAAAAAAAAAAAAGATTTGTGAAAAAAAAAAAAGATCTAAAAAAAAAAGAGGGGAGAGATCTTGAAAAAAATTGCAGATCAAAAGAAAAAAAAAAATCAGATCTAAAAAAAAAAAAATCAGATCTGAAAGTGGAGGTGTGAAGAATTCGAGAGCAAAGGTTGAAGCAGTCCCGTCAACCAAATTCCAGCAGATAGATCTTAGAAAAAAAGAACGTAACTTTTCATACAATGTCAGATTTATGTGCCATTTTTTTTCTGAAAAGATAAGAAGGAGATGCACAACTTTTCAGTTTACATCATCTTCAGATTCGGCCTCTACATATGACGAAAAGTCTGTACAAGTCGGATTATTTTTTTCTGAAAAAAAAATCAGATCTAGCTGGTAAATTGGTAAGATCTAAAAAAATAAGATTCTGAATCTTCTAAAATTTTGTCGGTTTCAAGAAAAATATTGTATGATGCTGCTGTCAAAATTTTAGAAAAACGTAGATCACAGTTTGTGAGAAAAGGTGAAAACAGTATTCAGATTGTTTGTTTGGATCTTAGGAACAAACAGGTTAGCGGTTCAATTCCCACTCTCTCCATATTTTTTCTTAAATTATTTTTTTGGAAAATTTGGAGAAATTAATAAATTTTGGGAGATTTCAAAATTTATAATCTCACCAAACACATTTAGAGCCACCGCTAAATTTAGTGGAAAAACACCTATTGGGGGTAAACAAATATTTTTGGCCTAAATTGTGTATTTTGTGATTCTAAACCCTTTTTTGTAAAGAGGGGGGACACAAAAACTTCATTTCGATGTACTTTTGGAGCATTTTTTACTAATCTTGGTGCATAAAGTGAAAAAAAAAGGTACAATTTTTTTATTTTATGTTTGGTTCTATCACACGAGATCTTTGATCTCATATCAGCGTTCGGTATATACCGTGCCTCTGAAAAGCCGCTTACGGTGATGCCGTTGCGACTACTACTACACTTAACGCCTAACACAACTGCCTAAACGTCATCTGGGCATCGACCCTATAAAATCGACGGGGAGTAATAAGGACACAATACACACATATTTGAGCCCTCCCATCCGTTTGTGCTTGCACAAACCCCTCTCCGTATTGTCTAAGTACCACGTACTAAATTCTTTCACGTGCGTTAACACCTCTTTCCGTACTGACGGGTATATTGAAAGGGTGATCTTCTTCCATGTACCGACAGGTATATCGAAAGGGAACGTATATAGAAAGGTTTGGTATATTGGCCTGACGGTATATTGAGAGGGAGACCATAAACTTGGAGTGATAAGAGCCTTACCCTTTGTCAGAAATTCAGAGTTTCAGAAATTCAGATTGTAGAAATGGGGTGCACAAGCACCAAAGTTCTTCTTTCCAGATTCACAACTGCTTAGAGGAGACAACTATGCTGCATGGAAACCGAAGATCAAGACGTTACTTGAGTTTGAAGACCTATGGACAGTTGTAGATGGACAAACAATAAGATCACTTGATGATGGAAGACAACAAGTTCAATTTGACAGGGAAAATCAAAGGCCAAGTTGATCATCTTGTTTAGCGTAACAGACGATGTGCAACCCCACATTAGAGATGCCACATCGGCCAAGGATGCATGGGATAAGTTGAGCACAGTCTATGAGGCAAAGAACAAGAATGCCATCCTCACCTACTATCACAACTACATACTCTCAAGTTCAAGCACAATGAGAAAGTTGAAGTTTTTTGAGACGATTTGCTACTTTGAGGGAATCTCTATTGGCATTGGGAAAAGAGATAAGTGATGAAGACCTTGTACCAATTGTGTTGCGAGCACTTCCTCCTTCCTATAGAATCTTTGTGACAACTATCAATATGAGTGAACAAACAGTCACCTTTGAGAAGTTGGTCAATCTACTCCCACAAGAAGAGGCAATGACAACAAAGATTAGGAAGATGAGAAAGCACTATCTTCCAATCATAAAGGAAAGGGAAAATTTCAGTCCAATCACAAAAAGTCCCAACAAAACCAAAGTCAACGGAGACAACACCAAGAAGTGTCCCCATTTTCAATGAGGGGACTATTGACATCCAAAGATTGTTGGTACACCTAATTCCATGTGTTAAACATGTATTCATTTCTTCAAATCTATACTCCAACATAAGTTATAATGTAGCCTTCCCATCCATAGTCAAATCATTACAATATGCCTTTCAATGAATACAACCGCACCCACAAGATTCCTTATAAAAATATTTACAAACATGCTAAAAAAAGGATATAAGTTTATTACAACATGCAAAAATCAAGATCACAAATGTCATTATTCCTTCTCAAAGAGAGGATAACATAACTCAACATAACCAAGTGTAATATAAAAAATCATCCTAAGATATGAGAAGTATCAACAATATTACAATGCCATTTCAAAAGAAAGCTAAAATGCAAGAGGATAAGCCCCCCTACCCCCCTAAATGGGGAACAACATTAAAAATATCCAAATTTTCTTCTCCAAACTCCAAGCCAAATCTGCAAGTTACAAATCTAAGATAGTATTCAAAGCACAAGACAATAGGGTCCTGGTTCCTCGCAACTAAATGGCATCATCACATTGTCATCTTCAATAAATAGAGGACATGATAGCCTTCCTCTTGCTGGTATCCAAATTTATTCTCCTACGGGGGCCGAGTAGTAGCACGAGATTAGTAGAATACTTAGGGAAATACAAACCCATGATATGAGTTGTTTCTATAGCCGGGGATGGGATTTGTATGACTCTTTATCACTCGGGTGTTGGAAAAATGGATATCAAATCACTGAGGGTTTGATCTGTCCCCATGACATTAGGTTGTGCCTTCAACCAGGGTGAGAGGACCCGTTTTGTAACCTGCGTCAGTGAAGGACATTGAGAGCTCCTTGTTTACACAATCTTAATGAGAATATTAAGGAAATATGATCAATATAGCACAATATAACTCTCAAAACTTGTCACACTAGAGAGTGGAGATGTTTTGTGGACAAAGGTTTGGGTTACTAAAGACAATAAATGAATCCTAATTGTTCCCTGTATACTTTGGCAATGGAATTATTCATTTGTGGATACATAGTACAAACAAGGCTAGTTCGTGTAGGAATCGTTGTTTGAGAAATTTATTGGTGGGAATTTAAGCAATATAGAATGGATTATACCAAATCTTTGAGAGCCTTTATAGAAATTTGAAAAATCACAAATATAATGCTTCAGAACAACCAAGATATTCCTTCATCTAGAGGTGTACATCAATGGTAGACTAGAGATGCATGATTTCATACACTCTTTGAGAAATCAACACAAAGGTTCATGCTAAAGACTAAATTAAATGCTAGGAATCCCTGGTTTATCACACCTAAGATACACTCATAGGCTTACAGATAATCTTTATCAAATATTTAGATTAAAGTGATTTTAAATTTTTTTTTCATTACCAGATAAAGGCTCTTCTCATAATGAAATTGCAAATGCCACAATACTAACACACAGACAAGATCTTATGTGACTCAGAGATATTTTAACATAAGATTGCAATAGGAATGGTAAAAACTATTCTAAAATAAAAGAAGACACAATAATGCACATGATCAACACAGATTCATTCAAAGTTCATCAGATTCATCAACAGGGGAAAGTTTTCTTAACAATCTCATAGCCTGTCAATGGTTGTACACTTGCAACCACCTTGATGAAATTGAATCTAAAAACACAGGGAAATGAAATGGTCTCTCAGATGGCCTCTCAGGAAAATAGTTTTCTCTTAGACTTTGTCATAAAATTTTAACCTCTGACCTTTTGCAAAGAGTGTTATCATTGCATTTATACAATTTCACTTGCTCACTCATCCCAAATTTGGTCCCCAAAAGACGAATATTCGAGGAATCCTTTGTTTGTTACATGTTTTTTTTAGAAAGTGATGTTTAACAAATTTACTTCCAAAATCTTCAAGGTGAATAGATCATGAACTGATCACGTTTCTTAGACCCTCAACCATGACTCGGATTTCATGCCATAACTTTTTTTATAGTCCTTCTAATAATTCATTGATTCTGTTGTGCAAAAAAACCCATTTTTAATAATTCACGAGTGGCTCCATATGGTTAGATCTAACAAGCAATCATTTTCACCCTCGAGAATACACCTTCAGAAATGAGTTCCTTTGCATGGATACCTGCATTCATTCCTCTCGTAAATGAGTGTAATCACATGGATTATATCATATAACTACACTACGAGTGCGAGTCGGCCATTTGTAAAAAGGATTCAAAAGAAACCTCCACATATTTCCTTGGCACAACTAAAAAGGTGAAGTCCAGAGATAGGCTCCCAAATGAGCATGGGCCCTCCACGTGTTTATAATCCTAGAGAGGTGCACCAGTCCCTGAAAATTCAGAGTATGGGAAGGTCCAACGGAAGCTTCCATGTGTCTATTTGCTGAAAATTCAAAGATGAATTCTTTTGGTGTTCAAAATAGTCTCACCCTAGTTTTCCTTTGAAAATCTATTGATTTATGGCCTCTATAACTTTCTTTGTCCCCATGCTATGTTTAGTTAATCTTTGTTTCCATTTTAATCTATTCCTAGGTCGTAGATCACTTATGGGTCCATGGTTTGCTCTTTGCTTCCTTGTTCTTTTGGAAAAGGTTTGTAATTTGGGTCTTTTGTTCTCTTTTCATCTAAAAACTCAGGTTCTACCATATTTTCCAAACTGCATGGTCTGAATTTATCTTCCTTGTTATTTATTCCCTAAATACTTGAAGAAAAATGAATGGATGTATCTTTGAGGAACGTATTTGAGCCTTGTAACATTTCTAAATTCTCTCTCCTTGGAGACATTTTCATTTTTGCACTTGAATGATCATTTTTCTGTATTTTACGGTTTGACAGGCATTTCTCCTAGTCAAATTTGTATCCTTGCATCGAAAGGGAATGTGACATCTTTTGGTTGGACGTGGCTCAACTAGGTGCTTCAAAATTTATATGAATAATCTCAACTTAAAATGTGTCCACGTGGAGGAACGACACTATTTTCAAGATCTAATTTTTGGTTTGGCCTTGGAGTAGTGCCAGGAGGACACATGGAGGTTTCCGTTGCTTTGTCAAGACTTAGATAAATTTTATGCAGCTAAAATAGTTTGACGAAGAATAGGGACACGTGGAGAACCCGTGCTCGATCAGAGTCTTTCAAAGAAGTACGAGGAGGACACTTGGAGACCTCCACTCACTTTACATTTTGCTCAGAATTTTCAATGGCCAAAGGAGACTACCCCTAAGCATGACACTTGGCACCTTCCACTTAGCTTCGAGCCTTCAGACGAATTTTTATAGGCCAGGACACGTGTTGAGCTCGCACTCATTTGAGGTATCAATTTTTGGGGACCATCTCAAGGTGCACCATGGTGACATGTGGTATTTTAAAAATCAAAATGAGTGGGGAAGCAGACCATCAGAGGTAACTTATAATTTTTTCCTCTTATGCTCAAAAGGGTTAAGATGTCAAAAGTGGCCCGCAAGCTCGAAGGAAGAAAGGTCAAAGCTTGCTTCAGTCAACGGTGGCGGTGCGGGCCTTCGGAGAAAATTTGGAAAAATTTTCCTTTGTGGGGAAAGGAGTTAAAAAGTAAAAAAGGAAGCTTGGTTGTGTTGGGACTCACATTGGAAACTTGAAGTGGAAGGGTGGTACTGCAGGGGAAACTTGGAAATTTTTCCTTTTTCCAAAAATGATGGTCAAATGGAAGAATTTATCCACAGTTCCTTTGTGGACCCACCTCAAGACATGTGTCAGGCTCATTTCTCGAGGGCGGAGGTGTGGAACAAAATGTGATTTTTTTCCATTTTTCCAAAAGTTGTAAAAAGTCATAAGAAACCCCCGGGTCTGTTTTTAAGTTTTAATCTTCCACGTGGATGACCAAAATTCAAAGTAAAGATCAACGACAGCTGAGAGTTTGGATCTAATTTTCCTCCCATTTTTACTAAAACATGCCTAGAAGTGTGAGTCTTCATGATTTATTGGTATCTCCTGCACACCAGGAAGAGAGGGGAGTTAATGTTGATGTCTGAGTTTAGTGGGGAGATCTGGAAGATGTCTTTCACCATTAAAATGGTTTTACTATCGTGCTCGATCGAATTTTCTATTTTTCTTCTCCTAAGCATGTAAGGAGCCAGATTTGATAGATTACATGTATAATTGGTTGGAGAATTGAAGAAAGAGTGATCTACAAGAGGAAGGAGTTGAATGTGGGAGATATTCCGATGAGATCTGCCCCCTCAAGCACCTAGCGAATTTTTATAGATCAGATTATGAGAATTGTAATCGTGATCATGGAAAGCACTAACAACACTCAAGGTGTATATTTTGGAAGGGGAAAAGGGGTCTCTGTTGTAAATATTATAAATGGAATTAATTTTTCATGCAAATGATTGGAGTGTAAGGGTTCAGGAATGAATTTTGTAATAGAAAAACCTTGACAGAGCCCATCATTTTGAAAAGCCATTTGAGAAGCTTATATATATATATATATATATATATATATATATATATATATATATATACTATAAATATATTATATATATATATATATATTGTATTAAATATGATCATTTAAATGTGGTTGTAAGTGTACAACCATTGACAAGATTTGAGACTATTCTAGAAACTTTCCCCTGCTGATAGATTTAATCAAATTTGAGTTATCCTATGTTTTCTTGAGAAAAATGCGTTTGTTTTATTTCTGAATGTATGTGAGTAGTTTTTCTTTTTTCTATTGCAATATTGTATTAAAATTTGGTTCAATCACACATGACTCAATCCTTGTGATAGTTTAATGGCATCTGAAATTTCATTTGTCAGAATATCTTTCATCTGGAATTGGAATAAACGATTTAAAATCACTTTTATTTCATCTATTCACAAAGATTGTCTGTAAGCCTCTAGTTGTACCTCAGGGTGTGATTTTACTTAGATCTTGATGCTTTGTTGGATTTTCTAACTCGAGCCTTCATGATAGAATCTGAAATATTGTGTGAAAAAGTGCTAATTCGGGCCTTCATTGAATCACATATTCTAGTTAAAGAATCACTTTAGCTATTCTGTGGCATTATGTTTGTTTAACCTTCCATTTTTTAAGGTTCCCCAAGGATTTGGTGAATCAAGTTCATCCTTCCCTACATCCCCACAAAAAAATTAATTCAAAAACATCCAATCCTACCCGCACTACCCCTGTCTGGTCATTTGTGTATACCAATGCATAATCCCCATCACCGAAAACATGTAGAAGAAATTAAGGGTCCCAAATGTCTTTCGTAACCTTTGCCTTGTTGTGATTATATCTCTATGATATGGATGTGACAACTCGTGATAGTCAGACTTGGTGTGTTGATCATATTTTCCCAAGGTATTCTCTATAAAATTTATGCAAAAGAAGGATTTATCATTTTTATTCAATAACAGATGTTACAAAATAGGTTCTCTTACCTTGGTTAAAAGGAATAACCTAAAATAGTGAGGATAGATCAAATCCTCTTGAAAGAACTATCCATTTCTCCACATTTGAGTGACAGTAAGCCATTTAGATCTTATCCATGGATACAAAACGACTCACCATGATCAATCTGTCTCTAAGCTTCCTGCCAAACCAGTGATAATGCTCAAACTTTGAGGGAGAATCAATTTGGATACCAACACCTAAGTGGTGCCACTACTAGGGATTTCAATTCACAATCAAGACCATGGTAAAACACTTCTTGTATGCTCCAAGTGTTGTGTGCAATTCTTTCAGTTTTCACACCTAGGTGCACTAGCTTTAATTTAAGAAATATGGGTAAATAAAGTTTAGAATCTTTCCATTTCTAGTTTCTAGCATTGTCAGACATTTGAAAAATCATATTTAGTGCATTTTCACAACTAGGGTGGAAATTCTTAGTGAGGACTCCCTGTTGAACTGATTTTTAATGAGAACCAGTGTCTTGAAACTCTTTCAAAGTCAACTTTGTTACTAATATTGGCAAATATTGAAGGAAGAAAATGTTACTTTGGTAGGGAGCTTGCTAGGACATTGTTTCCAAAGCTAGGAAAATAAAAATTAGAAGGAAGAAAACCTTGGAGAGCTGTTGGAGATCAACAAACAAGCAAAGGTATCTCCATTGATGAAAGTGATCGGCCTATCATTGAATATTTCCATTCAAGTGAATCTGAATCAGGTAGCCTCTTTGTGGAAATGAATTCTCCAGCTAGAGAAGGGCCTTCATTTCATTTTTAATGGTTTGCTTCACATTTTGAACCCATATTTTCTGAGGTTGATAGGGATTTCTAAGAGACAAGGCCTTTGGGGGATCTCCATTTTGAAAATTATACTCCTATGTTCCAAGGGCCCTCTGCCCCTTATCAATTTTTCACCCCTCCAAGGTCACGTCCTCGAATCCACATGGCCCAACCCCCACCCAGACCCTCTTTTCTTGTAAACACCTTTGGCCCTATAATTTTTTTGGGAATGGCTAGTTATCCAAATGCAGTGCCTTAAGATGTAAGGAATAGAATGCCAAAGTTCGAAGGAAACAATGTTATAATTGGTGATCACCATCTAAATATTTTTATCAATATGATGGAATATTTTGAGATTGAACATGAAGATGTATATATCAAGTTGTTTATCCATACCTTGGAAGAGGATTGCCAAGGACTGGTATAAAGCATTGCCAGATAACTCTATTGATTCTTGGAGTGAGATGAGTAATGCATTTAGATTACAATATGATGATAGAAGTGATACTAGGTTTCTTTTGATAGAATTTGAAAATATAAAAAATAATCCTAATTTTGTCAGTACATGATTTCAACACAACATTTAATAAGACCTTGAGAAGATTTCCTGTTAGGATAAGGCATTGTGATGAGTCATGTTTGATCAAATATACTGATGCATTTGATAAAAAAAGGTTCCATATTACTTAAGAGACAAGAACCCCACAAATTTGAGGTAGGCCTTCACCATTGCTCTGAAAATAGAGAATAACATCAAGGCAATTGGAAAGCCTCCAAAAAGGGAGGGTGTAAAGCTGGTTAACCCAGAAAAAACCTCAAACAAGAAAGGCTGCTAATTTAGAAGAAGTTGTGAAAACTTTTACACGAACTGTCAACAAAATTTACTTGCAAACTAGCCCGGGATGAGAAGAGAATTGGGTAGTGTTATCTCTCGAAAGTGTACCCTATAGAGAGATGGCTATAAGTTTTCTAATCTTGCACAATTGATCTCTCTCTTTCGTATATACAATGGAAACACCTCAGGTTTGTGGGTATACCTATTTTTAGGTGAGTCTCTGGTATCAAATTCGGTTCCTTATTGATGTATCCTAAATTTGATTCTAGGGTTTAGGAGTAAAAGATGACTGTAAAGTAATTAAAACTAACATGATACACAAAAAGTTTGAGAGGGCTTTGATTGAGTATATGCACAATTGATATGTCAACAATTTTTGATGCATGAGCCAAAAGTCTTATATAGAATTTAATGGCAAAACACTTGGTTGTACTGAGGGAAGAATATCTCAAAAACACTGATAAGTTAACATGCACATTAAAATTATGCATAAAATACCGAATTTGTAGTAGGGTAAGATGATTGATCAGGGAATTTACATTCACAAGACTAATAGAAACATACACAAGACTGCAAATAATTTGTAAGGCATAAATTCTTCATACTCAGAAGGTAAAACTGGCAAAAATTTGCTTCAGTACTCCTATATCCTAAAATTCCTCCAGAAGTTCCTCTCTGGAAGTTCCCCCCTGCGCTTTGGAAAGGCACACAATATATAGCAAAATAAATTTACCCTCTTCCTAAAAATAGCCTAAGGCTTGTACTCGCCCATGCATTTATTTTTATCCTTTATTTAAAAAAAGATAAAGGAATTAAAATAGAACATGCAATTACAAATAAGCATTAATAGCCTTGATTACAATACATTCAAACTGAAGTTGACTGTTCTATTTTTAAGAAGGGTGAATAATTTGCTAAAAATAAGATTGCTTGCTAGGCAAGTCTCTCTCCATGAACATGCAACTCTTTCTTCTTCTCTATTATATCCTGTTGTGAAGGCATGCAAAAATACTCCTGTGTATTGATAAAAAAATAAATTACATTAATTGTAATACTTTGCAAAATAATTCATCCAAATATCTATCATGATTAGGACCACCTTTGTCTGTGATGTTGACACTTGTTCTATCTTCTATTGATCACATGGATAACACAGTGTAAATTATCTCTAACCTTCCCACTAGTGGGGACCACCTTTGAACTTTACCATTAGTCTTCATTGGTTTGGCCACTCTTGATTATCGGACCTTAGACTATAGTACTAAGATAGTCCAATGAATTTGGCCCCCTTTGAATATGCATATGGCACATTATAATACTCATCCACTTTGATTATTATTTCCTTTTCAGCTTTTATGGGCATGTGGGTAAATTTTTTTAAAATTTTAAGTCCTTTGTGGACTTTTAGACCTTTTTCATGTTTTGTCCCTTGTGCGGACTTTTGGACCTTTTAAAGTTTTTAGGCATCTTTGTATTAAGTCTCAAAACTTTGAGAAATCCTACTGATCCTCTGATACTATGTGGAATTATTTTTGACTTTTCTCCCCACGGCTTTGACTTTCTCATCGTGGAGGCTCGGGCTTGCGGGAAATTTTTGGAACTTTTAAGTTTTGCACTTTTTAAAGTTTAAAAACTTAAGTGAACCCCGACCTCCATTTTTCCACTTCCACTGTGGTGACAACACATGTCTTTCTCAGGCCTGTAGGCATGTGGATGAAATTTTTACAATTTGAAATTTTGGTTAAACTTACTAAGTTCGACCAACGACTGCCATTCCACTTGGACTGTTTTGTCGGTGGCTCTTCTTTTGAAACTAACTCAAGTGGAATTAGGGTTTTTGTACAATTGACATGTATGTACCTGATATAACCCTGGTTTGGTTTGATTAAATTGGAGAAGTATATTCGTAAAACTTTGGAAACCTACTCATTTCTGCATAATCATTTCGAGCTCTTTGTTTGTCTTGGCAAAGCCCTGGCTGATTTTTCTTGACGCCATTGTTAGTGTTTATCGAGCTTCGGTTACACTTGTAATTTTTAGATCTTCCTCTGTCTAAGTTTTCTTAGGAGGTGGTTGGATGTCTGCCGCCATTGATGATTGTTTTGTGAGCTCAGCTTCTCTATGTACAAAATATTCTCTGTGTATTTCTGCAAGGGTTCTACAGTGGAACTCTGTATTCTCCTTGGACGCAATCATTGAGAAATTGAAGATTGATTACTTGGTCTCTATGTGATGAGCATCTCTATTTTAATGAAGGAATGGTAAGCTTTCCAATCTCTGAGCTTTTCAACTGCATTATATTTATCATCTTGACTTCAAAACACTTATATTTTGCTCATTCTTCGCATATTCTGTGATCTTGTGGTCCTTTTGGGGATTTTTGAGCTGCAATTGTTCTGGGTCCTTTTTTTGCTGTGGAAATGATGATCTCTTGAGGGTTTGATCAGCTTTGATAGATCCATTTTATTCAGTCACTTCTTTCTCTCTACTTTCAGATACTTGTATATTTGTGCTATGTTTTTCGATATGCTTCAACTTCGCTGATGTATCTTTTGAATTTTGAATTTGTTTTTTGGGCATACATTTTCTCCTAATCTCAAGTATAAAACTTGGTGTAGAGGGTCTATAGAATGAAACTCTATTCGTATGTGTTTCTCCTTTGCTTTAGATCTTGTGTAATTCTGAAGATGATAGTTGTAGCATGATTTGTAATGTCCTCTTGAACCTTAATACTTGTAACTTCCAAGATTTTGGAAAACCTTGATCTTCCTTCTCTTTGATGAATCATTTATTGATGGATGACCTGGAAAGGTCAACTTATTTATTCACTATTCCTAGTGTAGCTTCTTTACAACTGCACCTTGTGTTTATTGCTAAGCACTGTATGATTCAATTGTACTTGATCTTCACCTATAGTTTCATTTGTATTTTTCACTCTAAAGTTGATTCCGTAACTGAAAACTGAACTAGATTTATCAGTTGTAACCGAAGTATATTCTCTGATATTTTGTACCTTACAAGTGGCCTTCTGGAAATTGCAAGTAGCTCTTTATTTATGTGGTACCATGATTAAGATGCCTTGTTGAAACATCGTAATCTTGTTTCTTTGATTTAGATGCTTTATTTATTGGATAGTAGTATTTCTTGCATACTAAAAATTTTGAAATGTTGATTTTTCATGGTGAAGCCCTGTCAAAATTTTCACAGAATTCCTTTCCTTTGACTAAAATTTTGAAAATTTACCTTGTCTACAAGCATATTCTCTATTATGTAGTACTGTAATCCTTTTCCATTTGTAGAAAATATCAGAGTTTAATTTAAATTGGTCTTCCTTTTAAGCATGTATATGCTTCTTTCTTCTCGGCTGCAACTTGTATTTGCACACTTTAAGAAAATAGTTAGAAATAATTAGGATTCTTGGTCTCTCTCGTGTCCATGTTTATTATTCTCTTTTCCATTTTTGATTCCTGAGTGGGCTATGCAGTTTGATCTTTAGGAACTCCAAATATTCTATTGGTTAGAGATCCATATGCATGAATCAGGATAGTGTAGGAATATGGATTGACCCTGAGCTCTTTATTTATGGTTCTTATCTTTTGATTTTCAGGTACCATGCTTTGAATTGTAAAGACAAAGATGGAACAAGCTAGAAAGGGGACAATCTACACAATGAAGAATATAAAAAGGCAATGATGGGTTCACTCATATTCCTTTGCTTTGTATTTCATGCACGTGTATCTCTTTCTTCAGTAGATGTACTTTACTTTTAATCACATCCCACGGCTTATGTGGGAAACATTTGACCTTCCTTGTGAATAAAACATTTAATTCTAAAATTGAGTTGTGTATTTCCTTATTCATTTCAAGCTTCTGAATGGAGTGTATGATGAACTAAACAACTCAGTTATATAATTGAATGTCTTAAACATAAAGGAAAGAACATTAATGAGAACCTATAACATTAAGTAACGAAATCTGATTTCTGAGAACCTATAACATTAAGTAACATTGAATTCTAAAATTGAGTTGTGTATTTCCTTATTCATTTCAAGCTTTTGAATGGAGTGTATGATGAACTAAACAACTCAGTTATATAATTGAATGTCTTAAAAATAAACATTAATGAGAACCTGTAACATTAAGTAATGAAATATGATTTCTGTAAACATTAATGAGAACCTATCCCAAAACTCAATAGTTCACCTACTTTGTAATTCAGTGTCTTCATCAAGACAATACATCTATCTTTTGGGGAATTTGTGTTCTTTTATTGAAGGTATCATGAAATTGCAGACTATGTGATCTGTTACATTTTGTAACAACACACATAGCTGCAAATTTCACTTAATCATTAATTAATTCAGTAGTAACTAATAACATAAGAACTTCCTTAGCTTAGATATACTTCACCCATGAATTTCATCGTAATGATGAATTTTTGAGTTGCCTATTTTTTCACAAGTTAAAAAATTGTCAACATGCAGAGCTCACAAGATCAACACAAGAAAGAAAGCAAAGCCAAGTTTACAAATCACCAAAGATCTAGATAATAGAGGTAAAGAACTTGTTGGATTTGGAAATAGGAAGCCCCAAGGTAGGGAAAATAGAATGGTGCTTGACCCTTTGGCCGCCATAGTTTCTACTGTGGAGAAGACATATGTTATTGATTGGTGTGACAAATGTTTCATACCTTATGCTCCTTGTGAAGAATATCAGAAAGAAGAAGGGGAAGATGATGACAATGATGATGATGTCTACATGATGGGTTTTTCCACAAGCTTACAACAAGGGGCAACTTCAAATGAGGTGCTAAGTGCCCATACTGCTACCACTTTTTGGAACTACATTCATAGGGTACCTATTCTTCCTCCCTCACATATTTTAGAAGTAGATACTTTACAGGATTTTGAATTGCCCAATAACGACTTTAAATATTTAAGGTATTTTAATTATAAATAAGTATGATGGGGGAATTCCATATGAGGAAGATAGACAGTTACTTATGAATGTTGTTGTTGCTTAAGAGAAGGAATATAACACAAGAAGTAAGGCTACCAAAGGGACAGGGCCTCAAGCCAAGCCAAAAGCTCCCTTACTTTCAAACATTCCTAAACAGGCTCCTAAGAAAGATGCATCTACCAAAATGCCTTATAGTTTCAAAAAAAAATCATATCCCTCCTCATGCCCAAGTTGTCAAAAATCTTGTACCACCTAATGAGTGTGTTATCTTTCCTTCCAATATTGACTTGCCAAAGAATGTCCCATATGATATTGCCCAAGTTTTGAGTCAAATCAAAGTCTCTGTTCTAATTTTTTAGTTGCTTAGGATTCCTGAGAACAAAAAGAGAGCATTTGAATACTTGGGATTGAAAGAAGAGAAGACTGCCCTAGGCAGAAATGTAAATATTGTTGAGACTACTCTAATCATTCAAGAGTTAGAGACACCACCAGCATTGGAGGAGTTAGATTAATTTCCTAAGGTATATTTGGGGACATCCTTAGTGGACTTTCAGCTGAGTGTGGATCCATTCTTCACCACTTTGATTATTAAGGACATAATGTTGCACAACAGCATGTTTGACTCAAGGGTATCATGCAATGTCATGCCTTTGGAAGTAATGAATGATCTAACTATAAAAGTGACAACAGCATATGGGAAGTGCATTGCCATGGATTCCCGAGAAGTTTCGATACTAGGGTGTGTGAAGGGTTTGGTGGTGCATCTTGCAGCTTACCCAAGTAAAAATTTAAAACTTGATGTTGTCATTGTTGACTTCCCAGCCAAGTGGGGCATGCTATTGTTAAGAAAATGAGTATCTAGTGTTGGTGGGATTTTCTAAATGGATATATCCTATTCCACCATTCCAATTGAGGGCAACCTTGTCAAGTTGTATGGAGAAAAGAAAATGTTGCATCTTATTAAGGATCCCAACAATGCATCCTCTGAAGTATTGTACACAAATGTTAATGCTGACAACTTTGTAGGATTTGATGATGGAAAGGAGCACAAGATTTAGGAATGCATGTGTCTTGAACAAGCAGGCTCTCCTTGGAATCTATTATTTGATGGAGCTTGCTCCAAGTTTGGAATGGTGTTGGTGTTGTTCTACTTTCTCTTGGTCAGGAAAAATTTGTTTTTTCCTTTAAAATCAACTTTGAGTGCACCAACAACATTGCTGAGTATGAGACACTATTTTTAGGTTTAATAATTACTTGGAAATATGGTATCAAGGACATCATTGTAAAAGGAGACTCGGAATTAATTGTAAAACAAGTGAGAAAATTTTATGCCAGGTAGAATTTGTACCTCTAACTTACGTAACTGGTGCACAAATATCTAAGTTCATTTGAATCATCTCATCTATCGTTATGACATCTACTCCACCGTTGTCATAAATAATGGTAAATATTTCAATAACAAGACAATTAAAGAGTTATATCAGTGCTTCCAAATCCAAATAAAGTGATCCACACCATATTACCCTAAAATTAGCTAAAAGTTTGAGGCCACCAATAAAAAACTTTATTTAAATCATGGAAAAAAAGGTTTGTAATACTTGCAGTAATTAAAACCTCTAGATTCATCCCATACTATAGGCATATCAAACCTCCATTCACACCCTTACTAGTGCTACTCCATATGGATTAGTCTATGGCACTAAATCCATCATATGGTTGGAAATTGAGCTTCCCTCCCTGACAATCTCTCTCTATGATTATCTAGATAAAGACGAATACTACAGGGTTACTCAATGTGCAGAGTTAGAGAAATTGGATGAAAAAAAGCGTATGAGAGAAATCAATAACATAAAGGTTTAACATAACTGGGTGTCACAAGGGTACAATAAATGGATCATTTCTCCATTTTTTATGTAGGTGATCTTGTGCTAAAAGAGAATAAGAAAAGCACTATTAAAGATAGAAAAGAAAGGAAAGTTTGAAGCCAACTGGTTACAGTCATATGTTATTGTGACTAAGTATGGTTTAGGATCATAAAAGATGGCTCACTCAAATGGTGAGGAATTAAAGGAACTAATGAACGTAATTCATCTCAAACACTTTTGTGCTTAAATAAGAAGTTACTTGGAAAATTAAGAAAAAAAAGATAAAAAAATTAAAAAATCGAGAAAATGATAAAAAGAAAATAGGTCATCCAAGTGTGAAAAGAACACAATTGTGGAAAATTTGGAAATTCCTTGAGTGAAAACCAATTTCCCATGCTTAGGGAAGACTTCATGTTCATAAACTACTCTCATATTTGGATGGGCAACTATCACCTCTATCCAAGGCTAGTTTTCCCATAGGTCTAGGAATCCTCCTAAATCTATCTTCCAAAGCCGTTATTTGGCTCATTTGTTCTTGCTTCTATGTGAAGGAATTGCCTTCATATATTCCCATCTAACGTAGCGGAAACTTCACATCTAAAAGTTATCGAACATACATGCATGGCATTCTTCCTTTCTGTATTAACATCTCATGATGGCGGAATCCATGCTTCTTTATCACTATACATTGCTTTCAAAAAAAGACCTTAGAAATTCACAAAAACATTAACAAAATGTTACAATAACCAATACATTTAGAGAACTCCCTCCTAGGGACAATGTTACACAATCAATATACCATTGTCTTGATTAAACTGTGAAAACAATGTGAACAGTAGCCTTGAAAACTTATCTTTCAAGATAACATAAAAACATTAAAAATTACAAAAATCATAAAATCATTCAAAAATCCAAAAATAATTTGTAAAATTCAAAAAAAAAAGTTGAAAAAAAAAAGGGTAAACATCACAAAAACAACTAAAATATGTATCTATCACATGATAACCATATAATATCGTTGATGGCGTTTTCACATGTTTTAAAAAACAACACTCACGAATAACATGAATCTACAATCATTTTCAAAGGCTCAATTTTATTACTTCATTTCTACCACGGGGCATAATGTGTTTCCTGGTACTATTTTGTAGTGCACACTATTTTTCATATGACCCAAGTGTCCTCCGTTCTGCTCCTTGCATGTATAATTTTCTTGGGGAATCATTTTAAACCCTTGTTTTTTATCACAAGCATATGGGAAAAATATTGATAATGAAATTGTTATCCATTTTCTCCCCTCAAGAAAAATGACAGACATGAACTTGCACACTAAGAAAATGGAGGGATTGATTCAGTCATGGGAGCTTACATTTCTAAATTGGCCAAAAAGGTTGTAGGAGGGCTCATAAATGGTGATGATGTCAGAGGAAAGAAATGAAATAAATCTCAGAGTTGAGATGAGCAAAAATGATGACTTTGGAGTGCAAAGTGTTTAGAATTTAGAGGTTTTTACAATTTGGAGTTTCGATAGCTAGGTAGGTAAAAAAAAAAAAAGGGTCCAAAAGCCCAAAATCCCAAAATTTGAAAGGCTTTAGCATTTTCAGAGTCAACTCCCCTTTTGTAGTCAATGATGCCATGGACCGAAGTCTCAATTTTGGATTTCAGAGGTTTGGAGGTGCGAGGTCTTCGCTAAGAGAAATGCAAAAAATGTGAGCTAATGCCTGAAATCCCAAAACTCTGAAGTCCAAAAGTGTTCAGATTTTGGGGTCAAACTTGTTTTTGGGTTCAACATGGTAGAAATTTTAGACTTTCAGAAATCCCAATTTTTGGAGTTTTCGGAGGTCACTTTTGGCAATGTCAAGGTCCAAAACCCCAAGTCTAAATTTTGGACTTTGGGGATTCGGAGGTTTGGGGTTTGAAGGTATCAACGGGTTGGAAGGATGAGCATTTTCACAAATCTGAAAGGCAAAAGGTCTTAAACCCGAATTCCTAATTTCAGACTTTGGGGTTTCAGAGTTTCAGAGTTTTCAAGCACTCAAATTGATGAACTATAACCTGATTTCCAAAATGAAAAGTTCCAAAGTTCTGAATGTTGAAGTTTTGAAATTTAAGATTTCATAGGTTACGAGGCATTTTGGAGTCTGAAGAAATAAAGTCAACCACTAGCCATTAATGCAGTATGACACCCCAATTTTCAGATGGCAATAACTTTTGAATGGGAGCTCGAATTTTCATAAGAAAGGACTTTTTCGAAAGTTATTCAAAATGAAGAAATATAGTTTTCCATTTTTGGGATGTTTCTAAATTTCTCACCTACCCAAATGATGAGGTATGGGCTCCTTTCTTCTCCAACAAGGAATAGTACATGAACGCATGGGTTTTACAGTGGAAGCCATCATTGTTGGAAGTGAATTCAATGCATTCTAGGGTTGTTGAAGAAAGTTTTTGAATTCTTCTCTCCCCATTTTTCTCTCATTCTTCCTATATATTGTAAGTAGGGTCATTTTTCTAATGTTGGATAATTTTTCTTTTCACCCTCCCTTCTTCACTTGTTTGCAAGTGAATTTGTGGAGTAAAAACCTCCCATTCAGGATGTAATGCAAGTTATGTGCGTCTTGGCCATTGTTATGCACTATATCAAAATTTATTTGGAGTGATAATACATGTGGATGAATTTCAACGCTTTGTTGTGTTCATTTCTTTCTTCTGACCTCTCATTGAAATCTTGGTTATCTATGCATGGTTATTGTGTTTCATAGTTGATGGTCTATGTTTAATGGTGACAAGAAATTGATTTGTGTGTGTGTTTTATCTAGTTTAGTATTATTTCACATTAATTTCCATGCAAGGCAAGTTATTCAACATTTCATTGGTGCATCACCTCTGTTATATTAGGTTTAATTTATTGAAATCTTAAGAACCTTGTCTCCTTATCAAGTTAGAGTATATTTTAGGATGGATCCTCTACAATTTTATTTTTTGCATCAGAATAAAGGAATATGAACCGAGCTTCATCTGGAGAGAAATCACACTGAAATTTCAACCTATCGAGTTCCAAACAATCGAAGGTGTTGTTATCCAAAATTCACCCCCAGGGTAATTTTGATAACATGCATCAGATTATTCAGTCCCAAGCAAGTAGATCGATTCAAGGCCCAAAATCATGTTTTTCGAGGTCCCCTCGGCCTTTTTCTAACTCTCCCATCCAAGAAGAAATCGCAGCGAGTTAGAAAGAATGGAAAAAATGCAAAAATATGGTTACATGACTGTTTTGAGGCATTTCGGGTCTGAAGGGCTCGGGTCGTACCAGTTCAGGTTGAACTGAGTTTTTTCATACCAAACTTGAGGATGAAAAAATGAAGAAAATCGGCTAAGTCCTAGTCCTGGCGGTCTGCGGGACAGTTGGGACACCGGGACGCATGGGACGTGAAAAGCCAAATCGGCTGAAAGAGGGAGAAAATTGCCTAAGTTTTGTTTCGCGCGGTCTGGGACGTCTAGGCCAAAAGTACACATGGGACGTGGATCACCCGGTTTGGCGCAAGTCTGTCCATTTCGGGTGGTTCGGAGATATTTTTCCCAGGCATTCTGGGACAGTTGGGACAAAATTACGTGGAGGACGCAAACCAGCCAATTTGGTTGAAACAGGAGACTTTCATCCGAGACGGTCTAGGACATCCGGGACAAAGGTACGCGGAGGATGCAAAAAGTTGAAAAATCCGAGAGCGAATGGAATCTCGCCACGTGTCATCACTGCATCAGGAACAAGGGATACTGAATCTTCCGAAGCAAGAGATTTTTTTCTGGGGCATCCGGGACAAAGGTATGCGAGGGACGCGTGGGACGTAAAAAGCCCGAAAGAGCCACCAACGTATCAAATCTCACCACGTGTCTTCACCTCATCATGTTCCCAAAGTGAAAAATGCCAAATTTTCGAAGGACAAAGTGCGCCCCTCAAGCCCGAGCCAATAAAATAGTGCCATGTGTCCAACTGGCAAGAAATTAAGGAAGGGCCTGACAATAATTTTTAGAGGATGAACCCGCGAATGAATCAGAGCCCGACATGTGTCATCCAAGTGGCAGAGCATGGAAAAAATTCAAATATTTTCCCGCCGATCCTTTTGGCCTATTTTTGCTCTAAATCTTCAAATCACCATATCTTTCGATCCAGAGCTTGGATTTTCACGTTCTTTATATCAATGGAAATATGGTCAAATTCTCTACATGATTCTAGGGTAAATCTTGCATTTTGGTTCAGTTTGGAGAGAGAAAATTAGGAAACATCTCTGGCATGTGGTAATGGCCAGAAGTGACGTTTCAACAACCAATTTTAATGCAGAATGGGTCACATTCTTCTTCAGTATGGTCAGAAATATCAGGGCATGGGTCTGTAAGGATGCCCTTGTTGTTTTAATGAATCTACATTCAATGAGGAATGGTTCCCACGTTTTTTCACATTTTCTCTCTCCTGGGCTCAACCCATGCATTGTATAAAGCCATATTTGGCTCATTTTTCAAAAGGTGGTTCATCTTTTCAGCTTTGCCCTCCCTTATTTTCTTCTCTAGGGTTGAAAATGGAGTTCGAACCTCCTCCCCTACTGTGTAATGGTGTTTTTTCTTTTTACTATTAAAATGATGTTCTGTGCAAACTTCTGAAGCAACAAAAAACATGCTTCGTGTTGCATATGTCCATCCTTGCTCGTTTTTCACTTGTTTCCTTCGTGCCTCTCTTCAGTGCAGGTATTTGTGCACGTTTGAATGTTCATTACAGGTTTGGAGCTGTGTTCATGAAGTTTTGGGACATTTTCTGTGTGAAATCTATCCTTGGGCCTGTGATGCATCTGTCCATCCTTCCCATTGCTCACCCCTCCTTGTTCCATGGTAGTTTTGATAGATGTTCAACATTTTCCTTCTCTGGTGTATCACTGTTTTAGTGTAGGCTACATTTTTCCCTTTCTCTCTCTCTCTCTGTCTCCTTGGCATGGTTATATTAGGATTAGATTAGCTTGCCTGCACTGGAATAGCTTGTGGTAGGTAGTTTAGGAAGAGGAACCAGCCTTCTCTGGAGATTCTTTTCTCATATTTGCAAGTCTCACACTTGGAGAAAGGATTCAATGTTGTGCAATCGCATTGGATGCTAGAGTGATCAAACTAGAAATTTGATCAACATCCAGGGGTGCTGTGATTTCTCACCAACAGTTCTGGCACACCCGATGGGACCTTAGAGTTCTTCCACTTCATATTTTGTAGGTTGGTGTGTTCCTGTGAAGATTTCAGCCTTTGGAGGCACTTGCAAACACATTTGATGACTCCATCTGATCAGCAACCCATTTCTGAAGTTCCAGACCCATTTTCCATCCATTTCCATCCATATTTCTTTCCATCTCTTTCATTCTTTTCCATTCCATGAAGTTGTGCAATCATGACTTCATTTCCATCATGGAATTCACATTTTCAACAACAGCAGCAATGTTTCCCACCTCCAACATGTTTTTAAAATCCTCCAAATCAGCATTTTGAACAAATTCAAAATCAGCATGCATACCCATATGAGCAGCAATGCCAAAATTAGTTTGGCTATGGAGCTTTCCAAGAGCAAGAGTATGCATATAATGAAAACAATCAGATGCAAGATGCTGGTCTGTTGGAGAAAATCCAAAAGATGGAGGTAAATATGGTGCAGTCCAGAGCAACAGCTCAAATGAGAGCTTTCAAAATTGGATGCAGGACTCCTTGTCCATGGGGAGGCCCTTTTCCAAGACACTTCAGCCCTCAGGAGAAGCTGGACTTCATGATGAAGATGCTACCCCAACTTGCACAGTGGATAGCAGAAATAGAGGCCTATACACTTGTTGTTGAACAACCTTGTCAATGGGTACATTCTACACCATCATCTGGTTTTTCTCTTCCCATTACTCAAGCAGCACCATCTCATTTGGAATTGCAAATTCTAAACTCTCCATCTGCTGTCCCAAATGTTGATCCCATGTCTCCACCTCTCAGTCTTCCACCACAGCTCAATTATTCTTCCCTTTTTCCTTCCAAACAGTCATCCCCTCCACAAGAGCTAAAAGAAATACACTCTCCCCCAAAGAAATGAGAGGTTTCACCTCCTCTACCACCACAAAAAATTTCCAAATCAATTGAGTTACAACCCATCCCTCCTCTTGCATTCCCAATTCCATGTGGGGAAGAAGAAATTGCAAAAATCAGCCATGAAGGACAGCAAGAAGAGGAGCCAGATAGAAAAGAAATGATAGACAACTTGAGGGTTTGGGCTGCCAAAAATTTGGGATGACAAAGATCCCCTTGATGGGTAAACCTACTGAAGAGGCTAAGGTTGAACAAATGGTGGTTAAGACTGATTTTGTGGCAGCAGAAGAAGAGAAAAAAGAAGAAGCAGATCAACAGTCAGTTTGCTCAGAAAGTAGTGTCCATGTTGGCACTCTATTTGAAGGGAATGCTGATTCAATTCAAGTTGCACAATCAGCCATAAAGGAAGAAAGCTCATAAGAAGATCTTGCAGTCCCAACTTGTCCTCTAGAGCAGCAGATTGAAGAGTTCAATCAAGAGAAAGATTGTCTTCAAACATTGGAGGAAGGAGAAGCTGCTCCAAATCCAAAAGAAGAGGAGCACATTCTAGTTGTGGAGGAGAAAAGTGCAGATCCAAGGGGTTTGAGCACAAAGCAGGTTATAGAAGAACCTTCAGTTCTTCTTTCTAATTCATCTCTCTCAAGTTCTAGTGTTGAAGAAGAGTTTGACCTCTCAAACTCAATGTTGGAGGGTGAAAGAAACCATGGTGGTCAAGTTACAGATCAAGAGGACACAATGGAGGAAGTGGAGCATTTGCAGCAGGACAGCCATGAGGTAGTTTATCTGTCAGATTTGGAGGACTGTTTTGATGGAGAAGAGCCGGTTGAGTTTCCACCATTCTCTCTTTCATCATCCACATTCCAAACACTTGAGTTTGCTGTCATGAAGGAGAACATTCATTTGCAGTAGCCTGCATCTTATGGCAGCTCTTTGGAACCAATATTGGAAGATTTTAATCTTTCATGTTCTTCATTGGAGGAAGAGAAAGGACAGAGGAATTTCACCATTTCTTCCACACCATCCATTCAAGAAGTTCTACAAGAAGACTCCATTTTTGGAGTTGAAAATTAGATCTATGGGCATATCAAATAGACCATACCTTGCCCAATCAGGTATTTGGCTTTATTGGAGCCAAAGGAGAAGTCACAACCAGTCATGCTTGCTTCTGAGCATGAGGGTGAGCTACAAAGTACCAAGGATCAGCTGTCATACCTCTTCAATCCAAATGCAGAGCAACTAAAAGAGGTATTGAATTTGCCTTCAGCTGATACCTTGATGATTTGGGTGGAAGACCAGCTTCTTGTTGATTTTCCATCCATCCAATCAGCCATGTTCAATGCCAAATCAATTGCATGGCTGCCAGTTTTGAGAAAGGGAAGCTATTTCTCACAACCAATTTCAGGGTTTGTTTAGCTTGCCTTTGCTTCCAGTTAGAGTAGAGTAGGTAGGTTTTCTTTTAGCAGAAGAAGTGCTTGTGCACACTCTACATGTTCCATTTGGAGCATGTATGATTTTCAGTTTTGTACATAGTTTTTGTGGTGCTGGTTTTACTCTTGCACAGTCCATTTCAGTTGCATTTTGGTGAGAACGACTCCATTTCAGTGGGTTTCCAAGTTGCTCAGAGAGGAGGTTTTCAAAGTTCAAATCAGTTTGCAGGTTACAACTCATGACTTCATGCCCAATGGATGCTTTAGGCAACTGGTAACTTCATCTAGCAGGAAGATGACCCCGCTGAGTCACCAAAATTGTTATCCAAAATTCACCCCCCAGAGTAATTTTGATAACATGCATCATATTATTTAGTCCCGAGCAAGTATATCGATTCAAGGCCCAAAATCATGTTTTTGGGGCCCCCTCAGCTTCTTTCTAACTCTCCAGTCCAAGAAGAAAACCCAACAAGTTAGAAAAGGTGAAAAAATTGCAAAAAGCTAAGCTTGGGGCCGAAAAAATGAAGAAAATCAACTAAGTCCTAGTCCAGGCAGTCCAGGACAGTTGGGACGTCGGGGCATGAATCAACCGAAAAGCTGCCAGGCGGTCTTCATAGCATTTGGGACATCAGGACGCGTGGGGCGCGAAAATCTGAACCGGCCAAAAAAATGAAGAAAATTGCCTAAGTCTTGTTTCATGCAGTTTGGGACATCAGGGACAAAAGTACGCGGAGGACGTGAACTGGCCGATTCGGCTGAAACAAGAGACTTTGGTCTGGGACATTTGGGCCAAAAGTACGCATGGGACGTGAAAAGCTGAAAGAGCCAAGAACGAATGGAATCTCGCCACGTGTCTTCACCGCAAAGAGGGACAAGGAAGCCCGAATCAGCCGAAGCAGGAGATTTTCATTCGGGACATCCGTGCCAAAGGTACACGAGGGATGCATGGGATGCGAAAATCTGAAAGAGCCACAAACGAATCAAATCTCGCCATGTGTTTTCACCTCATCGGCCTGGTGGGAAAATTTTAAAAATTTTCCAAAGGCAAAAACAAAAGGGAAATGGTCAGGAAGGGCCCGCATCCAATGAAATCGTGCCATGTGGAACTTGAGTGGCGGAGCGTGGCTGAGAAATGGGAAAATTTTCCTAAAGTGAAAAATGCCAAATTTTCGAAGGACAAAGTGCACCCCTTAGGCCCGAGCCAATAAAATAGTGCCACGTGTCCAAGTGGTAAGAAATTAAGGAAGGGCCTGACAGGAATTTTCAGAGGATGAACCCGTGAACAAATCAGAGCCCGACACGTGTCATCTAAGTGGCAGACCACGGAAAAAATTCAAATATTTTTCCACCGATCCTTTTGGCCTATTTTTGCCCTAAATCTTCAAATCACCATATCTTTCGATCCAGAGCTTGGATTTTCACGTTCTTTATATCAATGGAAATATGGTGAAATTATCTACACGATTCTTTGGTCAATCTTGTATTTTGGTTCAGATTGGAGAGAGAAAATTAGGAAACATCTCTGGCGTGTGGTAATGGCCAGAAGTAACGTTTCAACAACCAGTTTTAATGCAAAATGGGTCACATTCTTCTTCAGTATGGTCAGAAATGTCAGGGCATGGGTCTGTAAGGATGCCCATGCTGTTTTAATGCATCTACATTCAATGAGGAATGGCTCCCACGTCTTTTCACGTTTTCTCTCTCCTGGGCTCAACCCATGCATTGTATAAAGCCATATTTGGCTCATTTTTCAAAAGGTGGTTCATGTTTTCAGCTCTGCCCTCCCTTCTTTTCTTCTCCAATGTTGAAAATGGATTTCGAACCTCCTCCCCTACTCTGTAATGGTGTTTTTGCCTTTTACTATTAAAATGATGTTCTGTGCAAACTTTTGAAGCAACAAAAAATGTGTTTTGTGATGCATCTGTCCATCCTTGCTCGTTTTTCACTTGTTTTCTTCTTGCCTCTCTTTATTGCAGGTATTTGTGCACATTTGAATGTTCATTGCAGGTTTGGAGCTGTGTTCATGGAGTTTTGGGACATTTTCTGTGTGAAATCTATCCTTGGGCCTGTGATGCATCTATCCATCCTTCCCATTGCTCACCCCTCCTTGTTCCATGGTAGTTTTGATAGATGTTCAACACTTTCCTTCTCTGGTGTATCACCGTTTTAGTGTAGGCTATGTTTTTCCCTTTTCTCTCTCTCTCTGTCTCCTTGGCATGGTTAGATTAGGATTAGATTAACTTGCCTGCACTGGAATAGCTTATGGCTGGTAGTTTAGGAAGAGGAACCAGCCTTCTTTGGAGATTCCTTTCTCATATTTGCAAGTCCCACACTTGGAGAAAGGATTCAATGTTGTGCAATCACACTGGATGCTAGAGTGATCAAACTAGAAATCTGATCAACATCAAGGGGTGCTGTGATTTCACACCAACAGAAGGGATTAGGGATTACCAAGACATCTATGTTTTGTATAGAGTTAGTAGATATTGCTCAGAGAGCACATGCCAGTGGGAAGAGACCTGGGGCTAGTGGAGCAAGGCCATAGGTTAGTGGATAGAGGATACTTATAGGGTTTAGGACAATTTATAGGGATTACTATGAGGTAGTACGGGCGAAGCATGATTATTGTTTTGATATGATTACAGAGTATTACCACAATGCCATTATGTATGCTAACTACTTGACCAGTAAGTTATTAGGCCCTATTATTAATGGTATGAGTGTGGGTCACCCACCTTAAAGACATGAGTGAGTAGGTGTGTTATCCCGTAAAATTGACAAGGGAAATTTTACCGAAAACCATACCGAAAATTTTGTTCCGATCCCTCATTAGGGATCCCTTGTGTTCGGAACGTTGCAAAATCCCTTTTCCGGGAAATCTAGTTTTCTGAAATTAGTCTTTTTTTGGTCTTTTTGGTTGGGCGCATGGAATTACTATGTAACATCACTTTTTGGTGTGCCCCCTTTAAAACCTTTGTGCATTTTTTCCTGTGTCAACACATCTTTTGGTGCACCTTGATATGTTAAGTCTTCCCTGCGTGCGCCAAGGCGCATGCGCCTTCGTGTTAGCACATCTTTTGTTGTGCCTCCTTTTGGTGCACCACTGGCGCACATAATATCATGTCGACACCACTTTTGCTGCACCAAAGGGCACGTTTAGTTCCATGCTGGAAAATAATTTCATGCGCCAAAGGGCGCATGCTTTCCTATGTCGATAGTAAATTACATGTGCCCTTTACAGAGTTGGTGGCACATTTATTACTAACTCATATATATATGTCTTTGCGTGCCTGCAAATGTCATTATCTCCATAGCATCACGTTTTTATTCTCTGAGCCTGTCAACCCCTGCCTTTTCATTTTCAACACGTTGTGGACCCGTTGCACGATTTTCACTATTTATCCGGTAAGAGGTTCTTATCTCTTTCATGTGTTTGGCGTTTTTTTGGTTCTTTGTATGCTTATTGTTTTGGTTTTGGGTGTGAAATATTGATCTGGCCCCCGACCTTGCTATCTTCCCATATCCCTCCACCTCTATCCAGATCTACTGGTAGGGAAAGTTTTCTGAAAGCATGGTGTAATCCCTTTTGATTAAACCATTTCATTACCCAAATAACCCTGCAAAGGAGGAAAAGAAATGAAGAAAAGGAAGACTGTTTTTCTCTTTAGAGCATCGGCAAGTCCTGCAACATCAAAAATAGTTGCGCCCCTTTGGCACATCTGTCCCCCTCACAACATGATCAAAATCTGTGCCAATGGTGCACCCATCATGCCTGTCACATTAAAAACTTTTTTGCCCTCAAGGCGCGCCTCCTTCGCATGCTGCAAGTGCTAGCCTTGCACCCTCCTTAGGCGCCTCAACCTTATTTGTTACATCACGTATACATATGCCTCCTTGGCACACCCTGCATTTGTGCAACATCAGCTTAATCCATGCTAAGTACAAAGTTTCGAAGGTGCAGGTGCCTTCCTTATTGCAAAAACATCATGTTCTGTAAACTCTCCGTGCGCCGCGCCATGTTGCCTTTGGCGCATGAAATGTTCCTGTTACACAAACCATACATGTGCCAAAGGGCACACCAAATCCCCATGCAACATGAAAAATCTATGTGCCTTTGGTGCATCCTGTCTCCATGTAACACAATGTCTCCATGCACCATGCGCCTTTGGCACTGATTTAACCTTTGTAACACCTCTTTTCTATGCGCCTTACCTATTTAGCCCTGTAAGCTACAGCTTTCATGCGCCATGCGCCCTGAGCCTCAAAATCACTAACTCTTTCTTCTGTTAACATTTCAATGGAAGATCAAATGGCTAATACAACCTTTTTGGATTGGGTCTCGCTTTTTCTTCGTGCAGATCAGCAACTAAGCTCAAAAGAACATATGTCTACATCAAGCAGGAGACCTACCAAATCCAAAGGTAAGGCCAAACTTATAGAAGAAGAGATGAAATACAAGTATCAGAGAGTCAGAATGCCTGACTCCCAGGCCGAATGCGACCTAGATATCAGGGACTCAGAGTTGGGTCACATTGATATGGAGGAATTCTGGGTCAGAACTCAGAAGGTAACGAGAAGTCCATGGATGGACAAACTGATAGGCAGTGCCCTACACTTCGCCAGAGGAATCCCGGTCAGCGTTGTCGATAATGAATTCAAGATGGTGGTCACTCGGTGCTACAACAAAGACACAAGGTGTGTCGTAAATGACAAGGGGGAGGTCATCAATAACCTCACTACCCGCCACTTTGAAATAATACTCAACATCCCTCATCACCGGCACTTTGTGGCCGTCAGCTGAGAGGATTGTATTAAGGCCTGGGATGATAACGAAGATCAGTGTATGCAGCTGATGAACGAGGTCTATCTGAAAAATAAAAAGGTGGTGACCCGATGGCCTCAAACAATCCACCACAGTGACTTCTCAGAGGAGCTCAACAACACTATCACATTCCTGAGCAGAGTGTTTGGGCTTCCTGACACCCACTTTTTCCATAAATGGATGCTGTGATACTTAGAGACCATGAACAAGAATATGCCCAATCAGCACTTTTGCTGGGGAGAGATAATAAGCAGCACAATCTCTGAGCAGCTTCAACAATTTCTTACAATGGGAAGATTCTATATGAAATCCTATGTTATCTATGCTGCAGCATCAGAGAGAGACTACCCAGGCCTGATACGAAGTGGAGTTTGGCCTCAGGTCAAAATATATGAATACTACCTAGAATTGAGGTTGGAGAATAGCATCTGTCAGTTCACAAAGATTAATGATGTGTTTTTCTATCACATCATCTTCCTGTTGAGGCCGAATATGACTTACGGTCACATGACCAAGAGCGTAGTGGAAGCTACTCGGAAATGGGGGGCCCTGTTCACCCAATTTCCCACATTCACCTATCTGAGGGCAGCCAACTTCTTGGGAGAGCCGACCAGACTGCCGAGGTATGATGGGCCTAGGCTGATTTTGCTGGAGCTGTCAAGACAGCTGATCACATATCACGAGAAGTGCCTCAAAAGAAAGAAGGGTGGAACTCCTTTCCCCCTCACAGTAGGCCAATATACATGCCTTATCCACCACAAGGCAAAGGACATGTTCGCAGAGCTGGAGCTGCTCAATTTGAGACATGATGTCCTAGCCAGGCCTACCTTCGACCCAAGGAATTTTCTGCCAAGGGCAAAGCTCGATCCAATCCATGTCCCTTAGATAGAGGACATCTACATCGACGTCATCCATGAGGTTGAGCTCAGGAGAAAGGATCATTATCACTTAGCCTTGGCAGAAATCATCCAATATGGGGTAGCAATTGTCCCCAAAGGCTTCCAAACTATGGAAGATGAGAGGATCAAGGAGACTGTACGCAGGACAGAGCATTGATACCAGATGAGCATGCTAATCTACCTTGGGGTTGATTTCATAACCTCCCCATTGGGTAACGCACCTCCTCGATCCAAACAGTAGCCTAAAGGCAAGGGAAAAGGCATAGAGGGTGAATCCAGCACCACTCAGGAAGAAGCTCCAGCGAGTCCTCCTTCCACGGCACCCAAACAGTTTATAACTCTAGCTTCACCAAAGAAAGAAGCAGAAGAGGATGTTCTAATAGGCCCATCCACTTAGGATGTTAGCATTACTACAGTAACTGAGGTCCCTTCTATCCCTTCTTCTTCCCTTCCTTCCCTTCCTCGAGTGACTCAAGCGGCCATTCCTTTGGTCGTGTCCTCTCCCCCTTCTTCTACTCCTCCCCCCGCTTCTTCGTCTATCTTCTCTTCCCTTGCGGATCTTTCCTCCTCCATTTCTTCCCTCATCTCTAAGCTCCCTTCCCTTCCTATGTCTTCCACAGCTAAAGTATCCCTTCCTCCCATGGGAACTTCTTCGGCTATTCTCTCCATGCTGCTTCCACGTGTCTCCACGTTTTTCCCCTCCACTACTGTAGCTGCCCCCTTTTTCGTTTCCGGCCCTTCTCCCATAGGTCTAGCCTGGATCTCCCAGCAGCTAAGTCAACAAAAGAGGAAAGTTCCCATCGCTCCGATGGACTTTTCTGTAATCCCATCTAAGGGGGCAAAGAAGTAGAAGCCCGTCACACGCTTCTCTCAAAGTGCTGCGGGAGAGAGGGTTATGGAGATTGCGTATCCCAATCCCCTCAAGGAGAAAAAGGATCAATCTCCGATAGATTTTACTGTGACCCAAGTCACAATGGGTACATCTTATGAAAGCCTTCAGGGGGAAGCCCTTTCTGCAGTTGACGCCCTCTGCAAGAAACTTCAAGAGACAAAGGAAGAGAAAATGTAATTGAAGGAGCAAAACAAATATCTACTCCAAGCCTTATAGAAGATGGGTAGTGCGCCTCCCACAACTGCCACCGAGACTTCTGAGCTTCTCAGCCAGGAGAAAATTAATGAGTACGCAAAGATCGGTGAGCAGGGTATTGCTGTTTCTACTTGGAGGAGCCAAATCCTCAAAGACAGTGAAAAAGTAATCGCCAAGTTCTCTAACTTGTATTTGAACATCAATAAGGCGAATAAAGAGCTCCAAGCGTTAGCAGGGCCCATATCAGAAGAGCTGGAACATGCTAGACTGCAGCACGAGACCTTACAACAAATGTTCGACTGTTCAGTCGAAGATCTAGTTAAGTTCGGCATCTTCGGCCATCCTAGGGCCCTCAACAAAATCACTTCCACTCTAGACTACCGGGTGGATCAGTTGGAATTTGTCTTAGAAAAGATTGACAAAGTGAAGGAAGAACCCCTGGACACGATGCATCAAATGGAACGGATCGTTCTTAACATGTCGCCAGGGTTACTTACTCTTTCCTTCACTTTAAGGAAACCTGATTAAACCACCCAGATCTTTAAAGAGATCGTTTCTCAAGGGATGGGGCCAGAGGTCACTTTTGACACATATTCTATCAACAACCTGCTGGCCTGCCGAGACTTCATTAGGTTACTCATTGAAGCGGAAAAATACTATTCCAAGCTCCCCGAGAAACTCACAGATGAGTGGGAAACTTGTGAGGTGATCAGTGATAGGCACAAGGATCCTTCCCAGGATCAGCTAGGGCCAATGATCAACAAGTTTATGGAATACCACTCTCAATTCCATATCTCGTCACCTGAGCAACAACAAAAGCAGTCCACTCCCTTTTGGCCGCAGGATGACGACGACGAGTAGCTTCTTCTTCTTCTTCTTCTTCTCTCTCTCTCTCTTCTTCGGCTTTCTTTTCGAGAATATCTGAAGTATGTTGATACAAATGATGACATCATCCATGTTACATCATGGGATGATATCATCCATCAAGTTGTAAAAAGTCAACATGACTTTTAGATATTTTGTAAATATCTTTGTAGATAAGTTATTGGCTCCTTTTTGCCTTCTTTTCTCTTCTTCTTCTATAAATACCCCAATAATTGTTGTATTATGGATGGATGAATATCTTTCAGATGAAAAATAGAAGTAAGGAGAAAAGACTTTGAGCTTTTTGTAACAGAAGAAAAATATTAATACAATATTTAGACTTTGTGCTGAATACATGTGTTATGTCCATTACATCTTTCTTACGTTAGATCTGTGTGTTTATTCTGTTGGATCTACTTCTGTTTTATTGTCATTTATTCATCATCAGTATTGCTTTGCTCGTTTATGTAAGTAGGTATGCTAGTGGGTGAACCATTTACTCAGAGCAGGAAAGCCCATGGAGAAGTCGATCCTACTTTCGATCTGCTTCAAAGGCACAATTTCAGTTTAACACTGGCACATTTTTCAATGCTAAGCTCAACCGACCAGTCATCCAGGAGTGTCTCACCTCCATGGTGGAAACATCTTTCGCAAGGGGCATCCACATCCCTTTGTAGCGCCTTGCTACTTAGTGGAACTATGCTTCCAGCCTGTGTTCTTTTTCCAGCCTTTCAAATGGTGGTACCATGGGGAAATGCTATGGGTCCCTTGGCTTTACCACATTCAGTTCACACACTCCCTCACGGAAACCGAAAGAATTTTCCCAAATTTGATGGGAGCGGAAATCAAATCATGGATTCCCACATATCTGCATTCATTATGTCATGTAGTATCTTACATGTAACTCACGAGGACGTGTCGGTTCACCTTTTTCTGGAAACTCTACAATGGCCTGCAGCTGAATGGTTTCAGCATTTGCTGGCCAGATCTATTACGAGTTGGGCCACCTTGCGGGATGCTTTTGAAGACAGGTACAAGCCTTCAGAAGATGCATTTGCATTATTATCACGGATCACTCACCTGAAGAAGGAGGCAAATGAAACCATGCATGATTTTATCGCTAGGTTCAATGCATTAATCAATCGTGTCCCTGTTGCAATGCTTCCAAAACCGGAAAATCAAAAGTGTTTCTTCTTAAACGCTATGAGCTCGAAAGTTAGTTTCTTTATCCTTCAAGAACGAGTGGCCACCTTGATTCTCACCCAAGCGGCTGCCATTCAAATAGAAGATAATTTGATAATATCTGGTGAATTGAAAAAGGAATCATCCAAGCCTAAATCTTTGGGCCCTTCGCCCACTACTTCATCTGATCCAGCCTTTCAAAAGATGGCGAATGACTTGCTTGCATTAAAGAAGCAGTTGGCCCAGGCCTCCCCCAGTTCCTCGTACCGGGATATTCCACGGAGGAATTTTGTTCCTAACAATGTTTCTCAAAGGCCACGCTTACCCGCAACTGCTTCGCGGTTGGTGCTTGAGGCCCCTCCGGTCAACACTCTAGTGGAAATCGAAGAAGAAGAGCAGTATTATGAAGAACCTTCACCTCAGGGAAAAGATTATCAAGATGTCGGTGAACCGACTTATGACTCTACTATCAGGTATATGGAATTTGATGAGGAAGAATCTGATGAAGAAGAGGGTACCCAGGGATATGCAAGTGGACAGTCATACGCTATTTTTACCCGCTCGCAAGGAAAAGAAGTGGAAGTTGTTGCCCATGTCTAGCAGGAGAAGGCCATGTCAAACGCGCCTCCAATCATTGCTAAAAGATTTAATCCTCTTCCTACTCAACTCCCTGGCAAATATTTTACAAGGAAATCCTTTCCCCCCATCTCTCCTCCAAATCAGTCCTCTCATGTTCCTACCAAGACCAGTAATCCTATTACACCATCGTGAAGTGAGGGACTCATTCCTTCACCAACGCAACCCTTGGCCACATTTGATATCATAGATCATGCAAAAAAGACCAAGATCCAAATGTCTGAAGCTGAGTATCTTCAGTCAAATCCCGAACAGCTTGTAAGATTGATTAAGTATATTCAAAGTCAAGCTTTTGTATCTAAGCAGGTTTCCCCAAAAGGAATCCTTTCCACTCCCCCTGAATCCCACATAAATGTTGCTTCAACATTGGCATCAGGCAAGATAGAGACTTTCTATCTCTCCCTCCTAATCAATGGTCACAAGTTGAGTAACTGCATAATTGATTCCGGAGCTTCTGATAACATCATGCCGACAAAAGTTGCCCATGCTTTGGGCCTCACTCTTACCAAGCCTTTTGGCAGATGTTATTCCTTGGAAATAAAACAGGTTCCGTTAATTGGCCAAATCAAAGACACACAATTTGCATTTGTGGCATTCCCAGAGAAGAGAGTAAAGATGACAGTCCTCGTTGCTGACATTCCAGCAGCCTACGGAATTTTGCTGGGAAGAAGCTTTTGCAGCGAAGTTGGTGGAGAGATTCATATGGACTGGTCTAAAGCTAGAATTCCGGTCAAAGGTGTAATATAGACTTTGGAGCCAGAATCACAAAAGAAGTACTTGGTTACTAGCTCTGAGGACCCCAAAGCTCAAATCCTTTTTGAATCATCAGGAATGGGGAACTATTTCTTCTCTACCGAGTCTGACAAAATGGTTGTTCTCGTTCAAGAAGGAGATCTTAATAAGATCTGGACCTTGCAGTTCGATGGCAGCTGCACAACCAGTGGATGTGGCACTAGAGCCGTGCTAATATCTCCCGAGGAAGAAGTCATTCCTCTCTCTTTCAAGTTGTAATTTTTTAACACAAATAATATTGCTGAGTATGAATCTTTTTTACTTGGCATGCAAGCCGCAAAAGAAAGAGCTATTAAGAATCTGAAATTGCAAGGCGATGCGGAGCTAGTTGTGAATCAAGTTAAAAGGATTTACAAAGTGAAGAATGAAAGGCTTAGGCATTACCATAATGCGGTATGGTACAACATTGAAGAGTTTGATTCTTTTTCGATTGAATCCATTCCAAGAGCCCAAAATGACATGACCGATTCATTGGCTGTTTCAGCATCCCTCATGCTCCCTCACCCAGGTTTGAAAACAAACAAATACACCATTGAGGTGGTTTTCCACCCGAGCGTGCTAGACAATTCTCAGTACTAGCAAGTATTCAATGACGATAATCAACTCATTGCCTTTCTAGAGAATGCGGAAAATTTTAAAGAATTGCACTTTGAAGGATCTACTTCCACTTGCTGTGAATCAGTCACCGATCAAGACGATGAATCTGAAGGGAATGACGCCATATGTCAGCTCAAAGGAAATAAAATTCCAAAGGGCATGGTTTCTCTGGAGTGGTTGTTCAACAGGCATGACCGTTTTGTGAAAAAGAAGAGGCGAGATGACCCTTACTCATCCGCAGAAACCGAATCGGTCAATATAGGTTCGGTAGAGCACCCGTAATTTGTGAACATTGGAAAATGTTGCATGCCTGAAGAGAAACAGAAATTTGTCAAGTTGCTGAAGAAATATATGGATGTATTGGCATGGTCCTATGCCGATCTAAAGTCTTTTAAGCCAAAGGACGTTCAGCATGACATCCCGTTGAAAGAAGATGTCAAAGCCTTTCACCAGAAGCAAAGGCACTATAATCCTAAGATCTTGTGTACTATTCAGGCCAAAATTCAGAAGATGTTGGATGCGAGAATCATCTTTCCTATCCATCACAGTACTTGGGTAGCAAATATTGTACCAGTGCGCAAGAAAAATGGTGAGATATGCATATGCGTAGACTTTCGCAATTTGAATCAGGCTTCCTTGAAAGACAACTACCCACTTCTGATAATGGATCAAGTTCTACAAGCAGTAACTGGATCAGAGATGTTGTCCATGCTTGATGGTTTTTCAGGCTATAATTGGATTGAGGTTTTTCCTGAAGATCAATTTAAAACAACCTTCACTACTCTTTGGGGTACATTTGCCTACAGCAGGATGCCTTTTGGCCTAACTAATGTTGGCGCCACTTTTCAGTGGGCCATGGACTTTGCATTCAAAGGTATGATGGGGAAAGTCATTGTGGTTTATCTAGATGACTTAACCGTGTTCTCTAAACAACGAAATGATCATTGTGATCATTTGGAGCAGGTATTGGCTAGGTGCTGAGAACATGGGATATCCCTAAACCCAAAAAAGTCTATTTTTAGAGTCACAGAAGGAAATTTGCTAGGACATGTGGTTAGCAAAGAAGGAACAAAGATAGATACCGAAAGAGTTCAGTCTATTCAAAGCCTTACTCTGCCTACAAGCAGGACTGGTGTTCATTCTTTCTTCGGAAAGGTGAACTTTCTCAGGCGTTTTATTCCTGACTTTGCTGAAAAGACTCATCACATATTGAACATGATGAAGGGGTCACCAACTTTAAGATGGAGCGAAGAGGGGAAAAGGTCGTTTGAAGAAATAAAAGCTTCTGTTGCTCATGCACTAGTCCTGGTATGTCCTGATTTCTCCAAGGACTTCATCATGTATAGTTATGCATCTGAGCATATTGTGTCCGTAATCTTGAAGCAAAAGAATTCGGAGGATGTTGAATCTCCGATTGCGTTCATGAGCTCTCCCCTCAAGCCTCACGAACTAAAAATTTCTCAACTGGAAAATCATGCCTTCGCCGTTGTCAAAGCAGTGAATAATTTCAGGTATTACATTCTAAACTCTCATACACTGGTGCTGGTCCCTGACACGGCGGTGAAATCAATTCTAACTCAACAGGAGTTAGGAAGCTTGCAAGGAAATTGGATCACAAAGGTCCAGGAGTATGACCTGGATATTAAACCAACAAGCTGGTAAGGGGCAAGGGCCTATGTCAGCTTATGGCTGAAAACAAAGATTTAGAAAACCCTAATGAAAGGGGTGACTACACTGATAAAGCACAGGATCGGCTTGAAAAACCCGATTCACTGCCTCTGGTCCTATTTGTTGCGACTAGCTATGAATGGTATTCCGATATCGCTTTCTTCCTCACCTACGGTGAATGCCCAATGCACCTAATTGCAAAGGAGAAGTGCACTATAAAGCTCAGAGCAGCTAAATATGTCATCTGGGATGACGGTTTATATAAACGTGGGATAGATGGCATCTTTTTGCGATGTGTTGACAAACCACAACAGGTAAAGTTACTCGAAAGTTTTCATAATTCAGCCTGTGGGGGTGATTTCTCTTCCTCCGTGACAGCACATAAGATCATCCGAGCCAGGTACTATTGGCCGACGCTCTTCCAAGATACAGCCACCTAGGTGGCAAAGTGTGAACCTTGCCAGCAATTCGTCGGCAAGCCGAAGTTGGCTGCTTTTACCCTTAGACCTGTCATTGTCAACGAACCATTCAAGAAATGGGGAATTGATTTTATTGGTGCACTCAACCCTCAATCGAGTTCCGGACATAACTTTGTTCTTACAGCAACAGATTACTTCACCAAGTGCATGGAAGCCATACCTGTCAAGCATGCCACTTCTGAGGTGGTTTGTAATTTCATTAAAGAAAATATCATTGTCAGGTTTAATGTTCCAAACAAAATCGTTGCTGATAATGCTTCTAACTTCTCCTCACGGGAAGTTATTGGCTTTTTCTATGAATACGGAATAACTTTGGCTCACGCCTCAGATTATTACCCTTAGGGAAATGGTCAGGCAGAATCTAGTAACAAGAACTTGGTGACCATCATACGAAAGTTGGTGGATGAGAATCAGGGAATGTGGCACAAGTCTTTGTGCGACGCTTTGTGGGCCGATCGTATTACTCCCAAGAGGTCTCTCGGCATGTCACCTTTTCAAGTATTATATGGCACTGATGCCAAGCTTCCCATTTCTGCTGAACTTCCTGCTCTGCGCTTGGCACGAGCTATCGAAGATGAAACTTTCCAAAATTCTCTTGAAAAGAGAATTATGTATTTGACAGAGCTCGAAGAAAAGAGAGTGAGAGTGGTCGACAAGATCACCGAACATCAGAATCAAGTCAAGATATTATTCGATAAGAAAGCAAAGCAAAGGGATTTTCAAGTAGGAGACCTCATCCTTCTGTGGGACAAGCGAAGAGAGCCGAAGGGCATGCACAGAAAGTTTGATTCCCTGTGGAGAGGTCCCTTCAAGATCAAGCAGCTCAATGGAGAGAATAGCTTCTATCTCTCATATCTGGATGGAACCGAGCTCCCGCTTCCTTATAGTGGGCAACACCTGAAAATTTTCAAGAAGTAGAGCTTGCTCTCTTCTTTGTACAGTTTGCTTTAGTTGTGTGTTATTTTTCATTGTGTGTTTTCTTTCGGTTTGTTGTGTGTTTCTTTTGCTCTCCCTCCAGTTGCCCTTTTTTTTGACTCTGTTACCCAATGGATAGGCACATGAGATTTGGGATTCTCTACCCCCAAGTTTGCTCAGGGATAGTCCCTAGAAAGAGCCAGCTGTTATCCCATAAAATTGACAAGGGAAATTTTACATATAACCATACCAAAAATTTTATTCCGATCCCTCATTAGGGATCCCTTGCGTTCGAAACGTTGCAAAATCCCTTTTCCGGGAAATCTGGTTTTCCGAACTTAGTCTTTTTTTGGTCTTTTTGGTTGGGCACATGGAATTTCTATGTAACATCACTTTTTGGTGCACCCCCTTTAAAACCTTTGGCAAGTATTTTCCTGTGTCAACACATCTTTTGGGGCACCTTGATATGTTAAGTCTTCCTTGCGTGCGCCAAGGCGCATGCGCCTTCGTGTTAGCACACCTTTTATTGCGCCTCCTTTTGGTGCACCACTGGCGCACAAAATATCATGTCGACACCACTTTTGGTGTGCCTAAGGGCACGTTTAGTTCCATGCTGGCAAATACTTTCATGTGCCAAAGGGTGCATGCTTTCCGATGTCGACAGTAATTTACATGCGCCCTTTACAGAGTTGGTGGCGTATTTATTACTAACTCATATATATATATATATATATATGTCTTTGTGTGCCTGCAAATGTCATTATCTCCATAGCATCACGTTTTTATTCTCTGAGCCTGTCAGCCCCTGCCTTGTCGTTTTCAATGCGTTGTGGACCCGTTGTACGATTTTCACTATTTATCCAGTAAGAGGTTCTTATCTCTTTCATGTGTTTGGCGTTTTTTTGGTTCTTTGTATGCTTATTGTTTTGGTTTTAGGTGTGAAATATTGATCTGGCCCCTGACCTTGCTATCTTCCCATATCCCTAAACCTCTATCCAGATCTACTGGTAGGGAAAGTTTTCTGAAAGCATGGTGTAATCCCTTTTGATTAAACCATTTCATTACCCAAACAACCCTGCAAAGGAGGAAAAGAAATGAAGAAAAGGAAGACTGTTTTTCTCTTTCGAGCATCGGCAAGTCCTACAACATCAAAAATAGTTGTGCCCCTTTGGCGCATCTGTCCCCCTCACAACATGATCAAAATCTGTGCCAATGGCGCACCCATCATGCCTGTCGCATTAAGAACTTTTTCGCCCTCAAGGCGCGCCTCCTTCGCATGCTGCAAGTGCTAGCCTTGTGCCCTGCTTAGGTGTCTCAACCTTATTTGTTACATCACGTATACATACACCTCCTTGGTGCACCCTGCATTTGTACAACATCAGCTTAATCCGCGCTAAGTACAAAGTTTCGAAGGTGCAGGTGCCTTCCTTGTTGCAAAAACATCATGTTGTGTAAACTCTCCGTGCGCCGCACCATGTTGCCTTTGGCGCACGAAAATTTCCTGTTACACAAACCATACATGTGCCAAAGGGCACACCAAATCTCCATGCAACATGAAAAATCTATGTGCCTTTGGCTAATCCTGTCTCCATGTAACACAATGTCTCCATGCACCATGCGCCTTTGGCGCTGATTTAACCTTTGTAACACCTCTTTTCTGTGCGCCTTACCTATTTAGCCCTGTAAGCTGCAGCTTTCATGCGCCATGCGCCCTGAGCCTCAAAATCACTAACTCTTTCTTCTGTTAACATTTCAATGGAAGATCAAATGGCTAATACAACCTTTTTGGATTGGGTCTCACTTTTTCTTCGTGTAGATCAGCAACTAAGCTCGAAAGAACATATGTCTACATCAAGCAGGAGACCTACCAAATCCAACGGTAAGGCCAAACTTACAGAAGAAGAGATGAAATACAAGTATCAGAGAGTCAGAATGTCCGACTCCTAGGCCAAATGTGACCTAGATATCAGGGACTCAGATTTGGGTCACATTGATATGGAGGAATTCTGGGTCAGAACTCAGAAGGTAACGAGAATTCCATGGATGGACAAACTGATAGGCGGTACCCTACACTTCGCCAGAGGAATCCCAGTCAGTGCTGTCGACAATGAATTCATGATGGTGGTCGCCCGGTGCTACAACAAAGACACAAGGTGTGTTGTAAATGACAAGGGTGAGGTCGTCATTAACCTCACTGCCCGCTAGTTCGAAATAATACTCGGCATCCCTCATCATCGGCACTTTGTGGCCGTCAGCCGAGAGGATTTTATTAAGGCCTGGGATGATAACGAAGATCAGTGTATGCAGCTGATGAACAAGGTCTATCTGAAAAATAAAAAGGTGGTGACCCGATGGTCTCAAACCATCCACCGCAGCGACTTCTCAGAGGAGCTCAGCGACACTATCACATTCCTGAGCAGAGTGTTTGGGCTTCCTGACGCCCACTTTTTCCATAAATGGATGCTGTGATACTTAGAGACCATGAACAAGAATATACCCGATCAGTGCTTTTGCTGGGGAGAGATAATAAGCAGCAAAATCTCTGATCAGCTTCAACAATTTCTTACAACAGGAAGATTCTATATGAAATCCTATGTTTTCTATGCTGCAGCATCAGAGAGAGACTACCCAGGCCTGATACGAAGTAGAGTTTGACCTCATGTCAAAATATATGAGTACTACCCAGAATTGAGGCTGGAGAATAGCATCTCTTAGTTCACAAAGATTAATGATGTGTTTTTCTATCACATCATCTACCTGTTGAGGCCGAATATGACTTACGGTCGCATGACCAAGAGCATAGTGGCAGCTACTCAGAAATGGGGGGCCCTGTTCACCCAATTTCCCACATTCACCTATCTGAGGGTAGCCAACTTCTTGGGAGAGCCGACCAGACTGCCGAGATATGCTGGGCCTAGGCTGATTTTGCTGGAGGTGTCAAGACAGCTGATCACATATCACGAGAAGTTCCTCAAAAGAAAGAAGGGTGGAACTCCTTTCCCCCTCACAGTAGGTCGATATACATGCCTTACCCACCACAAGGCAAAGGACATGTTCACAGAGCTGGAGCTGCTCAATTTGAGACATGATTTCCTAGCCAGGCCTTCCTTCGACCCAAGGAATTGTCTGCCAAGGGCAAAGCTCGATCCAATCCATGTCCCTAAGATAGAGGACATCTACATCGATGTCATCCATGAGGTTGAGCTCAGGAGAAAGGATCATTCTCGCTTAGCCTTTGCAGAAATCATCCAATATGGGGTAGCAATTGTCCCCAAAGGCTTCCAGACTATGGAAGATGAAATAGACAAGGTATATACTAACACGGATGGGGAAAATTTGCCTTTTCCGGCCATTGATAGAACTAAGCCACCTCAGACGATTGAGGAGAGGATCAAGGAGACTCTACGCAGGACAGAGCATTGGTGCCGGATGAACGGGCTAATCTATCTCGGGGTTGATTTCACAACCGCCCCATTGGGTAACGCACCTCCTCGATCCAAACAGCAGCCTAAAGGCAAGGGAAAAGGCATAGAGGGTGAATCAAGCACCACTCAGGAAGAAGCTCCAGTGATTCCTCCTTCCACGGAACCCGAACAGGTTATAACTCTGGCTTCACCAAAGAAAGAAGTAGAAGAGGATGTTCCAATAGGCCCATAGACTTAGGATGTCGGCATTACTACATCAGCCAAGGTCCCTTCTATCACTTCTTCTTCCCTTCCTTCCCCTCCTCGAGTGACTCAAGAAGCCATTCCTTTGGTCTTGTCCTCTCCCCCTTCTTCTACTCCTCCCCCAGCTTCTTCGTCTATCTTCTCTTCCCTTGCGGATCTTTCCTCCTCCATTTCTTCCCTCATCTCTGAGCTCCCTTCCCTTCCTATGTCTTCCACAGCTACAGTATCCCTTCCTCCCATGGGCACTTCTTCGGCTATTCTCTCCATGCTGCCTCCACGTGTCTCCACATTTTTCCCCTCCACTACTGTAGCTGCCCCCTTTTCCGTTTCCGGCCCTTCTCCCATAGGTCCATCCTGGATCTCCCAGCAGCTAAGTCAACAAAAGAGGAAAGTTTCCATCACTCCGATGGACTTTTCTGTAATCCCATCTAAGGGGGCAAAGAAGCAGAAGCCTGTCACACGCTTCTCTCAAAGTGCTGCGGGAGAGAGGGTTATGGAGATTGCGTATCCCAATCCCCTCAAGGAGAAAAAGGATCTGTCTCTGACAGATTTTATTGTGACCCAAGTCACAATGGGGACATCTTCTGAAAGCCTTCAGGGGGAAGCCCTTTCTGCAGTTGACGCCCTCTGTAAGAAGCTTCAAGATACAAAGGAAGAAAAAGGCAGTTGAAGGAGTAAAACAAATATCTGCTCCAAGCCTTACAGAAGATGGGTAGTGCACCTCCCACAACTGCCGCCGAGACTTCTGAGCTTCTTAGCCAGGAGAAAATTAATGAGTACGCAAAGATTGGGGAGTAGGGTATGGCCGTTTCCGCTTGGAGGAGCCAAATCCTCAAAGATAGTGAAAAAGTAATCGCTGAGTTCTCTAACTTGTATTTGAACATCAATAAGGAGAATAAAGAGCTCCAAGCATTATCGGGGCCCATATCAGAAGAGCTGGAACATGCTAGAATGCAGCACGAGACCTTCCAACAAATATTTGACTGTTCAGTCGAAGATTTGGTTAAGTTCAGCGTCTTCAGCCATCCTAGGGCCCTCAACAAAATCATGTCCACTCTGGACTACCGGGTGGATCAGCTGGAATTTTTCTTAGAAACGATTGACAAAGTGAAGGAAGAAGCCCTGAATGCAATGCATCAAATGGAATGGATCATTCTTAACATGTCGCCAGGGTTACTTACTCCTTCCTTCACTTTAAGGAAAGCTGATGAAACCACCTAGATCTTTAAAGAGATCGTTTCTCAAGGGATGGGGCCAGAGGTCACTTTTGACGTAGAGTCTATCAACAACCTGCTGGCCTGTCGAGAATTCATTGGGTTACTCATTGAAGCAGAAAAATACTATTCCAAGCTCCCCGAGAAACTCACAGATGAGCGGGAAACTTGTGAGGCGATCAGTGATAGGCACAAGGATCCTTTCCAGGATCAGCTAGGACCAATGATCAACAAGTTTATGGAATACCGCTCTCAATTCCATATCTTGTCACCTGAGCAACAACAAAAGCAATCCACTCCCTTTCGGCCACAAGATGACAACGACGAGTAGCTTCTTCTTCTTCTTCTTCTTCTCTCTCTCTCTCTTCTTCGGCTTTCTTTTCGATAATATCTGAAGTATGTTGATATAAATGATGACATCATCCATGTTGCATCATGGGATGATGTCATCCATCAAGTTGTAAAAAGTCAACATGACTTTTAGATATTTTGTAAATATCTTTGTAGATAAGTTGTTGGCTCCTTTTTACCTTTTTTTCTCTTCTTCTTCTATAAATACCCCAATACTTGTTGTATTATAGATGGATGAATATATTTCAGATGAAAAATAGAAGTAAGGAGAAAAGACTTTGAGCTTTTTGTAACAGAAGAAAAATATTAATACAATATTTAGACTTTGTGCTGAATACATGTGTTATGTGCATTACATCTTTCTTACGTTAGATCTGTGTGTTTATTCTGTTGGATCTGCTTCTGTTTTATTGTCATTTATTTATCATCAGTATTGCTTTGCTCGTTTATGTAAGTAGGTTTGGCTCTGTTTACTACCAATCCCAAAACATAAACCTTCTGACCTTTCTTCTTTGGAATTCATTTCTTTTCTCCCTTCGGACCTACTCTTTCTCCATCCCCTCTTCCTTTCCTTTCTTTTCGCAGTCGGAAACACCCCTACAGGGATGAGATCCCAAACCCCCGAAGGTAGAATTTGTGAGACTTGCATAGATTCCTGTTGGTAGAATAGCAATAAACCAGTTTCGCTTTGCTGACTCAAAGAGGGGCTATGCCCTGCACACTGTTGGCTCGTTTATCCATAGGTTTTCCCATGTGACAGATTTTCAAAAAAATAGTTTTTGGTGACTCCATTGGGGAACGAACAGATCTATCAGATCTATGATAGTGGTAGGATAGAAAATCAGGAAAAATCAGAAAAATCACTATCTGTTTGCAAATCTGAACTTTTTGTTAAAAATCCAAAAAATTTGCAAAAGTTCTATGAATTGAAAATTTTCTTCTGAGATCCAGAGATCTGGCCTAGTTGGAGACATTTAGTTCGCTGAGTTTTTATAAAAATTAGTATTTTGCCATAGATCTGAGTTTTTGACTATTTACCAAAAGTTTGAAACCCTTTGAAAAAAGTCAAAATTAGATCCGAAAATTAGCTTACTAATCTTCTCTGCCATTTTATCCTCGCTGTTATTTCTCATTAACCACAATCGGTTTTCTGAAGAGGATAGTTTTTAAATATTTTGTAACACCCTGAACTGTTGTTACTTTCTCCTAAGCATACAAGTGTTGATATGTGATTTCTTGTAAAAGGATGTGTTCCTCGATTTAGAAATCATGCTTGATATGTACTGTAATTTCTTTGCAGATTTCAGATCTTGACTGAGTCGGAATATGATTAGACTCTTTTATTTATTTCATTTTACATCTGAGTTTAATCTGATCTCCGAATGAATTATAGAGTTATCCATCTATAATACCTAGTCTTGGATCAGTGGAATTGATCCAAGTATTGCTTTAAGTTTGTTCATGATGAATTAAAAATTATAGACCTTGAACAGGTTGCAAGGTCTAGAAGCATTTAATAAGCTAGTCAGGAGTATGACTCGGGCTGATCAAGTGAAATGAATTGGTTCCCGATATGGAAGTATATCTGGAAGGTCTCGATTGTGGACCAGGTAATAATTTGGTTACATACGATTCTGTAGCCTAAGGCAGAACATGAGCTAAACCTGTTCGAAGACGTATGATGTAGGTCTTTTTCTGAGTGTACGAAATGTAGACCTAACTAGAATTATTATTGGTTAGTAACCTAAAACTAAACCTAACCTAGGGGTTAGATTAGTGTTAATCTAACCTAGACCTAGGCTAAGTACTAATGTCCTAAGTTAGTATCTATGTTATGGAAGTTAGATTAGGTGTTATCCTAAATTCTAACCTAAGATATTAACCTAACTATGAGCAAGAATGAAAAGGGGCCTATGGAGGGGTGCGAACCATGGGCGGAATTTTCTATGTCATTAAATGCTAAGGATAAGTATGAGGGACAGGTCTTGGTGGAAGTTTAAGGAACGACTAACTTGTGCCGACGTGGCAGGTCGCCAAAACTGAAAATGAACTGGGAATTTTATTTGACTATCGCTGACTTTGGCGGCCGGTGGCAGTGGAGTTTGAGCGGGAAAGTTGGTGTAAATGCATTCAATGCTCTCGGTAGTCGAGCTCGGAACTCGCGTGAAGGCATGCAAACTGGGAAGTTGTTGGTTTGTTTGGCTTATCGCAATTTTCGGTTTTCCTTCTGCCTGTTCACTGGTTCTTCACACCAGTCTTCTTTGAGTTGCATGGTGAGTATGAGGGTATCTAACTCTTTTCTCTGGCAAGGGGAATATATATGTCATGGAGATAGCAAAATTTTGTTGGTCGCTCTAACTTGGAAAAGGAAAAGGAAGTCTGGGCTCTTCCAGTGGTCTGCTTCGGAAATTTGAGCAAAAAAATCCAGGCATGTTAGGCCCTAACCTTTAAAAATCTTGTTGTCTTTCAAGTGATTTCATTAGAACAACTCTGTTCAAATGATTTGTGGAAATAGATGATTTTCTATGGTTTTCATGTGTGATTTGGTACTGTATCTTTATGTTGTTCGTTTTTACAAATTTAACCCTTAATGGGTGTGTGTTGTACTTCGAACTGTTCACTGTTTTGTTGTGCTTTACATTCTGGCATAGGTTTCTAAAACATGTGCTTGAATAGTATCTTCCTGCTCCGTGAGAACTCGTGCATGCTTCTCTTACTGGGTTCAGGATTCAGTAGAAACTTGTTGGTAGAAACTGCTGATAGAATTTTTTTTATAGAAACTTGTTGATTGTAACTTGTTTATGAGGCTTGTTTCTTGTCGGAAAAGACACTGTTGGAATTTTGCGTGAATATCCAGTCTTATTGGATTTCTTTGCATGTTGTAGTGGTTATCTTTTGTGAAGGATACAGAACCTAGTAGGGTTTCGCTAGGGCATTTTAAGTTATTTTGAGCGAATAACTTCTTGTGTTTCTATATATTTGTTGCGACCTTTCTTTGGAATTGTGTATTCCTTGCTTATGGTTCTGGGTTTCAACCCATTAGCAGTATGCAATATGTGTATATTCATATTATTGTTGTAATCAGAACGACTCTTCGAAGTCGATTAAATGATTTAATACATTTGGACCTCTGTTCAAGTTAAATATAATTGAATATTGGTGATTCGATGAGCCAGTGACTTGAGGGAATAACATGTACTAAGACCTTTGTTATTTATAGGAATACCTTCGTGTTGCATGGATTTTGTGGTACAGATTCTTTGGGTGTATTTTACGTTTGCATTTTGTGCAAACTTGTGCGAAGAATTAGCAAAGGTTCAGTCAGGTATCTTGTTTTGAAATCAGTATTTAAATTGCTTTTGCTTGATTTTAATATGTACACCATTGACTTGACTAGATGGAATCATTGGCAATCATTTGTCATGCCACTGTTGTCCGGGTTCAGTAGAACTTGTGGAAGTTAACCTGTATCTTCTTTTGCCTCAGTTGAAAACTTGACGTGGTATACTGTGGTTTTGACATTGTGGAATTTCCCTGAGTAATGATTTATATCAAGTAACGCGGCTCTGTATAAATGAATCATGAGTGCTATATGACTGATTCCGATTATGTACAGATGTACATACAGGATGATATGTTTCCTTTCTGATTTCCTAGTTGGATGTGGCAGTGTATGTTACGGTATTTGTAAGATAATCTCTGTATGGTCTTATGGAAACCTCAAATTGTTTAATGTAATGAAGTCTATTGTTGACCGTGTTATACTAGAGGTTCTTTGATTTCGAACTTGGTTCGAAAAAGCCTTACTGCATGTAAAAGGAACTAGCGTTGGGCTATAGGTTGATATATGGGATTGTAGGCGTGTTCGTCTTCTGTTGCATAACTATCCTGCCTTGAGCTAGACTGATCTATAAGTTGTTGACTGTACCTCGACAGGAAATGTGGTGATTTTCATGTTGTTTGAAGCTTCTTGTAGAGTCTGTTTGGTTGATAGTCTGCACTATTGACATGTTAGCCACTGTACAGGAGTTTTTACTGTGTTCGATTTTTAATATGACAGTGAATCTTCTTGTGGGTTGTCAGACTTGTTCGTATACATACTGGATGGATGCTTTCCATATGTAGAGACGGTACAGTAGTGAACTTGTGTGAAGGGAAGTATGAATGATTTGTTTCTTTCTCTTCTGTTATTCTAGTACTTGTTGATAATTGTCTAACAGTTGGAATTGTTCTTGTATCTTATTGTTGGAATCATGACTTGCTATGATATTTCCTTTTCTGATGAAAGTAACGATCTGTCCAATGTTGCTAATCTTGGATTCAAGATAATTGTTTAGATACTTTCGTTCTTTGATTCTTAATATTTGATGAAATATTTGAGAAGTGTTTAGGACTATTGTGTAACGATGATAGAGTTACACGTTTGTAGTCATTTTTGTATTACAAAGGCATAGTCTGAATATGTTTACTTGTTTGGATTATTGATCTCATTTAAACAGGGTGTTTAATGAAAATAATTGACGGATTGCAATTGTTTTAAATGTTAGTGCTTATCATGCTCAGTTCATCGAACTGACTCATGTTGACTATTTTTGCAGATGGTTGCAGTAAGTGGTAAAAGCAATGCAGATCTGACAGGATGATCAGATTGTTTATTTTGATTTATAATGAATTACAGCTTGATTTTCTAAATGTACTATATGTGGAAAGATGTACTTTTCCGTTAAGCATTGTATCAAGTATGCTATTTGCATAAAATGTAATTGTATAGTTCTGAAAGGAATGGAAATAAGTATTTGTTACTTATGTGTTATATTCTAAATTCTGATAGTTGACCCTCTTCGGTTTATATACCAGAGTGGCAATGTTATCTTTGTGTAACTGGATGCTTTTGTGATTGACAATGAAAGCTTAAAGGAAATATAATTGAAATTCTTATGAGTGTTTAGTAGTTCTGATTTGTTCTAGCAAAAGCTAATATTGTAATTTAATTCATTGTCTCTCTAGAAGGATAGGGCTAAAAATTGAGCCTAAAAGAGAACGCTGAATCGAGCTGGATTGAATTACTAATCCCTAGTCCTAAGTATGACCAGGACAATAGTAGAATTGGATTCTTAATCATTCATAGCTTTAAAATGAATAAGTATGATATGAATTCAGTTAAGAGAACTGATAGGCAATCTAATGGAGTTTCAGGTGGCAATCTCAAGCATAGGTTATGAGATATTGTCTGAATTCTGTTGCTTTAGAATCATGATGTATTCTAATGACTCCTTGATAGAAATCTATGACCTTAATACCTCTACCAAGTAATGGATTTTAATAGAGGAGGGTCATCTTAAGACGAATGAATCCAGGGATTTGGAAAGGCTAACCTTAGGGGAAAGGTCTTTAAAGTAATTTAAAACTCAACGTGCGTACACATATTAATAAGTAGATCTTTTCGAGGTGGATTTAAAGGTTGACGGCACAAGACAACTGCAGGGTTGTACCTCCGAGAAGATTAGGATCTTCCCGAAGTTACAACAATGCAGGTAACTTATGGCGACACCCTTTGCATTGATCACTAAGATTTACACTTGTGTTCGGATTAGTTACTCAGGGACCGATTAGGAATGTGGTCAGGTTATAAGGCTGCCTAGGAGGTTCGGGGTATCTTGACACACTGGTCTAACTGCAGGGTTATACCAGTATGTCATCGTATCCCTAATACTCGTGGGCATCCATATTACATTATCACCTTGTTAATCTGTCTTTGAGTGATTAAGTTGTGAAAGGAAGGACTGACAGTAGTCAGTGTAAGACATTCTATATAACATAAGAATGGGGTGAAGGACGTATTCCAGATTGACGAGTATGCCGTTAAGGAATACGAGACATAAACAGTATGTTTAAAATCTTTGGCCAAAGTATCGCAAGCTGTTGATTACGTTGTCCTAATTCACCTAGTCTAAGGGATGAGATGCTGATGAATAATGGTAACAATTATTCAGTTAGGTTCCTTGGACAGAGCATTCTAAAATCCCAGAATAGGGAAGAGAACCACAGGAGTGAAGTGTTAAATAATAACGCCAACTCATATTACGCATGAATAGATCGGTAGATAACCGAGTCATGAAATGAATAGATCAGAGGTACTCCGAGTCATTACAGCTGCATATGGTTATCTGTTATAAGAATGGTTATTTGATTTGTGAGTTCTAAATTATGTATTTAGAACCAGGATGCAAAAAAAATAAAATAAAATAAATTCCACTTGTTCTAAGTTATAAAATGAGGATGTTACATCTTGGTATCAGAGCTGAAGGTTGCAGCTCTTGGACCTATTGAGTCCATAATCTGATAAAAACCTGAATTTTCTTGTAACAAAAAATGGTTAGAACAAGGGGGAACGTTGCGAATAATGCTCCACCTGAAGGAGGAGAGGTAACAACCCAGAAACTCGATGAGATCCTTGCTGCCCTATTGGACACAAGAGATCGCTTAGCTGTACTTGAACAGCAGGTGATGGGAAATGAGGAGGATGAAGAAGCTGATAATAATAATCAGCAACCTCCTGAGGACAACCCCGACATGGGTGTTGATGTTAATGCTGGGAATGCACCTGTCCAACTAGAAAACAAAAAGGCCAGATTGGCAGCAGAACTCACTAATGATATAAAAAGGATAATTCCACCTAAGTATGATGGCACCACATTAGGAGATGGAGCTGAGAACTGGCTCAACGAAATGGAGAAGTACTTTGCAATAAGGAACTTCTCAGAGGAAACCAAAGCTATTTGGGGAGCCTATCAGCTTTCCCACGAAGCATCTTCGTGGTGGGATAGCCGTAAAGCTGAACTAAACATTGATGAGACCAATATTACTTGGGATCAATTTAAAGGCTATTTTAGGCAACGTTGGCTGCCACAACTTTTCTATGATCAGAAAATGACAGAATTTCAGAATTTAGCTCAAGGGAAGCTAACGGTAACTGAATACTGGGAGCGGTTTACAAAACTCCTCAAGTATGTACCGCAGTATCAAACTGACGAGAAGTTCAGAATACGGAAATTCATCATGGGATTGAATCCTGTGATAGGGGGAGAGGTCGATGTTCACAGTCCAACCACTATGGAAGGAGCTGTTGAAAAGGCCATAAGGCAAGAACAGAAATTAAAGGCTATTTTTTCTCATAAAGAGGAAGTGCGGAAGAAGACTGCAAACCCTTCTTCAACCTCTCTTGCACCTAGAAAAGGACCATGGAAAAAGTTTGGAAACAAGAGTAAGTTTAAAGGAGATAACAATAAGAAAGCAGCAGTAAATAAGCCTGTTGGAAATGCAAAGGATAATTTTGCTAAAAATTATAATAATGGGCAGAAGCCCTATGGAGGACAACGTGACAATTACAAAACTGGAGGCAACTTTGAGCCTAAAAAGGGACCTGTAGGAGGCTGCTACAACTGTGGTAAAGATCACTACGCAAATCAGTGCCCTTTGAAGAAGGATGATCGTAATCAACAACATAAGATACATGCTGCAGTAGCAGACAAGCAAGCTGAAAAGCAAGTGACACCTATAGAAGTTCCGGGTAAGTTATTCAGCATACCTGTCACTATTATTTTTGATACAGGAGCTACTGAATGTTTTATATCTAATAAACTTTCTTCTAAACTTAAAAGAAAAGCTGGAAAAAATGGATAAATCTTGGACTGTACAGTATGGTAATAATTCTGTTCATACAGTGAGTATGTGTCTTTTTGGGGCAGTCCTTGACTTACCTAACTTTTCCATGGAAGTTGACCTCTATGTTGCACCTTTGGGATCATATGACATTATCATCGGTGTCAATTGGTTAGCTGACCATAAAGCAAAGGTAGATTGCTATGAAAAGAACATAAAATGTTTAGATGATCAGTTGGAATCAGCAGAGATTTAAGGTGTGAAACGGGAAATTTCAGTTAGAAAATTGTCAGCTATGCAGCTTAAAAAGGCTAAAAATAAAGGATGTACCCTTTATGCGGTAAAGATATCTGAATCTTCAGAAGAAGATGATGATTTCATGGAACGATTCCCTCTTTTACAAGGTTTCAGGGATGTTTTTCCTGAGGAATTACTAGGGTTACCACCCAAGAGAGAATTTGACTTCACCATTAAAATCAAGCCAGGAACAGAACCTATATCCAAGGCGCCTTATCGGATGACTACTACAGAGTTAGTCGAGCTTAAGGCATAGTTGCAAGAGCTTTTGTCTAAAGGTTTGATCAGACCAAGTGTTTCACCTTGGGGAGCGCCTGTAATATTTGTGAAAAAGAAGGATGGAACACTAAGGCTGTGTATTGATTATCGGATGTTGAACAAAGCAACAGTCAAGAACCGATATCCACTTCCTAGGATCGATGATCTATTTGATCAGATGCATGGAGCAGTGGTTTATTCTAAGATAGACCTTCGATCTGGTTATCATCAGTTAAGGATTGGAGAGGAAGATATTCATAAAACAGCTTTCCGAACAAGATACGGACATTATGAATTCACAGTTCTACCCTTTTGATTAACCAATGCACCCGCAGCCTTTATGAATTTAATGAACAATATCTTTCAAGAATACCTGGACAAGTTTGTACTTGTATTCTTGGACGATATTCTCATTTATTCTAAAAGCGTTGAGGAGCACAATGAGCATTTGAAGATAGTTTTGGGAATTTTGAGAAAGAGGAAGTTGTATGGTAAGTTATCCAAATGTTCTTTCTTTGATTCAGAAGTTCACTATTTGGGTCATGTTATAAGTAAAGAAGGAATTGCTGTAGATCCTTCAAAAATAGTGGCAATAACTGAGTGGCCTGCACCAAAGAATGTGCACGAAGTAAGAAGCTTCATGGGTCTTGCTGGTTATTATAGAAAATTTGTAAAGGATTTTTCTAAAGTAGCTGCACCAATAACTTCATTGCAGAAGAAGGATAAGAAATTCATATGGAATGATAAGTGCGAAGCAGCTTTCAAAAGTTTGAAAGACCAGTTGACTTCTACACCTATACTAGCTGTACTAGACCCTAATGGGAGTTTTACTGTTGCAACGGATGCTTCTGGGGAAGGCCTTGGAGGTGTTTTGCTACAAAATGATCAGGTCATAGCATATGAAAGTAGAAAACTTAAGTTACATGAGCTGAATTATGCTCCTCATGATTTGGAACTTGCTGCCATTGTTCATGCACTTCAAGTCTGGAGACACTATTTACTTGGGAAACCTTTTGAGCTGAAAACTGATCACTTAGGACTGAAATATATTTTTACTCAGCCCATTCTGAATGCTAGACAGAGAAGGTGGTTAGAATTTTTATCGCAATATGACTTTGATATTAGCTATATCAAAGGGAAGGAGAATAGAGTAGCTGATGCTCTAAATCGTAGGAGGCACATTTCTGCTCTTATAACATTAAGAACTCAGTTTAAAGACGAGGTAAAAAGTGCTTCAGAATCAGATGCATACTTTCAGCAAGTAAAAGCAGCGCTTGCTGCAGAACCTAAGGATATAAGGTATAAAGGTTTTCATTTTGATAATGAAGGAATCTTGCGTTATGAAAATAGGGTATATGTACCTATGCTGAATGATTTGAGAAAGAAGTTGTTAGTTGAATTTCATAATTCACCTTTCTCTGGACACCCAGGTATCACAAAAATGCTTGCTGATTTAAAACATCAATACTTCTGGAAAGGTATGAAAAAGGATGTAATTAATTTTGTGACTCATTGTTTGGAATGTCAGCGGGTGAAGGCAGAACATATGCACCCTGCTGGACTGCTATATCCTCATAGCGTACCGTAGTACAAATGGCAGGTAATAACCATGGATTTTGTACAAGGACTACCTATGTCCAGTAATAAACATGATGTTATCCTGGTAGTTTTTTATAAACTGACCAAGGTAGCTCATTTCATCACTGGAAATCTAAAGGATGATTCGCCAGTGCTAGCCAAAAGATTCGTACACGAAATTTTCAGATTGCATGGTGTACCAGAATTGATTATATCTGACAGGGATCCTAGAATGACGTCAAGGTTTTGGCAAATGCTTAACGCAGCCCTAGGAACGAAACTAAACTTCAGTTCTGCATATCATCCAGAAACGGATGGACAAACTGAGAGGGTAAATCAAGTGTTGGAGGACATGTTGCGAATGTATTGCATGGATCAACAGTATAAATGGGAAGAGTATCTTCCATTAGTTGAGTTCGCATACAACAATACTTATCACTCATCTCTTAAAATGGCACCATTTGAAGCACTTTATGGAAGAAAGTGCAGAACCCCTGTTAGTTGGGACAGTGTTGAGGATAGAGTGGTAATTGGACCAGAGATTCTCACAGAAATGGAACAGCAAGTTAAGCTGATTCGTGAACGATTAAAGGAAGCAGCGGATAGACAGAAGAGCTATGCTGACCTTAAGCGGGTTGATAGAAGGTTTGAGCTTGGTGATAAGGTTTTCCTTCGTGTTAAACCCAGAAAGAGTTCTATAACTTTTGGCAAGGCTGCCAAGTTGTCACCTAGATTTGTGGGACCCTTCGAAATTGTCGAAATAATCAATCCTGTAGCTTATCGTTTAGCATTGCCACCTGCTTTATCTCGCATGCATGATGTTTTCCATATTTCTTTGCTTAAGAAATACGTTTCAGATCTGTCACATGTTTTAAATTGGAATTCCTTGTAGGTCTAAGACCCAGGAATAATCGTGGTTAAACCCACACGAGTGCTGGAAACTCGCCAATTGCATTTAAGAAATCGTGAGATACAGCAATGTAAGGTGCAGTGGGACCAGTTTAACGAAGAAAGAGCAACTTGGGAAAATCTGGAAGAGATGAAAATTACTTTTTCTTCTCTTTTTCAACAGAATGAAATCTGTTGACAAAACATACTTTTATGAACTTATTGTTTTTAAGTATTTATGAAAGCCTGATGAAGGCAAACATTATTCAGGTTGAATAAAATGTGTTGTGACATTGATTTCTGGAACTATTCAAATATGGAAGTAGTCACATTGTTGTGTACTAATAAATTGATTAACCTAAAGGTTAAATTATTATGTAATTCATCGGGATGATGAATCTTTTTAGGAGGGAAGCATTTAACACCCTGAACTGTTGTTACTTTCTCCTGAGCATACAAGTGTTGATATGTGATTTCTTGTAAAAGAATGTGTTCCTCGATTTAGAAATCATGCTTGATATGTACTGTAATTTCTTTGCAGATTTCAGATCTTGACTGAGTCGGAATATGATTAGACTCTTTTATTTATTTCATTTTGCATCTGAGTTTAATCTGATCTCGGAATGAATTATAGAGTTATCCATCTATAATACCTGGTCTTGGATCAGTGGAATTGATCCAAGTATTGCTTTAAGTTTGTTCATGATGAATTAAAAATTACAGACCTTGAACAGGTTGCAAGGTCTAGAAGCATTTAATAAGCTAGTCAGGAGTATGACTCAGGCTGATCAAGTGAAATGATTTGGTTCCCGATATGGAAGTATATCTAGAAGGTCTCGATTGTGGACCAGGTAATAATTCGGTTACATACGATTCTGCAACCTAAGGCAGAACAGGAGCTAAACCTGTTCGAAGACGTATGATGTAGGTCTTTTTCTAAGTGTACGAAATGTAGACCTAACTTGAATTATTATTGGTTAGTAACCTAAAACTAAACCTAACCTAGGGGTTAGATTAGTGTTAATCTAACCTAGACCTAGGCTAAGTACTAATGTCCTAAGTTAGTATCTATGTTATGGAAGTTAGATTAGGTGTTATCCTAAATTCTAACCTAAGATACTAACCTAACTATGAGCAAGAATGTAAAGGGGCCTATGAAGGGGTGCGAACCATGGGCGACGTTTTCTATGTCATTAAATGCTAAGGATAAGTATGAGGGACAGGTCTTGGCGGAAGTTTAAGGAACGACTAACTTGTGCCGACGTGGCAGGTCGCCAAAACTGAAAATGAACTGGGAATTTTATTTGACTGTCGCCAACTTTGGCAGTCGGTGGCAGTGGAGTTTGAGCGGGAAAGTTGGTGTAAATGCATTCAATGCGCTCGGTAGTCGAGCTCGGAACTCGCGTGAAGGCATGCAAACTGGGAAGTTGTTGGTTTGTTTGGCTTATCGCGATTTTCAGTTTTCCTTCTGCCTGTTCACTGGTTCTTCGCACCAGTCTTCTTAGAGTTGCATGGCGAACATGAGGATATCTAGCTCTTTTCTCTGGCAAGGAAAATATATATGTTTTGGAGATAGCAAAATTTTGTTGGTCGCTCTAACTTGGAAAAGGAAAAGGAAGTCTGAGCTCTTCCAGTGGTCTGCTTCGGAAATTTGAGCAAAAAATATCCAGGCATGTTAGGCCCTAACCTTTAAAAATCTTGCTGTCTTCTAAGTGATTTCATTAGAACAACTCTGTTCAAATGATTTATGGAATAAATGATTTTCTATGGTTGTTTTGTGTGATTTGGTACTGTATCTTTATGCTGTTCGTTTTTACAAATTTAACCCTTAATGGGTGTGTGTTGTACTTCGAACTGTTCACTGTTTTGTTGTGCTTTACATTCCGGCGTAGGTTTGTAAAACATGTGCTTGAAGAGTATCTTCCTGCTCCGTGAGAACTCGTGCATGCTTCTCTTGCTGGGTTCAGGATTCAGTAGAAACTTGTTGGTAGAAACTGCTGATAGAAGTTTGTTTATAGAAACTTGTTGATTGTAACTTGTTTATGAGGCTTGTTTCTTGTTGGAAAAGACACTGTTGGAATTTTGTGTGAATATCCAGTCTTATTGGATTTCTTTGCATGTTGTAGTGGTTCTCTTTGGTGAAAGATACAGAACCTTAGTAGGACTTCGCTATGGTATTTTAAGTTATTTTGAAGGAATAACTTATTGTGTTTCTATATTTCGTTGCTACCCCTTTTTGGAAATTATGTATTCCTTGTTTGTGGTTCTGGGTTTCAACCCGTTAGCAGTATGCAATATGTGTATATTCGTATTATTATTGTAATCAGAACGACTCTGTGGATTCGATTGAATGATTTATTTACATTTGGACCTCTGTTCAAGTTAAATATAATTGAATATTGGTGATTCGATGAGCCAGTGACTTGAGGGAATAACATGTACTAAGACCTATGTTATTTGTAGGAATACCTTCGTGTTGCATGGATTTTGTGGTACAGATTTTTTGGGTGTATTTTACATTTGCATTCTGTGCAAACTTGTGCGAAGAATTGGCAAAGGTTCAGTTGGGTATCTTGTTTTGAAATCAGTATTTAAATTGCTTTTGCTTGATTTTAATATTTACACCATTGACTTGACCAGATGGAATCATTGGCAATCATTTGTCATGCCACTGTTGTCCGGGTTCAGTAGAACTTGTGGAAGTTAACCTGTATCTTCTTTTGCCTCACTTGAAAACTTGACTTGGTATACTGTAGTTTTGACATTGTGGAATTTTCCTGAGTAATGATTTATATCAAGTAACGCGGCAATGTATAAATGAATCGTGAGTGCTATATGACTGATTCCGATTACGTACAGATGTACATATCAGGATGATATGTTTCCTTTCTGATTTCCTAGTTGGATGTGGCAGTGTATGTTACGGTATTTGTAAGATAATCTCTGTATGGTCTTATGGAAACATCAAATTGTTTAATGCAATGAAGTTTGTTGTTGACCGTGATATACTAGAGGTTCTTTGATTTCGAACTTGGTTAAAAAAAACACCTTACTGTGTGTAAAAGGGACTAGCATTGGACTATAGGTTGATATATGGGATTGTAGGCATGTTTTTCTTCTGTTGCATAACTATCCTGCCTTGAGCTGGACTGATCTAAAAGCCGTCGACTGTACGTCGACAGGCAATGTGCTGATTTTCATGTTGTTTGAAGCTTCCTGTAGAGTCTGGTTGGTTGATAGTCTGCACTATTGACGTGTTAGCCACTGTATAGGAGTTTTTGTTGTGTTTGATTTTTAATATGACAGTGAATCTTCTTGTGGGTTGTCGGACTTGTTCGTATACATACTAGATGAATGCTTTCCATATGTAGAGACGGTACAGTAGTGAACTTGTGTGAAGGGAAGTATGAATGATTTGTTTCTTTCTCTTCTGTTATTCTAATACTTGTTGGTATCTGTCTAACAGTTGGAATTGTTCTTGTATCTTATTGTTGGAATCATGACTTGCTATGATATTTCCTTTTCTGATGAAAGTAACGATCTGTCCAATGTTGCTGATCTTGGATTCAAGATAATTGTTTAGATACTTTCGTTCTTTGATTCTTAATATTTGACGAAATATTTGAGAAGTGTTTAGGACTATTCTGTAACGATGATAGAGTTACACGTTTGTAGTCATTTTTGTATTACAAAGGCATAGTCTGAATATGTTTACTCGTTTGGATAATTGATCTCATTTAAACATGGTGTTTAATGAAAACAATTGACGGATTGCAATTGTTTTAAAAGTTAGTGCTTATCATGCTCAGTTCATCGAACTGACTCATGTTGACTATTTTTGCAGATGGTTTCCGTAAGTGGTAAAAGCAATGCAGATCTGACAGGATGATTAGATTGTTTATTTTGATTTATAATGAATTACAGCTTGATTTTCTAAATGTACTATATGTGGAAAGATGTACTTTTCCGTTAAGCATTGTATCAAGTATGCTGTTTGCATAAAATGTAATTGTATAGTTCTGAAAGGAATGGAAATAAGTATTTGTTACTTATGTGTTATATTCTAAATTCTGATAGTTGACCCTCTTTGGTTTATATACCAGAGTGGCAATGTTATCTTTGTGTAACTGGATGCTTTTGTGATTGACAATGAAAGCTTAAAGGAAATATAATTGAAATTCTTATGAGTGTTTAGTAGTTCAGATTTGTTCTATCGAAAGCTAAATTGAAATTTAAATCATTGACTTTCTATAAGGATAGGGCTGGAATGAACCTAAGCAGAATGCCAATCAAGCAGAATTAAATTACTAATCCCTAGTCCTGAGTATGACAGGACAATATTAAATTGGATTCTTAATCATTTATATCTTTATACTAATAAGTATGATATAAATTCAGTTAGGAGAACTGATGTAAATCTAATGGGGTTCAGATGGCAATCTCAAGTAAAGGCTATGAGATATTGTCCAATTCTATTGTTTTAGAATCATGTGTATTCTAATGACTCCTTGAAGAGATCATGACCTTAATACCTCTACCATGTAATGGGTTTTAATGAGGAAGGTCATCTTATGACGAAGAATCCAGGGATCGGGAAAGGCTAACCTTAGGGGAAAGTCTTTAAAGTAATTTAAAACTCAACGTGCGTACACATATTAATAAGTAGATCTTCTCGAGGCGGATCTAAAGGTTGACGGCATAAAGTCGACTGCAGGGCTGTACCTCCGAGAAGATTAGGATCTTCTCGAAGTTACAACAATGCAGGTGACTTATGGCGACACCCCTTGCATTGGTCGTTGAGATTTACACTTGATTTCGCACGAGTTACCCAGGGACCGATTAAGAACGTGGTCATGTTATATGACTGCCTCGGAGATTTGGTGGTGTCATGACACACTGGTTGAACTGCAAGGTTGAACCAGTATGTCATCATATCCCTAACCCTCGTGGGTTTCCATATAACATTATCACCTTGTTAATCTGCCTCCGAGTGATTCAGTTGTGGAAGGAAGGACTGACAGTAATCAGTATAAGACATTCTATATAACATAAGAATGGGGTGAAGGGCGTATTCCAAATTGACGAGTATGTCGTTAAGGAATACGAGACATAAACAGAACAGTATGTTTCAAATCTTTGGCCAAAGTATCGCAAGCTGCTGATTGCGTTGTCCTAATTCACCTAGTCTAAGGGATGAGATGCCGATGAATAATGGTAACAATTATTCAGTTAGGTTCCTTGGACAGAGCATTCTGAATCCCAGAGTAGGGAAGAGAACCGCAAGAGTAAAGTGTTAAATAAAAACACCAACTCTTATTACTCATGAATAGATCGGTAGATTACCGAGTCATGGAATGAATAGATCAGAGGTACTCCGAGTCATTACAGCTGCATATGGTTGTCTGTTATATGAATGGTTATTTGATTTGTGAGTTCTAAATTATGTATTTAGAACCAGGATGCATTTATAATTTTTTTTTTTGACTTGTTCTATTGTTATAAAATGAGGATGTTACATATTTAGAAAAGGTACATGCTGCTGGTTTTTGTCAGAAAAGACAGAAAATCAGCAAGTACAACCAAAAAGAAATTTTAAATCTGCTCCATAACATCGCAGATCAGGGAGGTACGCTGGCGGGTGAATCATTTACTCGGAGTAGGAAATCCCGTGGAGAAGTCGATCGTACTTTCGATCTGCTTCAAAGGCACAATTTTAGTGTAACACCGGCATGTTTTTCAATGCTAAGCTCGACCGACCGGTCATCCAGGAGTGTCTCACCTCCACGGTGGAAACATCTTTCACAAGGGGCATCCACATCCCTTTCTAGCCCCTTACTGCTCAGTGGAACCATGCTTCCAGCCCATGTTATTTTTCCAGCCTTTCAAATGGTAGTACCATGGGGAAATGCTATGGGTCCCTTGGCTTTACCACATCCAGTTCACGCGCTCCCTCACAGAAACCGAAAGAATTTTCCCAAATTCGATGGGAGCGGAAATCAAAGCACGGATTCCCACATATATGCATTCATTATGTCATGTAGTATCCTGGATGTAACTCACGAGGACGTGTCGGTTCACCTTTTTCTAGAAACTCTACAAAGGCCCGCAGCTGAATGGTTTCAGCATTTGTTGGCTGGATCTATTACGAGTTGGGCCACCTTGCGGGATGCTTTTGAAGACAGGTACAAGCCTTCAGAAGATGCATTTGCATTATTATCATGGATCACTCACTTGAAGAAGGAGGTAAATGAAACCATGCACGATTTTATCACTAGGTTCAATGCATTAATCAATCATGTCCCTGTTGCAATGCTTCCAACACCGGAAAATCAAAAGTGTTTCTTTGTAAATGCTATGAGCTCGAAAGTTAGTTTCTTGCTCCTTCAAGAACGAGTGGCCACCTTGATTCTCTCCCAAGCTGCTGCCATTCGAATAGAAGATAATTTGATAATATCTGGTGAATTGAAAAAGGAATCATCCAAGCCTAAATCTTTGGGCCCTTCACCCACTACTTCATCTGATCCAGCCTTTCAAAAGATGGCGAATGACTTTCTTGCATTAAAGAAGCAGTTGGCCCAGGCCTCCCCTAGTTCCTCGTACCAGGATATTCCGCGGAGGAATTTCGTTCCTAACAATGTTTCTCAAAGGCTGCGCTTACCAGAAACTGCTCCACGATTGGTGTTTGAGGCCCCTCCGGTCAACACTCTAGCGGAAATCGAAGAAGAAGAGCAGTATTATGAAGAACCTTCATCTCAAGGCGAAGATGATCAAGATGTCAATGAACCGACTTGCGACTCTACTATCAGGTATATGGAATTTGATGAGGAAGAATCTGATGAAGAAGAAAGTACCCAGGGATATGCAAGTGGACAGTCATACGCTATTTTTACCCGCTCGCAAGGAAAAGAAGTGGAAGTTGTTGCCCATGTCTAGCAGGAGAAGGCCATGTCAAACGCGCCTCCAATCATTGCTAAAAGATTTAATCCTCTTCCTACTCAACTCCCTGGCAAATATTTTACAAGGAAATCCTTTCCCCCCATCTCTCCTCCAAATCAGTCCTCTCATGTTCCTACCAAGACCAGTAATCCTATTACACCATCGTGAAGTGAGGGACTCATTCCTTCACCAACGCAACCCTTGGCCACATTTGATATCATAGATCATGCAAAAAAGACCAAGATCCAAATGTATGAAGCTGAGTATCTTCAGTCAAATCCCGAACAGCTTGTAAGATTGATTAAGTATATTCAAAGTCAAGCTTTTGTATCTAAGCAGGTTTCCCCAAAAGGAATCCTTTCCACTCCCCTTGAATCCCACATAAATGTTGCTTCAACATCGGCATCAGGCAAGATAAAGACTTTCTATCTCTCCCTCCTAATCAATGGTCACAAGTTGAGTAACTACATAATTGATTTCGGAGCTTCTGATAACGTCATGCCGGAAAAATTCACCCATGCTTTGGGCCTCACTCTTACCAAGCCTTTTGGCAGATGTTATTCCTTGGAAACCAAACAGGTTCCATTAATTGGCCAAATCAAAGACGCACAATTTTCATTTGCGGCATTCCCAGAGAAGAGAGTAAAGATGACAGTCCTCGTTGCTGACATTCCAGCAGCCTACAGAATTTTGCTGGGAAGAAGCTTTTGTAGCGAAGTTGGTGGAGAGATTCATATGGACTAGTCTAAAGCTAGAATTCCCGTCAAAGGTGTAATATAGACTTTGGAGCCGGAATCACAAAAGAAGTACTTGGTTGCTAGCTCTGAGGACCCCAAAGCTCAAATCCTTTTTGAATCATCAGGAATGGGGAACTATTTCTTTTCTACCGAGTCTGACAAAATGGTTGTTCTCGTTCAAGAAGGAGATCTTAATAAGATCTGGACCTTGCAGTTCGATGGCAGCTGCGCAACCAGCGGATGTGGCACCGGAGCCATGCTAATATCTCCAAAGGAAGAAGTCATTCCTCTCTCTTTCAAGTTGCAGTTTTTTAACACAAATAATACTGCTGAGTATGAATCTTTTTTACTTGGCATGCAAGCCACAAAAGAAAGAGCTATTAAGAATCTGAAAGTGCAAGGCGATGCGGAGCTAGTTGTGAATCAAGTTAAAAGGATTTACAAAGTGAAGAATGAAAGGCTTAGGCATTATCGTAATGCGGTATGGTACAACATTGAAGAGTTTGATGCTTTTTCGATTGAATCCATTCCAAGAGCCCAAAATGACATGACCGATTCATTGGCTGTTTCAGCATCCCTCATGCTCCCTCACCCAGGTTTGAAAACAAAAAAATACACCATTGAGGTGGTTTTCCACCCGAGCGTGCTAGACAATTCTCAGTACTAGCAAGTATTCAATGACGATAATCAACTCATTGCCTTTCTAGAGAATGCAGAAAATTTTAAAGAATTGCACTTTGAAGGATCTACTTCCACTTGCTGTGAATCAGTCACCGATCAAGACGATGAATCTGAAGGGAATGACACCATATGTCAGCTCAAAGGAAATAAAATTCCAAAGGGCCTGGTTTCTCTGGAGTGGTTGTTCGACAGGCATGACTGTTTTGTGAAAAAGAAGAGGCGAGATGACCCTTACTCATCCCTAGAAACCGAACCAGTCAATATAGGTTCGGTAGAGCACTCGTAATTTGTGAACATTGGAAAATGTTGCATGCCTGAAGAGAAATGGAAATTTGTCAAGTTGCTGAAGAAATATATGGATGTATTGGCATGGTCCTATGCCGATCTAAAGTATTTTAAGCCAAATGACGTTCAGCATGACATCCCGTTGAAAGAAGATGTCAAAGCATGTCGCCAGAAGTAGAGGCACTATAATCCTAAGATCTCAGGTACTATCCAGGCCGAAATTCAGAAGATGCTGGATGCGAGAATCATATTTCCTATCCATCATAGTACTTGGGTAGCAAATATTGTGCCAGTGTGCAAGAAAAATGGCGAGATACGCATATGCGTAGACTTTCGCAATTTGAATCAGTTTTCCTTGAAAGACAACTACCCACTTCCAATAATGGATCAAGTTCTGCAAGTAGTAATTGGATCAGAGATGTTGTCCATGCTTGATGGTTTTTCAGGCTATAATCAGATTGAGGTTTCACCTGAAGATCAATTTAAAACAGTCTTCACTACTCCTTGGGTTACATTTGCCTACAGTAGGATGCCTTTTGGCCTAACAAATGCTGGTGCCACTTTTCAGCGGGCCATGGACTTTTCATTCAAAGGTATGATGGGGAAAGTCATTGTGGTTTATCTAGATGACTTAACCGTGTTCTCTAAACAATGAAATGATCATTGTGATCATTTGGAGCAAGTATTGGCCAGGTGCCGAGAACATGGGATATCCCTAAACCCAAAAAAGTCCATTTTTGGAGGCACGGAAGGAAAGTTGCTAGGACATCTGGTTAGAAAAGAAGGAACAAAGATAGATACCGAAAGAGTTAAGGCTATTCAAATCCTTACTCTGCCTACAAGCAAGACTGGTGTTCATTCTTTCTTCGGAAAGGTCTACTTTCTCAGGCATTTTGTTCCTGACTTTGTTGAAAAGACTCGTCACATATTGAACATGATGAAGGGGTCACCAACTTTAAGATGGAGCGAAGAGGGGAAAAGGTCATTTGAAGAAATAAAATCTTCCGTTGCTCATGCACCAGTCCTGGTATGTCTCGATTTCTCCAAGGACTTCATCATGTATAGTTACGCATCTAAGCATACTGTGTCCGCAATCTTGATGCAAAAGAATTCGGAGGATGTTGAATCTCTAATTGCGTTCATGAGCTCTCCCCTCAAGCCTCACGAACTAAAAATGTCTCAACTGGAAAAGCATGCCTTTGCCGTTGTCAAAGCAGTGAAGAATTTCAGGTATTACATTCTAAACTCTCATACAGTGGTGCTGGTCCTTGACACGGCGGTGAAATCAATTCTAACTCAACAGGAGTTAGGAAGCTTGTGAGGAAATTGGATCGCAAAGGTCCAGGAGTATGACCTGGATATTAAACCAACCAAGCTGGAAAGGGGAAAGGGCCTATGTCAGCTTATGGCTGAAAACAAAGATTTAGAAAACCTTGATGAAAGGGGTGACTACACCGATAAAGCACAGGATCGGCTAGAAAAACCTGATTCACTGCCTCTGGTCCTATTTGTTGCGACTAGTGATGAATGGTATTCTGATATCGCTTTCTTCCTCACCTACGGTGAATGCCCAATGCACCTAACTGCAAAGGAGAAGCGCACTATAAAGCTCAGAGTAGCTAAATATGTCATATGGGATGACGGTTTATATAAACGTGGGATAGATGGCATCTTTTTGTGATTTGTTGAAAAACCACAACAGGTAAAGTTACTCAAAAGTTTTCATAATTCAGCCTATGGGGGTGATTTCTCTTCCTCCGTGACAGCACATAAGATCATCCGAGCCAGGTACTATTGGCCGACGCTCTTCCAAGATACAGCCACCTGGGTGGCAAAGTGTGAACCTTGCCAACAATTTGTCGGCTAGCCGAAGTTGGCTACTTTTCCCCTTAGACCTGTCATTGTCAACGAACCATTCAGGAAATGGGGAATTGATTTTATTGGTGCACTCAACCCTCAATCGAGTGCCGGACATAACTATGTTCTTACAGCAACAGATTACTTCACCAAGTGGGTGGAAGCCATACCTGTCAAGCATGCCACTTCTGAGGTGGTTTGTAATTTCATTAAAGAAAATATCGTTGTCAGGTTTGGCGTTCCAAACAAAATCGTTGCTGATAATGCTTCTAACTTCTCCTCACGGGAAGTTATTGGATTTTGCTATGAATACGGAATAACTTTGGCTCACGCCTCAGATTATTACCCTTAGGGAAATGGTCAGGCAGAATCTAGTAACAAGAACTTGGTGACCATCATACGAAAGTTAGTGGATGAGAATCAGCGAATGTGGCACAAGTCTTTGTGCGACGCTTTGTGGGCCGATCGTATTACTCTCAAGAGGTCTCTCGGCATGTCACCTTTTCAAGTATTATATGGCACTGATGTCGAGCTTCCCATTTCTGCTGAACTTCCTGCTCTGCGCTTGGCACGAGCTATCGAAGATGAAACTTTCCAAAATTCTCTTGAAAAGAGAATTATGTATTTGACAAAGCTCGAAGAAAAGAGAGTGAGAGTGGTCGAAAGGATCACCGAATATCAGAATCAAGTGAAGAGATTATTCGATAAGAAAGCAAAGCAAAGGGATTTTCAAGTAGGAGACCTCGTCCTTCTGTGGGACAAGCGAAGAGAGCCGAAGGGCATGCACAGAAAGTTTTATTCCCTGTGGAGAGGGCCCTTCAAGATCAAGCAGCTCAATGGAGAGAATAGCTTCTATCTATCATATCTGGATGGAACTGAGCTCCCACTTCCTTATAACGGGGAACACCTAAAATTTTTCAAGAAGTAGAGCTTGCTCTCTTCTTTGTACAGTTTGCTTTGGTTGTGTGTTTCTTTTGCTCTCCCTCCGGTCGCCCTTTTTTTTGACTCTGTTACCCAATGGATAGGCACATGAGATTTGGGATTCTCTACCCCCAAGTTTTCTCAGGGATAGTCCACAGAAAGAGCCAGTTGTTATCCTATAAAATTGACAAGGGAAATTTTACCGATAACCATACTGAAAATTTTGTTCCGATCCCTCATTAGGGATCCCTTGCATTCGAAACGTTGCAAAATCCATTTTTCGGGAAATCTGGTGTTCTGAACTTAGTCTTTTTTTGGTCTTTTTGGTTGGGCGCATGGAATTGCTATGTAACATCACTTTTTGGTGCACCCCCTTTAAAACCTTTGGTGCGTATTTTCCTGTGTCAACACATATTTTGGTGCACCTTGATATGTTAAGTCTTCCTTGCATGCGCCAAGGCACATGCACCTTCATGTTAGCACACCTTTTGTTGTGCCTCCTTTTGGTGCGCCACTGGCGCACATAATATCATATCGACACCACTTTTGGTGCGCCAAAGGGTGTGTTTAGTTCCATGCTGGAAAAAAAATTCATGTGCCAAAGGGCGCATGCTTTCCTATGTCAACAATAATTTACATGTGCCCTTTATAGAGTTGGTGGTGCATTTATTACTAACTGATATATATATATATATATATATATATGTCTTTGCGCGCCTGCAAATGTCATTATCTCAAGAGCATCACGTTTTTATTCTTTGAGCCTATCAGCCCTTGCCTTGTCGTTTTCAACGCATTGTGGACCCGTTGCATGATTTTCACTATTTATCCAATAAGAGGTTCTTATCTCTATCATGTGTTTGGCGTTTTTTTTGTTCTTTGTATGCTTATTGTTTTGGTTTTGGGTGTGAAATATTGATCTGGCCCCCCGCCTTGCTATCTTCCCATATCCCTCCACCTCTGTCCAGATCTGCTGGTAGGGGAAGTTTTCTGAAAGCATGGTGTAATCCCTTTTGATTAAACCATTTCATTACCCAAATAACCCTGCAAAGGAGGAAAAGAAATGAAGAAAAGGAGGACTGTTTTTCTCTTTGGCACATCGGCGAGTCCTGCAACATCAAAAACAGTTGTGCCCCTTTGGCGCATCTTTCCCCCTCGCAACATGATCAAAATCTCAACCAATGGCACACCCATCATGCCTGTCGCATTAAGAAATTTTGCGTCGTCAAGCCGCGCCTCCTTCGCATGCTGCAAGCACTAGCCTTACACCCTCCTTAGGCACCTCAACCTTATTTGTTACATCACGTATACATGCGCCTCCTTGGTGCACCCTGCATTTGTGCAACATCATCTTAATCCATGCTAAGTACAAAGTTTCGAAGGCGCATGTGCCTTCCTTGTTGCAAAAACATCATGTTGTGTAAACTCTCCATGCGCCGCGCCATTTTGCCTTTGGCGCACGAAAAGTTCCTATTACACAAACCATACATGTGCCAAAGGGCACACCAAATCCCCATGCAACATGAAAAATCTATGTGCCTTTGGTGCATCCTGTCTCCATGTAACACAATGTCTCCATGCGCCATGTGCCTTTGGTGCTGATTTAACCTTTGCAACACCTATTTTCTGTGCACCTTACCTATTTATCCCTGTAAGCTGAAGCTTTCATGTGCCGTGCATCCTGAGCCTCAAAATCACTAACTCTTTCTTCTGTTAACATTTCAATGGAAGATCAAATGGCTAATACAACCTTTTTGGATTGGGTCTCGCTTCTTCTTCGTGTAGATCAGCAACTAAGCTCGAAAGAACATATGTTTACATCAAGCAGGAGACCTACCAAATCCAAAGGCAAGGCCAAACTTATAGAAGAAGAGATGAAATACAAGTATCAGAGAGTCAGAATGCCTGACTCCCAGTCCGAATGTGACCTAGATATCAGGGACTCAGAGTTGGGTCACATTGATATGGAGGAATTCTGGGTCAGAACTCAGAAGGTAACGAGAATTCCATGGATGGACAAACTGATAGGCAGTGCCCTACACTTCACCAGAGGAATCCCGATCAGCGCTGTCGACAATGAATTCATGATGGTGGTCACTCAGTGCTACAACAAAGACACAAGGTGTGTCGTAAATGACAAGGGCGAGGTCATCATTAGCCTCACTGCCTGCCACTTCGAAATAATACTCGGCATCCCTCATCACTGGCACTTTGTGGCCGTCAGCCGAGAGGATTGTATTAAGGCCTGGGATGATAACGAAGATCAGTGTATGTAGCTAATGAACGAGGTCTATCTGAAAAATAAAAAGGTGGTGACCCGATGGCCTCAAACCATCCACCGCAGTGACTTCTCAGAGGAGCTCAGCGAAACTATCACATTCCTGAGTAGAGTGTTTGGGCTTCTTGATGCCCACTTTTTGCATAAATGGATGCTGTGATACTTAGAGACCATGAACAAGAGTATGCTTGATCAGCGCTTTTGCTAGGGAGAGATAATAAGCAGCACAATCTCTAAGCAGCTTCAACAATTTCTTACAACAGGAAGATTCTATATGAACTCCTATGTTGTCTATGCTGCAGCATCAGAGAGAGACTACCCAGGCCTGATACGAAATGGAGTTTGGCCTCAGGTCAAAATATATGAGTACTACCCAGAATTGAGGCTGGAGAATAGCATCTCTCAGTTCACAAAGATTAATGATGTGTTTTTCTATCACATCATCTTCCTGTTGAGGCCGAATATGACTTACGGTCGCACGACCAAGAGCATAGTGGCAACTACTGAGAAATGGGGGGCCCTGTTCACCCAATTTCCCACATTCACCTATATGAGCGCAGCCAACTTCTTGGGAGAGCCGACCAGACTGTCGAGGTATGTTGGGCCTCGGCTGATTTTGTTGGAGCTGTCAAGACATCTGATCACATATCACAAGAAGTGCCTCAAAAGAAAGAAGGGTGGAACTCCTTTCCCCCTCACAGTAGGCCGATATACATGCCTTAGCCACCACAAGGCAAAGGACATGTTCGCAGAGCTGGAGCTACTCAATTGAGACATGATTTCCCAGCCAGGCCTACCTTCGACCTAAGGAATTGTCTACCAAGGGCAAAGCTTGATACAATCCATGTCCCTCAGATAGAGGACATCTACATCAACGTCATCCATGAGGTTGAGCTTAGGAGAAAGGATCATTCTCGCTTAGCCTTGGTAGAAATCATCCAATATGGGGTAGCAATTGTCCCCAAAGGCTTCTAGACTACGGAAGATGAAATAGACCAAGTATATACAAACACAGATGGGGAAAATTGGCCTTTTCTAGACATTGATAGAACTAAGGTACCTCAGACAATTGAGGAGAGGATCAAGGAGACTCTGCGCAGGACAGAGCATTGGTGCCGGATGAACAGGCTAATCTACCTCAGGGTTGATTTCACAACCTCCCCATTGGGTAACGCACCTCCTCGATCCAAACAGTAGCCTAAAGACAAGGGCAAAGGCAGAGAGGGTGAATCCAGCACCACTCAGGAAGAAGCTCCACCGAGTCCTCCTTCCACGGCACCTGAACAGGTTATAACTCTGGCTTCACCAGAGAAAGAAGCAGAAGAGGATGTTCCAATAGGCCCATCCACTCAAGATTTTGGCATTACTACAGCAACTGAGGTCCCTTCTATCCCTTCTTCTTTCCTTCCTTCCCCTCCTCGAGTGACTTAAGCAGCCATTCCTTTGGTCGTGTCCTCTCCCCCTTCTTCTTCTCCTCCCCCCGCTTCTTCGTCTATCTTCTCTTCCCTTGCGGATCATTCCTCCTCCATTTCTTCCCTCATCTCTGAGCTCCCTTCCCTTCCTATGTCTTCCACAGCTACAGTATCCCTTCCTCCCGTGGGCACTTCTTCGGCTATTCTCTCCATGCCGCCTCCACGTGTCTCCACGTTTTTCCCCTCCACTACTATAGCTGCCCCCTTTTCCGTTTCCGGCCCTTCTCCCATAGGTCCAACCTGGATCTCCCAGCAGCTAAGTCAAGAAAAGAGGAAAGTTCCCATCGCTCCGATGGAATTTTCTGTAATCCCATCTTAGGGGGTAAAGAAGCAGAAGCCCGTCACACACTTCTCTCAAAGTGCTGCGGGAGAGAGGGTTATGGAGATCATGTATCCCAATCCCCTCAAGGAGAAAAAGGATCTGTCTCCGATAGATTTTACTGTGACCCAAGTCACAATGGGGACATCTTCTGAAAGCCTTCAGGGGGAAGCCCTTTCTGTAGTTGACGCCCTCTGCAAGAAGCTTCAAGAGACAAAGGAAGAGAAAAGGCAATTGAAGGAGCAAAACAAATATCTGCTCCAAGCCTTACAAAAGATGGGTAGTGCACCTCCCACAACTGCCACCGAGACTTCTAAGATTCTTAGCCAGGAGAAAATTAATGAGTACGCAAAGATCGGTGAGCAAGGTATGGCCGTTTTTGCTGGAGGAGCCAAATCCTCAAAGACAGTGAAAAAGTAATCACCGAGTTCTCTAACTTGTATTTGAACATAAATAAGGTGAATAAAGAGCTCCAAGCGTTAGCGGGGCCCATATCAGAAGAGCTGGAACATGCTAGACTGCAGCACAAGACCTTCCAACAAATGTTCGACTATTCAGTCGAAGATCTGGTTAAGTTCGGTGTCTTCGGCCATCCTAGGGCCCTCAACAAAATCATGTCCACTCTGGACTACCGGGTGGATCAGCTGGAATTTGTCTTAGAAAAGATTGACAAAGTGAAGGAAGAAGCCCTGGATGTGATGCATCAAATGGAACGGATCGTTCTTAACATGTCGCCAGGGTTACTTAATCCTTCCTTCACTTTAAGGAAAGCTGATGAAACCACCCAGATCTTTAAAGAGATCGTTTCTCTAGGGATGGGGCCAGAGGTCACTGTTGACGCAGAGTCTATCAACAACCTGCTGGCCTGCCGAGACTTCATTGGGTTACTCATTAAAGCAGAAAAAGACTATTCCAAGCTCCCCGAGAAACTCACAGATGAGCAGGAAACTTGTGAGGCGATCAGTGATAGGCATAAGGATCCTTCCCAGGATCAGCTAGGGCCAATGATCAACAAGTTTATGGAATACCGCTCTCAATTCCATATCTTGTCACTTGAGCAACAACAAAAGTAGTCCACTCCCTTTCAGCTGTAGGATGACAACGACGAGTAGCTTCTTCTTCTTCTTCTTCTTCTCTCTCTCTATTCTTCGGCTTTCTTTTCGATAATAATTGAAGTATGTTGATACAAATGATGACATCATCCATGTTGCATCATGGGATGATGTCATCCATCAAGTTGTAAAAGGTCAACATAACTTTTAGATATTTTGTAAATATCTTTGTAGATAAGTTGGCTCCTTTTTGCCTTCTTTTCTCTTCTTCTTCTATAAATACCCCAATACTTGTTGTATTATGGATGGATGAATATCTTTCAGATGAAAAATAGAAGTAAGGAGAAAAGACTTTGAGCTTTTTGTAACAAAAGAAAAATATTAATACAATATTTAGACTTTGTGCTGAATACATGTGTTATGTGCATTAGATCTTTCTTACGTTAGATCTGTGTGTTTATTCTGTTGGATCTACTTCTGTTTTATCGTCATTTATTCATCATCAGTATTGCTTTGCTTGTTTATGTAAGTAGTTTTGGCTCTGTTTACTACCAATCCCAAAACATAAACCTTCTAACCTTTATGCTTTGGAATTCATTTCTTTTCTCCCTTCGGACCTGCTCTTTCTCCATCCCCTCTTCCTTTCCTTTCTTTTCACAGTCGGAAACACCCCTACTGGGATGAGATCCCAAACCCCCGAAGGCAGAATTTGTGAGACTTGCACAGATTCCTACTAGTAGAATAGCAATAAACCTGTTTCACTTTGCTGACTCAAAGAGGGGCTATGCCCTGCACACTGTTGGCTCATTTATCCATAGCTATGCCCATGTGACAGATTTTCAGACCAACAAGGTGATAGTAGGGGAGAGGTTAGAGGAGATATTGGTGTTGTGCGAGGTGCAAGATTAACTAGCAATGGATGTGTTCTAGGAGGAGAGGGTAGTACATCCCCTCATCGTTAGTCCCTTGGATATTTCTAGTTTACTTATTCATTATATGTATCTGTATGGCTCATAGAAGCCAATTTTTTTATGATGTATTTTGTTTACATGGATCTTAGAATATTATTTTTATATTGATGTATATGGATTTGATAAATATATATGATGATGATGATATTTTATGATTGTTTATATCTTTCATGTGTTGATCTTAACATGTATTGTGATGTATGAGTTAGTGTTAGATGAAATTTAATAAATATATGATATGATGTTCTTTTTGGAAAACATGGTTAAATTAATCAACTTAAAATATGATTTTAGTTATATCAAAATTTGTCTCAATAAAAGAGGATAAATATGAAATGATAATCCCATTATTGAACTGGTACATACATGATGGGTTATGAAAGCTTGAATGATCTTGCACTTACAACCTCTAACAAATTATAAATATGATCATCAATGGATAGTTACACAATACTTAATAAAATTTTGGATTAAATGAGTTCTTTTTTATTAGAAAATGAAAGGGGGTTTGAACATGTATAAATCAATGAGTGGAAATAGATTCTCCTTTTTTCGTAGGCCTAAAGATACATGCCCCAAATTTGTTTTTATTTTGAAGGAAATTGATCAATGTGAAAAGTTTTATATAAGGAAAAGGCTGATCAATGTGGGAAACCTTATTTGATTCTTTTGATATTGATGTATTTATGTTAAAGGTTGATCAATACGGGAAGCCCTTTTTTATGGGTAGCCATCCTTCAAGGGTATGGTCTACATTTCTAATTGGTAGCTATCCTTCGAGGGATCTGTCTATTTTTTACTTTTGATTTTTTTATGAATATTTTTCCTTCAAGGGATCGGTCTACCTATTTATTTTGACTATTGAGAAATGTATCCACATAATTTTGATACATATACTTTTAGCTAAGGAAAAATACCTAATATATCATTTCAAGGAGGGGAAAATACATGTATATGATCTACACATTCATACTCCCTGTTATGTTCTTTTTTAATTGGTACAAGGGTAATGGATGTATCGATTGTTGGATTTCTACTACAGATTAACTTATCCATAGAGAAATATGTGGTGAACATAGCCATGGAACTCATATGTAAGGTATTTTTAGGATAATGATGGATAACCACATGCTTCCAAATCACTACTGTGGTATAATGGATGGTTTTAATGGAATGATAAGATGTAACTCATCTCATGACAATCAAAAATTTAACAAAATAAAGGTCATAAGTGCAAGCCATTCCAAGGTTTTGTTTCAGGTTCACCATCAAGAGAAGTGAGGAGATACGCTCCTGACCCATATTTATGATTTATGATGTGTGGACTGATCGAATTGGGGGAAAACTCTCCAAGTTTACTCCATTCATCAAGTTTAAATTTATGTTCTATGTCATGTTTTTTATATGCTCTTTTAATGCGTTCTTGATGAACTTGATGATGTTCAAGGGCCATTATACATTTTTCATCTAACAGTTCAAGTTGTGTTAAATGATCTTACCGATATTCTTCGTAAGGGATGAAGTCCTTAAGTGATACACAAAGTGAAGGGATTTGAATTTCAAGGGGTAAAATGGCCTCAGAGCCATAGACAATTGAATACGGTGTTGCTCCTTTAGGTGTACAAATGCTAGTTTGATATGCCCAGAGAGAAAATGTGATTTGTAAATGCTAATTTATTCCTACATCGTTTATTGTTTTTCATAAGGATTTTGTTAAGTGTTTTATTAGAGGCTTCGGACTGTCCATTTGCATGAGGATCGTATGGTGATAAAAATATGAGTTTACTATTAAACGTGTCACAGAGGTTTTTAAATTCTTTATTGTTAAAATATTTTCCATTATTTTCAATAATCTTATGTGGGAATCCAAAACAATATATAATGTGATGATATATGAAGTTGATAATCAGTCTTGACTTAGTTGATGTTAACAGGATTGCTTCAACACATTTGGTGAAATATTCAAGGACTATAATAATGGAATGATTTTGATGTGATGACTTAGGAGTGATGGCCCAAATGAGTTATTGTCCCCACTGAGATAAAGGCCATAGGTATTGAGTAGGTTATAGTGTTTTAATGGGGACATGGATCATATATGAATGAATTTGACATTTCACACATTTCTTAACATACTCAGAATAATTCTTGGTGATAATGGGTCGGTAATACCCTAGTCCTATAACACATTTAGTGACTAAATTTCCACTAAAATGACCTCCAAAAATAATGTCATGGAATTCTTCGATTGATTTGATTGATTCATGTGACTTAAGGCATCTTGTTAAGATACCGTCAAAAATACAATTGTAAAGAATATTACCCATAGTGAAAAAATGAGTAGCACGTTGAAGAAATGACCGTTAAGTATTTTTAACCTTTACATTTTACCTTGAAAATGTTTAAAGTTGATTCAAAATTTCTTATGAAATATTTATCCCGGAAGTGATTCTGAAATGTGTTGAATTTCTTCAAAGTTCAAATCTCTGAAAACCTGAAAGTGCAAAAATTTGGAGTTTCAGACTTTCGTGATTTGGATTGGCATTTTTCTTAATTTTAACTTGGAGTTACGAAGTCTGAAACCTTGAAGTTCCAAAATTTCATAAATTTGGACTTTCGTGTTTCAGAATATTCTATCACATTTTTGGTAAATCTCTACTTGGAGTTCCGAAATCCGAAACATTGAAGTTTTGAAATTTTAGGTTTCATAGTCTCCTACCTTCATTTTTATTTTTTTCACCTCTAGAATTCCAAAGTCTGAAACCCTGAAGTTTCGAAATTTCAGAACTTTGGAATTTCAAGTTTTGGAGTCTTTCGTCATTTTTTCAAAAACTTCATCTCTCGAATTCTGAAGTCCGAAACTCCAAAGTTCCAAAATTTTGGAACTTCAAAGATTCAAGGTTTTAGAATTCAAGGTTCTCTAGGTATTTAATTCTCATCAACCCTCCCATGTGGTGGATTATGTGCATTAATTTCAGGTTTTTCTATATATACTCGAGTGTTATCTGTCATTTTCACCTGATATTTTTCTCTGACATTCTATTTTGTTTTACCAAAATTTTGTACTTTCGAGGCATTGTTTTTAAGGTAATTTTGTTTGGGTTATTTGTTCTTGCTTATGATCATATTGGGTCTTCTTCCTTGTTTATTTTATTTTGTTCTTTCTTTTTATTGTTTTGGAAATGGTGCCCTCATCATCTGCCATGTTTTCCTTAAGAAATTTTCATGATTTGCACAACTTCAAAATCCAACACGTGTAGGCATCTAGTCTAGATTGCATGATATATTTCTCTAGATCTCTATGATTATTGGATTTCATGCCCATCGGTGATTTTCTTGTCCATAATTTCCATTTTCAGAACTTATATTTTTGGAGTTTCGGAGATTTTATTTTCAGATTTTTAGGGGTTTAATTTTTGGAGTTTCGTAGATTTTATTTTCAGATTTTTGGGGGTTTAATTTTCAAAGTTTCAGAGGTTATTTCTTTCAGATTTTTGGAGTTTCCACTTTTGGAAATTTGGAATTTATTTTTCAGAGTTTTGGAGGTCTGGTATTTTGGGTTTTCAAATATTTACACTTCAGAGTTTAAATCCTTTCAGACTTGAAGACTTCATCATTTCAAGGTTTTTTATAGTATTTTTTACAAATTTCTAAAGGATCTTTCATATTCTTAAATCTGAACTTAATGTCAACTTCCTCGTCAAAAGGAAAAGAAAATATGAAATATACATTTTTAGGAGTTGCTCCTCATTCATTTCTTTATTTCAAATTGGGAAATATTGGAGATACCAATCTTAGGAAGATAGATTTTCCAGAATTTTGGGCAAGGTTGAGAGCTCCTAACAAGTAATCTTGGATGCAGGCTATATATGACAGTAGACTAGCTCTCACAACTACTTTTCCTACATCCATGCATGGTCCTGAGTTCATCTTGTCTTCAACAACCCACTTTGATGAAGATTCCAGGATGCTGAAAAATGGTGATGTAAAGGTCGTAATTTCATTAGACTCTAATTTCTATGAAGATTTGTTTAACCTCATTGATTTTGAGGACTATGCCAAAATTTCACCCAAAGCTGCAATTAAACATTTATACAAAGAAACTGAATTGTGTTTTATGTTCATGATAAAGGGCTATTTTGCCAAGAATGTACCTATACACACCCAAAATTTCATCTGCCACATTGTCAAAAAATGGTTACAAAAGTTCCCAATCATGATTCACATCCTTTCAGAAGATGTTTGAGATCCTAGACCCATCAAAAATATATATTTATAGCCTCGACATCCTTACTCATATTTTCCACGTGTTTTCCATCTTCTCACTTCATTTTGTACATGTTTTGGCCTTTAGTGCTAGGACCGTTGCCCTACCTAGGTGGTGGTTCTGAAACTACTACCCAGGAAGGTCAGTGGTCCTGAACGATTTTTCTAGATTCCCTCATGCATGTTTTTAACATGCAATGTTTTACTTAACTTCACTTTTAGTATGTGTTTGTGAACCGATTGGTCTAAATATAGATTTAATTTTTTGGTTATCCTTCCCTCATCTATTTTTTCATATTTTTGATATCCATATTTGTTCTCCTTTTCAAGCCAAGAAACATCATAGATTTAACAGAGATCTTAGAGGCAGCCAGATCATAAATATATGTCATTTTGTAGCCGGGGAGGAAATCTTACTGTCCCTTTATTACTTGGATTTGTGGAGAGATGGATAGCACCTTAAAAGGATATGATCTTGATGCTAACTATTTTAGGTTGTTCCTTTTAACCAAGGTAAGAGAACCTATTTTGTAACCTTTTTTATATTCAAAGAACATATAGATAAATGCTTCTTTTGCATAAATTTAATAGATAATACCTTGGGGAAAATATGATCAACACACCAGATCTGACTCTCACAAGTTGTCACTTCCAGATGAAGGAGATACTTTCAACAACAAGGATAGAGGTTACTAAAGTCATTTGGAATCCTGATCTGTGTCCTGCATACTTTAGCAAATGGATTTTGGTCTTGCATGTGGGCATACATAGCAAAAATAGGGGTAGTATGGGTAGGATTAGATGTTTTAAATACAAAATTTTGGTGGGAGGCGAGACAAGATGCACTTGACTCACCAGATCCTTCAGAGCTGATGCAAAATGGAAATATTCAAACAACAAAATGCCACAAAAGTTAAAAATGTTTCTTCAACTAGAATATGTGCTTCAATGGAGGCCTAGATTGGCACTTTTTCACACAGCCTATGGGATTTTATTGTGAAGGATCGAGTTAGAGAACTCGATAAAGCACCAAGATTCAAACAAAATAACGCCTGTGGTACACCCAAAGGCTTATAGATAATCTATGTCAAAAAAATGAAAGAAAAGTGATTTTAAACCATTTAATTCACTCCCGGATAAATGATCTTCTGTAGAAATAAAATTACAGATGCCACTAAACTATCACAAGGATTCAGAACTATGTGGTTGGACTAAATTTTGGTACAAGATTGCAATAGAAACAAGAATAACTATTCAGATGCATTCAAAGATGAAATAAATATGTTTTACTCAAGAATAACACAAAATAACTCAAGTTTGATCAAATTTATCAGCAAGGGAAAGTTTCCAGAAAAATATCAAACCTTGTCAATGGCTGTACACTTGTAACCACCTTGACACAATTTAATTTGACACAAAGAGAGATATATAGGCTTCTTAGACGGATTCTCAAAAAAATTTGGGCTCTGTCAATATTTTTCTTGCTAGAAAAATCAATCCCTGACTTTTTCTAAAAACTCCCAACACATTTACAGGAAACAATTCATGCCATTTATAACCTTTACAACAGATCCCCTTCCTCCACAAAAGACAAAAAATTTTAATGCACCAGTTGCTCACCATGATCACTTTCATGATTCTCAAAATCAAATCTGTAAGAAGTTCTCTAGGTTCTCGAGGGGGCTAGATCTCATCGAATATCGCCTGCATTCAACTCCTTTCCTCTGGTAGATCACTCTTTCTTCAATTTTCTGACCGCTTCCACCCCTAATCTGTCAAATATTCTCTCCTTGCACGTGCTTGAGAGAAGAAAAATAGGAAAATCCGATCGAGGCACCGAAAGTCAGACCATTTTAATGGTGAAAGACGTCTTCCATATCTCCCAACCAAACTTAGATATCAAAATTAACTCCCCTCTCTATTTGGAAAGTAGAAAATACCAAGAAATAATGGAGACTCACCCTTCAAGACGTGTTTTAGAGAAATGGGGGGAAAATAAAATTTAGACTCATAGTTTCTGTCGATCTTTACTTTGAATTTGGGTCGTCCACATGGAAGATTCAAACTTAAGAATAGACCCAGGGGCTTCCTTTGACTTTGTACATTTTTTGGAAAAATGGAAAAAATTTCCATTTTCCTCCACACCTCTGCCCTTGGGAAATTAGTGTGACACGTGTCCTGAGGTGGCTCCCAAAGGAATCATAGATAAATTCTACAATTTGACCCACTTTTTGGAAAAAGGAATTTTTTCCAAGTTTCCCTGTAGTTCTACCCTTAATTATTAGGTCTAACACGTGTCCCAATGTGGTTCCAGTGGAACCATGCTTCCCCTTTTACTTTTCACTCCTTTCTCCCAAAAGGAAATTTTTCCAAATTTACCCTGAGAGTCTGCACCTCTGTCGTTGACCAGAGCAAGATTTGACCCTTTGTTAATCGGGACTACAGGCCATTTTGATGTTTTTAGTATTTGCATGTCAAGGGGAAAAAAATCCAAATTTCCCCTGATGGTCCACCTCCTCACCCCTTTGAATTTTCAAACTACCACATGTCACCATGGCACACCATAAAGCAGTCCCAAAAATTTGATACCTTGAACAAGCACGGGCTCACCACCTGTCCTGGCTCATAAAATCTTTAATGAATGCTTGCATCTCAACAGAAGACATCACGTGTCATGCTCTGAGGATGTCTCCTTTGGCCATTGAAAAGTATAAGAAAAATGCAAAGTGAGTGGAATCCTCCACGTGTTCTTATGGTTCTCCTTCAAAACGGAACCTAAAAGGCCAATCCCTAACATGCGTGGCTCCTCCACGTGTCCCAGACTTCAAAAAATATATATATATATTTTGAAAAAATACTAAGTATGGGAAGACTCGGTGGAAGCCTCGATGTGTCTCTATCCTGCCAAACCTCCAGGTGTCCTTTGGGTGTTACTTCAAGGCAAAACCAAAAAGTAAATTTTCAAATGAGCATCATTCACCCACGTGGACATATTTTTGAGTTGATGTTTTTTATAGAATTTTTGAAGTATTTAGCCAAGATGCGTCCAACCAAAAAGTGCCACATCCCTTGTAGATGGAAGGATGCAAATTTGACCAGGGGAAATGCCCGTCAAACCGTAAAATACAGAAAAAAGACCATTTGAGCCTGGGAATGAAATTTTCTTCAAGGATAGAAATTTTAGAAATGTTACAAGACTCAAATATGTTCTTCTAGGACACATCAATTCATTCTCCAAGTATCTAGGATAGAAACATAAAGGACAATAGATCCTGACTGTGGGAAATAGGGATAATAGGAAAACACAATTTTCTAAAAGAATGGAGCATGGGAGACTCAAAATATAGACCTTTCAGGAGGAAAAAAGAAATGAGGAGACAAACATGGACCCATACATGATGTTCAACCCAGGGGCTGACTAAAAATAGCAACAAAGACTAACCAAGCACAACATGGGGAAGGATAAAATGACAGAGGCCACAAATCAATAAATTTTCAAAGGCATAAACAGGGTGAGACTATTTTGAGAACCAACATTGGCTCCGACTTGGGGATGTGAACTCCCTACGAGTGCCATAAGAACAAAGGTAGACCAAGTGCCAAAATATCCATTAGGTAGTGGAGTCATCTTTGTAGGGAAGAGAAACAAATCCATCTCCAAAAACGAATAGAGAAACCCATCAAAAACAGGTCACCAAGGACCAGAATGAACAAAAACACAAAAGATAGGGAACAAACAACAAATTATACATTGTACACAAGATTCTGCCTTGATTCAAAGAAAATAATCAAGGAAAATCTTTAAGTTCCTATCATCCTAGGTATGACCATGCCAAGAGGCTCTGGTATGCTCTCATCAACTAGGAATATATCTATTTTTATTCTCTATTCATTTTGTATACCATCCATTTTCTCTGAAGCTCCTCCATTGTGTTTAGGTCAAATTCTATAACATTTTTCAAAGCTGAATCATAGACTAAATTCCCAGAAAAAATAGCATACTTAGGAGCTCTGTTTTCAACACTTTCATACTCCCTGAAATCCCCAAAACTCTCAAAGTTGTTAAGATCAGCATCTGCTTGCAAAACCTCATAAGATGCATTGCTTGGGTCTTCAATTAAGTACATCATCTTCTTCTCTCCATATAATTTGACCAGGTTGCCTTCAATGGGGATAGTGGCATAATACATGTCCATTTACACACTACCGCTAATACTTTCTGCCCACTTTCTTGACAACAACATCCCCCACTTGGTAGGGCAGTCAACAATCACCACATCAAGCTTTAAGTTCCTTCCAGGATAATATACAAGTTGCACAACCAGATCTTTGACACATCCCACCATTGGCACCTCTCTAGAGTCCATGGTAGTGCACTTCCCATATGTTGTTGTCACCTTGATGTTTAGCTCATTCATGACCTCCAAAGGCATGACATTGCATGATGCCCCAGAATCAAACATATAGTTATGTAGCAGCTTGTCTTTGATAACGAGGGTAGTGAAGAATGGAACCACATTCAATTGGGATTTGACAAAAGAAGTTCCTAAATACACCTCTGGTGGTTCCCCCGGATCTTCCAATACTTGTGGCTTTTCCAACTCTACAACAGTAAGGGGAATCTCAATCTTGTTTACATCTCTACCTTATATGATCTCTTCCCCTTTGAATCCTAAATATTCAAAATCCCATGTTCTTGTGCTCAGGGATCCTAAGAAGCTCAACAATTGGGACAAATTTTTTGATTTGGATCAAAACTTGGGCTATGTCATATGGAGCAAATTTGGGAAAAGTAGCACTAGGAGAAAGATTGGAAAATTCATCAGACAGAATGGGATTCTTTTCATTTTGGGATGGGGAGGAACACAAGTTTTTCTTGAGGAAAAAAAATCTCTGCCAGATGCATTTTTCTTTGGGGTTTCTTTGGTAACCAATGGAAATTTTGACTTGGCTTGTGGCCCCTTGGCAACTTTACTTTTGGTATTGTTCTCCTTTTCTTGGGCAACTACAACATTCATTAATAGCCACCTATCTTCTTCTGAAGGAACTCCTCCATCATACTTTTCAATCATTAATGCCATCAAGTATTCAAAATCATTAGTGGGAAATTCAAAATCTTGTAAAGTTTCTACTTCTAAAGTATGAGAGGTAGGAAGAAAAGGCACCTGGTGGATGCAATTCCAAAAAGTAGCAGCATTTCTAAAACTTATTACCTCAGTTGAAGTTGATTCCCTTGGTGAACTCCATCATGCAGGAATCATCATCATTATCATCATCAGATTCCTCTTCTTCTTGCTTATCTTCTTCATAAGGAGCATGAGGCGTGAAATTTTTTTCACACCAATCAATCACCTTTGTTTCCTCCACCACAACAACTCTGGCAGCTAAAGGATCAGGCACCATTCTATTTTCTCTACCTTGGGGCTTCCTATTCCCAAATCCAATAGCCCCTTTGACTCTGTCATCAATTCTTTGATGACTTGTAAATATTTCTTAGTCTTGTTTCTTGTGTTGTCCTTGTGAACTTTTCCTACTCCTTGTTAGGAATATCTATGTTGTAGTGTGAACATAGAATATTATGTAAGTGATTATATTATCTAGGATAATATAATATGTGTTGTAATAATTAATTACATTATTGTAAATGTAATTATGAGTGGGTGAGTAAATATTGTTATGAGTTGTTGAGTAAACAAATCATTAACAATATTAGTTTTGTGAGAAAACAAAATCTCACGTATAATAGCATGGAGTTGTTTTAGGAGTTATGTGTGGAGATATTTATGGAGATTATATCTCCTTAAATATAGGAACAACATCTCCTATTTAAATGGATGTAATACTTCCTATGTATTGAGAAAGAATAAAGAGTAATATTTCAAATTTTCTTTATGCAATTATGATATTAACTTTTCATTTGGTAAGAGAGCAGGTTTGATGCAAGAAATTTCAGTGCTTTCATGATCAGATCCGTCTCAAAGAATATATTATATTTTTCGTTTCCAGATGTGGGTTTTTCTATAATTTTGTGTGCAGAATCACGTGCTGGTCAAGAAACTACAGAAGAAATTTCAGAAGAACCCAGAACTTAGTTTGGAAGAAATACGGATTTTACTATGCAGCTATCAAATTAAGCACATCAATTCTTCTACTGAAAGTTTTCTCCAATTTTCAATAATGTTGAATTGTTAATACAAGTTCTTGACTTGCTTGGAGGTTAAAATGTATTAAATATAAAATTTTAAAGTACTTGATTCAATTTTGTATTTTTTTATCAGTATTGTACAAAATAATGGAGAAACTAAATCTGATTGAAAAGTTTGAAGGACAAGATTTCCATACATGGCAACTACAGATGCAATTACATTTAATAGAAAAGGATCTATGGGATGTGGTAAAGTCTAATTCAACTCCACCCACTGGAGGAAATGAATTGGCAAAATGGAATGCAAAAGGTCAGAGAGCATTGGGTACCATTGGTCTGGGCTTATCAAAAGCCTATCTACATCATGTGGATTTCACAAAATCTGCAAAAGAAATTTGGGAGTCTCTTAACAAATTGTTTGGTTCTGAAGCTGAAATGGAAAAGACTACATTGAAGCAACGCTTGTACGGGGTTGAAAATGGAAGAGAACTCAAAAATGACAGATCATATAAGTAAGTTTCGTTCTTTGCTAAATCAACTAGCTGGAATTAAAGAACATGTAAAAGATGATGATGCTAAAGCTATTCTTCTTAATAGCATGCCTAAGAGTTACTCAAATATTGTATTTACTTTGAGTAAAATTACTATTAGTCTAGAAGGAGTTATTTCTACATTGTTAGAACAAAGAAATCATGAAGAACATGAAGAAGTACTATATGTAGGAAACAAACCGAGCTCCTCATCTAAGAAGGAAAAACATAAACCAAAGAAGGTTCCTTCACATGGAAAAATAAAATGCTTTTATTGTAATGAGATTGGGCTTCTTGCTTATCTTCTTCATAAGGAGCATGAGGCGTGAAATTTTTTTCACACCAATCAATCACCTTTGTTTCCTCCACCACAACAACTCTGGCAGCTAAAGGATCAGGCACCATTCTATTTTCTCTACCTTGGGGATGCCTATTTCCAAATCCAACAGATCCTTTTCCTCTATCATCACTTATTTGATGATTTGTAAATATATCTTGGCCTTGTTTCTTGTGTTTTCATTTTGAAAATTTCTTAACTCCTTTCTCATCTCGGGCTAGCTTGTAGGAGATCTCCTTGACAGCCCCTACCAAAGTCTTCACAACTTCTTCCAAATCAACAACCTTGCTTGTTTGGGGTTTTTCTAGGTTAACCAGCTTTACACCTTCCCTCTTTGGAGGCTTCCAAATTTAATTGATGTTGTTTTCTATTTGTAGAGCCATGGTGAAGGCCTGCCTCAAATTTGTGGGGTTCTTGTCTCTCAAGTAATATGCAGCCTTTTTATCAAATGCATCAGTATATTTGATCAAACATGAATAATCACATGGCCTTATCCTAACAGGAAATCTCCTCAAAGTTTTATTAAACCTTTTATTGAAGTCATATACTCACTCATTGGGGTTATTCTTGATTTTTTCAAACTCTGATAGAAGAAACCTAGGGTCAGTCCTATCACCATATTGTAATCTAAACGCATTGTTCATTTCAGCCCAATAATCAATAGAGTTATTTGGTAATGCTTTGTACCAGTCCCTTGCATCCTCCTGTAAAGTGTGGACAAAAAATTTGATGTATACATCCTCATGCTCAATCTCAAAGTCTTCCATGATATTGAGAAAGAGCTTCAGATGCTGGTCACCAGTTATAACATTGTTTCTGGGGAACTTTCGCATTCTGTTCTTTACATCTTGAGGCACTGCATTTGGATATCCAACCATTCCCACAAAATTTATAGGTCCAAAGGTATTTACAAAAAATGGGGGTATGGGTGGGGGTAAATCCATGTTCCTTTCAGGAGGTGACCTTGGAGGGGTGAAAAATTGATGAGGGGTAGAGGGTCCTTGGAACACATGAGTATAATTTTCAAAATGAAGATACCCCAAAGGCCTTATTTCTTAGAAATCTCTGTCAACCTCAGAAAACATGGGTGTAGAGTATGAAGTAAACCTTTCAAAATCAAATGAAGTCCCCTCTCCAGCTGGAGATTTCAATTCCACAAAGAGGCTACCTAATTCAGAGTCACTTGAATGAAAGTCTTCAATGATAGGCCAATAAATTTCATCAATGGAGATCCCTCTTCTTGTTTGATATCCTCCCAAAACCCTCCATGCTTTTCTTCCTTCTGATTTTGCTTTTCCTAGCTCTGGAAACATTGTCCTGGTAGGATCTCTAGAAAAGAAACATCTCCTTCCTTCCAATTTTGCAAATATTAGTAACAAATTTGACTTTGATAGAGTTTTAAGATACAGGTCCTTACCAAAATCAAATCAACAGGGAGTCGCCACTAAGGATTTCAACCTTAGTTGTGTAAATGCACTAAGTATGATCTGTTAAATGCTTGTCAATGCTAGAAACTAGGAATGGAAAGATTTTAAACTTTCTTTACCTAGATTTATCAAATGAAATCTATTGCACTATGTGTGAAAACTGAAAGAACTGCACACAACACTTGGAGCATACTGTTTCACCTTTTTCTTAGACTGTTTCTTTGAAATGTTGACAAAACAAATAGGTTAATGGGCATAGGAGGAATACCTGTTCAAATGTTGGTTGATGGGTTGTTGCACGTGTATGACTTTTGAATCCATAGCTGATCATAAGAGCTTCCTTTTGGCTAGGAGGAACTACCTGAAATGCAAAGAAAGACCACAAGAAGGAATTAAACAATATGGGAAATGAAATACCTAGTGTATGGTAGATATGGGAAGTGTGATACTTCCTAGATGGCTATCAGTCCACTATTTTAAACAATTTAATGTTATAAACAAAGTAAATCCTATTGTAATTTTAAATGATTTGGGTATCTCACTTAAAACAGAATAAGAAATAGATCTAATCTAACAAGCTAAGCTAGAATAGAATCCAAAGGTCAAATGATTGGTTTTGGGTTCTACAGGTTTGACCAAGGTCTCAGGTAGATCACAGGTGGATGACGGTGAGATGAAATTATGTGGGTAGGTCTCTATTCTGGGCTATGTGGGCTAATACAGAGATTAATGTCGGCCAGGGGTAACCGACGGCAGTCAGGTGTGACCTGTGTCAGTTACTGTGAAAGCTGGAAATGTCATAGAATAAGCTTTAGGTTTCATTTGTGTTTACACAAAGGACTTTGGTTGGTTTGGGATGAGGTATTGGGTGACTGGGGTAGGCTTCGGTGAGGCTTTAATGGGTATATGTAGGTGGGAATGTTGGAGAAGGTCAATAGGTGGCTAGGTAAGCAATAAATGATAATATAATGATGAAATGAAATAAACTAGAGAAGTATGACATTATAATTACTTGGATTTTGGTCCTGGATGCCTGTGTGTGAAGGATGTAGGTGTTGATGAGGGGCTTGAAGGCTATAAGTGATCAGTAACTAAAGGAAAGCTTCTACATGGAGTGTATGTGTACTCCTCTTTTCTTAGTTAGATCATATCATGGATGGGATGGTTATGCAGGAAAAGATGTTTTGTCTCCTTCCTTGCATGCGTGGTCTCACTGGAATTCTCTCTCTGAAGATGTGTTATCTCTCTAAGATGTGATAATGTTCGTCAAACTTTTTACTTCTTGCTTCCAAATTTCAAATTCCAACCTTGAGAATAAGGTTATTTTGGGATTAAAATGGTAACCGACGGTGGTTCTAACTTAACTGGTGATGGTTAGGGGTAACCGGTGTTGGTCAAGGTAGAATTTCCTAGGTTTACTAAACTAGGGAGATCCTGTTGATTTCCTCAGATCTCATGTCGTTAACCCACAGATTATACTGGGAACTTCTTGTGATCATGTGAGAATGTGTTTAGAGGTAATGTAGGCATTGATTTTTAGGGTTTGGGTAAGACTCATTTAGTTATGGCAACTTACTAAGAATAGGTCTTAAGTTGAGTTGGCTTGGTGAGGTGTCTAAGCGAACTGTATGTGTGGATATTATTTAAAATAATATATTTAAATAATAAATATAGTGAGGATAATGCATTAATTTAATTTAATTAATATATGTGGGGTGAAAGGGGTCATGGCTAGGTGAATGTGATGAAGGGTGCTTATTTTTCGAGGTACCTAAGGGGAGTGTGACCTAATTTTAGTGTCTACATTTTTCCCCTTTTTGTTGTGTAGCTTGTATTGGTAAGCGACGCTAACAAAAGTAAGATGTGGTTGCCCCATGTGTGGGTGAAGGTGATCCCCTCAAACTAGGAAATGATGAGACAACAGGTAGAATCAATGTGTGGTTTGATAAAAGGTAAATGTGAGGAAAAGGCATGTGGGCTCAGGGAGAAATGGTAAAAGGTATACGTGGGCCATTCTAGGTAATGGGTGTGGGTCAAAGGTAGCAACAGTCAAACACATGCACACAAAAAACTATAGCATGCTAATGGGTTGAAGAGCAAGCAAACTCTACATCATCTAAGGTTGATAGGTTTATCCAAACAAGGTTGACATGAATCTGGTATCCAAGGTATAGGATATGGTCAGGAAACACAACATAGGCTAGGTGCAGGAACATTTAGGTATGTTCTGGTACACCAAAGGTAGGGTTAGGATAAAGGTCGTGACAATAGGCTAGGTAGGGTCATCAAGTCAATCAACATAGGTAATAGTGCCACAAGGTATAGCGAACACATGAGGTCAAAGGTCACTAACGATGGTCCAAGTCCAAATATCAAGGTCACGGCATGGGTAAGGCCAAGGTAGGGGTAAAATAATGAGTCCCCAAAGGTGGAAAAATGGAGGTAGTAAAGGAGGATGTCAGGAAAGGTAAGGTAAGTGGGTTGGGTAAAGGATTAGGGTAAGGGGTGAGGATGACTGATGGTAGTCATGGAAAATTGACGTAGATATAGGAAAACTGATGATGGTGAGTTAGGGAACGCGACCGATGCTGGTCAATGGTAACCGATGTCAGTTAGGTCGGGTTGGTTATAGAAACAAAAAATGCATGTTTTTATTACTCATGTGTTATTTGTAAATTGAGAAAATGACAAAAAGGAGAGAAAAGAGAGAAAAGTTTCTGAAGGAAATGGGATATTGAGTTGGCAGTGTGATTGGATGAGGGTTGGGTTGGTGAGCAGTGGGTCCATGTGATCAGAGTGAGAGATTTGATTGGGCGGAGGTTGTGAGTAGTTATTTAGGTATGGTAGAGGCCAGAGAGGGATCTGGCAGGCCACCGACATAGCAGCCACATGTGCCACCAAGATGGTAGCAGTGCAATGAGGTAAGCACCCAAATCTACATTGTTAATTGGATAGATTAGAGGTTTGGATTATTGTTATTTTAGGTTTTTGTGGGTTTTTGTTTTTTTATGGGTGGGTAAAAAATAAAATTTAGGTATGGGGGGAATAATAGGATAAAAGAGTGAGGGGAAGGGTAGTATATGGTATAGGTGGGGTGGGTAGAGGTCCAGGAGTAGTTTTAGGTCATTGCAGGTGGGGTAAAAGGGAAAGCAGGGTGATTTTAGAAAATGTGGGTTTTCGGAAGTCGTGGGATTTTCTATAACAATGACCAGTGCTGGTCAAGGTTTGTCGGAATCGGTTAGGTAAAACTGATAGTGGTCACCAAACAGGTGACCGATGCTAGTTTAAGGGTGACTGGAGCCAGTTAGGATAAACCGGCACCAGTTAGAAATTTTAAGCACAAGGGTCCAAAAGTGATGTGGGCTAGGTAGTTGAGATGGTTAGAGTGAAAATAGGGTGGGGGATAATGATAATTGGTTAATATGGTCATGGTAAATGTTCATTAATGTCGTGCTTGGATTGGATGTAGGGGAGAGCATAGTTACATATGCGGGACAAGGTTCCACATCTACTGGTGAGATTACATGTCATAACAACTCCTTTGGATCTCCAGCATGTGGAGTTAGTGGGATTGAGTGGGATTCATCACTAATGACATGTTGTTTGGTAGCCCATCCTGATGGTCATGCCCATCGATAGATGGGATCCCGCAACCAACACGTTCCACCTTCCATTGGGTGAGATGACTATCACCCTAGAGGACGTGTTCCAAATTTTGCGGCTACCCATATTGGGTGCCTAGGTGTATTCTATCTCCTCTAAGGCCTCAGAGGAGTTTATTGGGACTGTGTTTGGTGAGGGAACGGCTGATCTAAGATTCCATAGCACTAGTTTGAGCTATGGAGAGATGTACCTAGCTCATCTGGATGAGATGAGGTTAGTGGTTTTGATGATGGAGGTAGTGTGATTTGATGCACTGCCAGATGCAAAGGGTAGACACTTTCCCTGATCACTAATGGGGGTACACTATGATATTATGGTGCATGAGACACGCTTTTCCTGGGCACCAACATTCTTAGTGAGGCTATACAAAGAGCTATGGGCATATGGGTGGTTACGCAGGTTTAGCTTATGTTGTAAATTTATACTACACTACTGGGCATACAAGCACATAGTGTGCATGTGATCTATAGGGATGCCCCAAGCATATGCATTCCCACCTAGATTTGTGTGGGTGGGATACATGAGATGGGTCCCAGTGATAGGAGATCAGAGATTGGATAGGCCGACACATGATGTGGCCCATTTTCGGTAATTACTAGAGGGCTTGTCTAGAGTGGACATTATCTGGAGGCCATATATGGGATTCCCCTCATATAGGCATATGCATGAGGAGCTAGCTGAGCTCTAGCTAGAGAGGTGGGTACAGGGTTGTCGTGCTAGGGAGGATGAGATGATCCCAGTAGATAGATTCTGATGGCAGTTCGGGCTCTTACAAGACATTCCTCCGCCCTTCCCATAGTATCGAAGAGATGACATGAAGAGGCCCTTACCTCTACCATGGCCTACAATGCCCGTAGGGGAGGAGAAGTAACCAATGGATTTGTGGATAGATGACACCAGATGTATAGACAAATATAGGAAGTAGTGGGTTGTGCAGTTACGAGCCATACCACCCAGACCAAGGTAGCTAGACCTAGCGACCATTACAATGCAGAGAGACACCCTACAGGCGTAGCTAGCTATGCTGATTACCTAGTTGGGTATACTGCAGACCCGACTAGAGGGCTCGAAGGTGGAGGTAGCAGAGATATGCATACATGTAGTCATCCTGCGGTCCCAAATGGAAGATGGAGGAGATGGAGATCCTCAGGGGGGATGGTCAGGTGACAGGATTATAGGCTTAGGTAACAGGTTTATAGTGCCAGTTGGCCATAGCCCAAGCATAGATTGGGGCCTTACAGGCCCAGATATAGGCATAGGGGAAGGGGGCTCTACCGTAGGCACAAGAGAAAGTCCTAGTTCACAAAAAGGTGTAGGGAAGGTTGCTGTAGGGTAGGTACAGGGGCCGAGACCTATGGGACCACCACACACTGTGGCTATATCCAGGTTATGGGATGCCCTAGGTGAGTTGATATACTATCAAGACCAGCTTATGGAGGCTAGGATAGATTTCATATCCTATGTTAAGTACAGGGCACAACAGGCATTTAGTGAGAGGAAGAGATCCCACACTCATAGTGTGGAGAGCACAGGAGGTCAGTGAGCTCCAAGGCCTAATCAAGTAGAGGCCACTAGTACACAATGACCAGCTCTAGGTGAGGTTCCAACAGGGACACAAGAGGCCAAGAGTACAAGTGACAGAGAGATGGAGGACATCCAACGAGGTGCATGATATGCAGTCACCTGATTTTTGATGTATATTAGTTATGTTTTGATATATATGTCGGCTTGCATGCCGAAGATAGTTGATTTTTGATCACATACTAGCCTGGGTGATAAAGACAATGAGGATGTATGAGTGATTTGTATATTTTGATCATATACTGGCTTGCGTGCTAAAGAGATTTTATATTGATTCATTCTTTTTTGTATATATGAGACCGGCCTACATGCCGATGACATTTTGTATTGTATATTGGGCTATGTGTCGACATTTTGAGATGATGGTCATGATGAGATAGGCATGTATATTGATACACACATTTATTGATTTATATGATGAGACACATGGTATTTCGTGATGTGCTGATGTGTTTATGAGATATTGGATTTATGGCTTGTGCTAGATGAGATATGGATTTATTGTTTTGATATGGATGGAAATTAGGTGAGTTAGGCATGGTGGAGTCAGGTTGGTTTAGGCATGGATCGATTCAGGTCAATTTAGGCATGGTTGAGTCAAATTATACGCATGGATCGAGTCAGGCTGATTTAAGCATGGTTGAGTCAGGTTATAGGCATGGTTGAGTCAGGTTATAGGTATGGATTAAGTCAGGTCAATTTAGGCATGGTTGAGTTAGGTTTTTAATGCATGGTTGAGTTAGGCTTGGTTAGGCATGGCTAATTTAGGTTTGGCTAGGTGTAATAAATGTATAAGATATGTAACAAATTGTTATGTATGTGACTTAATTTCCAATTTTGTATATAAAAGGGAGACTAAGTGAGATATAGTGTAAAGGGTGAGTTAGGCATGGTTGATGAATTTTTTAGGATAGAGAATGGCTGAGCTAACCTCTAAGGGCCCCATGCCTTCAGAGTGTTTCCTACATAGTCCTGACCAAAAGGGACCTCAGGTTAATTTAGATTTCCCATAAGCTAGGGAAGAAAATGAGAAGGTGTGACAATGAGTCGGTAGGTGTTTGGGTGTGTTGTGGGTTTAGGTTTGTTAGGTTTGGGTGGATTATAGGCAAAAGAAGGAGATTACCCCAAAAGTAAGCGTTGAGGAACAAGTCCTGTATAAGGTAATCAAAATGTAAAAAAAGATGGTTAAAAGATTAAAGGGGGAAATAAAGCCACCTAATTGGGTAGGATCATACCAAGTAGATCATACCTTGGAGGAGCTGATGAACATAAGACCCTAAAGACATTACACAATTGACATGTTCTATGATGAAAAGTATTCACATGATCAGAAAATATCTAAGTTCCAAGAAGTCCCTTGAGGTAGTACGAAATGAGAATGGGCATGGTTCACAAGGTGCAGAGTAGGTAATTTTACATTTTTATATGGTATGAGGTAGCAGGCCCTTCAAGAAAGAGGTCCTAGGTCATAACAAGAAAGTCCATGACTAAAACGCTTTTTTTTTACTTATAGTTGAGATAGAATGATCGATGCAAGAAGTCTATATGGGAAAAATTGAACTCCTTGAGGTCTTCATGAACCTGATTGATACAGGAAGCTTCAGTTGCTCTCGTTTTTTTTTAAAGAGCTTTTACATAGCTATCCTTCATGGGAGTAGTCTATTTACAACAGCAATTTGTCGAGAGGAAGAAATCCTTTTGAGGGAGTCATATTTTTCATTTGAAGTTTGACTAAAGGAGTTTGGTCCCATTATGGGGTCTTTACAGTCATGGACAAGACCAAGGTAAAAGATTGGAGTCTTGTTCAAAGGTCAAGGTGAAACAACCATGGGATCTCATCTAAAGGTAGATGAAAAGTATCCATGAGAATCATGCTATGTGCAGTGTCGTGGTACACATTCAAGGGAAGATAACAAGTAACGGGTACTCACATGATTCTGGTTTAATCATTAGGGAGGTGTATGGAGTAGGTAGCACTCAAGGGATGAGCCTGGAGAGAGACAAAGGGTGAGGTAGGACAATGAGTCAACAATAGAATGGTCGAAGATGTAAGGTGTTAAGGTGCTCAGGTTTGGGTTTACTATCAAGAGAAGATAAATGATAAGCACCTGATCCATAGGTATGAGTCACTATGTATGGTCCAAGCCAATTAGGAGTAAATTTTCTCTGTTTACTTTTTTCTACTTTGGTTACGTGTTGCTTTTCTTTCAGGACAAGGTAACAGACTTGGAAGGTTTGTTCATGAACACATTTGTCATAGGCACGTTTGATACATTGTTGGTAAACTTGAAGGTGATCCAGAGCGGTAAGATGACATTTGTCTAATAACTCTAGCTGTGCTAAATGGTCCTAACGAAAGTCATCATCAATGAGCATGTCATGGAGAGAAATACAGAGTGATGGGATCTAGAATTTGAGAGGTAGAACAACCTCTATACCGTATACCAGAGAAAAGGGTGTGGCCATAGTGGAAGTGTGAATACTAGTATGGTATGCCCACAGGGAAAAAGGAATGTTTGTATGCCAATCCTTCCCAATATCATCAACCACTTTCATGAGAATTTTTTTGAGGTTTTTGTTAGTGGATTTGGTTTGGCCATTGGTTTGTGGGTAGTAGGGTGATGAGAAACTAAGTTGAATGTCGAAGGCATCACAAAGTTTTTGCAATGTTTTGTTTTTGAATTATTTTCTATTGTTAGTGATGAGGCGATGAGGAATACCAAAGTGAAAAATGATGTGGTGATTAATGAACTAACATATTTTCTCAGTTTTTTTGGAAATGAGTGGGATGGCTTCTACCCATTTTGTGTAGTACTCGGTAGCAGTGATGATCCATTGATGGTGTTCAGAAGAATGAAGATTGATTTCTCTAACAAGATCCAAACCCCATTGAGAGAATGGTAAAAGGTCACAAGTGACCTGTAAGGAATGACTGGGTGTATGATGAAGATTGGAATGTTGTTATCATTTTACACAATGTTTGATGTAGTCACAACAATCATGGTTAATTTTTGGCTAGTAATAGCCTAGATGAAGAATACACTTGGCAATAGTAACGCCACTAAAGTGACCTCCACATATGCCATTGTGAACCTCCTTAATGGTATAAGGAATTTCAGAACTTGTGAGGCATCATAAGAGAATACCATCAAATCTTCGCTTATAGAGGAGTCCTCACAAGATAACGTAACGAGAGATCTTTTTAAGGAAGGTGCACTGTCTTTTACGTGTGAGATTAGGAGGTAAGATGGAGAGAGAAAGGTAGTTGGAATATTGTTTATACCAAAGGTCACTTAGGTCAGGGGTATTGGTTCTAATCGAGTAAACATTGTGAGGTAAATAATAAGGTGAATGGAGGTGTTCTATGGTGCCAAAGATTTTTGAATCGGCGGGTGAAGTGGGTATTTGGGAAGCTAAGCAGGCCATGGTATCTACAAATTTGTTGGTAGAACGTGGGATTTTTTGAAGGGTGTAATGATCAAAGGTGGTCAAAATTATGTCTACATGATGTTTATATTTTTTAATTATCTTGTTACGACATTGGTACATACCATTGACTTAGTTTACAACCAATTGAGAATCACCAAAGATGTTGATTGATTTGACATCTAGGGCATAGGCGGCTTAGAGACCTAGTATGGGTGCTTCGTATTTGAAAATATTGTTGGTGCATTCAAAATCTTATTTGAAAGACAAAGGAATGTGTTATCCATCAAGAGGAATGATGATAATACCAGCCCCACCCCCATGCTAACACTTGGAACCATAAAAAAAGAGTGTCATCTGATAACGAGGTTCATCCAAGGAAAGGGTAGCAATCGACTCATCTGGAAAGTCAAAATTAGAGGATTGATCCCCAGAAATAGGTGTGTCAGCTAATTCGTCAACGATATCTTTTCCCTTGATGGAATTTTTATGAATGAATTCAAGGTAAAGATCAGCTAAAAGCATAAGCCATCGTTTGGCATGCTGATTTTGATAAGGTTTGGCATACATGAAGTGTAAGGGGTCGGTGTTGGTCACAACATAGGTTTTGTGGTTGAGTAGGTAATGATAGAGTTTGGTGGAAATGAAAACTAAGGCTAAGAAAAAAATTTCAGGATGGGTGTATCGGGTTTTATAGTCCAAAAGAGTATGAATAATATAATAAACCACCTGCTCCCTGTGTTGTTCATTACAATGAGCGAGCATGGCTCCCAAGGAGTGATTGGTAACAAATATGTATAGATAAAAAGGTTGATCATCTTTAGGTGGGATAAGTATGGGTGGTTGGAGAAGGTATTGTTTTAAGGCCTCAAAATATTTGTGAGAGTCATCATCCCATTTAAAGCAGACCTCCTTCTTGATCAGATGATGAAACTGTTGGCACTGATCTGATAATTGTGAAATGAAATGGCGAATAGACTACAACTTACCTTGCAGGCTACAGAGTTGTTTAAGGTTAGTGGGTGGAGGCATTTCCAGAATGGCCTTGAATTTAGTAGGGTCAACTTCTATACCACGGAGGGAAACGATAAATCCCAGGAGCTTTCCTGAGAGAATCACGAAGACACACTTCTTAGGCTGAAGGCGGACATAATATTTAATGAGGTGGTCAAAGATTGTTTTGAGGATGGTAAGGTGCTTAGAGTGACATTTAGATTTGGCCAAGAGATCATCCATGTAATCTTCCAATATGCGATAGTCATAGCCCACTGATATGTGGCACCGACATTCTTAAGGTCAAAAGGCATGACTCGATAGCAGACGGTCCCCCACAGGGTGATGAATGAGGTTTTGTGTTGATCTTCTAGGGAAAGAAAAATTTAGTTAAAACCCGAGATTCCATCCATGAGTGCTAGCATCTCATGACAATGTTAGAAATCCAACGAGGATAATCAATGGGTAAGATGAAGGAAATGGAAAGAAGGCACTGAAGTTATTCCTTGACGAGAAGAGTAATACGAGGGTGAATTTTCCTCATCTTTTGTTTGATGGGTTTGGGATCGGGAACGGTTACGATATTGTGGACCACTATAGTGGGGTCAATACCAGGCATGTCTGCATAAGACCAAGAAAAAGCATGGTTATGATCTCGGAGAAAAGAAGTGATGGCTTCATGTTCAGCAACATCTAAAGATTGTACAATCTTTAGGATGTGCGGGTCATTCTGAGTATGAATATTGATCTCGATAGGTAATTCATTCAACATGGTTTGTGTCTCAGAGGGTAATGAATGATGAATATATGAGTCTTCTGCACTAAGGTAGGTGAGTATCAATTCATCATCTTGACATTAAATAATGTTAATTGAAGGTGTGTCATCATTGATCATTTCAGGTTATAAGAAGGGAAGAGTGGAAGGGTCCTCACCCTTACATTGATAAGTCAGAGGCCCCAAGGAAATGGTGTTTAAGAAAAAAAAAGTTAGGAGGGATAGATTCAGGATCCATCGACTCCGTTAGTGAAGGTGGTGATGAAGGAGGAGCGGGTGAAGAAGGTGGAGAAGGGATAGTGTCCTTAGTGAGTTAAATTTGGGCCTATTTGGTAGGTGGTTCGGGGAAGTTGATACCACTACAGTCATTATGTTTGTGGGTGGTACATGGAATAATGGTATAACAACCTTGCTCATAAAATCCAAAACCAAAACCCTTACACACACAAGGGTGTAGGATTGTGTGGGAGAAATGGTGATTAGTAAGTGATTGGAAGTCACTGAAAAATGGGTGGGTTTGTGACGGTCGTTGAGGTGTGTAAGTAGTTGTATTAAGGCCCTCATAGGTGAGACTAGTACGAAGGTGGGGACGACCATAAAGGAGATGTTCTCCTATATGGTGATCATAGCAAGGGTGTTGGTGAAGGCTTCCATACTCTTGTGGTATTAGAAATGTGTTGACATTATATAGGTGGCATTCCCCGAAAAAAACACTTTCTAAGGGATTAGTGGTTAGTATGTAGGTATTTGGTATGGATAATGTGTCAGAATTTGATGCAGAGGTTAGGTTAACGGATTGGGAAGATGATGGGTCAGCCGTGGATGTTATGGTAGTGGTAGAAGAAGTGGTTATACTAGTAGGTGGAGGTATAGGTGAAGTGGTAGTGGTTATGGAGGTAGATAGCTTGATAGGTATGAGCACATCATTGGGTTGGTAAAACATGTTGCATGTTTTAAAAGGTGATGGGTCAGCTATAATGGTATAAGTGTGTCCTTCATGTTCAAACTTTACACAATGATGCAAAGTGGAAGGAATGCAACCCATGACACAGATCTAGGTTCTAACAAGCAACAAGTTATATTGGAATTTCCCCTCCAAAATGTAAAAAAATTCAGGAACAGTGCGGGGGCCCACACAAATGTGGAGGATGATAGTGCCTAGTGTAGAGGTGTGTTGGCTCAAAAATCTGTCACCTAGGTAGATTTATGGATAGATGGGTCAACAGTGTGTGGGGCATAGCCCCTCTTTGAGTCAACAAAGTGAAACTGGTTTATTGCTATTCTACCAGCAAGAATCTGTGCAAGTCTCACAATATTCTACCTTCAGGGGTTTGGTATCTCATCTCAGTAGGGTTATTTCCAACTGTGGAAAGAAAGGAATGAAAGAGAGGATGAAGAAATATCAAGTCCGAAGGGAGAAAAGAAATGAATTCCAAATCAGAAAGGTTAGAGGGTTTATGTTTTGGGATTGGTAGTAAACAGTGCCAAACCTACTTACATAAACGAACTAAGCAATACTGGTGAATAAATGACAATAAAACAGAAGAAAATCCAATAGAATAAACACATAGATCTGACGTAAGAAATATCTAATGCAAATAACACATGTATTCAGCACAAAGTCTAAATATTGTATTAATATTTCCTTCTGTTACAGAAAGTTCAAAGTTTTTTCTTCTCACCTCTATTTTTCATCTGAAAAGTATCCACTACTCAAATACAACAAGTATTTGAGTATTTATAGAAGAAGGAGAAGAAGGAAGGCAAAAAGGAACCAACCACCTATTTACATAAAATATAAAAAATATCTCAAAGTCATATTGACTTTTGACAACTTGATGGATGACATCATCCCATGGTGCAACATGGATGATGTCATCATTTGTGCCAACATACTCTAGATATTTTACAAAAAGAAAGTCGAAGGAGATTGAGAGAAGAGAAAGAATTCATTCATCATCGTCATCCTGCAGCCGAAAGGGGGTATCTTGCTTCTGCTACTCAGGTGACGAGATGTGGAATTGGGCACGGTATTCCATGAACTTGCTGATCATGGGCTCTAGTTGATCCTGGGAAGGATCCTTGCATCACTCGCTGATCACCTCACAAGTCTCCCACTCGTCTATGAGCTACTCTGGGAGTTTGGAATATTCTTTCTCTACTTCTATTAGGAATCTAATGAAGTCCTGACAGGCCAACAGGTTATTGATGGATTCTACATCAAAAGTGACCTCATGCCCCAGCCCTTGCGAAATGATCTCCTTGAAGATCTGGATGGTTTCATCAAATTTCCTTAAGGTGAAAGAAGGAGTAAGTAACCCTGGAGACATGTTAAGAACGATTTGTTCCATTTGGTGCATCACGTCTAGGGCTTCTTCCTTTACCTTATCAATTTTTTTGAGGACAAATTCCAGTTGATCCATCCGGTAATCTAAAGTGGAAAGAATTTTATTGAGGGCCCTGGGATGACCGAAAACACTGAACTTGACTAGATCTTCAACTGAACAGTCGAACATTCTTTGAAAGGTCTCACGTTGCAGCCTAGCATGGTCCAGCTCTTCTGATATGGGTCCTGCTAATGCCTAGAGTTCTTTGTTCACCTTGTTGATGTTCAGGTACAAATCAGTGAACTTGGCGATTACACGTTCACTGTCCTTGAGGATCTGGCTCCTCCAAGAGGAAACTACCAGGCCCTGCTCGCCAATCTTTGCATATTCATTAATTTTATCCTAACTTAGAGGCTCAGGAGTCTCGGCAGCAGTTTTGGGAGGTACACTGCCCATCTTCTGTAAGGCTTGGAGCAGATGTTTATTTTGCTCTTTCAGTAGCCTTTTCTCTTCTTTTGCTTCTTGAAGCTTCTTGCAGAGGGCATCGATTGCAGATAGGGCCTCTCCCTGAAGGCTCTCAGAAGACATACCCATTTTGACTTGAGTCACTATATAATCTGTCGGAGATAGATCCTTTTTATCCTTCAGAGGATTGGGGTACGCGATCTCCATTACCCTGTCTCCCGAAGCACTCTGAGAGAAGCATGTGATGGGCTTATGCTTCTTTACCCCTTTTGACGGGATCATGGAGAAGTCCATCGGAGTAATGGTAAATTTCCTTTTCTGTTGACTTAGGTGCTGGGAGATCCAGGCTGGACTTATGGGAGAAGGACCAGAAATAGAGAAGGGGGCAGCTGCAGTAGTTGAAGGGAAAAAAGTGGAGACACTTGGAGGTGGCATCGAGAGGGAGGCCGAGGAAGCACTCATGGGAGGAAGAGGTACTGTAGGAGAGGAAGACATAGGAAGGGAAGGGAGCTCAGAGATGAGGGAAGAAATAGAGGGGGATAGGTCTGCGAGAGAAGAGAAGATGGATGAAGAAGTGGGAGGAACGGTAGAAGAAGGGGGAGAGGACACGACCAAAGGAATATTCACTTGAGTCACTCGAGGAGGGGTAGGAGGAGAGGGAGAAGGGAAAGAAGGAACCTCAATTGTTGTAGCAGTGGTGACATCCTAAGTGGATGGGCCTATTGGAACATCTTCCATCATTTCCTTCTCTAGAGAAGCCAGAGTTACAACTTGTTCGGGTACAGTGAAAGGATGACTTTCAGGAGCTTCCTCTTGGGTGGAACTGGATTCACCCTCTTTACCTTTACCCTTCCCTTTTGGCTGCTGTTTTGATCAAGGAGGTGCGTTACCCAACGGAGAGGTTGTGAAATCGACCCCGAGGTAGATGAGTCCATTCATTTGGCACCAATGCTCTATTCTACACAGATTTTCCTTGACTCTTTCCTCAATTGTCTAAGGTGCTTTGGTTCTATCAATCAACACAAAAGGCCAATCATCCCCACCTGTGTCAAGATACACTTGATCCACTTCCTCCTCAGTATTTTGGTAGCCTTTGGGGATGATGGCTACCCCGTACTGGATGATTTTTGCTAAGGCCAAGCGAGAATGATCCTTCCTTCTAAGCTCAACCTCGTGATATATGTCAATGTAGATATCCTCGATCTGAGGGATGTGGATTGGATCGAGCTTAGCCCTCGAAAGACAATTTCTCGGGTCAAAGGTAGGCCTTACTAGGAAGTCATGTTTCAGATTCAGCAGCTCCAGTTCTATAAACATATCTTTTGCCTTGTGGTGAGTGAGACACGTATATCTACCCACTGTGAGGGGGAAAGGAGTTCCACCCTTCTTTCTCTTTAGGCACTTTTCATAGTAAATAACAAGTTGCCTCGACAGCTCCAACAGAATCAACTTGGGCCCAGCATACCTCGGTAGTCTAGTCGGTTCCCCCAAGAAATTAACTGCCCTTAGATAGGTAAACATGGGGAATTGAGTGAATAAAGCCCCCACTTCTCAGTAACTGCAACTATGCTCTTGGTCATGCGACCGTGAGTCATATTCGACCTCAAAAGGTAGATGATGAAGTAGAAGAATGCATCATTGATCTTTGTGAATTGGGGGATGCTATTTTCCAGATTTAGCTCTTGATAGTATTCGTAGATTTTGACTTGGGGCCAAACCCCACATCTCATCAGAGCTGGATAGTTCCTTTCTGAAGCTGCAGCATAGACCATGTAGGAGTTCATATAGAACCTCCCCATTGTGTTGAGTTGTTGTAGCTGCTCTGATATTGTGCTTCTTAATATTTCTACCCATTCAAAGTGTTGATCGGGCACATTTTTGTTCATTGTTTCAAGGTATCACAGCATCCACTTGTGAAAATAATGGGCGTCAGGAAGCCCGAAGACTCTACTTAGGAACGTAATTGTATCACTGAGTTCCTCTAAAAAGTCACTGCGATGAATGACTTGTGGCCACCGAGTCACTACGTTTTTTTTCTTGAGATAAACTTCATTCATCAGCTGCATGCACTAATCTTCATTTTTGTCCCAGGCCTTGATGCAATCTTATTGGGTGATGGCCACAAAGTGCCAGTGATGAGGAATGCCGAGCATTATCTCAAAGTGGTGGGTAGTGAGGTTAATTATAACCTTTCCCTTCTCACCATGGATGCATCTTGTGTCTTTGTTGTAGCATCAACCTACCACCATCATAAATTCATTGTTTACGGCACTGACTGGGATCCCACCAACAAAGTGTAGGGCACTTCCTATCAGCTTGTCCATCGATGGACTTCTTGTGACCCTATGGGTTCTGGCCCAGAATTCCTCTATATGATTAGCTCTGAGTCTCTGATGTCTAGGTCACACTCTTCTTGGGACTCGAGCATTCTAACCCTCTAATACTTATACTTCATTTCTTCTTCTGTGAGCTTGGCCTTGCCTTTAGATTTGATAGGTTTCTTGCTTGATGTAGACATATGTTCTTCTGAACTTAGTTGCTGATCTGCAATGATAAGAAGTGAAACCCAATGCAAGAAAGCCATGTCAGCTATCTGATTTTCCTTTGAAATTTTGACAGAAGAAACAGTTAGCAATTTAAAGTCCTCAAGGCACAGGGCACATGAATACTGCAGGCTACAGGGCTAAATAGTAAGGCACACAGGAAAGGCCTGTTGCAGGGGATAAATCAATGCCAAAGGGCACATGGTGCATGGATACTGCAGGGTGCATTCTTTTTTGTTGTAAGCACAAGTGCACCTGTGCCATGTGGATGTGTTTTATAAAGGGTGCATGGATACTTTATGTTACACTGGAACAGGATGTGCCCGTGGCACATATATCTTTCATGTTGCATGGAACTTTGGTGTGCCAAAGGTGCATATAAGGTTTGTGTAACATATGCTTTTTGTGTGCTAAAGGGAACTTGGCACGACACACGAAAGGAATGCATAACATGATGTTGTTGCAATGAGGGACGCGCCTGTGCCGTTTATAGCTTTGCACTTGGCGCATAGGAAAGGATTGTTGCATGGATGCTGGGTGTGCCAATGGCGTGAATTTTATCAACACAACACATGAGTGTGGTGCGCCAAGAAGGATGCAAGGAAATATTTTGCAACAAGTGAGGGAAGTGTGCCATGAGGGCGTAGCTTTTCATTATGCAGCAGGTAGGGAATGTGCACCATTGGCGCAACTGTTTCTCATGTTGCAGGGTGTGCGAATGTGCCACAGGAGAAGGAAAAATATAGTTTCTTTTAAAGCTTTGATTCTTCTCAGAGGGTGTTTTAGGTGATAAAGAGGCTTAAACAGAGGGTTTTAAACCATCATTTCAGGACAGAGCTTCCTCTACCAGCAGATCTAGAAAGAGAAGGAAGAATGAGTGGAAGAACAACAGGGGGGAGCAAGTTCATGATTTCATTCTTTTCAATCCAATTCATACCCACAAGCAGCCAAAAACCACAAACATGAAGTGCAAAAAAGAAAGAGGACCTCTTACCTAGATAAATAGCGAAGAAACGTGCAAATGGGTCCACGACGTGATTGAAAACGACAGGGCAGGTGCGCTGACAGGCTCAGAGAAAATAATCACATGATTATGTCGGATGACAATGACAGTGCAGACATGCCTATTTATAGGCGAGGTAGTAATAAATGCACCACCAACTTTTTAAGTGGCGCGCCAAAAGTGGTGTCGATAGAGGAATATGTGCGCCCTTAGCGCAACAAATGTTCTGTTGACAGGAAGGTGCATGCGCCTTGGCACATGCATGGAAGACTCAACATAGAGAGGCACACCAAACTGCCTGTTGACACAAGAAAACATGCGCCAAAGGCTTTAAAGGGGGCACATGAAAATTTTATGTTGCATAGTCATTATATGCACCCAGCCAAAAAGACCAAAAATGACTAAGCTCGGAAAACTAGATTTCCCTGAAAGGGATTTTGCAACGTTCCGAACGCAAGGAATCCCTTTCAAGGAATTGGAACAAAATTTCGGTAGGGTTATCTGTAAAATTTCCCTTGCCAATTTTATGAGATAATAAGGTGATAACATCATTTAATGAATGCAACATGACCAGGTGTTTATGCATGCAATTGTCAGGCATGTGCATTTGAGTGAATGCATGGGATGAAATGATGTTACTGTTATCACCTCCATCAATCATTTCATGGCGTACCCGTATGTTATCAATGTGGATAGAGATGAAGAGGGCTGGGTCTGGGTCATCATTTTGGTGTGGTACGATCTCTTCATCTGAGAAGCTAAGGGAGGCCACTTGGGGAACAAGGTGGGGTGAAGATGAAGGTGATAATTTTGTGAGAGAGGCTACATGATGGGGGGTGATAATGGAGGCGACAGGTGTAGGGTCATTAGGTAAAACCTCAATTGATTGAAGGACCTCTATGAGTGCTTGACGATGGGATTCCAAGGTTTGGATGAGGTCATATAAGGAAATTTTGAGGGGTGGTTGGTGTATTTTTTTTAGGATGGTGTGATGTGTGATGCCGTTAGAAATGGGGTACGTGGGGCTGCGGATAGTTATTTTAGGTATGGGTGCATATGGTATATTGGGTATAGGATTGGTTGGTGGGTTAGTTGCCTATTCTTTTCCCTTATCTTTTTGAGCACGTGTAGTGATGTGTATCATGTTGATGTGAGGAGAGTTGGAAAATGGAGAAGATGTAGGGTGAGTGGTATAATGACACAACAGGAAAAAACCTACCAGAGGAGAAAAACCCTGTGAGGTCAGTTGGGCACAATGACATTTGGGTGGTGGTATGGCAAGTTATCTTATGCAAACCATGTTAATTTAAAATATTTGGGATGGCTATATGAGAGGTAAGGGTGGAGGTTGTGTTCGTTTAGTGGGTAGTGTGGGAATGGGTGTTGGAGAAGCAGGATCCTCGTCGAGAAGGTCATCATCGTCAAAGTTGGTTTCTAGTGGACACAATTGGATAAGGATGAATTTCAAGGCCTTGTAGCTCTCCACATCATGTCCTAGAACATGATTGTATGCACAAATTTTAGTATTGTCAAATTGTTTTGGCTTGGGTTTGAGGAGGTCATAAGGTCTGAGTAGTGGTAATGTGATGACAGAGGTCTCTAGGAGGTTGGTTAAAATTTTTGCATAAGACCCTGTTAGTGGATCACAATGGGAAGTAAACGTGGGTTTGGGTGTAGGTGTAGGGTATTGTTGAGGAATGGTCTTTATAAAAGGAGGGGGTTGAGCCATGGGTTTAGGTGCTAGTGTGGTTTTATGTGTTAGTCATGTTTGTTTAGGTATGGGTATAGTAGATAGATGGGTAGGAGGGTGTGTGGTCATTTTGACTATCTTATTGTGGGGTAGTGGAGTTTTGTTTTTTGGTTGCACCTTCTTGGGTAAAGGTGATGTGGGTGTATGAGGTCTAGAAGGAAAAGATGATGGAGGAAGAGGGAAAGTTACCCACAGGGATAACGTGGGTGCTGTGAAGGTAGATGACACGGGTCATGCTTGAGGTGCATGAGAAAATGATTGAAGTGTAGTGGGTAGTGAAGAAATAGCTGAGGCTATCACAGGTATGGGTGGTAAATAGGCTATAGGTATAGGTGTAAGTCATGTTGGGCATTTGGGTAGGTCAGAGGTTTCTGAGGAAGGAATCGGTTGTTGTGTTGTTGGTTTATTGATCGGTGGAGGTTTCTTGACCATTTGGGGAAAATGAGATCTTAAGACGGATGAGACAGATGTAGGTGTGATTGGCACAACTGGGGTATGAGTTTTATGCATTTGGTGCTTATGTTTGGGTGTCGGAGTAGGTATGGTGTTGAATTTGGATGATGTAGCTAAATCCAACTTGATAGGCGGATGAGTAAGGCTGATGGTCGGGGTGACCGCTAAAGTGGTAATCGGTTTAGTTGAAGAAAATGTTGTAGGTATGGGTTTGGGTTTAGGTGTAGGTTGAGTTATGGGTAAGGGTGTGGTTTGAGATATAACAAATATCGTGGAAGGGGTTATGATAGAGGTGGTTGGGTTTGGTTTGATTGGTTGAATTTTTCTGGGTAGATTGTGAAGATATTAGCAAGGGATCTCTGCATCTATGTTGAGATGGGGAGTAAAAGATGCCCCCATAATAGAGCCCTATCCACATAATCTAAGTGATTAGCTAAATGTGAGAATGGAACATCTGTAGGTGGAGTTGATGAGGACCTAATGGAAATTCCAGTAAAATGTGTCTTAGAGATGGGGAATTGGCTAGCTTCAACTTTTGTGTGTAAGAGAGGCGAAAGTAGGTCTGTAGGATATTGGGTGGCTAATGGAGAATGCTCACCAAGGGGAAAAGGTATCTCAATTGGATCTATGATAGGTGGTGGAGATGATGGGTGCTCCTCTATGGGTGGAGGAGGTACTGTAGCTAAAGGCTCTCTAATTGGTGAAGCCGGGGGTGAGATGGTCTCAATGTTAGTGAAATATTCCTCTGTAGATGATGAAGGAGATGAAAGGTGTTCCTCTGTTGGTGAAGGAATAGGGGAGGTTGGTTCCGATGCAGAAGGAGGATTTTAGGCTAGGATCTCCTCTATGGAAGGAATATTGGGTAATTGGGAGTTGACAGGTGCGTCATTAAAGATAACGTGAACCTCACGGGTATGGGTATTGTGAGTGGAGGTCTAACCAATTCGATCAGATGAACAGGCATGGTTAGGAAATGGTTTCTTGAAGATATGTACGTTTTGGTTGGTAGGTGCATTAGGATTATCCAAGGTTAACTCGCCTTTCTCGAGCATTTCTTGGACAATATTTTTGAAAGTGATGCAGTTTGCGTCACTAAGACCCTTTACTTGATGATAGTTACAGAAATCATGTTCTTTATACCATGTGGGTATGGGGCGAGTAGGGTCAAAACCAGTGTGTGGTTTTATAGGTGGAAGGGTGATGGCTCTAGCTTTGATAAGCTTTTCTAAGAAAGAAGAATAAGGCTCCCTGATTGGGATATATTTCCACTACTCTCGTCTGAATTGAAAAGTCTTGACAGGTGAGAGATTAGATGAGGAGGTATCCTGATTTGATGGATGAGCTAGGCCGGCCTTGAGTACCACTGCGTTACTGGTGCCCTTAGCTTTTGAATAATTGGTTTGTGGTTTGGAAGAAGAAGAGGTATTGTTCGACTTGAATGCTGAATTCTTATTACGTAGTTGGATTTTATTCTCTTCGATGGCCTGAATCTCTAACTTTCGTGCCATAGCGAATGCTTTGTTGAATGTTCGAAAGGTTTGGACTTGTAAGGTTAGTGAGATATTCCTAGCACAAGCCTGTGTGAAGATCTCAATGAGTTCTGTTTGTGGTAGTTTGAAGGTAAGTTGGTTTATTAGGTTACTCCAGTGACGGATAAAATCTGCAATAGATTCATCCTCAAACTGACTTGTGGAATATAGATTGGTCATGGTAACATTCTTGATGATATTGATAGAGAAATGATCCAAGAAGGCTTGGGCTACCTGATTTAATGAGAATATAGAGTGTTTAGGTAACCCACTATACCAGTCTAATGCAGGTCTAGTGAGGGACATGGGAAAGGTTTTTAACAGCAAGGCATCATCATGAGTGATAAGATAACACCCGTGTTTGAATGACCCCAAATGTAGCTACGGGTATTCTTTGTTATTAAAATGGTTTAAATTTAGGCATTTCCTAATGCATGGGGTATGAACGGATAGGAATGGATTGGTGAATGGGATCGTTGTAAATGTCATCATAGGTGAGAGTGTTACGGAAGCCGGAAACCGATGCCTCCAATATCTACATTTTTTCCAACATCAATTTAATTAGGTCGTTAATGGGTTATTATGTTTGGATGCCTCCTATAGCGTGATAAGGTTTGTTTTGGGCATATAATGGGGGTGGCACTCCAGTGTATGGTGCTGCCATGTAGGTTGATTGGGAAGAAGGAAGTGAAACAGGGGTAACGTAGCCTGAGTGAATAATGGAGGAAACGAGAGTTTGTTGATCGTATGTATATGGGGGTGGAAGGGTCATGGTAACCCTAGTGGTAATAGGGGCTAATGATTGTGGAATGAAAAGTACCATGTTCTAAAATGGGGTAGGGGTCACCAACACTGGAGGTGGTAAAGTAACTATGGGTATGTGTGAGACATTAGGGGTAGATGAGATTGTGTTCGGGGTAGTTGTCAAGGGTACGATGGATGTAACATGTGTCATAGGGGTAACAGATGTGGAAGTCATAGCGGGTATAGGACCTAACTGTGAAACGACTAGGGGTAAGGTAGATGTGGGCAGCACAGAGCTAGATGGGGCTGATATAGCAGTGGGTGCGAGAGTTGGGGGGATAGATATGGGCATGTCATATATCGATTGACCCGAGGCATCTCGAGTGGATGAGTGGGAAGGGTAAAACTACAAGGCGGCAGGGTTTTGGTTAAGGAGTCGTGTGAACTCTTCATCTTCGGTAGTGATAGTAATAGGCTAGATGGGATCCATGACAGGTGATAAAATGGAAGGTGGTGAAGGACTAGGTCAGAGTGGTTGACAACTGGTGTGAAATACATGTGAACTAGTACTAATCAGGTAGGGCTACTTCTCTATAAATGACACAGAGAACAATAGGAACATGTGAATTTGGTGAAAAAAAGTAGATAAAGTACCAAATAGTGGTTGGAATGTGAAATAGGCTAATTGATGTTGGTTAGGGAAAACTGACGCCGATCAGGAGTAACCACTGCCGGTTATTGTAGAAAATGGACAGTGAGTGAAAACCCAGGCATAAGGTAGAATCTGACAGGTATTCCAAATATGATTATGATTACAATGTCAATCAGAATTATGATAGTGACAAGGACTATGAAAAGTGGAAAAAAATGAATGAAAATGTCCTTTTGAGTAGGTTAGAAAAAGGACCTGGAACTGACGTTGGTTGGGTATAACCGACGTCGGTGAGAGGAAACCGACGACGGTTACTATGAAACTAAAATAGTGATGAAATAAAAGTGGTTGTGAATTAAAATCCGATGTAGAATCAAACCTAGAATTTAGAGAATGATGATGATATGGCCCATGCACACTCAGGTGAAGGAGGAATACACTAGCTATGATGAGGAGCATGCAAGGATGAACAAAAAAAGTGAAGAACATGATCTCTCACCTCAAAACACAAGCCAAGTAGAAACACTAAGAAAATGTGATCCTAGGAGTGCCTTTTCTATTATGTTTGTTTAGCTTATGCTATTTAGGGATTGACACATGAATTTTGAAAGAGAGTTTTTGGTGAGGATGGCTTCCTACAAAGAAGGAGATCTAAAAGGTGAGGTTTCAGGTATGTTATGGTGGGAGCGGGCTTCACTCTAAAGTATGACTCGACAGAGCAGCAAGATGGGTGCCCACTATGCAGTGATCATGTGATCAGCTACAATTTCTTCTAGGTAGGATGTTGTTTAAGAATGTATGTATTTTGAATTTTTGTGAGGTTTAGTAAGACTCAGACAAAAATAAAAGGAAAGAATTGCTTTTCTATGATTCATTTGTCAACCATCAACTGGGCATGACTTCCAGCGTATAGGTTTCCCTCAATTAATGTGAGCTAATGCAATAAATCAAAATGGAATGCAATTATTTTAAAGCCAAAATCAAAATGTGAAATTGGATGACATAATAAAATGAAGAGGAAGAGGGATGCTTTTTCACTACAATGCAGAAAACATGAAGAAATTTTTCTTTTTAATTACACCAAAAGAAAAGTTTCCTTTAGAGCAAATAGAAAGAATAGGTGGGTTACCAAGGAAGAAAATTAGTGTATACACTTTTCAGAAGGGAAAAAAACACACAAATTTTCCTAGGAATGAATGAAATGCAAGGAACCCCAGACGGGTCCCACCAGGAATGCCAAAATGCTTAACCTTTTTCTTAGATTGTTTATTTGAAATGTTGATGAAACTAATAGGGTAACGGGCGTAGGAGGAATACCTGTTCAAATGTTGGTTGATGGGTTGTTGCACACGTATGACTTTTGAATCCATAACTGATCGTGAGAGCTTTATTTTCACTAGGAGGAACTACTTGCAATGCAAAGCAAGAGCACAAGAAGGAATTAAACAATATGGGTAGTGAACTGCCTAGCGTATGCTAGATTTGGGAAGTGTGAAACTTCCTAGATGGTTGTTAGTCCAATTTTTCAAAAAATTTAATGTCATAAACAAAGTAAATCCTATTGTAATTTGAAATGATTTGGGTATCTCACTTAAAACACAATAAGGCTAAGCTATAATAGAATCCTAAGGTCAAATGATTGGTTTTGGGTTCTACAGGTTTGACAGAGGTCTCGGGTAGATCACATGTGGATGACAGTGAGATGAAATTAAGTGGGTAGGTCTCTGTTATGGGATGTGTAGGAAAATACAGAGACAGATGTCATTCAGGCGTAACTGATGGTGGTTAGGTGTGACCGGTGCTGGTTACTGTGAAATCTGGAAATGTCACAGAATAAGATTTAGGTCTCCTTTGTGATTACAAAAAGGACTTTGGTTGGTTGAGATGAGGTATTGGGTGACTGGGGTAGGCTTTGGTGAGGCTTTAATGGGTATATGTAGGTGGGAATGTTAGAGAAGGTCAATAGGTGTTTAAGTAAGCAATAGATGATAAAATAATGATGAAATGAAATAAACCAGAGAAGTATGACATTATACTTGGATTCTGGTCCTAGATGCCTGTGTGTGAAGGATGGAGGTGTTGATGAGGGGCTTGAAGGTTACAAGTGATCACCAACTGAAGGAAATATTACACATGGGCTTTATGTGCATTCCTCTTTGCTTGGTTAGATCAGATCGTGGCTGGGATGGCTGTGCAGGAAAAGATGTTTGGTCTCCTTCCTTACATGTGTGGTCTCATTAGAATTCACTCTCTGAAGATGTGTTATCTCTTTGAGATGTGATAATGCTTACTAACCTTTTTGCTTCTTTCTTCCAACTTCCAACTTCCAACCTTGAGAATAAGGTTGTTTTTGGGTTAAAAGGGTAACCGATGGCGGTTCCGGCTTAACCGGCGACGGTTAGGGGTAATCGATGTCGATCAACGAAGAATTTCCTAGGTTTACTAAAATAGAGAGATCCTTTTTATTTCCTTAGATCTCGTGTCGTTAACCCATGGATTAGACTGGGAGCTTCTTGTGAGCATGCGGGAATGTGGTTAGAGGGAATGTAGGCATTGATTTTAAGGGTTTGGGTAAGACTCAGTTAGTTATGACAACTTACTAAGAACATGTCTTAGGTTGAGTTGGCTTGGTGAGGTGTCTAAGTGAACTGTATGTGTGGATATTATTTAGAATAAGATATTTAAATAATAAATATAATGAGGATAACGCATTAATTTAATTAAATTAATTAAATTATTATTTTTTGGGTGAAAGGGGTCATGGCTAGGTGAATGTGATGAAGGGTGCTTATTTGTCGAGGGACCAAAGTGAAGTGTGACCTAATGTTAGTGTCTACACATACAAGAAGTGTTTTACTAGGGTCTTGAATTTGAACTAAACTCTGTGGAAATGGTGCCACTATCGTGTTGACAGGACAAATATATATGAACTACAAAATGAATCCGCAAATTAGTCTCAGCAACTTAAAATAGTCCCTGACAGTGGTGCCACTAGTGTGGGTATCCAAAATTGTTCTCCTTTTCAAGACAAGCAGCAACAAAGATTTAATGGAGAGATTATAGGCATCCAGATCATAAATATATGTCATTTTGTAGCTGGGGAGGAAATCTAACTATCCCTTTGTTACTTGGATTTGTGGAGAGATGGATAACACCTTAAAAGGATATGATCTTATCCTAACTATTTTAGGTTGTGCCTTTCAACCAAGGTAAGAGAACCTATTTTTAAACCTCTGTTATTTGAAAGAAGATATAGGTACCTTTCTTTTGCATAAATTATATAGAGAATACCTTGGGGAAAATTAGATCAAAAAACCAAATCTAACTCTCACGAGTTTTCATTTCTAGATTATGGAGATATTTTCAACACAAGGTTAAGGTTACTAAAGACATTTGGAATCCTGATATGTTCTGTATACTTTACCAAATGGATTTTGGTCTTGTTTGGGTATACAGAGACAAAACAAGGGTAATATGGGTAGGATTAGTTGTTTAAATAAAAAAAATTGGGAGGGGAGAGAGGATGCACTTAACTCACTAGATCCTTGAGAGCTTATGCAAAATGGAAAGATTCAAACAACAAAATGCCACAAAGGTTAAAAATGTTTCTTCAACTAGAATATGTGCTTCAATGGAGGCCTAGATTGGTAGTTTTTTATACAGCCTATGGGATTCTGTCACGAAGGCTTGAGTTAGAGGACCCAATAAAGCACAAAAATTCAAATCAAACCATGCCTGAGGTACACTCGAAGGCTTAAAGATAATATTTGTTAACAAGATGAAAGAAAAGTGATTTTAAACCATTTATTTCACTCCCAGATGAAGGCACTTCTGAGAAATGATATTACAGATGCCACTAAACTATCACAAGGATTGAGACCTGTGTGATTGGACCAGATTTTGGTACAAGATTGTAACAGAAAAAATAAAAACTATTTGCATGCATTCAAAGATGAAATAAATACACTTTGCTCAAGATTAACACAGAATAACTCAATTTTGATCAGATTTATCAGTGAGGGAAAGTTTTGAGAACAATATCAAATCTTGTTAATGGATGTACACTTGCAACCACCTTGACATTATTAAATTTGACATAAAGATAGATATACAGGATTCTTGTACGGCTTCTCAAAAAGGGATGGGCTCTGTCAAGATTTTTCTACTAGAAATATAAATCCTTTGCCTCTCCAAAAGCTCCCAACCATTTACATGAAAAATTTGTGCCATTTATAACATTTACAACAGATTTTACTCCCGAAAATCTAGACATTAAGTGCAATAGTGTCTGTCATGAGCACACTCATGATTTTTGGGATCTAATTTGTAAAAATTCGTCAGGCACTCGAGGGGTTAAATCTTATTGAATATCTCCCGCATTCAACTCCTTTCCCTGGTAGATCACTCCTTTAATTTTCCAACCACATCCATCCCAAATCTATCAAATTTGGCTGCTTGCATGCTTGGGAGAAGAAAAACAAAAAATCAGATTGAGCCCAATAGTCAGACCATCTTAATGGAAAAATACACCTTCCAGATCTCCCCACCAAACTCAGATATCAACATTAACTCCCTTCTCTACTTGTTGTGTAGGAAATACAAAGAAATCATGGAGACTCACACTTCCAGACGTGTTTCAAAAAAATGGGGGTAAAATCATATTCAGAATCTCATCTACCATTGATCTTTACTTTGAATTTGAGTTGTCCATGTGGAAGATTCAAACTTAAGAATAGATCCGGGGGCTTCCTTTGATTTTTTACAATTTTTGGAAAAATGGAAAAAAATTCCATTTTTCTCCAAACCTCTGCCCTTGGGAATTAAACCTAACACATGTCCTAAGGTGGGTCCCAAAGGAACTGTGGATAAATTCTACCATTTGACCCTCTTTTTGGAGAAAGGAAAATTTTCCAATTTTTCCCCACTACTCTACCCTTGAAAAATGGGCCTAACACGTGTCCCAATGTGGTTCTAGTGGAACCGCACTTCCCCTTTTACTTTTAACTCCTTTCTCCCAAAAGGAAATTTTTCCAAATTTCACCCGAGAGTACACACCTCCACCATTGACTGGAACAAGCTTTGACCTTTCCTTTATCAGGCCTGCGGGCCATTTTGATGTTTTTAGTCATTTGCATGTCAAGGGGCAGAAAATCCAAATTGCCCCCAATGGTCTACCTCCTCACCCCTTTGAATTTCCAAACCGCCACATGTCACCATGGCGCACCTTGAGGAGGTCTGAAAAATTTGATACCTTGAATGAGTGCGGGCTCACCACATGTCCTGGCCCATAAAAGCTTGTCTGAATGCTTGCAGCTCAGTGGAAGGCACCACATGTCATGCTCTAAGGAAGTCTCCTTTAGTTGTTGAAAATTCTAAGCAAATGCAAAGTGAGCAGATGTCTCCACATTTTCTCATAGCACTCCTTCAAAATGGAACCTAAAACGCTAGTCCCCAACATGTGCGGATCCTCCACGTGTCCCAATCTTCAGAAAAAAAAAAACTTTTTTGAAAAAAGACTAAGTATGGGAAGACCCAGTGGAAGCCTCCACATGTCTCTATTGCACCAAACCTCCACGTGTCCTCTTAGCACTACTCCAAGGCCAAACTAAAAAGTAAATTTTCAAATGAGCGTCATTCACCCACGTGGAAGAATTTTTGAGTTGATGCTTTTCATAGAATTTTTGAAGTATTTAGCCAAGTTGCATCCAACAAAAACTACCATGTCCCCTATAGATGCAAGGATGCAAATTTGATCAGGAGAAACACCCGTCAAACCGTAAAATATAGAAAAATGAGCATTTGAGCCTGGGAATGAAATTTTCTTCAAGGACAAAAAGTTTATAAATGTTGTAAGACTAAAATACATTCTTCAAGGACACATCAATTCATTCTCGTTCAAGTATATAGGATAGAAACATCAAGGAAATAGATCCTAACTATGGGAAATAGGGAGAATGGGAAAATGTGAGTTTTTAAAAGAATAGAGCATGGGACACTCAAAATATAGACCTTTCTAGAGGAAGAAAGAAATGAGGAGACAAACATTGACCCATACATGAACTTCAACCCGGGGGCTGACTAAAAATAACAAAAAAGACTGACCAAGCACAACACCGGGAAGCAGAAAATGACAGAGGCCGTAAATCAATAAATTTTCAAAGGCACAAATGGGACGAGACTATTTTGAGCACCAACACATATGATTTAGATAGTTGGAAATAACTCTTCTTTCCTTGTGCATGAAGCCACATCCCAAACCTTATTCTTATATTCCATGCTTGTGTTCAAGAAAAGATCTTGAGAATTTTTATGTATCTTGCATAGTATTTTTTTCAAAATCCTACTAGGAACTGCATAGCCAAGCTCAGATCCCTTGCCCTATCTCTTTTCTACTTGCATTGTAACTAGAATTCCTTCAAGATTCCATTTCTCAAACATCTTCTTCTTCTTATGTTCTTGCATTCCCAGTTCCTTTGAATAATATGAAGACATAAAGAAAGAATGGAAGAAACTGAGGGGAAAGACACAGCTACAACTAGATTTTCCAAAGTTGTTGCTTATCTAGGTTGGAATTACTTGTTTGTTTGCTTCATTTTCCAAATTTTCAATTTTGAATCATTAGTTTCAATTGCATATCAAATGGAGTAGTAAAATTTTTCATTTAAATTTATTACGAAATTACAAGTAGATCAAATAATTAGAAAATTTTCTCTTTGGCATTACCAGGGAAGTTGTGGGGAACAATAGCTCTTTTAGGGCTATGCTTTGTTCTTCACATCTGAGGTAGGGTTTGAAGGGTTTTGATTAAATAGGTTCTTTTTTTTATATTTAGATTTACACAAGTAACCAACTACATCTGACTAATTACTTGTCTTTACTTTTTTTATTAGATTAGAATGCATTGCTTAAAACCCATAAAATATCAAAAACATTTACTTTATTAGATTAGTTTAATTTTATTTTTTTCCTCTGATATACTGTAAAAACAAAAAAAACATAGATTATATTTCCTTATATAGTCAGCTTGTTTTACCAAGATCATTTGAATTCATTTTGCATGACCATCAACAACCCACAATAAGAAAAGATGTATGATTGTGATCATTTGGTCCCACAACAAAACAGGTCAGAATTGATAACAAAAATTGATACAAGTTTTCATTTGACAGTCTTATGCACACCTGCTACATTCTATGAGAAACTAAACCAACTAAACATGCTAAAAATCCTCAATAATCAAGCCTACAATTATTGGAATCCTCCTGACAACAAGGTTTAATTACGCATGACCATAACAGGAGCACAACCTCCACAAGTTTTCATTTTTGATCCTTAGGTCCCGCAACCGAATGGATCTACTAAACAATTAGATATTGAAACTAGTTTTTTTGCATTATTATTTAGATCGTCACCACTTCCACCTAATATCATTACACAAATTTAATTATTGAACATATCAGCTGATAAGGCTAATACATTCTGGACTAGACTAGAGAATTCTTCATAGTCCTTGTGGTTTCATCACACCTTTTTTTCTCTCTTTCATTACCTTGTCTGGAATGCTATATGAACCTCCCATAGGTCACTTTTTACATGTTCAACAAAAAGTCAATAGAATCTCAGTAGAGTTCAACATTGACTGGAGTCTCTAAGTAGCTATTATATCTAATTGATCCATCACACCGCTTCAGGTTAGGGGAGAATTCATTACCTTAGATTCATAGATCCCATGATTTAATGTCAAAGATATAAGGTTACCTCATTATCTTATCCATCATCATCACAGATATACATCCATTTCTATTATACACCAGCTTTCTCAACACAACCTCGAGAAGCCAGGTGCGAAAAATTTTATGTGTTGATTTTATTTCATAAAAATTGGTGAACCCAATGTGAAGATCTAGTCTTTAGGCATTTCCATTTCTTTATCCATCCTTTATTTTGTAGGTATTTTATACCCCCCAAATATGTTGGGATACAACAAGTACGATTGACCTTTTCAGGGTTTTGACATGTACAATTATTAAACAGGTATACCACAAAAATCACCTTCACTCTCAATAAGGGCAGATAACCACTCAAATCCTCAAAATCCTCTTCTTCAGGGAACCAATGTTGGTTCCTCTATGCATATTGAGGAACTTGACTAGATCACACAGACATATCCTCACGAACAATAAAGTTCAAACAACATGACTTTCATTTGGGAATCAAGTTCATCTCCTCAGTTATTATTTCGACAACCCATTAGCATGCAATCAGACCAACTCCCATATCTAGATGGGGAGTACTTATCACAATATGCTAGGAATGAACAAAATTTATAGAATATGAAACGAGATTTCAATAGGTTGCAAGAAAAAGGTGATATTATACTCTAAAAAAATAACACTACCCCCTAACAACTTAAAATATTGCCAACGATGGGTGACAACATAGTGAACAATTCATCGTAGGATACCACACTCCTCAATAACCGACAAAAGTTCAACTACAAGAACCTAAAAAAACACCATCCCATCAACAGGTGATTTCATCTCGATGTTATTTTAAAAATTCAAAGAGTTAGAGATTTCCTAAGATTCTCAAAGTTTATATGCAAGGAAAGAAAGAACTTCTTTCTATCCGTAGAATTATGGACAATTACCTGTTACACAGAATCCTTGGGTTTATATGGGCACTCCAAGCCCTAGATATTTTATAACTAGGTTGGGAACCTTGTTTATGCCCCATCATGCCACATATGGATATATACAATAGGCACCAATTGGAAGTGTGTTCTCAAACACCATACGGGCCAAAAATGCAACGTTCACTACCTTTGTGTCTTCAGAAACATATCAAAGCAGTCAACCCCCCCACGTACACATGTATTCAAAATAACCAAAAGGGGATATGTAAACTTACCCAAGTTCATATGGGTAGCTAGATGGGATGCCATATGCCCCAATGAATGTTTACGTTGTTCTGTTTCAGCAACCAATGTAACCTCCACCTCCCCAACTAGGATCTTCAATGGTTAAAACATACGCAATGGGAACTTATTCTGTATATCTTAAGTAGCCTTTAGACTTCTCCATCTAGAATTCATGCTCCCAAAACCCTTTCTCGATCTTCCAAAGTTCAAAGGGGAGGGTGATCCTAATGCACACATCAAAGCTTACGCAACAGCCATAAGAGAGCTGCTCCCATGGGATGCAGTTGTTGTGAATATTTTTCCTAAGACATTAGAAGGTACTGCTCTTGATTGGTACTATAGGATACCGAAGGATTTAATACAATCCTTCAAGTAACTTTTATAATAATTTATTAAGGATTTTGATATGAAAATTTTTTGAGAACAAGCATTAGATAATTCCTTCATATCAAACAAGAGCACAATGAGTCCACATCCCACTTTATTCAAATGTGGCGATAGGTTCTCTACTCCTCTGCAAGCTCTCTAAATATGGATCTAACAGAGTTTTTTTATTTATTCCTCCATTCCCTAAATAAGGATACAAATGAAGAAGTTCAAAAGTTCTTGCTAAGGAACTATTAAGAGGTGCTAGAAGGTGCTCTTTGAATTGACCAAGTAGCCATTGACAGTGGTCATAAGCCTTATAGAGAAAATGGAAGGTTAGTCACTCCTAACCAAAATAACCCTAGTTACTCTAATAACACAAGAATAATCAATGACTGAAGGTCCTTAATAATAACTGTGGGCTCACGATGGATGGTGTTACTGACCAGCCCAAGAAGCCTATTGTTGTTAGTACTCCCAATACAAATACTACCAATAACAATAACAATGTAAATAATTAGAGAAACAATGGCTTCTCATCCATGGTCAATTCTATAGATTTTAATCTTCCTCAGTAACAACAACAATAAAAACAACAACAAAAATAACCTCACCAATAAAGAGAAATGAAGACCCAAGGCAATAACCAATACCCAAGCCGGTATCCTGACCAATTCCAAAACCAAGGCCAGGGGTTCCCAAATTTTAACTATAACAATCAGAAACTGAACAATAATCCTAATTTCAGACCACAACAAGGTGCAAAGAAAAGGCCTCGAGATTATGATCTTGATTTATATTACAGTTTCCATAGGGTTCATGGGCATGATGCAAGAACATGTTGCGATTGCAACAAGTTTAACAACATTTTTTAGAGGATCAAAGACAATTATTTGTTGACATTTTTTTGGCAAACCCAACAACGCCAACTAATAACACCTACATGGGACCGGTATCCTCACAGAACACACCACTATGAATATTTAATGATCCTTTCCCCAAGTGCCCAAAGGATAGTATAATAGATCCCCATGGTTCAATCAAAGGTATTGTAATAGGGACCCATGATCATGAAGCCTCAACTTCATCAAACCCACAAGTGGCACCTCCTTTGGATTTCTGCTAAAAAAAATTATGGGATTGGTAGAGTTATACATTGAACCTCAGATTGACGTTGCCACTAGAAATAAAGATTATTCTTCACATCCAATCCCCATCTATCTGACTATATCAGGTGACATTCGTGATATGCTAGGAAAGCGAGTAATGTAGTGCCCACTTTCCTTGGACACTATTCAAATATTGATCCTGACACTATTGGTCACATTTTGGATAGTATTATGTTTTGATGTAGTATGATGTATCAGGGATCATTTTGGATATTATTATGTTTTGATGCAGTATGATGTATCAGGGATTATTTTGGATATTATTATGTTTTGATGTAGTATGATGTATCAGGGATCATTTTGGATATGATTATGTTTTGATGTAGTATGATGTATCATGGATTATTTTGGATATTATTATGTTTTGATGTAGTATGATGTATCAGGGTTTATGATGGACATTATTATGTTTTGATTAGTATGATGGTTAGATGTTAGATCCTAGATTAATATTGATCTGGATTCAGATATTTTGCTTGAGGATCATTGAGACATTTTTTTTATTATGTGGATGATGATATACTAGTTGACATGGAGATGTTATTGATGTTAATTTTAGACATGTGACATTGATTATTATGAATCGCTCTAGTATAGAAATCTATTGGATGATGATATAGTTACAAATTGAATATTAACAATAAATATTGAATCTTTATATTGTTGTGATTTGGATTTAATGTTTATATATCATTTGGATGTTTTGATATGGCCACGAGGCCGAAGGAGGTATTTTGCATTTTGCAGGTTAAAATCACAACAATGTCAGGGGACTGGAGACTAACCATATTGGAATTCAGTGTGAAATCAACAAGGTCACCATGGCAACTGTGTTTGATTTGTGTGTTTAGTTGTTACGATTTCCCATGGGGGGGGTTTTCATTATTGTGACCATAGGGGCATATGTGTGTTTTTATTATGTGTTCCCTTTTTAATTATTGTTGTGTGTATTTTATTTGTAATGTGCTTTTGTTTTAATTATTTTAATGTGATAGTATAATGTGAGAGTGTTATAGTTAAATTTTAATTAAATTAATTGGGATGTGGAATATAAATTAAATGTTATTGTCTTGGTTGAAAATGAAATTTATTTATATATTTTATAACCATATGGTAATTAAATATATGGTTGTGTCTAAAGTTTGTAATAAATAAATGTCATAGAAATAAATGCATTCTAAAAGAGTGTGTAAGTTACCAAGTATGGGTTGTGTAAGTGAAGTGATAGATTGTGTAAGAAATTGTAAGAGGTTGTAAGAAGATTTTGGAAGGTCAGACACTCCATCTCTCTCTTGAAATTCGAATTTGAGCTAGGAGGACAAATTTGGAGGCTTGTGGGACAAGTTAAACTTGTCCCACACCTCTCAAAATCCTCCACCAAGCATGTTTATTAATTTGGAGTCAAAATCAACTTATTTTATTGCATTTTGACATGATTTATTGTAAGATTTTTTTACACTTGTCTTACAAAGTTTAAATGCATTCATTTTTTTTAGGATGGGCAAATGAAGTGTGTAAGTGGTTTGTCATTCACTTTTATTGTGATTTTATTGTTTTGATGATTGATTGCATTTTGGGATGAGGAAAAATTATGTGGCATCCCACTTGGAATCCACATCATCCTCTTCCACCCTCTCCTTTAAAATTGGAATTACTCCTCATTTTAAGGTTGTTGAACGTTGGAGATTTCACTCTTGGGTCAAATTTTTCTCTTGCCTTTGGAGCTTGCTTTGTGGAAGAGCTTGGATTGATTCACATGCTTGTACATTTCTGTTTTGGGACTGTGTTTTGAGCATCAAAGAACTATTGTTTTGGAAATAAGTCTCCATTATGGAGAGGTAGGCTCTCACTCTTTTAAAACTGTTGTTTTTCACTCTTTCAGCATAAATTTTTGAATGTGTTTTGTTTGAAATTCTTAAAGGGATGGGTAGAATTCTTAGGGAATGGTGTGGAGAGAAGACTATGAGGTTAATCAGAGGAGGAATAAGGGATTTTCCATTGGCACTTGTCTTGAGGTGGGAGTGTTGGTTGGAATCCACCTAGGAAAAGAATATGCATGCATTTCTTACTTTGGGGGAGGTATAAGGGATAAATTTGGAGGAGGGATAAGGTTTATGGGATGGTTATGTTCTTGGTGGTTTTTGTAGGTGGATGTCCAATTTCAACATGGGAGGCATAAGGAGACCTCCATAGTTCTTGCTCTTGTTTGGCTTGCTTGCTCAAGCCTTTGTGGTTGTATGACTATTTTCTAATGCAGTTGAGAAATGTTGCCTTGTTTTGATTTGTTTTTTCTTTGATTTTTGTGATACATGAGTGTTGCTTGCATGTGAAAGAAGTCCATGTTGCCATGAGTTGAATTATCATGCTCGATTTTAATATGGTTGGGGCTCGGGGGCCAATGGGGAAAGATGGCTTCTATTTTCCCATTGGGTATCTTGGTTGGGTGGAAAGTGTTGCCTTTCCCCCTTCCTTGTTGTGATTAAAGTTGCAAGAATGAAGAAATCAGCAAGCTGCTGTTTGGAGAAACAAGAATAAAGTTTGACAGTCATTTATTTGAGAAAACTTTTGTAATCCCTTCCCACTTCGCATGGATGAGTTGTATAATTTTGCAATGTGAAGCTATTGTATGGTGAACGGAAGTCTGAAATTTAATTGAAATGTATAGATGAAACATTCTATTCTCTGTATTGGAAAAAACTGTCATACAGTTGTATATTTAACATTGAAATTCAAATGTAGAAATGAATTGTATCTTTCTGTTTAGTTTGAAAAGAAAATGGGAAGAACATTTCATACTTGTATTTTAAATTTGAAATCAAATCAAATTGGAAAAGAGATCAGTTGTAATGTTATTTGATTTTCAATAGAATTATGGCATTGGTTCTTGTAAAATTGTATTGTTGTCAAAGGATAAATTTCCATTTTGAAAAGAATAAGAATCTCTATTTTTTTTTAATGTTGAGAAGATGCATATGAAATGAAATTAAATGTTATTATTTCTTGCAAACTTGTATATCAAAACTGGAAACTCAGAGATGATTTTAGTTTGAATTACATGGATGTTTGATAAGAAACTACATTGGATTAAGTTTAGGAATCATTGCTATTTGAATTTTTTTTTTAAAAGAGACAAACCAAATTTAAAGCAACAACTTGCTATTTTAAAGTTAAACTTGGTAATGTACATTTGAAAAAAAATAAAAAAATAGTTCACTTTTATACTTCCCAATCAATTTAAAAATACTATGAATTAACATGTTAAGACTATTATGAACCCAGCTTGACAAGGAAAATTCGAGAAAACAATTCAATCAATCCAATTTTGAATCAATCCCCTTCCTAAGTCGTTTTATGTTCCTTGCTGAATAAAAACGTAACTTCAATAAATTGATCAAATTGACACCTTTAAAAAATTCTAATTCTTCCCTAAGTTGATTCTCCATGTCTGTTTGACATGTTGAGTGAAGGAAGAGTCCAATTTTTATAAAATTTGTAAGTTTAAAACTACCAGTTTGTAACTTAAAACCTTGTAGATCTATTTCTTAAAATTGACCCTTGAAATGTTACCAAATTCTAAAATTGATGATTTCTGTGCAAGAGGACTCTGAGAGCTTTCCAAAAAGTCCTTGTTTGCCTAAAATGGAGCTTCCTATCAAAAGTTATGGCCATTTGATGTTTTACTTTAAAATGGCCATCTCAAACCGAAAATGAAATAATTCGACCTTAGAAATATTTAAATTTTGAACTTTGGAAAATTTTCCTAAAAATTTCCGCGGCCCCACCAACCTCTCCTCCTATCAGAAGTTGCCATGTGGTACCTTGGAGGGGGGCAGGCCCTAAATAAAAAAAAAAACTTAACTTTTTCAAAATTATGCCTTGGAAAAAATTTCCCAATTTTCCCTGCAACCCCGTGCCCCCCAACCAATCATGTGTTAACACGTGGCAGGGAGGGCCCATGGATTTAGAAATGAAAACTTAAATTTTTTCCCTTTTGGAAAAATTTCACTTTTTCCTCCGTCGGCCCGTGACCAATCACAAAGCGCCACGTGGTCATTTGAGCAAGTGCAAAGGCATGGAGGAAAATTTTCCTTTAGAAAATTGAGACTGTGGTTTTGGGAAAAATTTCAAAATTTTCCCCGCGACCCACTCACTCGCACCAATCACGTGATGATATGTGGCATTTGGGAAAATTTTCCCAAATTTCTCCCTAACCCCGCGGACCTCCAAGGGAAAAGTTTCCCCTAAAACTCTGCCTGACCATAACTTGAGTTTTACAAGGAGTTAGGAGGACTTCTTTATATGGTTGGAAAGGTGAGGAAATTTCCTACCCAATGAGCCTAGTTTAGGAAGGTTTTGATAACTATAAGTGTGTGATAAATCCAGTTTACGTTCAAGGCTTGATAGAGAGCAGGCCTGGCGATAAATTTCTCCTTGAACCTTAATAAAACTTGTAACCTCCAAATTGGAACCTAGTAAACTTGTTATAAGATAAAAATGGAACTCTTGTGTTTGGTTAATCAGAATTTGTTCCGGAACCTATTTAGTTTCAAACTAGTGTCTTGCAACTTGGTTGTAGACTCTTCCTACAAAAAAAAAATTATTCCATAATTTTCCTAATTTGTTTCTTGGTCTCAAGTGGTAGTTGAAGCAAGAATCACAAGTAGGAGCTTACAACTTGATCAGTGATTTAAACAAGACCTTCTCTCGCATTTCCTTCTTGGATCTGTTAAATAATTTCCCTGCTCACATAGCCACTTTATGAGAATCACTAGCTCTTGTCCATTTGATTAACATCACCCCTCCTCCAAACGTACATATAAAGTACATGGACTTTGGTGTATATCCTCTGGGGCAGCCTAAAAGAGATGTTGGATTCATATTTGATATTATCAAGATTCACACGGACACTAAAATAGATCATAGAGGTGATATCCAACATTGTTTTTACAAGTCTAGATTTATAAATACTATGTTAAGAGTGTGATGATTGATGATGGGGCAGCAGTTAACATAGTCCCCTTATCTTTCCTTCAAAATTTAAGTTACTAAGACACCAATTGCTCTTCAATGTGAAATACGCTAAGAGGCTATTGTTGGTCTTCAAACTTGCACCCGTGTCTCAGATCTAGAAGAGCTGAGCTATTTGAGATGACAATGGAACTATTTCCAACATGTGGGACCTTGCGTGCTTGAGACAGATCTTTGGAGAAGGCTGATTCCTCTATCTCTTTCTATTGTTATTGTTACTCCTAGTGTTGAAAGGGAAAACTAGTATAATAAATGCCAAAGGACTAAGGATAGAAGGAGAACATGAAAATAAACTACACTAAAAAGGTGATAATTCCAAAAAAAGAGGGATGAAAACTTTCTATTCTGAGAAGGAATGAAAAGTGGACGCGTGAAAGGAGGATAGACACGAGTAGCACAGCTAAAAATGCATTTACCATATCATTATCATGGAACACAACTAAATAAGTAGCTGTAAGGGAAGTGAAGTGGCATAAAAAACACACAATGCAAAATAAAAGGAAAGAACAATGAATTCAAACATGTTAGAATAAAGAATAGTCACAAAATGATGCTTTTATTACTTCAAAAAATGCATAGAGTTGTTATAATGGCGAAAGAGGATGATATCTATATGGATGAACCAGATCTAGAGGTCTGTAACTCAGAATATAGAAAATCTGAAGTCCTTAGAAAAACACATAAGGATTTAGAGTATTCATCATTAATAATAAGCCCAACTCTTACATTTATATATGAATCCATGAAAGTAGAAGAGAAGGAGGGAAAACCTGAATTTGAAATAAAACCACCAACAAGAAGAATTCAATGCCTGAAAATCTGCCTAAGAATTTTTCAAATGCACTTCCCCATGTATGTTTCATATGTTGGAGAAGGAAGGAGGGAATATCATATAAAATCAGGTGGTTTAAGCAATCAGATCTGTTTAATAATGCTTAGAGATATGATTTATCATTTCTCACCTACCAAATCTGCCAAGAATTTGAATTTAAATGACTAGCACTATGGATAAGGTCAGGAGCTCTCTGAAATGTCTAGGTACATGTCAATTGGAACTCTGTAGAGAAATTAAGGTTGTGAGAAGATTTTGGGGCTATCTATGCATGCAAGACACGTGGCATGTGTGAATTAGTTGAAAGGATGGCCAACTATGTAAATTGGCGTTTCTACCACATGTCACTTATTGGTTTGTTGCAACAATGTGGCTCCTTGTTAGCATGATTTGACTGGTTTTTTTTGGCACATTCAAGCATGTTAGAAGATGACTTGGCATAGAAGGGTGCAAGGGAGGTTGTAAGGAAAGGGTGCATAGAAGAAAATAGAGGAAGATGTAGAGGAACACACGTGTGACACGTGTCAGGAAATGAGGCAAAATTGTGAGTAGAGAATGCATGGTCAAGGTGCAACCATTACAATATAATGTGTGGGCACGTGTGAGGGTGGACAACTGCCAGGAAGAAGATAGATGCAGAGAAGATGTGTGCAAGAGAAGATGGAACAAATAAGAAAAGGTAAGGAAGGTAAGAAGGGGAATCACATAAGCATGCACGAGGAAAAGAAAGGAATGCCAAGGGAAATTGAGCATGTGTAATCTTGCAATGAAGAGCTCAGAGCCAAAAGATGTACAACATTTATCTAAATCACTAAGAGAGGTATTTGGATAATAGTTTTGGTGAATTTTGGGGCCATTTTCCTGCTATATGAAGGAGATCAATAGACTGAATCACCCATTAGGAATGGATTCTACTATGTAATCATTTAAAAAAATACCGCTAATATCATCTAAAGGATCATTTCTTGATTCTATTCTAAATTTTGTAAGGTGCTTAAAATTGTCAACATCCTAGAAGTAAAAGAAAAGCATGTGCATGAAGTGCATGAGAAGAAATAACTATGTATAAACAAATAATGTGCACACAACACACTTAGAGGAATTGAAACTACTCTAATATATACAAAATGATGTAGTAAACTCAATGGAAGGGTTTTAGATAGATCCCATTTAGTGGGATTTATAGTGCACCTCCATCAAGATGAATTAACTCAAAATAGTAAGATTCTTTGCATGAATTGATGATATATGGGCCACTCCAAATTTCATCCAAATTTGAATGGCATCCTGGTTTAGCTCTGTCAACATCCCATTTTAGAACTAAGTCCCCAAATTTGAATTATTGGGGCCGAGCATTTCTATCAAACCATTTCTTTGTTTCTTATAGATGTTGTTCCAACTTGATCATTGCAGAGTTTCTTGATTCTTCAAGATCAACTAGCTCTGCCATTCTTATTTCTTTATGTTCTTTGCCTTTGAATTCCAACTGCTGGGAAAGTGCCAATGCATTCAACTCTAGTGTCAAAGGAAGGGTAGCCTAATTTCCATAGAAAATATTATAAGGTGAAGTTCCTATTGGATTTTTGACTATTATTCTATATGCCCAGAGCAAGCATAAGACCTTTGTATGTCATTATCTTTGGATGATGTTCATTGTATAGTTCATGATTTTGATTAGGTTCTTGTTAGTTGACTCTACCAAACCAGTGCCTTGGGGGTAATAGTTGGAGTAATTCTTGAAAAAGATGCTTAGATTCAGTGCCCAATCATTTATTTTAGTACCAAAGAATTATTTTACATTATCAGAGAAAATGGTTTGAGGGACACCAAATCTTGTGACTATACCTTCAAGAAATTCAAGGATGGATGACTTGGTTGATTCCTTGAGTGTGAAATATTTTTTCCATCTAGTGAAATAGTTTGTTGCTATAAACTCCCACTTGTTTCTATCACTTGAACATGGATTGATCCTACCTATGATGTCAAGAACCCATTGCACAAAGGGCTTATCCGCTTGGATTGTTCAGAGGTGAAGAGCTGCCAATTTTTTCTTTCCTGGAAATAAAGTGTATTCCTTACATTTTTTGACCCAATCATGTGCATATGCTAATAGGGCAGGCTAGAATATTATTGTAATTTTGATCTTTATTACTATATTTTTAGTAGAAAAGTGTCCACCAGATAATCCATCCTAAAATTCTACTAATGATACACCTTAGCAACATGTCATCAAGATTCTTCTTGAAGAGAAGTCCATCAATCAAAACATAAGGGATAGATTGTAACCTCATATGTATTCTCTTCTCCTTGTTCAAACTAGCAGGGTATACACCCTCAGAAAGGAATATGACCATGTCCTTCATCTAGTTGCATGCACCAGAATCTATATTCTGCTTAAGCTCTGTGCATGGAAGACCTTCATCCAGAAATAATGAAGTCTCAGATTTATTTTGTACATCCTCAACAATCTTACTACAAATCATGCTACCTCTTACAAATTTTGTGGCTTTGATGGTCACATAATATTTTATCATTTTGGTCACCCATTGTTCTCTCTTTTCATTGATCTCTACTCCCATAATGAAGTCTCTAACATAAGAGTGGGATACTAATACCTTGATATGATTTTTGGTGAGCATAATTTTGAATTTATTGAGAGCATGCATGATGGCGAAGACCTCCTTCTCTATGTGACTATATCTTAATTTGTAACCCTTCAGCATTCAGCTGAAGATACTTATTGGTTCTTCCATACCTCATGCATTTTTTTGTGTTAGGAAAACAACAAAAATAGTATCAGTGCCATAATCTTAAAATATGTAATCCTTGGAATAATCTGGGTTAATGAGTGTTGGAATGTAAGTAATCTCTTACTTGATTTTTTTGAAAATTTATCTTTATTCTGATGTGCATCTAAAAGTCATATCCTTCTTGAGCATCAAGGTGATTGGCATTACCATTCTTGCAAAGTTAGGAATAAATCACCTAATGAAGTTGATCTTGCCAAGGAAGGACTGTGAGGATTTCTTGTGCACCGACAAGGAAATAGATAGGATGTTTGAATTGCACTTAGGATCAATTGTGATACCATCCTTTGAAACCACATGGTCCTAGATCTTTCCTTGCACCACCAAAAAAATTCAATATTTGAGGTTAAGAGACACCCCATAATTTCAGCATCATTCAAAGACTCTCTCGAGGTGCACCATATGATCTATGTTGTACTTTGAGAAGACTGTTATGTCATCAAGGTAAACCAGGATAAACTCATTGATGTAGCCTAAGAAGGCAATATACATGGTGTGCTATAAGGTTATGCCTACATTTGACAGACCAAAGGGAATTCTTTGATACACATAAGTTCCCCACTTGGTTGTAAACTTCATTTTGAATTTATCCTCTTCCTTGGACAAGACCTTATTGAAGCATGAATATCCATCTAATATTGAAAATATTTGCGCATCAGCCATAATCTTCATAACCTTCTCAATGAAGGAAAGGGATAATGATCCTTTAGAGATGCCTTATTTAAATCTCTTAAATAAACATGGATTCTGATTTAACTATTCTTCTTATGCACTGGAACTAAATTCAGTACTTGTTAGTGGAAATCATCAGCACCCCCCTAAATGACCTTCATATCTGCACCTGATAATTGGGTCATTTAGTGTGACTGCACAACATGGAATCTTTTCCCCAAGTGTGGGACTTGCAAAAATGGGGAAAAAATCTTCATATTGAAGGTTGGTTCCTCTACTCCTCTGATTAGATGTATGCATGAAATTTTTAGAGGTTTAACTTGAAATCCTACTCTAATTCTGCCAAGGAGACAATGATAGAAATAAAAGAAGATAAAACTAAGCTAACAAGGTGATATACCAAAGGAGTGGTGAACATCAATTTCTGTAGATTGACACAGATTATAAAAATGCAACACAAATCATGCAAAAATCACTAAAATTGTAATGAAGGATCAGGATAGAGAAAACAACACAAGAAAGGATTGAAAATTCATTCACAAAGCTTGCATTGTCATTTCCAGTTTTAAATATAGTGCATTGCAATAGCAAGGAGGTAAGAAATGTGTTACAGTCCTAATAAAGGTCTGATATTACACAAATTCACTTTCCAGGGTGAAGGAGGGAGTCTGTAGAACATAAAAAACATCCAACCCTTTACAAATGAGCCAAAACTGGCTTTTAACAATGAAAACTTGAGTTCAGGAAGGAGAAACATGGGAAAATTGAAATGAATGATTAAACCACGAACCAGATCCTTCAAAATAGCATAGGTACCCTCAAAATTTTATTCCCCAAGATTTTAGACCATGCTGGAGAAGAATGGAAGCCATACTGCATTAAAAATGGTGGTTGAATGTCGGCTCTGCTCTTTTCCCCATCCTAAAGGAGTTTTTCTAATTTATCTCTTAGTAACTCAACCAAAAAAGAAAATTGAAGATTCCATCATGTAAAGGACTCCAATAGCTTTCCAATGACACCGAAATTGAGAAAAACTGAGCTCTGCATTGAAATATATGCCCCTTTGAAGATTTAGGGCAAAACTAGGGCAAAAATCGGGTCAGTGGGCCGAAACCTAAATTTTTTCCCCTTTTTTGAATTTGGGAAAAATTCCCCAAAAATCTCCACGCCTTGCCACTTCACTACCATGTGGCACATTCCCATTGGTTTGCGAGTTCAAATGGCCATTTTACGCTTTTTTGAATTTTGGAAAAATTCCAAAATTTCTCTGCACCCCGCCACTCCAAGACACATGTCACCACCCTATTCACTGTGGGCATGCACTCCAAATATTTCCTTTGACGCCACTGACTACTTTGGAAAAATTGCTAAATTCTCCCCACACCCCCAACCTCCACTAAGAATAGGACATGTGTCACCCTCCTATTCGCTACGGGGTTTTAACCAAAAATTTTCATTTCCTCCTTGGCGGGCCTGCGGGCCAATTTTTTCCTTTGCACTATTTAGTACTTTGACAAAAAGCCAAAATTTACTCCGCCCCTCTGACTTTTACTGGTTTCATGGACACGTGGCACACTTTGATTTGTTACGGGCCTTGATCAACTTTCTTTCCTCTGCGGGCCCACTGGTGAAATTTTTCCTTTGCGACCTTTTTGACCACTTTTTCAACTTAACCCCCACCGGTATGATATCTACTGACACGTGGTGCTTCCTCATTCGTCTGCGGGTTCAAATCATTTCTTTTCCTTTGCACCCTGGCGGGCCCATGAGTAAAAAATTTTCTTTGTGCCCCACCCACTCCTTGGTGATTTTTCCATCTTACCTTCGTTGACCCGCCATTCTTCCCTGCCACATGTTGCATTCCTATTGGTTTCAGGCCTTCCCATGGAAAATTTCCCTCAAAAACTCCATTGAGCCATAACTTACAAAATACAAGGAGTTAGAGAGAAAATTTTACCTTTCTAGAAAGGTGAGAAAATTATCTATCTAATGAAGCCATTTCAAGATAATTTTGAGTGTCTGAAAAGTGAAAAAATATGAATGAGGCACAAGGAAGGAAGGAATGAAAGAAAGTTAGTAAAAAATAAGCAAGGGGATTATTTTCGATAACAGGACCCAAGTAGATTACTTTATGTGGAAAATGATCTTTTCCTCGATGATTTTAGATCTCCTTTCTCATGAGGGGATCTATCTTTGGATTAACTTGTCACTACTTTTTTCTAATCTACTTGATACCAAGATCAAGATCAATGGAGTGTTGAGCAACACTTGGATCGAAACCTTTGAGGTCTTCATTGTCCTATGCAAATATATCACTATATTTTTCACAAAGAAAGATGAAGGACTACTTTTCATTATGTGCACAAGCCTTTCTAAGAAACAATTCCTCTTCATGCGTAATAGTAACTGGGGAGGATTATTCTTGTGCAGCACGTATATACTTTTGCTCACCCTTGAACTCATCATCAGGGATAAAAAAATTTTCTAAGGTGACCACCCCTTTAGGAAACTTGTTGGCCTTTAGCTGTATTACTCTGCCACCATAGTTATCATACAAGTCAGCTTCCATGTTTGATAAGAACTTAACTTCATTTTTAATGAACTAGATGATCTGCATGTCACTATCAAACACTTGCCATCAAGTATCGTTTTCTGGAATGGATGTCCTGATGACCATCTCAACATGCTAAGTGTTTCCTTTGACAAATTCCTCAGTAGGAGAGAACTGCTAACCAAGTGCGACCATTTGGTCATCTTCCTTGTTCATTTTATGTAGCACCACCTACAAGTTTAGAGCATCAAATCTCTCAACGAGGTCCCAAAATCTGTGTTTGTAAGCTTTGACTAGCTTATTCCTTGTTAAGCACTGATTGGTAACTTGATGGATAACCAACTCTGTATCCCCAAATATTTACAACACCTTAATTTTATTCTTTTTAGCAATCAGTAGACCATACACTAGTGCCTCATAATCTGCCACATTGTTGGAGCATATAAAATACAGCCTATGTGTGAAGAAGAATCTATCATCCTTAAGGGAAATGAGAACCACTCATGCTCACGTGTCATTTCTGCTTCTAGAACCATCAAAATATAACTTGCATAGGCCAGGTTCAACTTGATATTTCTTGAGCTTGCGCGATAACATGATTTCTTCTTCAAGAATGTAGTATGTACCAAGCCCAATATCAAAAGATTATAATTATTTAGTAGATGGATAAAATTTATGGTTCCTCTTCACCCATTCATCAAGTACTAGGTCAAGAATAGAGGTTTAATGAGGCTTCTCTTCAGGAACTAAATCTTGTTCTTGGATTAGACAATTGGCTTCGAGAGGGGATCATACATATGGCTCTACATCATAGGAAAATATAGGCTCATCTTGTATGGTAAACTAAGTATCATACCTTGTTTTGAGTAACATATGGGACTAATCAAAAGACAAGTAACCACCCACTTGAGGAGTGAAATCTCTTTATTGACATAGAGAAAAATAAGGAGGTAATTCAATGATTGACATATCTTGAGTAATTGTTAAACTTGGATATTCATGAAGGTTCAACTCAAGATCCTTGATGAATCCTAAGGTAGTGAAAATTTATTCATCGAATTATAGGACTTCTTTAGACAAGGGGCTATACCTAAGACCTAGGACATGAGATATATTCTTAGGAATTACAGAGGTACTAGCACTTGAGTTTATCATTCAATTATGGACAAGATGTTCTCCTATAGTCAAGGAAATATAGAAGGAAGGGGTTTTGACAACCTTAATTACTTTCTTCTCATTTTCTTGGCTGATGTTGATAGAAGCATGTGGTTTTTGTATGTATGGATCAATACATAGGATTTGAACCAAATCTTCATGCAACAGATCCCACTAAGATGGAATAGTGAGGGCATCCCACATTGTGACATTTATATGTGTATTCTTCATCTGGTCAAAAATGTTGAATGGAAGACTTGCTGACTTGTGTATTTCAGGAACAACATCCCTTTTTTACTGTTTAGGTGTGGAAGCAAGAGTTTTACCTGAAGTAGGAGATTGACCTACCAAAGGAAGGACGTGCACCACTTCAAGAGCCTTGCGCAGGGCCTCTTGTGTAGGGACTTGAGCACTCTTACAACTAGATTTCTTGGCTACTTATTTATGCTTTTAAAGGTTGGTTTAAATTCCTGGGAGTGTGACTTGCACACCTTACTCTAACATTCTCTTCTTACATCTCATGTTATTTGCAACTTGGGCACACAGTCTACGTGTATCATTTATTGCTTGGTTGATTACAAAGAAGTCCTCAGTGCCAAAGAACATCAAATTTTCCTCTGAAGGAGCTTCTGGTATTCTTTGGTTTTCTTGCCTCAGAGGCACTAGTTGAAGGCTAATAGGCTGAATCATTTTAGATCATAAAGGCTTGGGCACGCGTAGTATTCACACAGTGATATTGACTATGAGGAATTTTGCAAGGGAAGCACTATTTTGATTCTTGTGCCAAATTGTTCTAAATTGGAATGAGCACCTAACTTGTATTAGGTACAAGAAGAGAGGGCATGTGAGGAACAAATTACAAGGGCAAATGTGCATTAGCATGCCATCTATTAGTGTGTTGGTTAGGCATGTATCTTTGGTTTCCATATTGATTCTACCAAGGTGGATTGTTTTTTCTATGAACTTGATTAGAACCACCTCTATAGGCATGTGCCTATTTCTTTTCTGATGATATGACTTTGTTTGATAAATTTTTGATCAGAGTCTTTAATTCTTCATCCTCCTTTTGTTGCACTGGGGAGTAGGATGTAGATGCAACTAGTTGTGTTCCTTGTTTAGGAATAGAATAGGGGCCATAGAAGGTTGAGGTGATTGTGACATTTCTAGGAACAAGGGCATAGTTGGTATAGGAGCTATCTTTCCCGCTTGAATAAGACTTTTTTTTTCCTTTATTGCAATACTATAAGCAACTGGTAAGGTCCTACTTCCGATGGATTAAATCATGACTGAGATATAATTTTTCAACACCTTTAGATAATACATAAAAGCGTGATGGGTTGTATGTCGTACCACAACAGGCAATATGTCCCAAGTATTTTGAAATATGATGTCTAAATTAGTCATCTGCTCATTGGGTGTCCTTCTCATTATTTTCAGTTGCTCCACCAAAGATAGGTGATCTGATTTATCTTCAAAGTAATTACAAAGAGTTTATAACATTCCCATTTTAAGACTCTAGAAACAAAGGAAATAATTTTTTCTTTATACATAATGTTATCTATTCTAGATAATCATAATTTAGAACTCACATTCCATGCCAATCAATCTCATAACATATAACCATATGCAACTGTAAATGACTGAGTGAACTACTGATCTCTCATTTCATGACTTGATTTCTAGCCGATCTCCCATGTTAAATCAAGGTGTTGTTTACTAAGTATACTTGGTTCTCTTACCCTACTCTGGGTAGTAAGTGTTCTTTTAAAGAAACCTATTTGAATATTTGTTACCAATATTCATCTGAAATCCCAATTCTTAAACTAGGTGATACAGGACAATGCAACCAGTAGCTTGCGATACTTTGGCCAACTATTTCTAACATATTGTTCATGTTACTTTTTTTAGACTTGATACTCGTCAAATGGAATAAATCCTTCACCCCACTCATCTATTATCTAGAATGGTCTTCAACCAGTAGCTTGCGATACTTTGGCCAACTATTTCTAACATATTGTTCATGTTACTTTTTTTAGACTTGATACTCGTCAAATGGAATAAATCCTTCACCCCACTCATCTATTATCTAGAATGGTCTTCACCGAATCTTGACAGTCCACTTATTCGATGTTTGACCATAACCGAAGTTAGCACATAGTTTGGTATAAGGAACTACTCATGGTGACTAAGGGTACACAGAAATAATCAATCGACCTAAGTCAATTGCATGTGTCTAGTTACCTAAGTGATTGTGAGTTATCCCATGTACCAAAACATGTTCCTATCCTGACCTAGAGTAAAACTAAGAACAAGTCCAAGTTTATGTAGATCCAGATGATTCAATTTTCAAGGGTGTTGTAACATGTCAAATGCAACTTTGTATCCTCATGAAGACCTAAGTCTTCATGAAGGTACCATTCAGTAATTAGCGTGTGCAAACATCCAACGGACTCTCTCGTCTTGATGTACATATCCCAACAAGAAGTTATTTACACAAATATATTTCTTAATTAAGATTTAATTGTAGCAAACCTATTGAACCCTAATTCCATTATCCCTTAAGGTTGAGATCCACATTTGAGTTGTTAAAGTGATGTAGAAACTTCATGATTTCCTTTTTTTATTCATTAACTTTCTACATTAGGATTTATTTAATTAAAAATAGAACAACAACCTTAATAATATTTACTTAGAATCACACAACCATTCATAGCTAGTTTAAGTTCCATAACAAGTTCAATTATAGTAGACTTCATTGAGATGAAGTCTAAATGATAAATGTTTTCATTTGCTTACATTTTATTTATACCTATCAAGGTATTTCTTGAGATGAATTACACCTTCCTCTTTCTTGTCATACGTTACGGTTCATTATTCCTTTTCCATTATGCAAATTATCATAATTAAGTTACACTTTCATCGACATCTTTAATAAACTATAATGACTTAGGTAAAATAACATCGATGCATGCTAACTTAATAAGCTGCATTTCAATTAAGGGATATTGTAATTAATTCCCTTCCATCCAACTTATTTAATGTCAACCAAAAAGGATCGATTTCTAACCGATCTCCCATGTTAAATCAAGGTGTTGTCAAACATCATCAAGATCATAAATGAATACAAATTTTCCTCTTTCAATACATTTCCATAATAAATTAGATTTCTTCATAACAGATCCATTCTTTAAGTAACAATTAACATAATTAAAGTTATTTCCTTCCTGTTGTCAAAATTTCACCCCCCTAGGGTAAATTTGATAACATGTATCAGAATATTCAAGTCCCAGGCAATTGACTGATTCTGAGAAAAAATCACGTTTCTAGGGTCCCTTCAGGAATTTTTCTAACTCCCCAGGCGGAAGAAGGAAGGAGCAAGCTCTGAGAAAATGCAAAAAAGTTACAGAAAGGAAAATAGGTTGATCCAGGAAAAAGTGTGAAAATTGGCTAAGTCCTGCTCAAGGGAGCAACTGGGACATTTGGGACGTCAAGGCGCGGATCGGCTGAAAAGCCTCCAGGCGGCCTAAATTGCATTTGGGACAATCGGGCCAGAAGTACGCGAAGGGCGCGAAAAGCCGATCTGGCCGAAGGAGGAAGAAAAATTGGCTAAGTGTTGCTCGGGACGTTTGGGACAAAAAGACCCGAACCGGCCGGATCGGCCGAAATGAGCACAGGTGGTCAAAAAGTGATTGGGACATCTGGGCCGCGAAAGCACAAACCGGCCGAACCGGGTGAAAAAGGTTGAGTCAGACCGAAGGCAACTGGGACATCCAGGACAAATGGACGCGAACCGGCCGGTTCGCCCGAAATCAGCACAGGGAGCACTAAGCGTTTGGAAAATCTGGGATGAAAAGACGCGAAGGACGTGAAAGAGCCGGCAGGTCCGAAAACCAATGAGATTGTGCCACGTGTCTCAAGGAGAAAAGTCAAAAAGTCAAAGGGCAAGTTTTAAAGGGTCAGCGCGAACCAATGAAATGGCGCCGCGTGTCCAAGCTGGGGCCCACAAGGAAATTTCAAAGGAAAGCCCACGAAAGACAGAGGAGAGAGAATTGCTCGTCCAATCAGAGCCTACCACATGTCATCCAGGTGGCAGAGCGAGGAAAATATTTCAAAATCCGTTTTCACCTGTTTCGTGCCCTAATTCTTCAGATCGCCATAACTTTCGATCCAGAGCTCGGATTTGCACGTTCTTTATATCAACAGAAAGCTGGTGAAATTATCCACACGATTCTGGGATCAATCTCGAGTTTTTGTGCAGTCTAAAGAGAGAAAATAGAGAAACAAATCTGACGCGTGTTCATGGCCAGAAATGACATTCTAGCGACCAGATTTAATGCAGAATGGGTCGCATTCTCCTGTAATCCGGTCAAGGTAACAAGGTATGGGTTTGTAAGGTACCCCATGCTGATTTAATGCACCTGTAGTCATGAGGAATGGGGCTTGCACGTTTTCCTACGTTTCTGTCCCCTGGGCTCGACCCATGCAATGTAAAAAGCCAGATTTGGCTCAATAGATAACAAGTTGTTCATTCTTTCTGCTGGACCCTCCCTTCTTTTCTTCTCTGGGGTTGAAAATGGAGTTAGAACCTCCTCCCTACTCTGTAATGGCGTTTTGCCTCTTATTAATGGAATGATGTTCTGTGCAAACTTCTGGAGCAACAAAACGTGTTTTGTGATGCATCTGTCCATCCTTTCTCGTTTTTTCTTGTTCTCTTCTTTCTTCTCTTCATTGCAGGTATCTGTGCATGTTTGAATGTTCATTGCAGGTTTGGAGCTGTGTTCATGGATTTTTGGGACATTTTCTGTGTGAAATCTATCCTTGGGCCTGTGATGCATCTGTCCATCCTTCCCATTGCTCACCTCTCTTTGTCCCATGGCAGTTTTGATAGAGGTTCAACATTCTCCTTCTCTGGTGTATCACCGTTTTAGTGTAGGCTTTTGCTGTTTTTTCCCTTCTCTCTCTCTCTCTATCTCCTTGGCATGGTTAGATTAGGATTAGATTAGCTTGCCTGCGTGGAATAGCTTGTGGCAGGTAGTTTAGGAGTAGGAACCAGCCTTCTCTGGAGATTCCTCTCTCGGTTTCACAAGTCCCACGCTTGGAGAGAGGTTTCCATGTTGTGCAATCATACTGGATGCCTGAACATCAACCTAGAAGCCTGATGTGCATCCAGGGGTGCTGTGATTTTGCACTAACAGTTTTGGCACGCCCGGTGGGACCTTAGAGGTCTTTCACTTCATCTTTTGCAGGTTGGTGTGTTCCCGTGAAGATTTCAGCCTTTGGAGGCACTTACAAACACATCTGGCGACTCCATTTGGTCAACAACCCATCTCTAAAGTTGCAGACCTTCCTTTCCATTCATTTCCATCCATTTTCATCCATTCTTCCTTCCATCTCTCCCATCATTCTTTCATTCTATGAAGTTGTGCAATCATGACTTCATTTCCATCATGGAATTCACATCAACAACAGCAGTATATTCCACCTCCAACACATTTTACAAATCCTCCAAATCAGCATTTTGAGCAGATTCAAGATCAGTATGCGTACCCATATGAGTAGCAGTGCCAAAGTCAGTTTGGCTATGGAGCTTTCCAAGAGCAAGAGTGTGCATACAATGAAGACCATCAGATCCAAGATGCTAGTCTGTTGGAGAAGATCCAAAAGATGGAGGTAAACATAGTGCATTCTAGGGTTCAGGAACAAATGAAAGCTTTTGGAATCGGTTGTGGAGCACCCTGTCCATGGGTGGGACCTTTTCCAAGGCATTACAGCCCTCACGAGAAGCTTGACTTCATGATTGCAACGCTGCCTTTGCTTGCAAAGTGGATTGAAGAAATAGAGGTGTATGAGAGAAGTATTCAGCAACCTTGTCAACGGGTAAGCACATCATCTCATACCTTTTCTTTTCCTCTTTCCCAATCTGTATCATTTCAGCAGTGTCAAGTTTCAAAACCTCCATCTGCTGTCCCAAATGTTGAATCCATGTCTCCACCTCTCAGTCTTCCATCTCATCTCGATTCTTCTTTCCTTTTCCCTTCCAAACAGTCATTCCCTCCACAAGAGCTAACAGAAATACCCCCTCCTCCAAAGAAACAAGAGTTTCTACCTCCTCCACCACCACAAAAAAATGCAAAATCAATCGAGTTTCAACCTATCCCTCTTTTTGCATTCCCAATTCCATGTGGGGAAGAAGAACTTGCGAAAATCAGTCATCAAGGACAGTAAGAAGAGGAGCCCAACAGAAAAGAAATAACAGATGACTTGAAGGTTTGGGCTGCCAAGTTTGGGATGACAAAGATCCCCTTGATGGTGAAGCCCACAGAAGAGGCTGAGGTTGAACAAATGGTGGTGAGGACTCATTTTGTTGAATAAGAAGATCTTGCAGCCCCAACTTATCATCTAGAGCAGTAGATTGAAGAGTTTCACTTGACAAACTTCATGCTGGAGGAAGAGTTCAATCAAGAGCAAGATTGCCTTCAAACATTGGAGGGAGAAGAAGCTGCTCCAAATCCAAAAGAAGAGGAGCACATTCTAGCTGTGGAGGAGAAAAGTGCAGATCCAAGGGCTTTGAGCACAAAGCAGGCTACAGGAGAACCTTCAGTTCTTCTTTCCACTTCATCTCTCTCAAGTTCAAGTACTGAAGAGGAGTTTGATCTCTCAAACTCAATATTGGAGAGTGAAGGAAACCATGGTGGTCAAGTTGTAGATCAAGAGGACACCATGGAGGAGGATGAAAACGAGCAGCAGGACAACAATGAGGCAGTTTACCTGTCAAATTTGGAGGACTGTTTTGATGGAGAAGAGCCGGTTGAGTTTTCACCATTCTCTCTTTCATCATTCACATTCCAAACACAAGAGTCTGCTGTCCTGAAGGAGAATATTCATTTGCAGTAGCCTGCATCTTATAATAGCTCTTCGGAATCAAGATTGGAAGATTTTAATCTTCCATGTTCTTCATTGGAGAAGAGAAAGGACAGAAGGGTTCTACCATTGCTTCCACACCATCCATTCAAGGTCTACAAGAAGACTCCATTCTTGGAGTTGAAAATCAGAGATATGGGCATATCAAATGGATCAGACCTTGCCCAATCAGGTATTTGGCTTCATTGGAGCCAAAGGAGAAGCCACAACCAGTCATGCTTGCTTCTGAGCATGAGGATGAGCTACAAAGTACCAAGGATCAACTGCCATACCTCTCCAATCCAAATGCAGAGCAACTAAAAGAGGTTTTGGATTTGTTTTCAGCTGATACCTTGATGATCTGGGTGGAAGACCAACTTCTTGTTGATTTTCCATCCATCCAAACAGCCATGATCAGTGCCAAATCAATTGCATGGCTGCCAATTTTGAAGAAAGGAAGCTATTTCTCACAACCAGTTGCAGGGTTTATTTAGCTTGCCTTTGCTTCCAGTTAGAGTAGAGTAGCTAGGTTTGCTTTCAGCGGAAGAAGTGCTTGTGCACACTCTACATGTTCCATTTGGGGCATGTATGATTTTCAGTTTTGTACATAGTTTTTGGTGTTGCTGGTTTTTCTCTTGCACAGTTCGTTCCAGTGGTTTTGGTGAGAATAGCTCCATGCCTGGTGGTTTCCTAGTGGCTTAGAGGGGAGATTTTCAAAGTTCAGATCAGTTTTCGGGCTTGCTTATGACTCCATGCCCAATGGATTGCTTCAGGCTACTGGTCTTTTCATCTAGCAGGAAGATGACCCCACTGAGTCGCCAAACTGTTGTCAAAATTTCACCCCCCAGGGTAAATTTGATAACATGTATCAGAATATTCAAGTCCCAGGAAATTGACTGATTCAGAGCAAAAATCACATTTCTAGGGTCCCTTCAGGAATTTTTCTAACTCCCCAGGCCGAAGAAGGAAGGAGCAAGCTCTGAGAAAATGCAAAAAAGTTGCAGAAAGGCAAATAGGTTGATCCAGGAAAAAGTGTGAAAATTGGCTAAGTCCTGCTCAAGGGAGCAACTGGGACATTTGGGACGTCAAGGCGTGGATCGGCCGAAAAGCCTCCAGGCGGCCCAAATTGCATTTGGGACAATCGGGCCAGAAGTACGCGAAGGGCGCGAAAAGCCGATCCGGCCGAAGGAGGAAGAAAAATTGGCTAAGTGTTGCTCGGGACGTTTGGGACAAAAAGACCCAAACCGGCCAGATCGGCCGAACTGAGCACAGGCGGTCAAAAAGTGATTGGGACATCTGGGCCGTGAAAGCGCGAACCGGCCGAACCGGGTGAAAAAGGTCGAGTCAGTCCGAAACACAATGGGACATCCGGGCGAAAAAGGGCGAGTCAGTCCGAAGGCAACTGGGACATCCAGGACAAATGGATGCGAACCGGCCGGTTCGCCTGAAATCAGCACAGGGAGCACTAAGCGTTTGGAACATCCGGGATGAAAAGACGTGAAGGACGCAAAAGAGCAGGTAGGTCCGAAAACCAATGAGATCGTGCCACGTGTCTCAAGGAGAAAAGTCAAAAAGTCAAAGGGCAAGTTTTAAAGGGTCAGCGCAAACCAATGAAATGGCGCCATGTGTCCAAGCTGGGACCCACAAGGAAATTTCAAAGGAAAGCCCACGAAAGACGGAGGAGAGAGAATTGATCATCCAATCAGAGCCTGCCACGTGTCATCCAGGTGGCAGAGCGCGGAAAATATTTCAAAATCCGTTTTCGCCTGTTTCGTTCCCTAATTCTTCAGATCGCCATAACTTTCGATCCAGAGCTCGGATTTGCACGTTCTTTATATCAACAGAAAGCTGGTGAAATTATCTATACGATTCTAGGATCAATATCGAGTTTTGGTGCAGTCTAAATAGAGAAAATCGAGAAAAACAGCTCTGACGCGTGTTCATGGCCAGAAATGACATTCCAGCGACCAGATTTAATGCAGAATGGGTCGCATTCTCCTGTAATCCGGTCAAGGTAACAGGGTATGGGTTTGTAAGGTCCTCCATGTTGATTTAATGCACCTACAGTCATGAGGAATGGGGCTTGCACGTTTTCCTACGTTTCTGTCCCCTGGGCTCGACCCATGTAATGTAAAAAAAAGCCAGATTTGGCTCAATAGATAACAAGTTGTTCATTCTTTCTGCTGGACCCTCCCTTCTTTTCTTCTCTGGGGTTGAAAATGGAGTTAGAACCTCCTCCCTGCTCTGTAATGGTGTTTTGCCTCTTATTAATGGAATGATGTTCTGTGCAAACTTCTGGAGCAACAAAACGTGTTTTGTGATGCATCTGTCCATCCTTTCTCGTTTTTGCTTGTTCTCTTCTTGCCTCTCTTCATTGCAGGTATCTGTGCATGTTTGAATGTTCATTACAGGTCTGGAGCTGTGTTCATGGAGTTTTGGGACATTTTCTGTGTGAAATCTATCCTTGGGCCTGTGATGCATCTGTACATCCTTCCCATTGCTCACCTCTCTTTGTCCCATGGCAGTTTTGATAGAGGTTCAACATTCTCCTTCTCTGGTGTATCACCGTTTTAGTGTAGGATTTTGCTATTTTTTCTGTTCTCTCTCTCTCTCTCTCTGTCTCCTTGGCATGGTTATATTAGGATTAGATTAGCTTGCCTGCGTGGAATAGCTTGTGGCTGGTAGTTTAGGAGCAGGAACTAGCCTTCTCTGGAGATTCCTCTCTCGGTTTCACAAGTCCCACACTTGGAGAGAGGTTTCCATGTTGTGCAATCATACTGGATGCCTGAACATCAACCTAGAAGCCTGATGTACGTCCAGGGGTGCTGTAATTTTGCACTAACACTTCCTTTATCACTTACGAATTCCATCTGCAAAAATTTCTAGCACAAGTCAATTCATTGAACTGAGCATGATAAGCACTAAGCATTAAAATGATCTACTCTCAACTAACTGTTTCATAAAACCAACTCTACTTTTATGAAACAGTAAAGCTAAACAGCTAGATACATCATAAAGAAATAACAATAAAAAAGTAAGAACAAGTGATCAACCAACATAACATTTAGAAAAGATCATGATATAATCAACACTCTTGAGTCATTGTTTTTATAAATAGTTAAATCAGATAAGTAATATTTCATTCTAATTACTTATCTCATTCCTCTAAAGATACCTACTATTTATTTCTTACTTCATTCAATCTAAATTACCAATAATATACTAAATCCAACATTTTCCAAAAATAGAGTTACTTTTAAGAAAAAAGAACCATCAAACTTAGCATTAGCATATTCTATCTGAAAAAATCTATAACCAAGTTAATTCAACCTTCATGAAATCTTTAGGTCAAGCCATTAACATCATAAAAACAAGAGATTCCTATTTCGGATGCTACATCATAATTTAAAGCCCAAGATATAGCCTAAGTTCTCAAGTTAGGCCACAAAAGGTTAGAAATAGGAAAGTATTCATTCAATTACTTGCATTACACAATAGTCACACTTTACCAAATATTGTTTCCATTCAACACAAGCTAAAGTGAATAAGTAATATTATATCTATCCTCTCATTTTAAATTCTCCTAAGTAACACAAAATGAACTAATCAATTATAAAAACAAGAGTAACATAGAAGAGGGAAGAAGGCGAACAAAGAGAGAAACCACTTAGAACTTCCCTCCTAATTCAAGAATATCTGTATTACATTTCACAACTTAGAGAAGAGAGTACAACATAAAATCTCATACAGTTTTCCAATAAAACAGTGATGAAAATCTTATCTCATAGGAGAAAAAGATAAGGGATTTAATCAGCAAGAAAAGAAGAAGAACCCCATCATTATTTCTCAAGCACATAAGGACATAACTAAATAAAATACAAGGACAGTTCCAATCACAAAAATTCCTTGAAATTTTATTAATTAGAGAATACAGATACTGAATGATACTGAATTGAATTATGTGACTGTTGAATGCAAGTCAAGTATCAAAGATGAATTTCTCCCAACATAAAACAAGAACAGTAATAATAACACATAAGCTATATCAAGAAATAGATGTTTTTGAATGAATTCCATTAAACATCAATACACAAAGTATTTCTATCACTGTACATAATAATTCACCGAGTCATAAATATCTTAGTCCATAAAGCCAGAACTTAGCTAACACTTTCGATAAACAAATACAATATTCAATCAAGTTATCACATACTCCCATCTTTACAGGGATAAATGAAACAATAGTAAAGTAAGGAGGGAAAGATCCCCAACTAGATTCTATCATACTGAGGACGTAATGGAAAAAAAGGTGACTCCACTACAGGTGTACGAGTCGGTCTTAGGAGAGGAATAAAACAGCCAATTTTATTTCAATCTATCCCTCAAGACAGTCTCAAATGAACTTACCATTAATTCACCAGGACCTTCACCCTCCTTAATATTGTTAACATAAAAACATATATACAAGGAACTAATCAAAACCCTCATTATTATCCATATATTATAATGAATGAAAGGGATTAGAAAAACATTCAAGATGTACCAATTAATTCCTTAAACACAAAATGTCATCAAAGAAAAGATGAATAAACATTCGTTAAATATTTCAAAAAAATCACGACATTAAGGTTTTAACAAGCTTACTTTCAACAAGCTAAATCAAGAGGTTCATTCAGATCAGGAATAGGTAAGTCATTATCAAACCATATTCTACCTTAAAAGAAAGGAAAGACAACGAGGTTGACATCTTGCAAGTTCAAGCAAGAGCTAATAGGGAATAAATCAACTCTCCAAACCAGATAGAATGAACACTGGAACTATCTCCCAATATAACAAAACTTTTATTGTCTAACTTTAGATCAGTCTTCTAGAGGTTTAAAACCCAAAACGTAAAAATTTCTGAAAATTAAGAACTAGTTTTAATGGTATATTCGAACAAGATGAACCCAGAATTCATTGAATCAAAGTAACCATTTTCACACAGCTTCCATAGTGGTAACTAGATTCGAAAACAAATAAAGTTTTAAACTGACATACCAAAAGAAGTATTTCATTCACTGTTGTTTCCAATCAAGTTTGAATCTGTAAAAGTAATGAATCCAAGCAACATTTTTCACACAGTTCCAACAGAAGTGTAAAGTTCGAAGCAACTAAGGTTTCAACTAAATTTTTAAAAAGAAGTAACTTATTTATTGTTGTTTTCTAACAGGTTTAAACTCATAAATAATTGAATCCAAGCACCCATATCAACACAATTCCAATAGAAATAACAAGATTTGGAACAACCAAAGATACAACTGAGAATAATACACTTCTTACCTCCTTCCAACAGAGAAGTACAAACTATAATGAAGCTATAGAAAAATATATTTTCCCAAGATCTAATTTGCACTAACAACATGATTCACAAATATTTGACCTCATTCCAGTCCTAACTAGTTAAACACGATTCATTTCTATATTCAACAGGAAGCAAAACCGCATGTAATTGTTATCTAGTAGAGATTCATAATAAAAAAAATACAAAGAAAATTCCAAGCATGAATTCAAATAAGCAACAGAGATTAAAAATACCATTTGTTCCCAAGAGTAGATTTGTTTTAATGAAGATGTTTAGTAAAAAGCAGAACAACTTAATGGATAGAGCCTATCATGCCTGATAGTGCTTCTGTTGATTCGCAGAAGGTTTCTAGTTGAGCTTCCATAATTTCTCCTTTTCCAAATGAAATCAACAACCCAAAACGTCTTCCTGTTATGCCTCTTATACCTCTATTGGATCAAAAATAGTCAAGAGGTGCCAAAAATAGCAAAAGATTGAAAACATAATTGTTGGTTCGAAGAACCCAAAAACACCATGCAGAGTAAAAATCGACATGAGCTAATGACCAAATAACCTCCTTAAAATCATTTTGTATGTCTACCAAGGTGGTTTCTTTGCCAATTCCAAGACTCATTAATGCAAGGATGGCCAACTCTCCTACATAAATCTCCACGCCACTGCCATCCAAAATTGACAAGCTTCATTTCAACCAAAGCATGCATTTTTAATTTAAGTGTTGATGTTAACTAGACATTCCCTCCTTTCTCCATGCCTCCGCCAAAATTGGCATGCTAGGTTCAATAAATTCAAAAAAAAAATCACTTAAATGCCATAGAAATCGTCACCACCACCCCTCGATTTCAATGCAACTCCCTAGGTTCTCTTTTTATCTTCACATTAGTTTAGGTTAGATAAACATTAGTTTATGATTAGACCTTAGGATATATAAAAAGTATTTACCTTAGGTCATTCAACATTACCATAGTTAAACATTCCATTAATGAATAAGTCATAACCCATAGTAGTTTAGTATTAGGTAATAGGTCATAGATAAGTCCTTTATTACCTTAGGTTATTTCAAAATCCCATAGCCGTAAAGCATAAAAAATTAAGTTAGGGTGAAACATGTATAGTTTTAGAAATAGATCTAAAGTAGGTTCAATTTACCTTAGGTTAGAATCTAGTTAGGATAGATCATAACAACTAGGACTAAGGTTTTACCTAAATAGTCTTGTGGTAGATCCTTATCCTTTTTACACCGTTCATTAACATGAATATCCATGCTCATAATTTACAGAAAATGCAAAGCAAGGAATCCAAAAGAAGGATCCATAAAATGTAAAACATACAAATACTCAGTCCCTTATTACCTTCTGTTTCAGAATTTCGGTTTATGAAACTGATCAGGTAAGAAAATTGAAGCATACCTTGGATCAATGCAATTGATCCAGGTTTTTTGTTTTATAGAAAGGTAAGTATACAAACAACATTACCTTATTACAACCTTACAGATCTCAAGAAATAATGGCTTCATTTCAAGAAACAACAACATAGCAAAATCGATCCATGAATCATAAATAATTTTTCCATTGCAAGTATGATTTCCAACAGTCAAAAGAATACACCTTTATAGGAAAAATCATATATCAACATTTGCAGTGTCAAGAGGAAGTTTTCAAATATGTTACAGAGTTGTTCCAATCTAAACCTATGTGGTAATAAATCCAAATTTAAATCCTCAGTACCATTGAAGTGATTTACCTTTGAAAGATTATGCAAATAGCCTTACTGCTACATCATCATGTGTGATCAACTAGAGTGAGAACACATTTGACTCATCCTAGATATGCTCATGAGGGGTGATTTGATTTTCACTAGTAAAGTATGGAATAATTTTGAGCTATCCATTTGGCATGTAATTTTGCATTACCAACAACAAGGGACTCTCTCCTGGGAAGTTGGCAATGTTCCTCGGTGCAGGATGTGGCTGATGTGTCATCGCAGGACGCATAGGTTATTTGTTTTGAGGACGATTTGAATGGGTGTGGCATGCTGGAGATAGAGATGCACGTGCAAGCTTTCCGAAAAGAATTCTTCTTAGGGATAACTTTAGGTACTCGAAAGAATATTAAGCTTGTACACTTGTTATTGTATGCACTCTTTTCATTAAAGGCACTCAGGACTATTCAAATAGATATCTGGAAATGTTGGGAGTTGTCAGATGTGTTGAAATGAACCTCCTAAGGCTAAAATACTAAGTCCAAACACCAGAACTTAGCAATATGAAATTTAAGATTCCATTACTGGTCCCACCAGGTGTGTCAAATGCTCTTGGTCTTCACACTTGCACCCACATCTCAAATTTGGAAGAGCTGATATATTTTAGATCACAATGGAACCATATCCAAGATGTGGGACCTTGTGTGCTTGATATGGATCATCAGAGAAGGTCAATTCCTCTATCTACTTCTACTCATAGTGTTGAAAGGGAAAACTAAGCTAATAAATTCTAAGGGACCAGGGATAGATAGATAACATGAAAATAAACTATACTAAAAAAGGTGATAGCATAATGAAAATAGGGATTAATACTATCTTTTATGAGTGGGAATGAAAATGGGACACGTGAAAGGATGCTAGCCATGATTAGCACAACTAAAAACACATTTACCAGATCATTCTCATGGAACACAACTAAATAAGCAGTTACAAGGGATGTGAAATGGCATAACAAAAAAACAATGCAAAATAAAATGGAAAAAGGAATACAAACATGTTAGAACAAAGAATAGTCACAAAATGATGCTTCTATTACTTCCAAAAATGCACAAAGCTGTTATAATCGCAAAGATGCCAATATCCACATGCATGAGCTAGATATAGAGGTCTGCAACTCAGAATGTAGAAAATATGAAGTCATTAGCAAAACATGTAAGGATTCCAAGTATCCAACATTAATAATGAGCCCATCTCTTACATTTATAGATTAATCAATGGAAGGAGAAGAGAAGGAGGGAAAACCTGAATTTGAAATAAAATTGCCAACACGAAGTATTCAATGCATGTAAATCCACCTAGGAATTTTTCAAATGCACTTCCCCAAGTCTTTTTTATGTGTTAGAGAAGGAAGGAACGTGGATCATATCAAATTGGGTGATTAAAGAAATTAATTCTATTCATTAATGCCCAGAGAGACATTTTCCCAATTCTCACCTAAAAGATCTAGCAAGAATTTGAATTTTAATGTTTAACACTAAGGCTGATGTCATAATCTCCTTGACAAGTCTAGGTGCATGCTGATTGGAGCTCTATATATAAAGATATGACTGTCAGAGGATATCAGAGCCATCTGCGCATGTGAGACATGTGGCATGCACGAATTGGTTGAAAGGATGGCCAACTGTGTAAAATGTTTCTCATTTTTTCCATGTGTTACTCACTGGTTTATTGCAATGATTTGGTTCCCTATTAGCATGCTTTAACTAGTTTTGTGCTGCAAAGTCAAGTATGTCAGAAGATGACCTAACAAAAGAGGGTGTATGGGAGGGTGTGAGGAAAGGGAATTCAAAAGAAAAGAAAGGAACACAGAGAGGAACATGAACATGATGCATGTGGGGAAATGAGGAAAACTTATGCACAGAGAACACATGGTCACGGTGCAACCATTACAAGATGATGTGTAGGCACGTGTGAGTGTGAACAACTTCTAGCAAGATGGCAGGTATGGAGAAGATGAGTGCAAGGGAATATGGAATAAAGAAGAAAAGAGAAGGAAGGGAAGAAGGGGAAGTGTAAAAGGGCACGCGAGGAAAAGAAAGGAATGCTAATGGAAGTTGATTACATGCAATCTTGTAATGAAGAGCTCAGATCCAAAAGATGTACATAAGTTATCCAAATCACTAGAAGATTTATTTGGATAACAAATATGAAAACCTCAAGGATCCATCGATCAGAAGTATAGTGTTTCCAGTCACCCTTGCACCTAAGATGGTTCTAAATGAGTTTTATATTATAGATCACGAAACCAACTTTAATGTGATCCTTAGCCATCCTTGGATTCATCACATGAGGGTGATTCCATCCACTTTGTTTCAGGAAGTTAGGTTCCTACATTTAGGGAAGGTATTTGAGGCACACGGTGATAGAAAAGCCTTCGACATACATCTAGCTAACTTGAAAAAGAGGCCAGGGGTCCACTCTGAGTTTGAGATTCCTAGAAATCAGTTAAATAAACCTACAAGCTCAGTTCCAAAGTAAAATCTGGTTCCTATAGCAGAATTAAAAATCATGGGTTTCATCAGCAATCAAAGATGAAACCATCATCATAGAGATAGTATCATTAGAAACCCAAGTGAATATTTTCGAGCTATTGGAGAAGGATTTACCTATTCTCCTTCATTTCGATTCTATGGGTATGGTACATACCTTAGGACTCAGTTCTCTTCCAGTAGATTAATTTTGTATGGTTAAAGTAATTAAGGTAAAATATGAGGACTCAAATGATGATCTAACATCTATTTTTCCAAGTAACTTTTGGAATCTTCATTTTAATGGAGCCAAGTGTCATTTTGGTGCTGGGGTAGGTGTAATTCTTACCTCTCCCGAGGGAAGGATTCTTCTTTTTTCTTTCAAGTTAAACTTTGATTGTACAAATAATGGGGCTGAATATGAAGACCTTCTACTTGGTCTCATTGTAGTTAAAATAATGAGTGCTCTTAATAGCAGGGTGCTGGGTGATTTAGAACTTGTTGCAAACTAGATATTTGAGGTATATGAGACTAGAGATGAGAGAATACAACTCTACAAAACAACAGTGCTAAATCTAACAAAGGGGTTTGACTTCATATCGATTGAAGTGATTCCACAACAATAGAACATCCACGTAGATTCAATAGTAACTTCCACTTCTCGCTTTACTCCAAGTAGTGAGTTGGAAGATAAAAACTTCATGATCTTGATTCTTGCTAAAACTTTGGTTCTTAAAACACTGATAACTCCAATTTTTACATACATAAAAACTGAGAGAAAGTTTTTCATCTTAGATCACTTTGACATTGATAAAAAACTATGGATATCTATACGATTTTATAGAATTACATCTTACTCATCAAGAGGTCAATCTTTCTCTAATCCCACACTCTTCTTCCTATTTTGGAAATCCCATGATAGAATGTTCCCCTGGGAAGGAACTTAAAATTTATGAGGTAGGAGAAGAGGGGGATTTAGAGTTACCTCTAACTGCACCTGAGTTTGTGGAAGGAAATGCCTCCTTAATCAAGGGAATGATCGATATAAACATCAAGATGGAGGAGGAACAAAAAATATATAAACTGGGATTCTCTCTAACTCATGAAGAAGTTGGAATACATACCCATATCCTTAAGGAGAATTAAAAATATTTCACTTTTAGCTACAAAGAAATGATGGGAATTGCACCACACATTGCAGTTCACAACCTCATCACCAAACTAGATGCTAAGTCAATTAATCAAAAGTCAAGGCACATGAATCCAAAGGTGGCCCTTGTGTTGAAGGAAGAAGTGATGAAACTCCTGTAGGTAGGGTTCATCAAGAAAATTGACTACTCATAGTGGGTGTCTAATATCATCCTAATTTTCAATAAAAATTGAAAGATCCACATTTTCATATACTTTTAGGATATCAACAAGGCTTGTCCAAAATTTGATTTCCCATTACCATTCATCGATGTTATTGTCGATGCAATAGCTATTTTTGTATAATTTTCTCTCATTCATGGATTTTCTGGGTATAATCAAATCAGAATCTCTGAGGAGGATCAGGCCAAAACTATGTTCATAACTCCTTAGGGAACCTATTATTATAATGTCATGTCGTTCAGGCTTAAGAACACTAGTGTCACATGCCAATGGGTGATTAATTATATATTTCATGATATTATACATAAGATTGTGGAATCCTACGTTGATGACCTTTTGGCTAAGGCTATAAAATGTTGCGATCACCTAGAGGTGCTTCGTATCATTCTTTATTGCTTAATCAAATCAGGCGTCACGTTCAATCTAGAAAAATGTGTGTTTGATGTAACAAGGGGAAATATTTTGGGATACATCATATCTTCATGAGGGATTGATGTAGACCAAAACAAAATCTGAGTTGTACTTGAAATGACTCTATCTTCAGATGAGTCTTGAATCAGATCTTTCCTTGGGAAAATCGGTGCAATTCAAAGGTTTATCCCTAATTTTACCTTTGTTATTCACCAAATCAACAATTTTTTGAAAAATGATTACTACACTTATTAGAGAGAATAATTCAATAAGGCATTTGAGTTAGTTAAATGGTTTTTTTTTCTCCTCTAATAGTCATTTCACCTAGGTCAAATCACCTCTTGATCCTATATTCATGAGCTACAGATGTCTCACTCGCTTGCATGTAGCTCAAGAAGATGATGATAAAATAGAACATGTATTCTATTTCATTAGTAATACATTTCTTGATTATGATACATGTTATACACAAGAATAGAAGGATTCACTTTCTATAGTCTTCATGATAAAGCACATAAGACATTACATGTTAAACCAAGAAACAAGGGTTATTATTAAGTCATATCACTTGTAGATGTTTCTCACGCAAGGATCCTTATCTAAGAAGGCTAGAAACTTCATAAATCTGATGGGAAAGTTTGAATTAATATTTTTTAAGCATAAATCCATCAAAGGACAAATCATTGTAGACTAGCTGGCTAACAACCTGTTGGATGGAGGCGATCTAGTAAATTTAGACTTTCGCAATGACTGTGTATATTTTTTTGAAAGTAATCCTACCATTTATGCATGTCCATGGTACAGTGATATCATTAATTTCATAGTGGACCATACATATCCACAAGGGAAAACCTAATAGAAAAGAAGACAGTTGTGTATAATAACAATTAAGTATGTCATCTTGGAATAAGTGCTCTATCGTAGAGCCTTTGATGGAATGTTACTAAGATGCATTGATGAAAAGGAATTTGAAAAGATTTTTTATGAATCACATAGCAAATTATGTGTAGGTCACTTTAGTGGTCATGCCACTACTCAAAATATACATTGGATGGGCTATTTATGGCCCATGCTATAACATGACGTGGTAGATTTTGTGAGTAAATGCCATAAATGTCAAGATTTCTCCCATGAGATCCACATACCGACACAGGCTCTACAACCAATTGTAACACCATGGCCCTTTTCCACATGGGGCATGGATTTGATAGGGAAATTCTCTCCCTCATCAACAGATGGTCATAAATTCATAATCACAGCCACATAGTACTTTACTAAGTGGGTATAATCCATTCCTCTTACCACCATGCCTGGATCAGTAATTGCAAAGTTCATTATGAACCAGATTATTTTAGGAACAAGGTACCACAAGTTATTATCTCAAATAATGGCACATCCTTCAAAAATGATGAGGTATGTGAACTATGTGAAATATTCAAAATAAGTCACCACGTGGCTTCTCTCTATTATCCTCAGGCCAATGAATAGGTTGAGGATATGAAAAAGACATGGAAATCTATTATCCTTAATACTGTCAAGGAGAACAAACGAGATTGGCATTTAAATATTTTTTTGGCCTTGTGGGCCTATCAGAAATTAGTAAGAATTCCGATAGGGGAAACCCCCTTTTCTTTGGTATTTGGTGTAGAAGCAGTTTTACCGCTCAAGGTTAAGATACCTAGTCATGGTATATCCTTGCAAGGAATTTTGGGAGAATAAGGCTATCAAGAATCATGAATCACTTAGCTATAAGGTCTTGATGAGGTTGAAATCAATTTTGAACAATGACATAGAGTTTATGCTGACCAAATGGCTTGGAAATACAACAAGAAATTCTATGAACGTGAAATATATGAGGGATATTTGGTTCTAAGACTTGACATCCGAATAGAAAAATAGACCAGCGAAGGAAGTAAATTTAGACCTAGGTGGTTGTGTTCATATAGAGTAATAAAATACTAAAAAAATGGGACATTTCACTTGTGTACACTAGAGGGTGAGGAGTTTAACGAATCTGTGAAATATATTCACTTGAAGAGGTATTTCGCATAATCCATTAGCATTTTCATATGTACATTACTGCATGTGCATTACATTTTCATCTGCCAATTCATTTTGTAATTTTTTTTTATCAAGGGACTTGTTCTTATAGAAATTCCAAAAAAAATCTAAAACATTGGCAAAACAATCAAATCATACCCATATAAATCTCCACAGTGTCATCAATTGTGTCTGAATCATTGCATCAATTCAAACAAGATAAGAAAAATCTTTGAAAATAACCATACCAAGGCCTGCATACATTTTTATTCTTGTAGTTTATTCTAGGTTAGGTGTCCTTGCCTATAGTATATTCTAGAAGCTTCAAGGTGTTGCATTTATCCCATAAACATCTCTATGGAAATAAGAACATTCTAGCCATTTTTCAAAGATAAATAAGTCAAATGCAAATCCATAGAAATTTTTTATTTTACACATTTCTCTACCCTAGCAAACTTTGATGTTGAGCCTACATATCTTACTAGGGATGTAGGGTTGGGAAAGGAGATAAATTACCTTACTCACCTATGCCTTGTTCATGGTGATAAGCCTGTACTTCGTATTGGTAGCATGGGACAAGTTGTAGGGAGTCTCTTTGAAAAACTTGAAAGTCAGAAATAGTTCATTCAAATATTGTGAAATCATAAATAAAGACAAAGTGAGTTAGATGTCTAAAATTCCAAGAGAGCTTAAAACCTCAAAACTATATTTTTTCAACCAAGTGGCCATCTACAGATCTAAGTCTAGATAAACTAGAAAGCAATTGACATTCTAAACTATGAAGAAAACTTGAGTGGAGTGAGGTTGTAGTGTCCCAATTTGGTTTTGTCAAAGCCTTGTCTTTCTCTCATAATTACCATTCTATAAATTTCATAACTTGTGCCCTTTCTAAATCTTAGTGTTGATCCCTCGCATCTTATTGGTGTCATGGGGTTAGGAGTGGGACAAGTTCATTAACTTATCATATCACTGTATAACCAAGTTTTGCCAAAAGAATATGAAGTACCAAATATTTTTTAAAGAAACTAAAGTTCAACATTATAGTGTGTTTGCATTATCATATATCAACATTATAAAATACAAAAAAAAGAGAGAAATAATTCTGTTACAATTCACATCCACTGCATCCATTATGAAAAGCATAGAAAAGTGGAAATTCTAAACATTTAGAGTACACATGTGAGATAAGACAAAAGGAAGTCAACTCAGATACAATGGATTACCAAACCAAAAAGAAAAGTCTGTATATATAATGGTGAGTCAAGTTTTTATACAATGGCATCACACACTAGGCATGGTTAAAACACTCTAAATGAGCCCGAAATATACAAAAAAATCATATAATGATCGATAAAATCATAACAACTTAATAAAAGAACAAATGGTCTGTCAATCCCTCTGGGATCCCCGGGATGGTGCACGGCCATGTCCGGGACTCCTACTACGGTTATGACGATGATGTGAATGAACCGAGTTGTGTGAGTGCTCATAGTGGTGGCCGCATGCCATGGTCTTGCTGTGAGAATGTCTCCCCCTCATCAGTCACTCGGATATCTCATACCCAGTTACCTGAGTATAAAGGGAGGTCACCACCTCTGTTATCCTCTAGATAGGTGAAAACACCTTAGTGTGTCGACTAGCTTCTAGTGGATGGCCTAAATAAAAAATCAAATCATCCTAAGTATTCCCCAATGGGATCAGTAGGGTGTCCACACACACCCATCGAATAAGCTCCTACCACTCTTGTGTAGTGGCTAAAAGCAAGAAAAGAAGAAGAAATGATGATTTAGAAAATTAAAAAAAAAAAAAAACGAACGATTTAAAAAATTAAAAAATTAAAAAAAAAAAAAAAACCAACTAACATTTCCAACTAACAAGGTTAAGAGAAGAGTGTACTCCTCATATTTAGAGTCTACACCAATGGGCTCATTCTCCTCTCTGGTGCAAGTGAGAGTGGCCGCAATCTAAAGTGTAGGTGCTTGAGGAGCACTAGCTTCCCATTAGGTGCAAACCAAACTCCTTACCTGGGGTAATCATTATCCATTTGGGATCTCCTTTAGGTCCCTTCTGGGCCTCCTAGATATTCCTGTATACTAGTACCACTAGAGGAAGTATGTCAACATAAGGGATGATAGACTGTTGAGGAAACCAGTTGAATGGATGAATCTCGAATCTCCCTACCCTTTCAACTAACTATCCAGTGGTAGAGAAATCTACCACTATAGTCACTTCCTGGCCCCATAACCAAAAAATTTCCTAGTAGGGTGTGGTAACCATGTCTACTATAGTCAAAGAGGCCAATGGCTGATGTGGCATCTAAATATTTGACATCCCTATCACCGGATAGCCCTGACGACTCCTGAATCTCATACTAGCACTCCCCTCCCATAAGGGGTGATGCACTCATAAAACCATCTCATAAACAACATGGGATGGGTCAGCGACTACCCCTGTAGCTTAACTACATTATACAATTCATGATAGGTAGTCCCTACAATGTATTCTCCTAGGCATATATGTGGCCATGCCCCTTGATCTATGCAATAATAGGATCCTAGTAGTAAACCAACATGTCACTCTCTTTGTCCCTGATCAATCAAGAGGAAAAGATGCCCATGATGGCTATGTGGATAATAGAAATAGTAGAAGTGGCAATGAATCAAACCTTAATCACCTTCTTCAAACTAGAATAGGCCATTACATCCCCCATGTATGTGACCCACTAAGTGATCTTAGATTTGGACCCTATTGTCTTCAGGGTCAATCTCCTCTCAAGTATCAGGAGTCCAAGAATACGATATAAGTCCTCAAGGGTGATGGTCCAATCACCCCTAGCACGTGGTAACTAGAAAGTGTTCCGGTCTACATCCCAGTAAGAAAATAAGTCACACAATATGTGACTAGTAGGAGTAACATGGGGCACCCATGCAATCCTCCAAATACCATCCCTTTGTAGAGCGTCTATCTCATCCTAAGTCAACTGCTCTAAAATCCCTGGGAGAAAATCACACTCCCTCTCACAACTCCAACGGATGTACTCCTCCTTCTGCATCCACCAAAATATAGAAAAATAGTGAGTTAGTAACATATATCAAAGGATAATCTCACCAAAAACATGAAAAAACATCAAAAATCCAAGAAAATTCAAGTTGGCATGTAGTTTGGTAATTCTATTTAGAATCATCACCTAATGCAAGGGTAGTCCCGTGACAGTCTCCATGCTTAGGGTGGCGGTCTTAGACCATTTTCCCAAATATGAATTTAACCCTTGGAAATGCTCAAAAGAAAAAAAGAGAACATTTTGAACAAAATAAAATACTTCCATATAGGTGGCCCGCCTAGAGACTCATTTAAGATGGTAAATTTTTAAAATGCTCCCCTTAGGTAAATTTTTTAACATTTTAACATTTTAGGTTTGAAAACGTAAACTTGAAAAAAACCAGCCTTAGAATACTTTAGTCAATCTCCCACTCATGGAGGCATGATCACAATCTCGTAATAGTTGTTTTAGTTGTACTCTCATCATAAATGGTCAGCATAGGTACAGAGCTCCAAAATAGATAATTTGAATAAGCACAAATGAATTAAAAAATGAGTTTGTTTCGATATATATATATATATATATATGTTATTTTGACCTCATTTTTAGTGTATGTGTTCACATGGTTGGAGCGTTGGTGTAGGTATATCTCTATATCCCCACACAAATATTAAGCCCTCTTGTCATTTTGATTTAGTGTTTATTTTTTTATGTTTTATCTATCTGTACTTGAGTCTCGTTTCTCTCTTATAGGTATTGGGACCTTGGACGACATTGTTTTGACACATGATCATGTCAGGTATAGCTTCTAACTCCCCATTCCGGTACTCATACTCCATTTTTTACACCTTTTCATGGCTATGACACTTCTCTGAGGGGGAAATTTGTATGCACCCAAATTGTATGTGCTACGTTGTCAGAAAATAGTTACAAAAGTCCCCAATGATGATTGATGTCTTTTCAGAAGATGTTTGAGCTCCTAAACCCATCTATAATTTATATTTGTATCCTAGGTATCCTTACTTAGGTTTTCCACACTTTTTCTAGCTTCCCGCTTCATTTTGTGCATGTTTTAGCCTTTAGTGTGAGTACCACCACCCTACCTGAGTGGCAGTTTTGAAACCTTTGCCCTGTGCATGGCGATGGTCCTGAGTGATTTTTCCAGATTCTGTCATTTGTGTTTTTAACATGTGATTCTTAACTTAAATTCAATTTTAGGATGTGTTTGTGAACTGATTGGTCTAAAAATAGTTTTCATTGCTTGGTTCTCCTTCCCTCTTCTATTTTTATATTTCCTTTAGTTATTTAGAACTTCCTCTTCTTCCCTTATGAAGTAAGGCACATCCCAATCCCAATTCTTAAATACTCCATGTTTATTTTCAAGAAAAATGCCTAACAATTTTTGTGTATCTTGCATAGTATTTATGCCACAATCCTACTAGGAAATGCATAGCCAAGCTCAGATCCCTTGTGTTATCTCTCTTCTACTTGCATTTTACCTAGAATAGCTTCAAGCTACCATTTCTCAAGAGTCTTCTTCTGTTTTTGTTCTTATATTCCCAATTCCTTGGACTCATATGAACACACAAAAAAGGAAAGGAACAAACTGAGAGGATAGACATATATACAATTGGATTTACCAAAGCTCTTACTTATCTAGATTAGAATTACTTGTTTGTTTTCTTCACTTCCCAAATTCTCAATTTTGAATCATTAGTTTCAATTTCATATCAAATAGAGTAGTAAAATTGTTCATTTCAATTGATTAGGAAATTACATGTAGATCAAATCATTAGAAATTTTTCTCTTTAGAATTACCAAGGAAGTTGTGGGGAACAATATCTCTTTTATGGATATGATTTTTTCTTCACCTCTGGGGTAGGGTTTAAAGGGTTGTGATTAAATTAGGTTATTTATTTTAGATTTAGATTCAAATATTCACATAAGTAACCACCGATATCTAGCTGATTACTTGTCTTTAGCTTGTTTATTATATTAAAATGCATTACTTAAAAACTAGAAAAGATCAAAAAAATTTACTTTGTTAGATTAGTTTGTTCTTATTGTTTTTCTCTGATATACTATAAAAAACACCAAAAAACATAGATTAGATTTCCTTTGATAGTTACCTTGTTTTACCATGATCATTTCAATTCATTCTACATGACCATCGATGTCCCAAAATAAGAAAATACATACGCTTGTGATCCTTTGGTCCCATAACCAGACAGAATTGATAATAGACATTGATACAAGTTTATGTTTGACAATCTTATAGACACCTACTATATTCTCTGAGAAAATAGAACAACTACAAATGCTAAATATTTATCCTAATCAAGCTTATTATTATTGAACTGGTCCTAGAAACAAGGTTTGATTACAAGTATGACCATAACAAGACCACACCCTCCACGATTTTTTTGTTATGATCCTCAAGTCTCATAACCCAACAGGCCTGCTAACTAATAAGATATTGACACTTTTTTGCATGCATCAATATTTTTATCATCACCACTTCCACCTGATATCATCACACAAATTTCATTATTGAACATAGTAGTTGATCAGGCTAAGAATTCTAGAGTATACCAGAGAATCGTCCATAGTCTCTATGGTTTTATTACGCCACTTTTGATCACTTACATGACCTTGTCTAGAAATCGATACAAGGAACCCATAGGTCACTTTCCACATATTCAACAACCAATTAATAGAATCTCAGTAGATCTCAACATTAACTAGAGTCTTGAGTATCTATTACATCAGATCAATCCATCACACCACTTCAGGCTAGGAGATAATACTTTTACTTAGATACACATATCCCATTATTGCATGTCAAAGATATAAGGTTACCTCATTAGCTTATCCATCATCACCATGCATACACATCCATTTCTATTATACACCGGATGTCTTGGCATGACCTCGAGAATTTAGGTGTGAAGAAGTTCACATGTTTATTTTCTTTTGTATAGTAACCAAGTTTCCTAAGAAAATGTTTCGGTTAGATTTCATCCAAGAAGTGAACAATTTCATTGTGTTTTTGAGTAGATTTTTGGGTCTTGATTTTACAAAGGATTTTTAGGAATGGATTTTCTTGTACATTTCCACTATCAAGAAGAACAAGCAATTCATACGATGGGGAGAGCATATCAGTAGTTCTATTTGTTTTCAATTAAGTAAAGTATTGTCTTCCAAAATTTATTTATATGACTTCTTTCTTGGTATATGTTGCAGATGCCATGGGAGAATTTAATGGGTTAAATACCAAAGGTGTTATAAGTGCATCTCAAATTTTTTATTTTTTATCCTTAAATCACTATGGATGAGGGAAGAAGACTTTTTTGTAGATTCAATGATGCCTTTTTAGCTATTTTTATTTATCATTTTGACAAAGGATTTATATAATCAAAGGATATTTTATGAGGATTTCAAGGAATTACAAGAGTGGGGAGCCATTTATCTTTATTTTCCTACATTTACATACATCAGGATTCTAAGTTTCATGGATTCCTTTACCAAGTTACTAGGTGCCCTACTGAAAAATGGGTTTTTCTAGAGTTGGTTTGGAAATTGTTGGATTATCATAAAATCCAGAACAAATGACACAAGGTGGGAGTTCAGTTTTCCATTTCAACTAGAAGATATACTTGTTCTAGTATTTATAAAGTGAAGATGTGGAGGAAAAAATATCTGAAGTGACTTTTTAAACCTTTCATCCCCAAACCAATTTTGATTACTAGTGTAACTTAAGTGAAATGGGTTTATCCAGTTCTCATGTGCCTCAGCTAGAGGATATTTAGATTCAATGTTGGGATGATTTCATTATCTGGTAACTTTAATATGAAAGGTTGAATTTGGATGAGGTTAGAAATTTTGGTATTATAGAGATTCCAAAAAACATGGAGGATGAGGAATAAGTATTGGATCCAATATACAAGGATAATAATGTTTCCAATCAACCATTTCCATGGATTGATTGGTATCAAGAAGAGAGTTGCAATACTAAGGAAAGGGCGGGAACCATTTAACAGAGAACATATGACTGGTTAGCTACCTCAGGAATTTCATCTAAAGGGTTGGATCAATCTAGAAGAACATAATCCCAACTAATAATGAGTCTTCCTACACCTACAAAAGGAAAACAGTCTACCTAAAGGGCCAATAGAATCCCTAAGAAGGATTCATTTATTGATGGAATCTCATCTCTTCCTAAGTCCTCTACTTCTAAGTTTGTGTCCTCTACATTACTAGTGTAAGAAGTTGTTGAGGTTTTTGATTCTCTAGTTGTATCGCAAAACTTTTTATTCCCTTATTCTATGTCATTATCACTTCCTTCATCACTACCTTATACTTCTACAATCATTTATTCTTTTTCATCCCAATCTATGGCCCAAGTGTTTTCATCCCTTCTTGTTCTCTCAGTAGGGGAAATGATTGGGTCTCAAGCTTCCACTTCACTCTCTATGCAATTGTCATTTCCTTCCATCTCAACTTCTAGCCTCTTTGTATCCACTCCTATGGATGTTCTCACACCCACTCGGTCTATAATTTCCACCTCCATTTCATTTCCAACTAATTTTACCAGTGCTATTATATTTTCTAGTGCTACAGGAATTTAATGAGTCATGTCATCTCCATCAAAATCTTCTATACCAAAATGGATGTATCGCCAAAATCCTAAATAGAAGAATAAGTTACCTCTGGTAGATGTAATAGATCTAAGTGTGTTGGAACCTACTCCGAGGAGATAGAACAAATGACCAAAGATTGTCTCCACCATAACCATGAACCAATTAGGAGAGAGAGTTATGGAAATATCTACTTCCATTAAGGGAAAGAATAAAGAAACTATCACAGCAGTGGACTATCAAATTTCCATATTTTCACTAGGTAAGGAAACACACAAAGGTGCCAAATAAAATGTTCAAATTACTCTCGATAATTTGTTAGAGAAATATGTTAAGGATAAATATTATAAGGATGAATTGAAAGTGAAGGTTGAACATCTCACTGATTTGTTGAGAAAAGTAACACAACCCACTCCAACAACTGATTCTTTAACTACAACTGCTCTAACAAATTCTTCCACTTTGGATGATATTTCATATCATGAAATTGACAAGATAGGTCAAAAGCGAAGATCAATGACTGGATGGATGGAACGTATGCTTCAAGAAGATAATACTTTTATCATAGAATTTATTGAAATATATAATGATTTGCAAGCTGAAAGAGCCTCTATTTGTAGGATGGATGACACTTTCTCTAAAGATAATAATAGTTTGAATCTGAATTTGACCAGATGGGGTTAGATTAAAGAGGAAGATCTAGATCTACTTCTTCAAAAAGAAGTGGACCATTGGGAATCATGCATTTCCTAGTGTTCCAAATTTCACGAAGTCTATGGATTATAGATCCTGAGTATGAACAAAATTTGATCAGGAATGCATGTAGACACATGGTGATGTGGAAATCAATGAGATGCTCTAAATGGAACATCTCATAAGAGTTAGATAATATCAATTGATAAGCTCTTAAATGATAATAAATGTAATTCTCTTCCAGTAGATCAAATGTAATTTAGAATATTCAAGGATTAAGTAATGAAATATGATGAGTTGAATAGGATGATATGCAAGTCAGTGAGGAAATTTTACAAAGTGGGTTTTTATAGTGGAAGAATTTCACAATATTTTTTCTATTGAGAGTGGTGGAGAATGTTAAAGTATCCCAACTAATATTACACACTTATACCCTTGATACAATGTTTCATGGTTTCAAATCAGGGAACATGCGGACCTAGTGAATGATCAAGTATCCTGAATCATCAAGAGTTTCATAGAATAGGAAGCATTTTTATGATGATGTGTTGTGTGATGTAAAAAAAATGGATGTTTTCCATTTGTTACTAGGAAGGAATTAGAAGTATGATAGGATTACCAAGTAAATGATGGGTTCCCATGGAAAGATAGTATCCAAGCATCTGAGAAATCCATGGTTACAAGTTGTATGCTATCACCCTTGAATGAAAAATATTCTAAGGACGATTGTGTTACTGGAGTTTACGCGAGTGTTTTTCCTTGGATTTCTAGAAAGGACATTCCTATTTTTAGTAAGTTGAGGAAGTTAAGGGCCATTTGTAATGAACTCAGTGCCTGAAGGAAGTGTGTGAATAGTTAAGTGCATAAGTTTAAAGAGAGATATAGATCATTGGAAAGTTACTCTTCAATATTGGAAGAGTTCTTTGAATACTTTGAGTCCTTTAAATTATATTCAAAAAAATGTTTTTCCATGAAATATATGATTTATCATGTTAACAGTTCATCAATGTATGCTTTGTGAATGTGTAATTCATTGGTGTAAGTGATTAGCTAACTTTTATTTTAGAATATCTTATTTCCAACTATGGGAGAATGACGTGATTATCTTGAAAATTAGTTGTGAAATGTTGTATTCCGTCTGTTATAAATTTACATTATCATTAACTATCATAGAGATAAAGGGATGTATGACATGTGCATATCATATATTTTCATCAATTATTGATTGTGTATTTGAACAAATTTGATCTATCTGTTAAGTAAGCTTGGCGTCTTACAAGGAAATGTATGCTATTTTATATTTGGTTTATTATTTACCTTGTCCAAATAGTATAAGGTGAATTTGATTTTGATGGTTATTTTATCCTTTCTAAATTAAACCTTTCTGATGTCAAGATCAAGAAATTATCTAATTATACTCTCTTGGTGTATCACTGTATTTTGATTTATTGTTATTTCTAAATCTAAACCCCATGAATTGATTAGATTAGATTCATTTTAAATTTTTCTTAGCCTTTCACTTCAATCTTAAATCAGGTTCCCCAAGTTCTAAAGGAATCCAAAATTTTCCAGACATTCATCCAAAGGAAACAAGGTCTGACACCTTAGCAATATTTCAACGTTGCACGGGATTTGTTAGCAATTTAATGGGTGCACGATCCCTACGACAACAATCATTACTTGATAAAGCAGGTGGAATTTTGGATCCAAGAAGATAATCATATATTTTAGTGTACCACAAATCAGTTGGATTATCATCCATGATATTGATTGGAGAAAGTTCATTTTAATGTGAAGGATTATCTAATCATTGAAAAATGAAAGATACTTTAGTATTGTATTTTGAATCTTCTATTTTTAATGAGATGATGGATCCTAAAGAGACCCTTTTATCTGTATACCTATTTGAAGATTGTGGGATAGCTTGGATGGTGTAATGATCAAAACAGGTAAGGAGAAAGTTAACATTTGCTTTATATTTTTGTAAGATTTCATTTTTACACTAATATTCTTGTTTGGCTTGATTGTTAACAAGTTGTGAATATCCATAAATGTATAAGATGTGAACACCTAAAAGAATTATTTTGGTGAGACCCATGATTAAAGTTACATATTCATCCATATTATTAGTGTATTCAAATTTAACTTTAAATGATAACAGAATAGGAATACCCCAAGGAGGGATAATAATGACACCATCTCCTCCCCTTTCTTTAAATTTAGAACCATCAAACAAAAGAGTCATTCTAATAGGTATGAACTTGTTTTCATTGATATTACTAATGGATTCATTTGGAAAATACTCATGAGGAGGTTGATTATCTGGTAAGGGAGCATCGACGAGATGATCTGCAATAGCTTGGCCCTTAATGGATTTTTGTGACATAAATTCCAAATAAAACTCAATCATAAGCATAAGCCATCTTGTGATATAATCACTATGATATGGTTTAGAGTGTATAGCTTTGAGGGGATTGAAGTTGGTGACAACATAAATTTTATGATTAAGAATATAATGATGTAATTTTGAAGTGGCAAAGTATAAAGCGCAACATTGATTTTCAACTTTGGATTAGGGGATTTTATATTCATGGAGTGTGTGGTTCATATAATATATGGCTTGTTCTTAATCTTGACTATCACGATGGGTGATCATGGATCCAAGATCATGTTCTAAAGAATATATATATATATAAGTAAAATGGTTATCCTTCATGCAGTATAGTGAGAATAGGTGGTGATAAGAGATAATGTTTAATTATCATGAAAGGCCTTTTGACAATCAAAGTCCGAATGGAAATTTATGTCCTTGCAAAGGAGGCAAAGAAAATCCTGACAAATTTTAGAGAGCTGTGATATGAAATGTCATATGGACTGTAACTTTCCCTGAATGGTGTTGTAGACACTAAAATTAGGTGACACTCCCCTTTCATACCTCGACCAATAAACACCCTTTATTACATTTACCTAGCCATGAACCCCCCTTCACCCCACTAATAATAATTTAATTAAATTAATTAAATAAATGCATTATCCTCACTATATTTATTATTTAAATATCTTATTTAAATAATTGTAGACACTAAAATTAGGTCACACTCCCCCTTCGTCCCTCGACATATAATCCCCCCTTTATTACATTTACCTAGCCATGACCCCCTTCACCCCACTAATATTAATTTAATTAATTAAATTAAATTAATGCTTTATCCTCACTATATTTATTATTTAAATAATATTTACACATATAGTTCACTTAGACACCTCACCAAGCTAACTCAACCTAAGAACTATTCTTAACAAGTTCCCATAATTAACTAAGTTTTACCCAAACCCTAAAAATCAATGCCTACATTCCCTCTAACCACATTCCTGAATGCTCACAAGAGGATTCGAGTCTAATCCGTGGGATAACGACATGAGATCCGAGGAAATCGGGAGGATATCCCTAGTTTACTAAGGAAATCTTGCCTTGACCGATGTCGGTTACCCCTAACCGTCGCTGGTTAAGCTGGACCACCGTCGGTTACCCCTTTTAACCCAAAAAAACCTTATTCTCAAGGTTGGAACTTGGAACTTAGAGGTTGGAAAACATTGGGATAAATTTGATGATCAAGAACACATCTCATAGAGATAACGCATCTTTAGAGAGTAAATTATAGCAAGAAATCACATCCAAGGAAGGAGATTGAGGATCTTCTCGTGCACAGCCATCCTAGCCACGTTCTGATCTATCTAAGCAAAGAGGAGTTTTCATGCAGCCCATGCAGAAGATTTTTTTTAGTTGGTGATCACTTGCAGCCTTCAAACCCATCATCAGCACCTCCATCCTTCACACATAGACCTTCAAGAATGAAATCCAAGCAAGTACAACATCATACTTTCATGGTTATTTCATTTCATCATTATTTTATCATCCATTGTTTATCTTCCTCCCTATTGACCTTATCCAACATTTTCACCTCCATATACCCATCAAAACCTTGTAAAAGTATACTCCATTCACCCATTACCTCGTCCCAACCAACCAAAATCATTTTTACAATCAGAAAGGAGACCAAAACCCTGTTTTGTGACATTGTCAGATCTCACAGCATCCTGCGCCAGTTATACCTAACTGCGGTCGGTCACCCCTGACTGACGCCGGTCCCTGTGTTTTCCCCCACTGCCTTAAATAGAGACCTACCCACCTAGTTTTACCTCACCCTCACTCACCTGTGACCTACTCGAGACCTTTATCAGACCTGCAGAGACCCAGAACCTATCACTTGACCTTGGATTCTATTCTAGCTTATCCTATTAGATTAGATCTATTTCTTATTGTGTTTTTAATTGAGATACCTAAATCATTTTAAAATAACAATAGGATTTACCTTTTTTTCAGCACTAATTTGTTTAAAATAGTGGACTAACATCCATCTAGGAAGTACCATGCTTCCCGGATGTAGCTCACGCTAGGCAGTTCATTGCCCATATTTTTTAATTCTTTATGGTGGTCTTGCTTTCATTATAGGTAGTTCCTCCTACCCAAAAGGAATATCTCACGGTCATCTATGGATTCAGAAGTCATACGCGTGCAACAACCCATCAACTGACATTTGAATAGGTATTCCTCCTATGCCCGTTACCCTATATGTTTCGTCAACAATTCAAAGAAACAATCTAAGAAAAATCTGAAACATTTTGGCACGCCCTATGGGACCCATCTGGGGTTCCTTGCATTTCATTCATTCCTAGGGAAAATTTTTGTGTTTGTTTCCTTTCTAAAAAAAAAGTGTACACACTAAGTTTTTTCCTTGGTAATCCACTTTTTCTTTCTATTTTCTCTAAAGGAAAATTTTATTTTGGTGTATTTAAAAAGAATCGTTTCTTCATGTTTTTTGCATTATAGTGAAAGAGAATCCCTCTTCCTCTTCATCTTATTGTGTCATCCAATTTCACATTTTTTATTTGGTTTAAAAACAATCTCATTTCATTCTAATTTATTGCATTAGCTCACATTACTTGAGGGCAACCTATATGCTGGAGGTCATGACCAACTGATGGTTGACAAATGAATCATAGAAAAGCACTTCTATCCTTTTCTCTTTCTCTGAGTCTTACCAAACCACACAAAAATTCAAAATAAATACATTCTTAAACAACATCTTACTTGGAAGAAGTTGTAGGTGATCACATGATCATAGCACAGTGGGCACCCAACTCATTGATCTATCGAGTCATACTTCAAATTGAAGCCCTGCCCCCACCATAACATACCTGAAACCTCACCCTTTAGATCTCCTTCTTTTTAGGCAGCCATCCTCACCAAAAACTCTATTTCACAATTCATGTGTCAGTCCCTAAATAGCATAAGCTAAACAAACATAATAGAAAATGACACTCTTAGGATCACATTTTCTTAGTGTTTCTGCTTGGCTTGCATTTTGAGGTGAAAGATCACGTTTGTCACTTTTTCCTTCATCCTTGCACACTCCTCATCATAGATGGTGTATTCCGGCTTCACTTGAGTGTGCCTGGCCCATATCACCATCATTCCTAGAATTCTGGGTTTGATTCCACATCAAATTTTAATTCACAACCACTTTTTCTCATCACTATTTCCATTTCACAGTAACCATCACCGATTTCCTCTGACCGCCATCGGTTAAACCCAACCGACATCGGTTCCAGGTCCTTTTTCTAACCTACTCAAAAGGATAGTTTCACTTCACTTTTTTCCACTTTCCACAGTCTCTGTCACTGTCATTTTTCCCATTAATGTTTTACACATCCCTAGATTTTTCATACTTGTCATATTTTGCCTTCTGCCTCGCTGTTTACTCACTATCTATTTTCTACAGTGACCGGCAGTGGTTACCCCTAACTGACGTCAGTTTTCCCTAACTGGCATCAGATAGCCTGTTTCACATTCCACCCACCATTTGTTACTTCATCCAATTTTTATCACCAGATTCACCTGTTCCTACTATTCTTTGTATCATTTATAGAGAAGTAGCCCCACATGATCAATATTGGTTTACATGAAGCTAACCCGAAGACAAGAAAATGCCCTCATGTTCCACTCTAATTGTCAACTTCTCCCACCTAGTCCTTCACCACCTATTTTATCACCAGCCATGGATCCTATCTAGCCTACTAATATCACTACTGGAGATGAGGATTTCACATGAATCCTTTACCAGAACCCTGCCGCCTTGCAGTTTTACCTCTCCCTATCGTCTACTCGAGATGCCTCAGGTCAGTTGATATATGGCATGCCCACATCTATCCCCTCAACTCTCGCACCCACTTTTGCATCAGCCCCATCTAGCTCCGTGCTACCCATATCCACCTTACCTTCAATCATTTTGTAGTTAGGTTCTATACCGGCCATGACTTTCGTGTCTGTTATCTCTGTGGCACCCATTACATCCACCATACCCTCGAAGATTACCCCAAAAACAACCTCATCCACCTCTCATGTCTCACACATACCTATAGCTACATTCCCACCTCTAGTGTCGGTGACCTCTACCCCATTTCAGAACATAGTTCTTTCCATTCCACAATCATTATCCCCTATTGCCACTAGGGTTACCATGACCCTTCCTCCCCCATATACATACTACCAATAACCACTTGTTTCAGCTATTATTCATTTTGGGTATGTACCCCCTATTTCATTACCTTCTTCTCCACCACCTTACATGGCAGCCCCATACACTGGAATGCCACACCCATTATATGTCCAAAACTAACCTCCTCACTCTATAGGAGGAATCCAATCATCACAACTCACCAATGACCTAATTGAATTGATGATGGAAAAGATGCGGAAACTAGAGGCATCGGTTTCCATCTCCTACAACAATCTCACTTACGATGAGATTTGCAACGAGCCTATTCACCTATCCATTCCCATCCATTCATACTCTGTGCATTGGGAAATGCCAAAATTCAACCGCTTTAATACCAAGGAAGACCCACAACAACATTTTCACTCATTCAAACATGGGTGTTATTTGATTGCTCATGATGATGCCTTGCTTTTGAGAACTTCTCCCATATCCCTCACTGGACCTGGATTAGATTGGTATAGTGGGTTACCCAAACACTCTATATTTTCATTCAATTAGGTAGCCTGAGATTTCCTAGATCATATCTCTAACAATATCGCCAAGAAATTTACCATGATTGATCTATATTCCACACATCAGTATGAGGATGAATCTATCGTAGATTTTGTCGCTCGCTGGCACATCCTGATCAATCAACTTACCTTCCAACTGCCACAAACTAAACTCATTGCGATTTTCACATGAGCTTTTGCTAGACATATCTCCCCAACCTTGTAAGTCCAAACCTTCTGAACATTTGATGAGGCATTCACTATGGCACAAAAGTTAGAGATATGGGCCATCAAAGAGAAGAAAATCCAATTATGAAATAATAATTCAGAATTCAAGTTGAATGAAACCTCTTCTTATTTTAAACCACAAACCAATTATTCCAAAACTAAGGGTACCACTAACGCAATGGTACTCAAGGCTGGCCTATCTCATCCATCAAATCAGGCTACACCCTCATCTAATCTATCACCTATACAAGATTTTTGATTTAGACAAGAGCAGTGAAAATATACCCCAATTGGGGAACCTTACTCTTCTATCTTAGAAAAGCTTATCAAAGCTGGAACCATCACCCTTCCACCCATAAAACCCCACATTGGTTTTGACCCTTCTCACTCCATGCCCGCATGGTATAAAGAGCATGATTTCTATAACTATCACCAAGTAAAGGGTCATAGTGATGGAAAATGCATAACTTTCAAGAATATTGTCCAAGAAATGCTTGAGAAAGGCAAGTTGACTGTGGATAATCCCAATGCCACCCCTAACCAAAATCTACAATTTTTTTTAAAAAACCATTTCCTAATCTTTCCCCTTCATCCAATCAAATCGGTGAGACATCCACTCACAATACTGATACCCATGAGGTTCACGCAATCTTTAACGAGGTACCTGTCACCTCTTAATTACCTCACATCCCTTCCATAAAGGAAATCCTAGCCTGAAATCCTCCTTCCACATTGGAACCAACCTTCGTTGTTTCTTCACCAATAGAGGAACACCTTTCATCTCCTTCATCACCTACAGAGGGGTCTTTCGCTAACATTGAGATCATCTCACCCCTAGCTTCTCCACTTCGAGAACCTTTACCTACCATACCTCCTCCACCCATAGAGGATATCCCATTACTTCCTCCACCCACAGAGGAGCACCTATTACCTCCTCCACCCACAGAGGAGCACCAATCCATTCCTCCACTTATAGAGGAACTACCATCATCTATTCCACCCATCATGGACTTGGTGGAGATACCTTTGCCTCTTGGAGAGAATTATCCATCAGCTACCTGACATCCAACAGACCTACTTTCAACTATCTTACCCACACAAGCTAAAGCTAGCCGATTCCCCATCTCTAATATGGATTTTACAAAAATTCCCATTATCTCCTCACCAACTCCACCCACAAACATGCCATTCTCATGTTTGGCCGATCACTTGGATTATGTGGATAGGGCTTTATTATGGGGATGCCTCTTACTCCATGTTTAACCACAGATGCAAAGATCCCTCGATGACACCTCCACTATCTACCCAAACACATTTCCACCCATCAAACCACATATAACCACTTTTGTCTCAACCCCTTCCATGATACCTATTAACACTCACACCACACCCTTACTAGTAACCTGACCTATATAAAAACCAAAACTCATACCCACAACATTTTCCTCCACCAAATGTATTACCACTTTAGGGGTCACCCCAATCACTAGCCTTACTCATCTTCCTATTAAATTGAATTTAGGTACATCCTCCAACGTCAATACCACACCTAATATGACACCCAAACCAAAGAAGAAAACTCATTAGCCTCAGACACCTACTACACCAATCACACCCACACTTGTCCCATCTGCCTTAAGACCTTAGATTCCCAACATGGTCAAGCACCCTTCACCCATCCATAAACAAATAACACAACCACCCATTCCTTCCTCACAAATATCTAACCTACCTAGGCACACAACACAACTCATACCCACACTTGTAGTCTCTTTAACACTAATACCTCCAATACCTTCAGCCATTGTTTCACTACCCACTACACTTTAGTCATTATCCCTCACAACCCAAGCACGACCTGCGTCATCTACCTTCATAGCACCCCCGTTATCCCTGTGGGTAACTCACCCTCTTCCTCCATCTACTTTTCCTTCTAGACCTCATAGATCCACATCACCTTTACCCAAGAAGGTTCAACCCAAAAACAAAACCCCACTACCCCACAACAAGGTAGTCGCAATAACCCCACACTCTCCTTCTCATCCATCTACTGTACCCCTACCCAAACAAACCCGACCGATACCTCAAACCACATCAGCACCTAAACCCATTGCTCGGCTTGTTCCTACTCTTCCAAAAACAATTCCCAAACAACCAACCACACCTACACCCAAACCCACATTCACTTCCCATTGTGATCCACTAGTAGGGTCCTATGCCAAAATGTTAACCAACCTCCTCGATACTTGGGTTATCACATTACCGCCATTCCAAACTTATGACCCCCTCAAACCCAAGTCAAAAGGGTTTGATGATACTCAAATTTATGCATACCATCATGTGCCAGGGAATGATGTGGAGAATTGCAAGGCCTTGAAAACTATCCTTATCTAATTGTGTCCACCCAAAACTAACTTTGATGACGACAACCTTCTTGACAAGGATCCTACTTCACTAACACCACCCTATTCAGCAACCACAACCTCCACCCTCACAGCTCCTAGAACCACACAAAAAAATTAGAAATTAACATGGTTCACATCAAATAACTCACCACGCCACCACCCAAATGTCACTATGCCAAACTGACCTCACAGGGATTTTCTCCTCCAGTAGGTTTTTTCCCTTTATGTCGTTATACCACTTACCCTACACCTTCTCCATTTGACAATTTCCCTCAAATCAACAAGGTACATGTCACTGCACATGCACAAAAGGGTAAAGAAAAGGTAGCTGACCCACCAACCAATCCTATACCGAACATAACATTTGTACCCATACCTAAAATAACTATCTACGGCCCCATATACCCCATTTCTAATGGTATCACACATCACACCATGCTCAAATAATTACACCAATCTCCCCTCAAAATTTCCTTATATGACCTCATCCAAACTTTAGAATCCCATCATCAAGCCCTCATAGAGGTTCTTCAATCTATCGAGGTTTTACCCAATGACCCTAAACCCATAGCCTCCATTATCACACCCCATCATGTAGCCTCTCTCACCAAATTACCACCTTCATCCTCACCTCACCTTGTTCACCAAGTGGCCTCCCTCAGCTTCTCAGAGGCAGAGATCACGCCATACCAAAATGATGACTTCAACCCAACCCTCTTCATCTCTATCCACATTGATGACATATAGGTACACCATGTGATGATTGATGGAGGTGCTAGCATTAACATCATTTCATCCCATGCATTTTCTCAAATGCACATACCTGATAATTGCATGCATAAACATCTGGTCATATTTTGTTCATTTAATGATGCTATCATCTCCACACTAGGCACTGTTATCCTTCACGTTCGTGTGGGCCCTTGTACTATTCTAGAATTGTTTTATGTTTTGGATGGAGAATTCCAATATAACTTTTTGGTTGGTAGACCTTGGATCCATGTCATGGATTGTGTTCCTTCCTATTTTGTAAATTTTGAACACGAAGGGCACACTTGTACCATTCCATCTGATCCATCACCTTTCAAAACATGTAACATGATTTATCGAACGAATGATGTTCTCATACTTGTCAAACCATCTACCTCTGCAACCACTACCACTTCACCTACACCTCCACCTACCAGTATAGCCAGTGCTTTCACTGTACATACCTCCCCCATTCGTACCACTACTATAACCTCCATGGCTGACCCATTAGCTACCCAATCCATTAACCCCACCTCCACATCGACCTATGACACATCATCTATACAAGCTACCCACATACCAGCCATTGATCCCTTAGAATGTGTTTTTCAACGCTTCACTTTGAGGGAGTACCGCCTATATAGTGCCAACACATTCCTTACTCCACACGAGTATGGAAGCCTTCACCAACACCCTAGCTATGATCACCATATAGGAGAATGCCTCCTTTATGGTCCTCCTCATCTTCATACTAGTCTCACATATGGGGGAATTGATACTACCACTTACACACCTGAACCACCATCACAACCCCGCCCATTTTTGACTGACTACCAATCACTTACCAATTGCCTTTTTTCCCACACCTTCCTACACTGTTGTGCATGGAGGGGTTTTGGTTTTGGATTTTATGAGCAAGGCTGCCATACCATTATTCCATGTACCACCCTCAAAGATAATAACCGTAGTGGTATTGGCTTCGTTGACACTTCTACCAAACAGGCCCACATTGAACTCATTGAGGATCCTAGCCCTTCTCCACCTTAATCACCACCCTCACCGACGGAGTCAATGGATCCTGAATCTATCCCTCCTAACTTTTTCTTTTCATAAACACATTTCCTTGGGGCTGTTGACTTATCGACACGAAGGCAAGGCCCCTTCCACTCTCCCATTCCTGTATCTTGAGATGATCAATGAAGACACACCTATAATTAATGTCATTCAATGTCAAGATGATGAATCCATACTCATCTACCTTAGTGTAGAAGAATCATATATTCATTAGTCGTCACCCTCTGAGATGTAAACCATGTTGAATGAATCGACTATTGAGATCAATAGTCATACTCAGGATGACCCACACATCCTAAAGATCAAACAATCTTTAGATGTTGCTGAACAGGAAGCCATCACTTCTTTTCTCTGAGATAATAACCATGCTTTCACTTGGTCTTACACATACATGCCCAGTATTGACCCCACCATAGTGATCCATAATATTGTAACCATTCCTGATGCCAAACCTATCAAACAAAAGATGAGGAAAATGCATCCTCGCATTGATCTTCTCGTCAAATAAGAACTTTAGTGCCTTCTTTGTATTCCTTCATCTTACCCATTGATTATCCTCATTGAATTTCTAACGTTTTCCCTGTTATCAAAGCAACAAGGGAACTCCACATTTGCACATACTTCCATGACCTCAACCTCGCCGGCCTAAAGGATGAATTTCCCTTGCTTGGTATTGATCAACTGGTTGACCTTACCACTGGTCACGAGATGCTCTCACTCATGGATGGTTTCTCTTTTTATAACCAAATTTTTGTTACCCCAGAAGATCAACACAAGACAACATTCATTACCCCTTAGGGAACCTTTTTCTATCGAGTCATGCCTTTTGGCCTTAAAATTGTTGGTGCTATATATCAGCATGCTATGACTTACATCTTCCATGATATCATGCATCACATATTGGAAGTTTATGTGGATGATCTCTTGGCCAAATCTAAATGTCGTGCTGAGCACCTCGCCGTCCTCCAAACCATCTTTGACCACCTCATTAAATATTGTGTCCACTTTCAACCTAAAAGGTGCATCTTCATGGTTCTCTCAGGAAAACTCCTAGGATTTATTCTTTCCCTCCGTGGTATATGAGTTGACCTTTCTAAAGTCAAGGCCATTCTAGAAATGCCTCTGTCCACCAACCTTAAAAAACTCCATAGCTTGCAAGCTAAATTGCAGTCCATTCACCGTTTCATTTCACAACTATCTGATCAGTGTCAACCATGTCATCATCTGCTTAGGAAAGATGTCTCCTTTAAATGGGATGATGACTATCACAAATATTTTGAGGCCATAAAAGAATACCTCTTCTAACCACCCATACTTATTCCACCTAAAGACAATCAACCTTTTTACCTATAAATATCATCTACTGATCATTCCTTGTGAGCCATGCTCACTCATCATGATGAACAACACAGGGAGTAGGTGGTTTATTACATAAGCCGTACTCTCTTAGACTATGAAACCCGATACAACCATCCCGAATTTTTTTTCCTAGCTTTAGTTTTCATTGCCACCAAACTCCGCCATTACCTACTCAACAACAAAACTTATGTTGTGACCAACACTAGTCCTTTACACTTCATGTATGCCAAACCTTATCAAAATCAGTGCGCCATGCGATGGCTTATGCTTTTAGCTGACCTTGACCTCAAATTTAATCACAAAAAGTCCATTAAGGGCCAAGCTATAGCTAACCAATTGGCCAATGCACCTATTGTCGGGGACCAACCCTCTAATTTTGACTTTCCTAATGAATCCATTGCTACCCTTTCCCTGGATGAACCCCCTTACCAAATGAAATTTTTCTTCAACGGTTCCAAGTGTCAGTGTGGGGGTGGGGCTAGTGTTATCCTCATTCCTCTAGATGGAGAAACCCATGCCTTTGTGTTTCAAACTAGACTTTGAATGCACCAACAATATTTCCGAGTATGAAGCGCTCATACTAGGCTCTCCAGACCGCCTATGCCCTAGATGTAAAATCAATCCACATCTTTGGTGATTCACAATTGGTCATAAACCAAGTTAACGGTATGTACCAATGTCGTAACGAGATACTTCAAAAGTATAAACATCATGTAGACATACTTTTGAGCACCTTTGATTGTTACACCCTTCAAACCATCCCATGTTCAACCAACAAATTTGCACATACCCATGGCTTTCTTAGCTTCCCAAATACCCGCTTCCCCTACCGATTCCAAAATATTTGTCACTGTACAACACCTCCATTCACCTTCTTATTTACCTCATGATGTTTACTCAATTGGAAATGACACCGCTAACCTAAGTGACCTTTGGTATAAACAATACTCGGACTTTACCTTTCCCTCTCCATCTTACGTCCTGATCTCACTTGTAACAGACAACGCGCCTTCCTTAAAAAGTTCTCCCATTTCGATTATCCTAGGGGGACTCTTCTATAAGCATGTGACTTTGATGGTATTCTCTTATAATGCCTCACAAGTTTTGAAATTCCTTATACCATTAAGGAAGTTCATGATGGTCACTATGTAGATGTCACTTTAGTATTGCCTTGTTGTTGTTAAGCATATTCTTTTCCTAGGGTACTGTAATGGCTGACCCTTAACCATGATTGTTGTGACTATGTCAAACGTTGTGTGAAATGTCAACAAAATTCTCAACCTTTATCATATACCTAGTCATGCCTTACATGTCACTTGTGACCTTTGGCCCTTCTCTCAATGGGGTTTGGATCTTGTTGAGAGAAATCAATTCTCATTCTTCCCAACGTCCATCAGTGGATCATAACCACTACTGAATACTACACAATATGTGTGGAAGCCATACCACTCATCTCCATGAAAGCTGAGAAAATATGTGAGTTCATTAACCATCACATCATTTGCTAACTTTGGTGTCACTCATCGCCTCATCACTGACAATGAAAAATAATTTAAAAAAAAAAACACTACAAAAACTTTGCGACGCCTTTGGCATTCAGCGTAGTTTCTCCTCACCTTATTACCCACAAACCAATGGCCAAGCCGAATCCACTAATAAAACCCTCAGAAAAAAATATCATTAAAGTAGTTGACGATACTAGGAAGGATTGGCATACGCACATTCCTTTTGCTCTATGGGTATGCACCACACTAATATTCACACTTCCACTACAGCCTACACCCTTTTCACTGGTCTACGGTACACCGAGGCTATTCTTCCTCTGAAATTACTAGATCCCCTCACTTCACATTTCTCTCCATGACATGCTTAGTGATGATGAATTTTGTCAAGGACTGCTTAGCACAACTCGAGTTGTTAGACGAACGTCATATTAACACTCTAGATCATCTTCAAGTTTACCAACAATGTATCAAACGTGCTTATGAAAAACGTGTTCATGAATAAACCTTCCAAGTTGGTGACCTTGTTTTGAAAGAAAATCAACATGTAACCAAAGAAGAAAAAATTAAATGGGGAAAATTCACTCCTAATTGGCTTGGACCATACATCGTAGCTCATACCTATGGATTGAGTGCCTATCATTTGTCCTCGCTTTGAGGGTAAACCCAAACCTAAGCCCCTTAATGCATCGCATCTTTGACCATTCTATTGTTGACTTGTTGTCCCACCTCAGCTTTTATCTCTCTCCACAGGCTCGTCTCTTGAGAACTATCCCCTCCATCCACCTCCCTAACAATTAAACAAGAATCATGTGAGTATCTGTCACTTGTTATCTTCTTTTGAATATGTGTACCGCGACACTGCACATAGCATGATTCTCATGGATTCTTTTCATCTGCCTTTAGATGAGATCCCATTGTTGTTTCACCTCACCTTTTGAACAAGAGTGCTATCCTTCACCTTTGTCTTGTCCCTGATTTCAAAGACCTTCAATGGGACCAAACTCCTTGAGTTAAACTTCTAATAAATAAGATGATTCCATCAAAAGTACATCTTCCTCTCAACCCAATTGCTACTATAAATAGACTACTCCCTCAAAGGACAGCTATGTGAAGCTTCGAAACAGAGAGAGAAATCGAAGCTTCCCACATCGATCAGCTTCACGAAGACCTCAAGGAGTACCATATTATTTATCCCATATAGACTTCATGCATCGATCAATCTATCAAAACAAAAATAACTTTTTAGTTATGGACTTACCCATTATTACCTCAGACCTCTTTCCCAAAAGACTTATCACTCCAAACATATAAAATTAACTACCTTTCACCCACCTTACTATTTCCACTCTCATTTCCTAACTCGCGTTAAGGGACATCTTGGAATTTTGACATTTGGTGATCCTGTGACAACTTTCACTGTAGAACATTTAATCGTGTAATGCATTTCGGGATCTTGTGTTCATCACCCCCTTTCAAGGTATGATCTACTCGGTATGACTCCTACCCAATCAGGTGGCTTTATTGCCCCCTCTCTTATATTTTAAACCATCATTTGTTTACATTTTTATTACCTTATATGGGACTTGGTCCTCAACTGCTTACCTTTGGGGGTCACTCATCCCCTTTCGCCATAATCAACTTCACCTGCATCATTTTACCTATAATCTACCCCCACCTATTAAATCCAAGCCCACAACATGCCCAAAAACCTACCAACTCATTCTCATATTCTTCCCTTAGCTCATGGGAGAACTACATTGGCCTGAGGTTCCCTTTTTACCAGGACTATGTAGGCAGCACTTCTGAGGGCATGGGACCCTTAGAAGATTAGCTCATCCACTCTCTACTGTAAAAAATTCATCAACCATGCCTAACTCACCATTTACCCCACATTTCACTTAGTTCCCCTTTTCTAACAAAATTGGAAATTAAGCCACATACATAACAAGTTGTTTACCATAGCATACATTTATTAAACCTACCATCTCTATATCATCACTATGCATAGATTATACAACATTTCACATATGACCCATAGTATCATTAATTGCAAACCATAATGAATCATGCCTAAACCAACCTGACTCATCCATGCCTGAACCAACCTAACTTATCCATGCCTAAACCAACCTGACTCGATCCATGCCTAATCAAACCTAACTCGTATCCATGCCTAAATACCAACCTAACTCGATTCATGCCTAAACCAAACATGACTTGATTACATGCTTATAACCTGACTCGATCCATGGCTATAACCTACCTTGATCCATACCTAAACCAACTTGGCTCGATCCATACCCAAACTGACATGACTCGATCCATGCCTAAAATTGGCCTGACTCAATCCATGCCTAAAACTTAACCTGACTCGATCCATGCCTAAACTGACCTGACTCAATCCATGCCTAAACCGACTTGACTCCATCATGTCTAACTCAACTAATCCATTCATATCATAACTGAAAGTAAAATAAAATAAACATCACAACACATAATCATTTGAACCTCATATGTCTCGTCATATAAATACCTGTGTATCAAAATAATGTACAATCATCTCAAAAAAAACATGTTTCTCTCATAAATCGTCGACTCGTAGGCCACTATCCAATACAAAAATATCTTTGGCTCGCAGGCCGATATCCATGTACAAAAAAATCATAATAAATAAAAAATCTCTTCGGCACACAGGCTGGTCTCATATATAATCCATACAAAAATAACTCGGCACACAAGACGAGTCCATAGAAAATCAATCACCTCCCCATATGATCTTAGGGAATGCTCCCTATGACTCTGTCTCTCCTGATCTCCTCTACCGCACCTCTTTGGTGCCTGATACCTACATCACCTCCTGCTGACGGCCCCTCACCTGGGGTTGGCCTCTACACACTACTGGCCTTACCACGACACTGTCTCTGGGCTTTCCAGTCCCCTGTACTCTACACACTATGAGTGTAGGATATAGTCCTCTCACCGGAGGCCTGGTACTCTACTCTGTACTCGGCATAGGAGGTCACGTCTAGCCCAATAGCTAACAAATGATCCTGATAATATCATGTCTCTGCTAGGGAATCCCTGAATCTGACCATGGGTCACTATGTCTATGGGGGGTACCATGGGTATCCCTTCCTGTGTGGATGCTTGTACCACGATACCCTGTCCTAGAATTTTCCCTATGCCCTGTGTCGGTACCATGGCCTGACTCGGCTTTGGGAGCTATGCATGTGACTGAATCTAGGCCTACAGAGTAGTAATCTACACCTGCACTACTGATAGCTAGCTCTCTAGACCCGTAACCTCTCCCTGTGCTATGGCCAACTAGCCATGTAAGTCATGTACCTACACCTATAGGGCTACTATCTTCTCTCCCCCTCTGCCTACCTTCTCTCCATCTCCATCTCCCCCTGCCTCTGCCTATGTAGGTACCTATCGCTTACCCTACATAAGCCTATAGCATCACTATCTAGGCCTATAATGTGGCAACTTGTGCCTTCTGTACTTGTCAGCTACCCCTGCATAATCCTGAGCTACATCACCAAGGTAGCCACCTGCCCTTGTAGGGCATCCCATCTATACTGTAATGGTGGCTAAGTCTAGCTGCCCTGGCCTTGGCGGTATAGACTCTCAGTCTGTGCTGCCCACCATTGCCTATATCTGTCTGCCACTCTGGCATCATTAATCTCTGAATCCACTACCTTCTCCTCCTATCCAGTTGGCATAGTGGGTCGCATGGTGGAAACATAGGTCTCTCCACATCATCTCTCCTGTACTGCGGGAATGGAGGCAGTACATCCTGGACTAACCCAAACCTAGCACCTAACCTGCTATATAGGTATCCACTCATGCTCTCCCGCTCTCCTCCCCTCTATCCACAGATATAGGTGTAGTCCATCTACCTCCATTGCCATCTGTCTATATGCGGGGAAGCCCTCATAAGGCCTCTAAACAATGTCAACCCCATAAAAACCCCTCCAACAACCTCCTATAGTAAGCTACATCATGAGTATCTCTGGCACCTCAGGCCTTTCCAACATGGCCGGTACCCACCGCATGTACCCAACTCTCAAAACTCTCCATGGGAATGCATCTATTCATGGCAATCCCCACTGGTCAACCACAAGCAATGTGCTCGTAAGCCCAGTAATGCAGTAGTTACAGTGCAACAGATGTTGAACCTCCACAGTCACCCATAGGCCCATAGCTCTCTACATACCTGCATCAGCAATGCAGGTGTCAATGCAAACCGTGTCTGTTATCTCACCATGTCATGAAGGAATCCCCATCAGTGACCTTGGGAATCTCCCTCCCTCTACATCCGGAAATGCAAAGTAGCACACTACCTCCATCAAAAGTATAACTAACCTCGTCTCCTTTGGATGAGCTCTATACATCGCTCCATAGCTCATGCTAATGCTATGTAACATGTCAGGTCTGCTACACCCTCACAAAAAATGGGTGCTAGTAGCTCCTTAGACGCCTCTGAGGAGATATAATAAACTTGGGCCCTCAATATGGGCAATAGCATAGGATCCTGTAGACATGTCCTCCAGGGTGATCGTCATTTCACCCGTCGGCATATGGAAGGTGTTGGGTGCACTGAGTCCCATCTATCAATGAGGGAAACCCATCAGATTCATCTCCCAGACTACATGCTAGCTAGTGCTTCACACCCTATCAACCCCAACTCTACAACATGTTTCCACTCCTCCCAGTGTCATGCTTACCCGTACTATCACTAATAATGGCGGCACCCAGGCCCTCATCCGCATCTCATCTCAGGTCTGCATCCCACGTAAGATCAATGTATTAGTAAAACCTTCCCAACTTATGCTATTTCACCCCACATCCTGACCTAATCTCTTTCCCCACCCCCCATACCTATTGCCCTTATCGCTAATCTATCCTACTCAAACCCATCTACCCTACCTATTTACCCTAACCCCTCACCACAAACCTACCCAAACCCATCCACCCCAAACTATCTACCCTACCCCTCACCTAAGCTACCCTAAACCCTTCCCGTATCCCCTAACCCTTTCCCATCTCACCTAATCCTTACCCACCTACCCTATTTTCCCACCATGCCCTTACTCTATTCCCTTTTTTGTGCAAACTTAACCTTCAGTTGATCGACCCCAGTTATCCCTTGACCGAGCATGGTCTCCACTTGACCATCATTGGTCACTGTTCTTGTGACCAATATTGGTAACTACCCACTGACTTCGGCCACAAGCTAACCAACGTCGATCACTATCGGGCCGCCTGCCATGATTTCCTAACCCCCTTTTCCACACCCTAATCCTCCTACCCACCCAAATTCCCCTTTGCACCCCTAATTATTCCTATAATCCTCCTCTTCACCTACCCCCTACCCTTCCTTATTCCCATTTCCCACTATTTTTCCCATGTTCTACAATTCTTCCCCTCCCAAACCCCGATTTTTCATAATTTTCTATATGTTTTATCAAATTAACTAAAAAAATCCATAACAAAGGTTGCAAACCTACCTGATCTTGACTGCCGCCGTTGTGGTACAACCATCAGCCTTCATGTCACTCCTCCCGATCCCTCTCTAGCCTCCACCATCAAAGAATGACCACTGAATCTCCACACCAATCACCTCACTCGAGTAGATCCTGTGACCCCAACTCTCACTCAATCAAACCCGACCTACGTGGCTTGCTAACAAAACTCTTAGATGTCCTTGTTTGTCGTTTTCCTCTTTTTCTCTTCTTCTTGTCCTTTTCTCCTTTTCACAAATACCAAATGAATTTTCAAAACGCGGGGTTTTCACCTTTTATCGCCTACCCAACTCAACTCGACGTCGGTTCACACTTGACCAATGTCTAGTCTGATGCCCTAGCCAACCACCATCGGTTCCTCTCCACTGTCATCGGTTCTTACTGACTGTTGTCGATTACCTTGCATAATCATTTCCCTCACATTGACTTCATTTTCCTTACCTCCTCTATATTTTTCCTCCCCTACACCTACCTGGACCACTTTACCTTCACCCTCTGGCCCTCCACCTTCTTCAACCTCACCTCATCCACTTTTGAAGCCTCATTATTTTACCCATACCTCAGCCCTAACCATGTTGTGACCTATCCACCTAGACCCAAAAAACTATTTGTGACCTTTGAACCAATGTGCTTGCTATACCTTACATGACACTGTTTCTCGTGTTGTTTGACCTCGTGCCCTTCACCTTACCCATTGTTGTGCTATGTCTAGCCTGACCCTACCTTTGGTGCTAATGGAACATACATAAACATTCCTGCACCTAACCTACATTGTTTTTCCTGACCTTATCATATACCGTGGATACCGGATTCACTTCCACCTTTTTTGGATAAACCTATCAACCTTAGACAATGTAGAGTTTGTCTGCTCTTCAACCTGGTAGCGTGTTGTAGTTTATACGTGTGTGTGTGCATTTGATTGTTATTACCTGTGATCTTGACCCATTACCTATATTTCCTGAGTAGAAATTTCACCATTTTCCCCTGCACTCACATGCCTTTTCCTCACATTTACCTTTTATCAAACCACTCACCACTTCAGCTTGTTGCCTCGTCAGTTCCTGATTTGAGGGGGATCACCTTCACCCTCACATGGGGCAACCACATCTTATTTTTTTTAGCATCACTTACCAATACAAGTTACACAACAAAAAGGGGGAAAATGTAGACACTAAAATTAGGGTCACAGTCCCCCTTCGTCCCTCGACATATAATCCCCCCTTTATTACATTTACCTAGCCATGACCCCCTCTACCCCACTAATACTAATTTAATTAATTTAATTAAATTAATGCTTTATCCTCATTATATTTATTATTTAAATATCTTATTTAAATAATATATACACATATAGTTCACTTAGACTCCTCACCAATCTAACTCAACCTAAGACCTATTCTTAGCAAGTTCAAATAACTAATTAAGACTTACCCAAACCCTAAAAATCAATGCCTAAATTCCGTCTAACCACATTCCCACATGCTCACAAGAGGCTCAAAGTCTAATCCATGGGATAATGACATGAGATCCAAGTAAATCAAGAGGATTTCCCTAGTTTAGTAAACCTAGGAAATCCCACTTTGACCGATGTCAGTTACCCCTAACCATTTCCGGTTAAGCCGGACTGCCATCGGTTACCCCTTTTAACTGAAAACAACCTTATTCTCAAGGTTGGAACTTGGAACTTGGAACTTGGAAAACATTGGGAGAAAGTTAACAAGCAAGAACACATCTCATAGAGAGAACACATCTTCAGAGAGAAAATTCTAGCGAGAACGCACATCCAAGGAAGGAGATTGAGGATCTTCTCCTGCATAGCCATCCCAACCACATTTTGATCTATCTAAGAAAAGAGGAGTGTGCATGCAGCCCATGCATAAGATTTTCTTCAGTTGGTGATCAATTACAGCCTTCAAACCCATCATCATCACCTCCATCCTTCACACATAGACCTTTAGGAACAAAATCCAAGTACAACAACATACTTTCCTAGTTATTTCATTTCATCATTATTTTATCATCGATTGTTTATCTTGCTCCCTATTGACCTTCTATAACATTTTCACCTCCATAGACCCATCAAAAACTCGTAAAATCCTACTCCAGTCACCCATTACCTCATACCGACCAACCAAAATCCTTTGTGGAATCACAAAGGAGACCAAAACCCTGTTCTATGACATTTCCAGATCTCACAGTAACTGGTGCCAGTTATACCTAACTGTGGTCAGTCACCCATGACCGATGCTAGTCTATGTGCTTGCCCACACAAAATTAAACAGAGACGTACCCACATAATTTTACCTCAACCTCACTCACCTGTGACCTACCCGAGACCTTTATCAGACCTGCAGAGACCTAGAACCTATCACTTGACCTTGGATTCTATTCTATCTTGGCATGTTAGATAAGATCTATTTCTTATTGTGTTTTTAAGTGAGATACCTAAATCATTTTAAAATAACAATATGATTTACCTTGTTTTCAGTACTAATTTGTTTTAAAAATTGGACTGATAGCCATCTAGGAAGTACCATGCTTCCCAGATCTATCTCACGCTAGGTAGTTCACTGCCCATATTGTTTAATTCTTTTTGGTGATCTTTCTTTCATTACAGGTAGTTCCTCCTAGCCAAAAGGAATATCTCACGGTCAGCTGTGGATTCAGAAGTCATATGCGTGCAACAACCCATCGAATTACATTTGAATAGGTATTCCTCCTACGCCCGTTACCGTATCTATTTCATCAACAATTCAAAGAAACAATCTAAGAAAAAGGTGAAACAATAATATCCCCACATACAGTTCACATAGACACCTCACCAAGCCAACTCACCCTAATACTTATTCTTAGCAAGTTCCCATAACTAACTAAGACTTACCCAAACCCTAAAAATCAATGCATACATTCCCTCTAACCACATTCCCGCATGCTCATAAGAAGCTCCAAGTATAATCCATGGGATAATGACACGAGATCCAAGGAAATAAGGAGGATCTCCCTAGTTTAGTAAACCTAGTAAATCCTTCCTTGACCGATGTCGGTTACCCCTAACTATCGCCGGTTAAGCGGGACCGACATCCGTTACCACTTTTAAGCCCAAAAAAACTTATTCTCAAGGTTGGAAGCAAGTTGGATAACTTTTGGGAGAAATTTGACGAGCAAGAACACATCTCAGAGAGATAACACATCTTCAGAGAGCCAATTCCAGTGAAAACTCACATTCAGGTACAGAGATTGAGCATCTTCTTCTACATAGCCATCCCAACCATGATCTGATCTATCCAAGCAAAGAGGAGTGTACATGCAGCACATTCAGAGGCTTTTCTTCAATTGGTGATCACTTGTAACCTTCAAACCCATCATCATCACCTCCATCCCTCACACACAGACACTCAAAAATGAAATCCAAGTAAGTACAACATCATACTTTCCTGGTTATTTCATTTCATCATCATTTTATCATCCATTGTTTATCTTGCTCCCTATTGACCTTTTACACATTTTCACCTCCATATACCCATTGAAACCCCATAAAATCCTACTCCAGTCACCCAATACCTCATCCTAACCAACCAAATTCCTTTGTGCAATCACAAAGGAGAGACCCTAGCTTGTTCTGTAACATTTGTAGATCTGACAATAACTAGTACAGGTTACACCTAACTGCCATCAGCCACCCCTGACCAACACTGGTCTCTATGTTTTCCCACACAGCCCCTAACAGAGACCTACCCACCTAATTTTATCTCACCCCCTTTCACCTTTGATCTACCCGAGACCTTTATCAGACCTACAGAGACCCAAAACCAATCATTTGACCTTTGGATTCTATTCTAGCTTAGCTTGTTAGATTAGATCTATTTCTTATTGTGTTTTTAAGTGAGATACCTAAATAATTTTAAAATAACAATAGGATTTACTTTTTTTACAAAATTGAATTGTTTAAAAAATGGACTGACAACCATCTAGGAAGTATCACACTTCTAGGATCTAGCATATGCTAGGAATTTCACTGCCCATATTGTTTAATTCCTTTTAGTGGTCTTGTTTTCATTACAGGTAGTTCCTCCTAGCCAAAAGGAAGCTCTCATGACAAGTTGTGGATTTTGGAAGTCATAGATGCATAACAACCCATCAACTGACATTTGAATAGGTATTCCTTCTATGGTCGTTACCCTATCTGTTTCGTCAACACTTCAAAGAAACAATCTAAGAAAAAGGTGAAACATTTTGGCATGCCCGGTGGGACCCATCCGTGGTTCCTTGCATTTCATTCATTCCTAGGAATTTTTTTTGTGTTTGTTTCCCTTCTAAAAATCATACACACTAATTTTTTTCTTTGGTAATCCACCTCGTCTTTCTATTTTCTCTAAAGGAAACTTTTCTTTTGGTGTAATTAAAAGGAATCATTTCTTCATGTTTTTTGCATTGTAGTGAAAGAGCATCCCTCTTCCTCTTCATCTTATTGTGTCATCCAATTTCACATTTTCAATTTGGATTAAAAAACAAGTGCATTCAATTCTAATTTATTGCATTAGCTCACATTAATTGAGGGCAACATGTACAGTGGAAGTCATGACCAGCTGATGGTTGACAAACTAATCATAGAAAAGCACTTCTATCCTTTTCTCTTTCTCTGAGTCTTACCAAACCACACAAAAATTTAAAATACATACATTCTTAAACAACATCCTACCTAGAAGAAGGTGTAGGTTATCACATGATCATGACATAGTGGGCACCCAGCTCATTGCTCTGTCGAGTCATACTTCAGAGTGAAGCCCGCCCCCACCATAACATACTTGAAACCACACCTTTTAGATCTCCTTCTTTGTAGGAAGAAATCCTCACAAAAAACTCTATTTCACAATTCATGTGTCAGTCCTTAAATAGCATAAACTAAACAAACATAATAGAAAAGGCACTCCTAGGATCACATTTTCTTAGTGTTTTTGCTTGGCTTGCGTTTTGAGGTAAGAGATCACGTTCTTCACTTTTTTGTTCATCCTTGCATGCTCCTCATCATTGCTAGTGTATTCTAGCTTCACCTGAGTGTGCCTGGGCCATATCATCAATCATTCCCAGAATTTTGGGTCTGATTCTACATCAGATTTTAATTCACAACCGCTTTCTTTCATCACTATTTCAATTTCATAGTAACTGTTATCGGTTACCTATGATTGCCATCAGTTATACCAAACCGACGTTGGTTCCAAGTCCGTTTGCTAACCTACTCAAAAGGACATTTTTTACTTCACTTTCTTCCACTATTCATAGTCCCTGTCGCTATCATCATTCCCATTGACGTTGTAAACATCATCAGATTTGGCATAACTGTCAGATTTTACCTTCTACTTGGGTTTTCACTCACTTTCCATCTTCAATAGTAACCGGTAGCGGTTACCCCTGACCAACATCAATTTTCCCTAACCAGCATCGGTTATCCTATTTCACATTCCATCCACCAGTTGGTACTTCATCCACTTTTATCACCAGATTAACCGGTTCTTGTTGTTCTCTGTATCATTTACAGAGAAGCATCCCTATCTGATTAGTAATGGTTCACATGGTGCTGACCTAAAGACAAGAAAGTTCCCTCGTATTCCATGCCATTTGTCAACCACTCCCACCTAGTTCTTCACCGCCTTCTATTTTATCACTAGCCATGGATCCCATCTAACCTACTACTATCACTATCAGAGATGAGGAGTTTGCATGACTCCTTGACCAGAACCCTGTCACCTTATAGTTTTATCTTTCCTACTCATCCACTCGAGACGCCTTCGGTTAGTTGATATACGACATGCCCATATCTATCCCCCTGACCCTCACATCCACTTCCACATCGGCTTCATCCAGCTCCGTGCTGCCCACATCCACCTTACCCCCAATCGTTCTGTAGTTAGGTTCTATACCTACTATGACAGCCACATCTGTTACCTCTGTGGCACCCATTAAATCCACCGTACCCTCGATGAATACCCTGCACACAACCTCATCCACCCCTAATGTCTCATACATACATGTAGCTACATTCCCACAACCAGTGTTAGTGACCCCTACCCCATTTCAGAACATGGTTCTTTTTATTCCACAATCATTAGCCCCTATTGCCACTAGGGTTACCACGACCCTTCCACCCCCATATACATACTACCAACAACATCCTGTTTCATCCATTATTCATTCTGGGTACGTACCCCCTATTTAACTACCTTATTCTCCACAACCCTATGTGGCATCCCCATACACTAGAGTGCCACCCCTATTATACGTACAAACCAACCGTTCTCATGCGTATGAGGCATCCCATCATCACAACCCACCAATGACCTATAAATTTTGGTGTAATTAAAAGGGAATCTTTCTTCATGTTTTTGCAGTTGTAGTGAAAGAGCATCCCTTTCCTTTCATATTATGTTCACATTTCACATTTTCAATTTGGATAAAAAAACAAGTGCATCAATTCTAATTTATTGCAGTAGCTCACATTAATGAGGGCAACAGTTAAGTGGGAAGGCAGGACCAGCTGATGGTTGACAACTAATCATAGAAAAGCACTTCTAGCCTGTCTCTTTCTCTGAGGTCTTACCAAACCACACAAAAAATGTAAAATACATACATTGCTTAAACAACATCCTACCTAAAGAAGGTGTAGGTTATCACATGATCATGACATAGTGGGCACCCAGATCATTGCTCTGTCGAGTCATACTCAGAGTGAAGCCCGCCCCCACAATAACTACTTGAAACCACACCTTTAGATCTCTTCTGGTAGGAAGAATCCTCACAAAAAAATCATTTCACATTCTTGTCGTCCTTAAATAGCATAAAACTAAACAAACATACTAGAAAAGGCCACTCCTAGGACACATTTTTCTTAGTGTTTTGCTTGGCTTGCGTTTTGAGGTAGAGATCACGTCTTCACTTTTTTGTTCTTCCTGCATGCTCCTCATCATTGCCCTAGTGTATTCTAGCTTCACCTGAGGTGTGCCTGGGCTATCATAAATCATTCCCAGAATTTTGGGTCTGATTCTACATCAGATTTTAATTACAAACCAGCTTTCTTTTAACTATTCAAGTTCATAGTAACTGTTAGCGTTACCTATGATTGCCATCAGTTCTACAAAACCGCGTTGAGTTCCAAGTCGTTGGCTAACCTACTCAAAAGGAAATGTTACTTCACTTTCTTCCCACTATTCATAGTCCCTGTCGTATCATCATTTCCCATTTGGACGTTGTAAACATCATCAGATGTGGATAACTGTCAGATTTTACCTTCTAATTGGGTTTACTCACTTTCCATATTCATAGTAACCGGTAGCGGTTTACCCCTGACCAACATAAGTTCCCTAACCAGCATCGTTATCCTATTCACATTCCATCCACCAGTTGGTATTCATCCACTTTATCACCAGATTAAGGTCTTGTGTTCTCTGTATCATTTCAGAGAAGCATTTCCCTATCGTTGATTAGTAATGGTTCACATGGGGCCTGACCCTAAAGGACAAGAAAGTTCCTCGTTTATTCCCATGCCATTGTCAACCACTCCCACCAGTTCTTCACCGCCTTCTATTTTATCATAGCATGGGATCCCATCTAACCTACTACTATCACTATCAGAGAGGAGGAGTTGCAGGACTCCTTGACCAGAACCCTTCACCTTATAGTTTTATTCTTTCCTACTTCATCCACCTCGAGACGACTCTCGGTTAGTGATATACGACATGCCCATTCTTCCCCCTGACCCTACATCCACTTCCACCATCGGCTTCATCCCGCTCCGTGCCTGACCACATCACCGTACCCCAAATCGTTATGTAGTGAGGTTCTATACCTACTATGACAGGCCAAATCGGTTACCTCTGGGGCAACCCATTAAATCCACCGACCCTCGATGAAATACCTGCACACAACATATCCACCCCTAAGCGCATACATACATGTAGCTACTTCCCACAACCAGTGTTAGTGACCCCTACCCCCAGTTCAGGAACATGGTTCTTTTTAGATCCACAATCATAGCCCCTATGGCCAATAGGGTTACCACGACCCTTCCACCCCCATACTACATACTACCAACAAACATCTGTTTCATCCACTATGCATTAGATTGTAGACAACATTAACATATGACCCATAGTATCATTCATTGCCAAAATAATGAATCATAACTAAACCTACTTTCAACTCAACCTCGCATATAACATGACTCAATCCATGCCTATAACCTGACTCAATCCATGCCTATAACTTGACTCGACCCATGCCTAAAATGACCTAACTCCATTATTCCTAACTCACCTAATTTCCATCCATATCAAAGTAACATATCCATATCTCATCTAACACAAGCCATACATCCAATATCTCATAAACATATTAACACATCACAAAACACCATGAATCTCATAAATCAATAAATTTATATCTCAAAATACATGCCTATCTCATCATGGCCATCATCTCAAAAATGTCAGCACATAGGCCGATATACAATACAAAATGTCATCGACATGCAGGTCAGTCTCATATATACAAAAAGAATGACTCGATACCAGTATGCAAGCTGGTATATGCTCAAAATATACAAAAATCACTCGTACATCCTCATTGTCTTCAGCACACAGGTTGGTATGTGATAAAAAATATAACTATCTTTGGCACACAGGACAACATATATATCAACAATAATCACTCGTATACATAAAAAATTAGGTGGCTGCTTATCAGACATCTCACTAGATGTCCTCCATCTTTGTGTCACCTGTACCCTCAACCTTCTGTGACCCTGCTAGCACATCACCTCACTCTGGTTTCTGTTCACTGGTGGCCTCTCCCTGATCGGGCCTCGGAGCTCACTGCCCTCCTATGCTCTCCACACTATGTGTGTGGGATCTCATCCTCTCACTAGATGCCTGTTGTGCCCTATACTCTCTATAAGAGAGGAAGTCTATCCCAGCTACCATGAGCTGGTATTGATAATATCTCACCTCAACTAGGGCATCCCATAGCCTGGATATAGGCATGGTCTATGGTGGTCCCATAGGTCTCGGCCCCTGTCCCTGCCCTACACCAACCTATAAACTGGGACCAGATCCTTGTGCCTATGGTGGTGCCCCTTATCCCTGTGCCTGTATCTAGGCTTGTAAGGCCCCAATCTATGTCTGGGTTGTGGCCAATTGGCCTTGTAAACCTACCACCTGAGCTAGTAAGGCTTCCACCTAACCATATCTGTCTCCATCACCTCCACCCTCTCCCTCTACCATCCGGGCCTGCAGATTGACCACCTGTACTCATAGATCTTCTACCTCTACCTCTGAGTCCTCCAGCTGTGTCTGTAGTATACCTATCTATGTGATCAGCATCGCTACGTGCCCCTGTAGGGAATCTCTCTACACTGTAATGGTAGCTAAGTCAGGATGCCCCGGTCTAGGTGGTATGGCTCGTAACTAAGCCGCCCACCACTACCTATACCTATCTATGCATCCGGTGTCATCAATCTACTGATCCACTAGCTACTCCTCCTCTCCTGTAGGCACTGTAGGCTGTGGTAGAGGTAAGGGCCTCTCCATGTCATCTCTCCGATACTGTGGGAAGAGCAGAGGAATATCCTGTATAAGCCCGAACTATCGTCATACCTTGTCTACCGAGATCATCTCATCCTCCCCTACACGGTGACCCTGTATCCACCTCTCTAGTTGGAGCTCAACTAGCCCCTCATGCATGTTCCTATATGAGGGTAATCCCACATGTGGCCTCTAGATAATGTCCACTCTAGATAACCCCTCCAACAACTACCGAAAATGGGCCACATCATATGTCAGCCTATCTGACCTCCGATCTCTTACAATCGAAACCCAACTCCTGTATCCCAACTGCACACATCTCAGTGAGAATGTATCTACTCGGGACATCCCCATAGGTCGAACACAGACTATGTGCTCATAGGCCCAGCAATGTAGTATAAATATACATCATAGGCTAAACCTGTACAACCACCCATACACCCACAACTCTTTGTATAGTTGTACCAAGAATGTCGGTGCCCAGGAGAAGCATGTCTCATGCACCATCATATCGTGGAGCACCCCTATCAGTGATCAGGGAAAGCATCCACCCTCTGCATCAGGTAGTGTATAGTAGTACACTGCCTCCATCAATAACACCACTAACCTCATCTCATCCGGATGGGCTAGGTACATCTCGTCATAGCTTAAACTGGCACTATGGAATCTCAACTCTACTACCCCCTGGCCAAAAACTATCCTGATCAAATCCTCTAAGGCCTTAGAGGATATAGAGTACACCTAGGCCCCCAATATGGGTAAATGTAAAATCTAGAACACGTACTCCAAGGTGATAGTCATCTCACCCATCGAAAGGTGGAATGTGTTGGTCATGGAATCCCATCTATCGATATGTGCAACCATAAAAATGGGCCACCAAACAACATGTCGGTAGCACCGAATACCACTCAAGCCCACTACCTCCACATGTTGTAGCTCCAAAGGGGTTGCTAAGTCACACAATGTCACCAATAGCGGTGGAACTTTGTCCTGCCTATATAACTGTGATCTCACCTACATCTAATCCAAGCACAACATTAATCTACATTTACCATGACCATATTCACCAATTATCATTACCCTCCACCCTATTTTTACTTTAACCATCTCAACTACCTGGCCCACATCCCTCATGGACCTTTGTGCCTAAAATCCTGACTGGTTCTGGTTCATCCTAACCGACTTTGGTCACCCTTCAATCGGCATCGATCACCTGTTTGGTCACTGATACTGGTTCTTCTTTACCGACCACAGTTACAAGTAACCGGCATCAGTCACCTGTTTGGTGACCAATCCCTGTTCTACCCTACCGATGTTAGCCAAGCTTGACTGACGTCAGTCACAATCATGGAAAAATCCGTGACTTCCCAAACCCCCCTTTTCTATAAACCTCCCCCCTGCCCCTTTTACCCCACCTACAATTACCGAAACTACCTCTGGACCTCTACCCACCCCACCTATACACTTTACTACCCTCCCCCCACTCTTTTTTTATTATTATTCCCCTCTTACCTGATATAAGTTTTTCCCACCCACAAAATACAAAAAACCAACAACACCCTACACATAACAAGTATCAAAACCTCTACACTAGCTAATTAACACTATAGAGTTAGGTGCTTACCTCATCGCGCTGCCACCATCTCGGTGGCACATATAACCGCTATGATGGGGGACCACTTGATCCCTCTCCAGCCTCTGCCATCCCCGAATATCTACCCGTAACCTCTGACTAATCAACTCTCTCACCCTGATCCCGTGGACCCGCTACTCACTAACCCAACCCTCATCAACTCACACTGTCAGCTCACTATCCCATTTTATCTAGATACTTTTCCCTCTTTTCTCTCTTTTTTTCCATTTATTCCTTTTACAAATAACAAATGAATACTAAAAATGAGGATTTTTTATTTTTATACAAAACCTGACCTAGCCGACATCGGTTCCCCTTGACCGGCATCGGTCTCATGCCCTACCTCACCATCGTCAATTTTATTATACCGATGTCAGTTATCCATGACTGCCATCGATCAACCTAACCTACACATTGCCTCTACTTTGCCATTTTACCACACTGTTTATGTTTCTCCTTTACCCCATCCGGCCTTTACCTAACCCAGTACCTTACCTTTCCTGACCTCAGCATTTACTACCTCCATTTTTCCTCCTTCAGGGACTCATTATTTTACCCCTACCTTGGCATTATCCATGCCGCGACCTAGATATTTGGACCTGTACCATCGCTAGTGACCTTTGAGCTCATGTGTTCGACATACCTTATAGCACTATTACCTATGTTGATTGACCTAATGATCTTACCTAGCCTATTACCGTGACCATTTATCCTGACCCTACCTTTGGTGTACCAGAACATACCTAAGCATTCCTGCACCTAACCTACGTTGTGTATCTTGACCATATCCTATACCTTGGATACCAGATTCATTTCAACCTTGTTTAAATAAACCTATTGACCTTAGATGATGTAGAGTTTTCCTACTCTTCAACCTGGTAGTGTGTTGTATTTTATATATGTGCGTGCGTTTGACAGTTGCTACCTATGATCCAGACCCATTACCTAAATTTCCTGCGTAGACCCTTCACCCCTTTTCCCTGTACCCACTTGCCTTTTCCTCACATTTACCTTTTATCAAACCACTCACCGCTTTAGCCCACGGCCTCTTCAGTTCCTGGTTAGAGGGGGATCACCTTCACCCACACATGGGGTAACCACATCTTATTTTTGTTAGCTTCACGTACAAGTACAAGCTAAGCAACAAAAAAAGGCAAAATGTAGACAATAAAATTAGGTCACTCTCCCATTTCATACCTTGACCAATAAGCACCCTTTATTGCATTTACCTAGCCATGACCCCCCCTTCACCCCACTAATATTAATTTAATTAAATTAATACATTATCCTCACTATATTTATTATTTAAATATCTTTTTTGAATAATATCCCCACATACAGTTCACTTAGACACCTCACTAAGCCAAGTCAACCTAAGACCTATACTTAGCAAGCTCCCATAACTAACTAAGACTTACCCAAACCCTAAAAATCAATGCCTACATTCCCTCTAACAACATTCCTACATGCTCACAAGAAGATCCTAGTCTAATCCATGGGATAATGATATGAGATCCAAGGAAATCAGGAGGATCTCCCTAGTTTATTAAACCTAGGAAATCCCACCTTGACCGATGTCGATTATCCCTAGCCATCGCCGGTTAAAATGGACCGCCATCAGTTACCCCTTTTAACCCCAAAACAACATTATTCTCAAGGTTGGAAGCAAGTTGGAAAATTTTTGGGATAAATTTGGCGAGCAAGAACACATCTAAGAGAGATAACACATCTTCAGAGAGCCAATTCCATTGAAAACTCACATCCAGGGAGGGAGATTGAGCATCTTCTCCTGCACAACCATCCCAGCCATGATCTGATCTATCCAAGAAAAGAGGAGTGTACATGTAGCCCATGTAGAGGATTTTATTCAGTTGGTGATCACTTGTAACTTTCAAACCCATCATCAGCACCTCCATCCCTCACACACAGACACTCAGGAATGAAATCCAAGTAAGTATACCATCATACTTTCCTGGTTATTTCATTTTATCATCCATTGTTTATCTTGCTCCCTATTGACCTCCACATTTTCACCTCAATATACCCATTAAAACCCCACAAAATCCTACTCCAGTCACCTAATACATCATATCAACCAACCAAAGTCCTTTATGCAATCACAAAGGAGACCCCAGCTTATTCTATGATATTTCCAGATCTGACAGTAACTGGCACCGGTTACACCTAACCACCGTCGGTCACCCTTGACCGACACCACTCTCTATGTTTGCCCACACAACCTTTAACAGAGACCTACCAACCTAGTTTTTTCTCACCCCCTTTCACCTGAGATCTACTTGAGACCTTTTGCAGACTTGCAAAGACCTAGAACCAATCATTTGACCTTTGGATTCTATTCTAGCTTAGCTTGTTAGATTAGATCTATTTCTTATTGTGTTTTTAAGTGAGATACCTAAATCATTTTAAAATAACAATATGATTTACTTTGTTTACAACATTGAATTAATTAAAATAGTGGACGACAGCTGTCTAGGAAGTATCACACTTCCTGGATCTAGCATACACTAGGTAGTTCACTACCCATATTGTTTAATTCCTTCTGGTGGTCTTGTTTTCATTACAGGTAGTTCCTCCTAGCCAAAAGGAATCTCTCATGATCAGTTGTGGATTTGGAAGTCATACACATACAATAACCCATCAGCTGACATTTGAACAATTATTCCTCCTACGCCCGTTACCCTATCTGTTTCATCAACACTTCAAAGAAACAATCTAAGAAAAAGGTGAAACATGTGCGTAGTTGTGTGAGATTAGATGGTGAAGGAATTTCAATGATGTCCTTAACCATAGCTAGGAAAACATAAATACCTTAGATAGATATGATTAATCCTAAAATTATACTAGTGAGGACACCAAAAATTCATTTTTCTAGGTTGAGACGAAGAAAATATTGTATGAGACGAGTACAAATTTATTCAAGGACATCAAGATTATCTTTGCATTGTTTGGAATTCACTAAAAGGTCATCAACATAATCTTTTATTGTTTTTTGAATGAGGTCATGAAAAATGTAGGTCATGGCCCGTTGATAGGTTCTCTTGCATTTTCTAAGTCGAATGACATAAGACGGTAATAAAAGGTTCCCCAATGGGTGATGAGAGAATTTTTTTGTTGGTCATTAGTGGTGATGAGGATTTGATTATATCTTGAAAAACCATCCATAAGGGAAAGCATTTCATGGCCCGTTGTGAGTTCAATGAGATGGTCTATGTTATGAAGGGGGAAATCATCTCAAGGAAAAGTGAGATTGAGATCCCTGAAGTCTATACAAATGCCTAATTTACCTGATGCTTTAGTTATAGGACCAATAATAGAGATCCATTGTGGATAGTCAGTAGGTATGATGAAATTATTCCTTAACAAGAATAACTATATAGGGATGCAATTTGTAGAGTTTTTGTTTAACTTGTTTAGCATCTGGATGTGTGAAAATATTATGTACTACAATATTGAGATCAATTCTAGGAATATCACTTTATGACCAGGAAAAGGCTTGGTAATATTTTAAAATGAATGAGATGAAGTCATCTAGTTCTTGTGGACTTAATAAGTGGAAAAATTTAACTATACAAGGATCTTGAGAGGTTCCTAAGTTAATTTCAATGGTAAATTTTTTGAGGAGAGTTATTGTTTCAAATGGTAAGGATTTCTGAAGGAAGTGATCTTCAAATCCCATATGCGAAAGGATGTCCATATCAACATGACATTAAACATTATTTATGATAGATGAATCTTCCTTAACCATTTATATGGAAAGAAGAGGTATTTGTTTAGTTTTTTTATTAGATTGATAAGTGATTGGTCTTAAGGATATGGTATTTTCTTAAAAACAAGCTAGGTGGGATTGGTAAAACATTGTATAGGTCCATAGGGTCTGAAAAGGATGTTGGCGTTGACAAGTATATTCCAGTAATGAGCACGAATGTAGCTGATTTATATGTAGTAGCCTTGGATGTTTTTTAACTAATTTTTTTATAACCTAAACAGTATTTTTCATAAGATTTAAGTGAAAATTGGATGACCACATCATTTATTCCCAATTCATAATGCCCAAGGCTGAAACCTTTCCATGCACAAAGGTTAAGATATACATAGGTGAAATTAGGATTATCTAAATAATTTAAATCTAACATGAAAGGCCTGACATGATGTTCATCAATAGTACAAGATGAAGGGTGATCAAGTCCCCCATAGACAAAATTCATTTTGAGATAAGCTAGACTGTAAGAGATAACATCTCCCACATTAGGGTCATACTCAAGTTGTTTGTCAAGATGACTGTATTTTTTTGGTGAAGGAATATACGTGCTAGTGGAAGCTTCATCGGATGAATAAGACACGAATTTTTGAATAATTACATCATTTGGAAGATACATCATGTAAAAACTAGTGAAAGGATTCAGATCTATGAGAACAGTGAATGTTTTACCCTAATGTCTGTACTTTAGACAACAATGAAGATTCGATGGAATACACCACATAGTGAATATCAATGGGCATCCTAATAACATATTATATTTAAACTCTCCTTCTATGATATAGAAGAGTTCTAGTATATTTTTTACGTGAAAGTTTAGTGGTAAGAGGATGGTGCCTAACGTGGGTGTAATAGTGTCACTGAAGTATCGTAATAAGACTAGAGTTTAGGTGACAACTGTATTGGGTAATTTAATTTGATCAAATAAAGGGAGGAGATAATGTTAATAGCGTCACCACTATCAATCATTACCCTTTTGATATAGACATCATTAATTTGAGTTGTGATAAAAAGTGTTAAGTCATGATCTTCTTGTTTTACAAAAGGTATTTTGGATGGTTTGAATGATAATGTGCTAGATAATTTAAGATATACTAGAAATTTTGTAAAATATGATAGATCATATAATGTCTATGTCATGTTGGTATCTATACTTTCTTCTGTGACTAAACTTGGCAAACGTCGATAAGTGATTCTCATTCTGATTTGTTATACTTTTTGAACTACTGGTCAGGATTGTAGAAGAGATATCCAATGCTATGAAAATATGAATTTAATCATGATTTTAACAATATTTAAATTATACTAAATTATCATCTTGTACTCACTAGACTGTTTATTTTGAAGTGCACTAAGAAATCACTACTGGTATGAAGCCAATTTAGTCTATTGGAACAATACATGTAAGTTGTCTAAAGTTTTGACATGAATTCTATCCCTTATATTCTTACATATATATTTGATGAAGGGTAATACCTTGAACCAATTTCAGTGATCCAAGGCATACCTTTGATCGATATATTATTAGGATCATATTGTTAAGTCGACTAACTTCATTATGTTTTTGATAAACAATCATGTTCATGATATAATGAATATAAGGTCATTGGAGATATCCTATCTACTATGATTCATTAATTTTAAAATGATAGCTTCATTATGTTTAATTGGTTTATAGCCTTCACCTATATTATTTCCATATTTTTTGATTGATTCAACTTTAGATAAAATATATGGACTAAGTTATCCTAATGTATTAAGGGCCTAAGCTAAACTAACCTAAGGTGAAACTAAAAACTATGTTATCAAACATACTTCCTAAGGTATTGATTATTATTATAACCTAAGCTAAGAATATTATCTTACACTAAGGGTGTCTAAACCTAAATGGGAACATATACCCAACATAAAACTCAAGTATGGTAATAATTACCTAAGGTTCTAAGCTTGGTTAGCTGGGTGCCAACCCATGTTGTACCAAGATTTTAATGGTTTTTAATATGGAATTTCCACCACCTTTAGAGAAATAATACGTTAAACTTGGAGGGAACTATGATCAAGGTACCTAAGGAATGGATTTTCATGGTTTAAAACATTTAGTTTTTACTAAAGTTATAATATCAGTTTGCAGATTCAATGGGATAACTAGCACACTATTGTAGCATTTAATGATATCAGAATAAGTGGAAAATTTCTTGGAAACAATGAGACGGTTTAGTGGAAAGTGATGGAATTTTTTTTTTACCTTTCATTTGTTTTATCAAGTTATATGACTCTGTATGTTAACATTTTTTCTATACAAACTGGTAGTTTGATTCTGCTTCATTAATTAAATCTCTGGTACATAAAGAATATAGTGGAGAGGATCTAGTGAGATATCTGTTATAAAAATAATGAGAAAGATGAAGTATGGTTATGGTTGCATTCCATTCGAAACTTTGAAGAAATAATGTTGTATAAATTTGGAAGGAAGGTTGGAAATCTTTAGAAGGAGTTTCGAGAGCACTACCAAGAAGGATAAACTTTAACTCATTATGATAATTTTCTCTACGTAATTGTTTCATAAAAATAACTCTTTTCTTTTTATGAAATTTTATTCTTAGATCTGGGATTTATGGTTGTCATGTTAGTTTTACTTTTGGTATTTTTCAATCTGGTACATTTTAAATATCTGGTTTAAGTTGATTAAGGTGACTCTATTTGCATAAATGGAATTGTAAGTGTTTTTTGTAAAGATATAACAAATTTCTTTATTACTGGTTTGTGTATTTTAGCTGTGAATAATTATTTTCGTATTTAGATTGAAGTTACTAGGATAGGGTCAATACTCATAAGGAAATAATGTCTTAGTAAAATTGTTTTCTTACCGAGTTAGGCATTAAACAAAAGAAGGATTTTGTTGTCTTCTAGTCGACTTTGTGTAGAATCTTTGTTTCGGTCTTATTGACCATATTTTTTGAATGATGGTTCAAAAGTTCTTTGGACTCAAATGTGAGTCATAAACCATTATAGGTGCTAATATTTATGGCATATACAAAATTCTCTTTTATGAAAAATAACAATGTGTATTTATAAGGATTTTTGAGTCACCTCTTTATATTTTTGATTCACTATCTCTCTTTTTGAAAAACCACCCATACTAGGTTGGCTTAAATACTAATAAAAAAGGATAATACCAAGTTTCTTATCCTGATAAGTTATTCTTTTCTGGGTTCTGAAATTTTTAACTTTTTGACTATTCACTCAGACTTGGGTCACTGAATCAACGCCTAATGTTTATATGCAATGTTGTAGTTAAACCCTTGCATCAAACTCAAAATCAATATAATTTATAGGTATTTATTTTTCTAATTTTTTAATCTTTGATTGGGTTTTGTAACTTTGTTTGGAATGATTCTAGATAGAGTAATAGTGGTATTATTTGTGTATTTTTTAAGGGTTTCTTAACCCCTAAAATTTTATAGTTTGTTATTTGAAACAATTTTATGTTAGAAATATTAAACTCGAGATGTCGACCCATAGCCTCTGGCAATTAGATTATGTTTTCACCTCTATAAGAGGAAATTTGTATTCTTGAGGATCATGCATTATCCTATTCTCTGTTTACTATGGTCTCCATTATTTTTTCTTCTGTATGAGCATGAGTATGCTAAATTGATCAACAACATCAACTGCTAGTTATTACTCTTTTGGCCCGTAGTCAAGTTGAGACTTTTCTATGGTTGGTTTAGTTAATAAATTATTATCAACTAATAATTTGTAGCTCATTTCTATGGTATTCGGTAATTAGTCCTTTTTTTTATATTAAATGTGTTTTTATTGGGTTCTTATTGAATCACTCTTGTTTAAGAGTAGTAGCATTGTACCGATTTACTAAAAGGGACTTTTTTGACAAAGCAATAAAAGGAGATAACTTGACTATTGTATCAAGTTATATTTTATTGTTGAATAAACAATAAGATGTTATTTTTTTAAGTTGTATCCACTTGATTAAATTAATAAGGTAAATTATGTAACAAGATGTATTCTCTTAATTGAAGTAATATAGGTTATTAGTTGGATAATTATTAATTTATGACTGATAAGTAATGGATTTTATTTTACTTATTTAAACTATGACACTAATGATTTTTTTGTGCGCTTTAAGTAAATATTATGTGAATGATAAGGTAATAGATTTCATTCATAAAAATATGATATTATATGGCTAAAATCATATTACCCCTGAATCCATGTTCTTGAATATTAGGGGATAACTGAACTTACAGTTTACCTTAATGATTAAACTATTATTGATAGAGATATTTGAGTTATAGGTGTAACTTAAATTGAGTTTCTTTCTTTGATTCATTTATTGTGATAAATCTTACATGCTTTAAAGAGTTGTTATTACTTTTGGAACTTTAGAATAAATTCATTAATAAGAAAAGTTCCTTTTATGAAATTGTTAAATAGAAGCACATTATTATAATGATTTAGTACTTATCATGCTTATTTCTTGTGAACTGCCTCATGCTAACAATTTTTCAAATGGATTTCATGAAAGGTGAAAGAAGAAAGACTTATAATAATTTGCATTTATTTTATTGATGAAGTTTATTTAAATCAAATGCATGATTGTTGTAAAAGTTCTTGGAATGATTTTGTTTGAGAACCATGAATGGTCTATAGCCATACTAATTTGGAATTAGTAGAAAATGGATGTTATTAAATATTGAAATATATATGAGGATAATTATATTTGAAAGAATAAGATGAATTATATATTTAATTGTTGAGTAACTTATTGAATTTTGAGATTTGATAGATATTCTCCCCTCTCATTATGATCAATGTTGATTGATTTGATAATCCAAATCCAAATGTGGACATAAATTATTAGATACCATATGAATAAAAGTCTTGATTAGGTAGAGGACTATATATAAGTCCATTAATATAATAATATGATTGTAAAATAATATAAATTTATAATTTTGATATGTTAAACCATATTTTGTAGTGACAATAATGTAATATTATGTGATACAGAATGACATTACATTCCTGATAGGGGTTGTACTAAATTATGTCCTTGTAAACTTATAGATGAAATAATTATTCCTTAAATAGAATAAAAGGAAACTTTCTTATAATGTTGGAAAAGGACATAATGTATTAATCTTAACCTATGTTGATATTTATATCTATAAAGTATTATTGGATATAAGATCATAATAAAATATGAACTAATGCATAGGAAATTGGAATGATAAAAAGGTTATGTTAAGATGAGGTTAATTGGTAAAGAAATCACTCAGTCTAACATAACATCTATGAAAATCTAATTTATACTTACTTGTTGGGCTTAATTACATGAGATGAAAATGTTGTCCTTTACTTTATTAAATTATATTGATTTATTAATACTTAATGGGCCAATGGAAAATGAATAACGAATTCATTGAGATAAATGCATATTTAATCAACATATTTTTAATTTATGAGAAGGTGTATTACAATCCTTAATAAAATAAGGAATTGATGAGCTCTTTATGTATGTAAATTTCATTATTGGAACTAAGTGGACTGTCATAGCATATTCGGTACTATATAGTACCCACTTAATGATGTAGGTCATTAGGTGGATAATGTGAAGCATCCATTATGACACATTATTCCACTCATCTTCTCTAGCATAGCTATAATAAAATGGGATCATAGGTCACTTTTTTACTCTAAATAAACACACCCAAATCGACATAAGTTGATTTGAGTATGTTTAGTTACCCTTATTCATCATAAGTAGAACATCTACACTAGTTCATGTGAGATGTGCCTTTTTAGTGTCAAACATAGACATGGAATTGGTTGATAGTATTCAAGGAAGTGTAATCTAGATAAGATATTTGAGTGCGGTGAAAGACATGTTCCTCATGATGATTATGTTTTCTAGGAATAAAATCATGGCATACATGAATTTAAAGTTTTTCCAAAGTATTGCAATCTACTGGTTTCATTGTCTTGTGTCAATTGGTCTAAGGTTACGTCATATCAGATGACTATGAGTAACAGATACTCAAATAGGCTCTTTGGACATTACCACTTGAATGACCCTTAATGGGTAATGAAACCAAAAGTATACTTAGTATAAACATGAACATAATGAAACATGAGATATTGGTTTAACAACGAGTCATGATATGATAGATCGGTTTTACACTGTATCATTACAACTGCATATGGTTTATTGTTACATGATGGATTAGAAAAGGAATGTTTGTTCTAAATTATGCGAATTTAAAATAGTGAATATCATATAAAAAATGTTTCCCTTATTTACTGAATTCTTAAATGATGATGTTACAGATCATCTAATGGTATTATTATCGATTGGAGGGATTTCATCATTGTTTTTTTATGAAGGGGTGATGTTTGTATCAATTCATATAATGACATTTTGATGAGAGCTTGATGTAATTTTTTAATGAAAACATTTTGTATTGTGCTGGAAGTTAAAGGTGGTGTAGTGAGGATAAAAACTTTGGTCTTAGGTGAAATTACCAGACCAAATGTTTTGGGAGTGACAAGAATGGATAATTTAGGTTTATAGTATGGGGTAGCTATTTCTAGCAGTGGAGGTACAACTACATAGGTTTTATATTTCTTAGGCTCATATGGGTCTGTGTCATAGTTATGTGAACGAGTAGTAATATGAACAACATTAACTTTATAAAAGGATATTCAGACATAAGTTCCTTAGATTTTTATAAAGGCAATGATGATGTTGATGTTAATGCTACATCTGGTTTGTTATGAAAGGAAGCCAGATGTTGCAATTTCTATAAAATGATGTGGAAGGATTTACAATTCTCAATAGAATGATCTCGTGTTATATGATATTTGCATGAGGCATTGAAGTCGTAAAAAATGGGTTTCTATCCTCGTGGATCAGGTAATTTTAGTTATGGTAATGTAATGAGTGATTTCTGGAGGAGGTCTTCTAAGATAGATGTGTAACACACTTTCGGTCCATATACAAATGACAATGAAGTTTCAGGTATATTATCTTATAATGGAGGTAATAATTTTACCAAGGGTTGTCATTTTATTAGTTGTGAAGGGCTCTTGGGTGTTTGGATTGATGAGGGATAAAATCCACTTGTAGCATATTAATAGATATGATTTTAAACTGAAATAATGGGGTGATTGCTAGGTATAAAAGATTGAGGACTGGGTAGGGGATTCTGATCTAAAGGGACATAACAGGGGCCTTTAATATCTTGAATGGTGTCTTGTTCATGAGGTCCTATTGTAGAAGCTAATTTGGTAAGTCCTAGCATGAAAAGAGGATCACTAAAGGTAGAAATGGTTTTTCTAGGGGGAGGTGGAAGAAAAGGTGAAGGACCAAGGAAATAATATGTTTCATCATAGTGAGGGATAATAAATATCTTAACCATGGATTTTTTTTTAGGTCCTTTTGAATGTTTAAACATACTGGTGTTGTTTATTGATGTTGATGCTAATGGAGAAGAGGATTTTGAATGATGTGGTTAATGTAATCCAAATGATTTACAGGCTTTGTCAATTTTAGATTGTTTTTTTTTGTGGGAGGAGGACGATTATGGCCCAATGTCATCTTAGGAAAATATGGTTGTGTTAATAATTTTTCAAGAGGTATCATAGTTGATTTTGTGAATGATGGTGTAGTTATAGGGGTATCTATGCTGAAGGGTTGATTTGGAAAGGAGAGACAATTGATAATTACTTGTGATAGTGATGGAAATATAGCTGAAAAAGGATTCAATAGATACAGGTTCTACTTTTGATGTTGATTGTGTGGGTGTGTACATTTATTTAACACCCGTGTTTTTTAGTTCAATAGATATGGATGTTGATTCGGTAGATATAGGTGTTATTTCAAATTCTAGAACAACTATTAGTTTTGTAATGGCATTAATGGTATGATAAGTATTTACAATTTTTTTTTGTTGATCAGTAGATGGAGAATGATTTGGAAAGTGTTGGGCCCCTAATATAGCTTCCAAATCTTAAGGGTGTGTAGGTGCGCATGGCCGTAGGAAGCGCGCAAGTGAAGGCGTGTAAGGCAGAGTTCAAAAGGCTTCTTGAATAACCAAGGACACGTGCGCTGCATGAAGAACAATTTGGGACTTATCCGTTTTTGGCATTTTGGGTAGAACACATGAAGAACGTGTTCCGTTGGGATAAGGTTACAGCCTGGCAACAAGGTGTCCTAGAAGGAATATACCTTGTGATAGGAAGATCCAAAAATCTAATCATGACATGGAGAGGCAGGTGCCTAGGAAACCCACACCTTGACACTTGGGGCTAGATCTTAGGCTGTAGAAGAGTTTGTTAGAGCTCAAATGCCTATTTATACATGCGCCCTTGGAAAAGAATAGAAATAGAAGTGAGGTAGCGAAGCTCTACAGAATTACTATGAGAACTATGGGATGAAAATGGGTAAATGATTCCAGTAAGGATGTAATGGGGAAATGGGGAATGCAAATTTTGTTTTATGAGAATACATGTATGGATCCAGATATGGCGCATGACTATGGTTTGCCTCTCTGTGATACTTTGCAGCAAGACTATGGATGAATATGATAAGGTTACCATCATGTTTATATTAATATCTCCTTCTGTATTATCTGCATGCTTTTACTCTACATTTGATCTTGTATAATCATGGACCTTACTAGAATGATTAAGTATATTTGTGGATTTACAACTTATTGGTTCTATTATTCATGTTGTGTACTTTGTTTCTATTATGATTGAAGGGGTGTATAAGCCGTCTTGAGCTCTATAGCTTCTTCATGTCTGTTAAATCACTAAGTATGAATCATGAACTATTCCTTCCACTAGATTCACATAAAAGAGAGACTCGTCTCCCTCTCGTGAACCTCGGGTGAGAACCCACTACCCGCTGGGTGATAGGATGGTGCACATGAGGTTCCCTTGTTCTTGGTGGGTGCAAAAATGACTACATCTTGGTTCTGTTACCAGGATATCTTTTCAAATTTGTAGTGGAACATGGCATACATCATGATCTGTGTAAAAAGTGATGGCGGAGCGCTTAACACTTGAAGGTTTTAAAGATTGGTTTAAGAGCACGGAGGATGAATTCACTCAAATATTTAGTACTAGATTTGGATTTGATACATGAAGATGGGTGGAGGACATTCTTTATCATGAGTTATACGAAACCTTCTTTTGTTGTTTCCCAGTAGAGTTATTTTAATGGCTCTCGACTTATACATCTAGATCGAGATGGTATCATAAGTCACACTCTTGGACCCAAGAAACATATCAGAACTTGCAAGATGTTGATCTAACATGGACCTGTGCTATAGATCATTGGTGGAATGGAGTATTGACTAGCTACACTCTGGAATATGCCATTTCCACATATTCCTATCTAGAAGTTGTTGAGTTTGAGTTCTTGCGAGAGCTCAAAGGATCATTTTTGCATGTTATTCCCCTGGAAATCAAAATCTTGATGGTAACCATGGGTTTAGAGGCATTTGATATGGCTGGCTAAACCACTCTAAGTGCTTGGCAAGCAAGCTAGGTTGGGGATAGATGGCTGATATAACGACTGAAAAGGAAAGGGAGGAGAGATGGCTCAGATATAATGAAGAGCGTGAAAAGGAGTTTGATAGACAACATGGGATTACAAGTGGGTTATGGAGCTAGACATGGTGAAAAGGATTTGAGGTTCACGCGGAGGATGTGGAACCCGAACAATCTATGGTACCCCATCTTGGTAAGCGTAGGAGAGACAACCTTGCAACTTCTGATGAGAGTCTATCGTGTAGAGAAAGAAGAGTCATTGGCATGCATTTGACCCCACCTAGTGATCGAACCTTGGTGCTTGGTTTGTTCAAATGAGGGAAAAGTATAGTTGATCCATTCGATATTAGTGGTAGCGACCGATCGGTACCTAGAAGATACAACTTCTCATTTAGGACTTCTATGGCTTCACACACTATTCTAGTACTTGTTGGAATGTTTGGACAAGGCATGTATACATCTGGTTTTAGAAGCACGTTAGGAAGTGGTGGGGGAAATATGACTGGAAGTGGCGTTATTTCAAAAACTATTGGTGCACAATTTAGTGGGATGACAAAAGCATTAGGCATGACAAAAAAAGGCCCTGTACCTAAGATAGGAGGATTTGGAGGTGGAAGTGGTAGGGCTGGTGGCTTAAGATCTAGTGGATCCAGTGGAGGAGGAAACACCGGAGGAAACCAAGGGACTAAATCAGGAGGACAAGGACCTCAGCCACCTCCACAAGTATTTTTTGAGATGTCTCTACACTTACTAGATTATAATGAGATAGAAGATGTTGTAGAGAATGTGCATAAGTTTGAGTTGCTATGGCGCACAAAGAGAATCACGACCCAGAATCGAAAGGCTAGTCAATTTGTGATGATCTTGCAAGGATGCGTGCATAGTTGGTATAGAAAGTGTGACCCTCATCAGACTGTTGTGGATTATACCACACTGAGGAATGCATTCTTAGTGGAATTCCACATACCTAAGTTTGAACAGAAGAGCATTAGCTCTCTCAAATAAATCTAGCAGGGCATGGCAGAGAGTGTGTGGGAATATGACGCGTGCTTTAAAACTCTTTTGTCTAAATTGTCTTATGATATCAACCCTTCAAAATATGTTTAGTGGTTTTTTAGAGGGTTGATCACAACCTTTAGGAGGGCTTTATCTCATAAAACCTTCACAGACCTGTGCAAAGTGTTGGAGGCTGCTTTGCACATTGAGGTAATTGGTAGTGTTAACACTGGTGTTAGCCCTTTTCTGGAAGCTCATATCACTGCGATGGCTAAGCAATTGGAGAAATTATCTGCCAACACAGTTCCAAAGATTCATGAAGGGATGTGGTGCATAGATTGTAACATATAAGGGCACACAAAGGATAATGGTGGGGTATGTACTCGAAAGGTGGTATGTGCTATAGTAGTAAACTGCAAAATATGTCATGGGGACCATGATGGAATTAGGTGCCCCTTGTTGCAGCACGTGATCTGTAAAAACATGTCTTGTTATTACAAGATATGTACCTCAACCACACATGACACCAAGGATTGTAGATTGATTGACCAGATTCATGAGGTAATTGATCTTGGTGTGCACCAAACTAACATTGCCAACAGTTCCAAAGGGGATGAATGTTGGTATGAAGAGTGCAGACATCGAGATGCTCGTGGAAGAGGGTTTCGTAGAGGATTTCATGGTCATGGTAACCACAGGGGAAGAAGTGAGTTCCCATGTGGGACATGCTTTAATTGTGGAGCCACAGACCATTATAAATGCAAATGTCTAGATCTTCTACAATGCTCATGGTGTGGTAAGAAACATAAGTACAAAGAGTGCCCAGAGTTATATGAACATATGAGCCAACTATATTAGAAGGATACAGGCACTGCCATGGTGAGTACTAAGAAGGCTGACATGCAATGGCTTTCGCAAGTAATACATGAATCAGAACTAGATTCTGTTATGGTAACAACAAGGGCGGAATCCACATGTGTAAGGGAAGCACCTAGGAAGAGACCTCTGGTTTCGAGAGAAGAATTAGTACATGGGAAGAATCCAAACCCGGATCACTAGAAAGAAGTCTACCAGGAAACCATGGATGTAATTCAAAGTTTACAAGGGGAGATCGAATGCTTAAAAGAGCAGACTAGAAAGAATGAGCAAAGAAGAACCATAGAAGCACCAAAGGATGACTTAGACGAGGTTACAGAGGTGTGTAAACTTTTGATGCAGGAGAGTATTATTCCCCTACTATGAGTATGGTTGAGAGAAAAAGTTCCACGTGCCGGGGAAGAGCATGAAAGGAATATCCTACATGTAAACCTCCCACCGCACAGCCTTGATTATGATGAAGATATTACCCTAAATGCATCAATGGATGGATGGTTTCTTAGCAACATCATCATTTACATAGGCATAGAGGTTAATGTTCTCACTCTAGATACCTAGCATCAAATGGGAAGACTTGCATTACAGCCATCTTCAAATGTGTTGTATATGGAAAATAAGACAAAGGTAATGCCCATAGGTGTTTTGAAGGATGCGACCATTACCATTCAGGAGACTAGGTTCACTAGGGATTTTGAAGTCTTGGCACTTGCCGAGGTAGATAATTTCCTAGCTCTACTTGGGTACCTATGGTGTTATAAGAATAATGCAGATCTCTGGTTTAACAAGGGGTACATAAGCTTTGAGAACAAGGAAGATAGGGTAGTTATACCACCAGTTGATGGGATGTCCACCCCCTATATTGAACCCCTTGGAGAGGAGGTCTTGGACATAATATATGTGCGATCCATAAGAGATCCAGAGACCATCCACCCTACATAAGGAGTCATCCAGTTTGATGATGCTTAATCTATCAGTGATACTACTAGTATAGCATGCAATAATTGGGCGCATGGGACTTATGAATTGATTAGGTGACATCTGAAAGGATCAGTAACCAAGGTAACAATGGTACATACAATTTAGCGCCTGGGAGGAAAGGCAATAACCAAGTATTCTAGGGATGCATACCTTGAGGTAGTTTTGAAAGAAATGGAGGATCACTAGAGGGAGGATAATCGATGAAGTATGATAGGTTATGTTTTAATAGGAACAATAGTAAGGTGGTGGGTCACCCATAGTGAAAACTTGATGGAATGGCGCAAAGTTAGGATTGCGCTCACTGTCTGATTCTGAAAGAGCAATATACCCACCACTATCAAGAAATAAAATGGAAATGGACCCACCTCTTCCCACATTTAGGCATGTGAGAGGGTTTGGGGAGAAGGCATGGAATCTTTACCACCCTCTCTTTGGGTGCAAAAGCTGTATTAGACACTACAAGTTTTTGTGCACACTTGGTACATCCATTCTAAAAGACGCTGCCAAATGGGAAGTTGGTAGGAGTTAGGGGCTGACATGGTTCACACATTTGAGTACCGAAGTACCAAGAAACTAGTTGATGAGGTATTGCAAACTATCAAGTGCCTCACTCTAGGGGATTATGCCATGGCGGAACATAGATTAGTAAACTTACTTGGTGGACATAGATTGGAAGCGCGGTTCAAAGAGGAGGAGCCAGAAGACCTATAATTCGAGCATGTGTGTGCTGAAAAGGAGAAAGGAAAGATGGTATATGTTGTTGATGGAGAGGAGATGGAAATCTTGAATGTCAACCATTCGGTTGGAGCACACAAATTAGTTAACAATGTGGATGCATGTGCACACGTGTACCATGAACCACTCAAAACCAAGAAGATTGATATCAGCTTGGAGAAGGAGCCCAAGGAAGCTATCATTGGGGACTATTGGTCAAACAAGGAAGTATCAAAGATCATTGGTCTCTTGCATGAATTTGGGGATTTATTCCCACGTGGATACCATGAGTTGAAAGGCATCCACCATTCATGGGGGGAAATGATGATAAAGTTGAAGGATGGTGCACGCCTGGTTAGGAAGAGGCCTTACAGGATGAATCCCAACATGCACATAAGGGTTAAAGAAGAGCTAGAAAAAATGATAGCATCCGGTATCATTGAGGTTGTGGAGGAATCAAAATGGATAATTCCAATGGTGATCAGCATAAAAAAGGATGGGTAGATTAGGATATGCGTGGATTACATTTAATTGAACGTTGTTTGCATCATAGATCCTTTTCCCACCCTCTTTACTGAAGACATTTTGGAAGGAGTTGCTTGGTACGAGGTCCATTCCTTTGCGGATGGATTCTTAGGATATCATCGAGTAAGGATTGCTAAGGAAGACCAAGATAAGACAAATTTCACCATCGAGTGGGGAAGTTTTGCATATATGGTCATGCCCTTTGGATTGAGGAATGCGCCCATTGTATTTTCACCCATAGTGGTACAAGCATTTCAGGACTTCATCCATAAATTCCTTCAGGTGTATTTGGATGATTAGATAGTGTATGGGTTGTTCAAGGACCATTGTGATAACTTGAGATTGATGTTTGAAAGATGTCGGTAATTGAGGATTTCCCTCAACATCAAGAAATGTATCTTTGCAACTCCTTTTTGAACATTGTTGGGGCATATCATATGTAAAGAGGATTACTAGTGGATCATGCAAAAGTCATAGTTATTATGGGGTTAGGGGATCCTACCAGCCAAAGTGCCATGCATGGATTTATTGGACACACTAGGTACTATAGAAAGTTCATTAAGGGGTATGCCAAGATCATTGCACCTTTGGAAATATTGCTCAGACACAAGAGTGCCTTTCAGTGGGGAGAAACGCAGCAGAGGGCATTTGACACTCTAAAAGAAAGGATTATCACCACACCTATTCTACGATTCCCATCATGGGATAAGCCTTTCCATGTCCAAATGGATGCCTTTGGTACAGCAATGGGAGCCATCCTTGCTCAACCAGGAGAGGGGATTGTTGATCATCCCTTGTGTTTTACAAGTAGAAATTTGACACTAGTAGAAAAAAATTATACAACAACTGAGCATGAGGCATTGCCAGTGATCTACGTGCTCGACAAATTCAGAAAATATCTGCTAGTAACTCCCTTCATATTCTACACTGACCATATGGCCTTGAAGTATCTAGTAAACAAAGTAGTGTTGCAAGGGCACATCTGTCGTTGAGTACTTTTATTTTAGGAATTTGAATTCAAGGTAGTGGTAAAATGGGTAAAGAACAATTACAGGATAGATCATTTGTCAAGGATTGATTTGGGAGAGGATGTGTAGAGTATCAAGGAAACCATGCCGGATGCGTAACTATTCAGGTTGCAGCGTGCGCCCTCAAAATTATAAGACATTGCAATTTTTCTCAAGGAAGGTGTGGTGCTCGAAGGGATGAATGCTCTGGAGAGGAAAAGGTTAGCCATTTGCACCATGCCATTCATGTTAATCAATGGGGATTTATATAAAATAGGTCGTGATGAGGTTTTGCACCGATGCATTCTAGAACATGAACGCATGGCCATAATAGAAGAAGACCATGGTGGGATTGTTAGAGGACATTATACGGGGAATGCGACCACATGCAAGATCCTAGTCACCAGTCTATGGTGGGAGATGATCCACCAGGATTGCATTGAGTTTTACAAATCCTGTGACCACTGCTAGCACCTTGGAAAACCTGGAAGAAGGGATGAGATGCCCTTATGCCCCATCGTCAGTGCTGAACCTTTTGAAAAGTGGGAAATAGATTTTTTTCATATATTATTACCTGTACTGATTATCTGACAAGGTGGGAAGAGGCGGTGCCCACTAAGGATTACACCATAGCCATAGCTATTAGATTTTTATGGGAAAACATTATCAACAAGTATGGGTGTCTATTAAGTTTAACAAGTGATAGGGGACTCACTTCTTAAATTAAACCGTCAGGATTCTATTGGTAGAATTCATGGTAGCCCATCACAAGACTACCCCTTATCACCCTCAGGAAAATGGGACTGTAGAGGCATTCAACAAAATCCTTAGTCACACATTTACTAAGATATGTGATGTGGGTAGGCAAGATTGGGATGACAAGGTATCAGCCATTCATTGGGCATATAGAACAACATACAAAAGGTTGAACAAGGCCACACCATTTCAACTGGTGTTCGGCTCGGAGGCTATTTTTCTGGTTGAATTTATGCTACCTTCACTACGTATAGCGTGTGCAGGAGGGTTGGATGATGAACAAGCACTGGAAGAAAGAATTTATGAATTGATATAGTTGGATGAAATGTGCTCACTAGCAAGATGGAGCTAAACAACTCAGAAGGTAAAGAAAAAGTCATGGCATGATCACCACATTAAGAACAAATTTTTTGAGGTTGGCCAGATGGTATTGTTATATGATTCAAAATTTCTACGCCATCCTGGAAAGTTGAAGGTGCATTGGTTGGGTCCTTATGTAATTTCATACATCATTTTTTCAGGCGTGTGCCAGTTACAAGAACTGGATGGAACAAAATTACCTGGACACTTCAATGGGAGTAGGATGAAGCCCTACTATAAATAATGCTTCTTGGTGTTTGTAAATAAGGTAGTTCTGCCAGTTAGTTTAGAATTTCCTTATATGTTTTTCCTTTCTTGTTTTTCCCTTTCACATTGTTGTCTTGTTTTACACCTTGGGCACAGGTAACCTTATTATTGTTTGACCTATGAATGCATAGAGGACCGCACATCGATTTAGTGTGGGGTAAGGTGATAAAGAGAAGCATGAAGTTATTCTGTAGGAGGATTGGGTTGGAAGACCATTTGAATTGGCCCTGTTGAAAAGATGCATTAGGAGAAAACAAAGGTAGATGGGTAGAAAAATAAGGTTACATTGGAAATCCATGTACAAAGGAGAAAAAGTGCAAAAACACAAGGTAGGCGAAAGAAAGAATCATGAGGGTGGAAGAGGTTCCTTTGGCACTGGTAACACGTGTGGAAGAGTCTTTTGTCAAAATGGATTGTTTGTGCACCAGAAGATTAGAAACGTTTTTCATGCAAGGATTGGCTGTGGGTGGAAAAGTTTTCACACAAGGATTGGGCGCATGAGGAGAAGCATTGAAGTTGGGTTTGTTTAAAAAACATTACATTAAATATTGTCGTATGGTGGTAGGTAGCCTAGCCTTTAATGCATAAAAGTGGGAAAAGCTATAAATACAAGGATGGGTAGTTCATTATTTTACTTTGCGAAAACAAGGAGAATGATTTTCTTTCAAGAGATAGGGTTTTGAGAGCTGACACGTGTGAAGGAAAATTTCAAAAAATTATGCGCAATCGGTTCGTTAGATCTACAAACTAGAGAATAAGTGATTCACGGGTGTGAGGAAAATTTTGAAAGAGTGTCGTGACTGAAGGAGGAAAGTCAAAGATTAGGGTTTGTGCTCTAGGGCATGGGGTGCATGAAGAAAACTCTTAGACAACTTGAAAGTAACCAGGGAATGAAAGAAAAGGGTAAAATGATGGCCACAAAACCAGTTGATAAGCCTGCAATACAATCCAAGAAGGGTAAGGGTAAAGGAAAGAAGAAAGAATAAGAAATCCCCTTGAATACCAATGAGGAATGGTACTCAGAGATGAAATACCCAGATGGGGTTTTGCTAGGGCAAGAGTGGGAGTCCCACATAAGATAGATGACCGTGATTGACTAAAATCACTGGTAAAGTATAATTGTGTTATCCTGTAAAATTGACAAGGGTGATTTTGTAGGTAACCTTACCAAATTTTTGTTCTGTTTCCTCGTAGAGGTCCCTCAGCATTCGGAATGGTGTAAAATTCCTTTCCAGAAAATTTGGTTTCTCGAACTTGGTCATTTTGGTCCTTTTTAGGCTGGGTGCAGATTTTTTCCATGCAACTTATTTACACCCCCTTTTATTCCTTTGGCACACCCTTTGGAGTGTTAACACAACAATTGTTGTGCCTACCTGTGATGCACCTTTCTTGCTTGCATCGAGGCACATGCGTCATCCTATCAATAGTAAAAATGTTGTGCCCTTAATTGGTGTGCTTTGGCGCTCAAAATCCCGTGTTGATAGTCCTAAATTTGCACCAAAAGCGCAGATATTTCCTTGTTGATAGGTGTATACCCGTGCCAAAGGGCACAAATTTTTTCATGTCGACACGTATTTTAGTGCGCCCTTTAGAAAAAGTGGGTGGCACATTTATTACACTTTTGGCTATATATAGGCGCATCCACCCTGTCATTTTCACAATTAAAAACACATGAAAACTTTATTCCTCTGCACCTGTCAGCGTCCTTGTCATCCTCCTGTCATGTTCGTGGACCCCACTTCATTCCTTGTAGCCTATATATCTCTAGTAAGTGGTTCTTGCCTTTCTTATGGTTTTGCTTGTTGTTCTGCTATGGTTTTTCTTGTTATTGATTAAATATTGAAACCTAAGTGGCTTCCCCTCCTTCCAGATCTGCTGGCCTGGAGGGCTTTGTCCCAAAAAATGAACCTAGATCTCTTTTCTATGCCCCCTTCACCATCTAAATCCATGTAGAAGGAGGCCTAAAAAACTGCAAACCCATCAGGAAGGAGAGAAAACCTAAAAGTTGTCATTTCCACCCGTAGTTTTCTCTTGGTGCAATCACCTACCTTGTTACAAAAAACACATTCGTGCCTAGAGGGCACACTATCCCCAATTGTAGCACGAATCCTTCCTGCACCAAGCAAAACCAAGTAAATCCTAACCCCGGCACAGGCGCAATCCTACTTACAACAACAAAAGTGTCATGCAATCCTTTCCTACGCCGCACCAAAGGCCCCATCGGCGCACATGAAGTTAGTGATACACCTTTTAATGTTGTGCCCCCTTTATTCCCTTGGTGCACCAAAAATCCATGCAACATGTCCCATATCTATGCCCTTGGCGCATCCTGCCCTCATGTAACACCAAATTTATTTTCACCCAGTATAAAACTTCATATAATGGCACAGACGCACATCTATCTACAACAAAAACAATGTTATATATAAATTTCTTGTGCCCTGCGCCCTTTGGCACTAATTTATTCCTTGCAACACTCCACTTCAGTGTGCCATACTTTTAACCCTGTAGCCTATAACTTTCCTGCACCCTGCGCCCAAAGGCTTTTAAATTACTAACTCCTCATTCTATAGATCTTTGATGGAAGATATAACAGCTAACATGGCTCTTGTGCATTGGACTTTGCTCCTTCTTCTTGCAGATCAACAATTGAACTTAAATCCACATATGTCTACATCAAGCAAGAGGCCAACCAATTCAAAGGGTAAGGAAAAACTCACAGAGGAAGAGATCAAATGCAAATATCAAAGGGTCAAAATGCCCGAGTCCTAGGCAAAATGTGACCTAGACATCAGAGATTCCGAACTTGGCCACATCGACATGGATTATTTTTGGGCCAGAACCAGGAGGATCACAGGTAGTCCTTAGATGGACAAACTGGTAGGCAGTGGTCTCCATTTTTCTGGGGGAATCCCCATCAGTGCGGCGAATAATGAATTTATGATGGTGGTGGCCCATTGTTATAACAAAGACACAAGGTGTGTCGAGAATGAAAAGGGGGAGGTCATAATCAACCTCACTACCTGGCACTTCGAGATTAAGCTAGGTATTCTCCACCACCAACATTTTGTGGTTGTAAGCCAAGAAGACTACACCAAGGCATGGGAGGAAAACAAAGACAATTGAATGTAGTTAATGAATGAGGAGTACCTGAAGAATAAGAAGGTGATAACTAGGTGGCCACAGGTTATTCACCACAGCGACTTCTCTGAGGAGCTGAGTGATACCATCACCTTCCTAAGAAGAGTATTTGGGATTTTTGATGTCCATTACTTCCACAAATGGATGCTCAGGTATCTGGAAACCATGAATAAAAATGTGCCTGACTAGCATTTTGAATGGGTAGAAATCATAAGCAGCACCATCTCTGAGCAGCTCCAACAACTCATCACAACAGGGAGGTTCTACATGAACTCCTACATAGTCTACACTGTAGCCTCAGAGAGAGACTATCCAAGACTGAGCTGATGTGGGGTTTGGCCTCAGGTGAAAATATACGAGTACTACCTAGAGTTGAAGCTGGAGAATAGCATCCCATAGTTCACCAAGATCAACGATGCCTTTTTCTATGGCATTATCTACCTTTTGAGGTCCAATATGACTCATGATCGAATGACCAAGAGCATAGTCATAGCAACTGAGAAGTGGGGGGCATTATTTACGCAATTCTCCACCTTCACCTATCTCATAGCAGCCAACTTCTTGGGGGAGCCCACCAAATTGCCAAGGTATGCAGGCCCTAAGCTAATCCTATTGGAGCTATCCAGGTAGCTCATAACATATCACGAGAAGTGCTTGAAAAGGAAGAAGGGTGGAACTCCTTTCCCCCTTATAGTGGGTAGGTACACCTGCATTTCCCACACCAAGGCCTGGGAAATGTTTGCAAAGATGGAACTGCTTAACCTAAAGCACAATTTCCTGGCAAGGCCCACCTTTGATATGAGAAATTGCCTCCCAAAGGAAAAACTCGATCCGATCCACATTCCACAGATCGAGGACATCTACATCGACCTGTATCACGAGGTCAAACTCAAGAGAAAGGATCACTCCCACCTGTCCCTAGCAGAAATTATTCAATATGGCGTGGCCATTGTTCTAAAATGTTTCCAAACAACCGATCAAGAAGTTGATCAAGTTATCTAGACACAGATGGGGATAGCTGGCCATTTACCAAAATTGATAGGACAAAGGCACCTCAGACCATTGAGGTAAGGGTTAAGGACACACTGTGGCGAATAGAGCATTTCTGCAGAATAAACAGCCTTTTCTACCTTGGAGTAGATTTCACCACGTCCCCTTTGGGCAATGCACCTGCCAGGTCAAAGCATCTACCAAAGGGAAAAGGAAAAGATAAAGAGGGAGAATCAAGCTCCACTCAAGAAGAAGCTCCTGAGAGCCCTCCTTCTGCCACACAGGAATAGGTTGTAACTCTGGTATCCCTGGAGAAAGAAGTGACAGAGAGTGTTCCAATGGGTACATCCACTTAGGATGTTGCCGCTGCTACAACCATGGAGGTTGCCACTATCCCTTCTCCCTCTCCTCCTTCCCCTCCTCATGTTACTTAAGTGACCATTCCTTTGGTTGTATCCTCTCCCCCATCTTCTACTATTCCCCCTTCCTCTTCCTCCATTTTCTCTTCTCTCACGGAGCTACCCCCCACGATTTCTTCTCTCATCTCTCAGCTCCCTTCCATTCCCATGAATACCTCCCCTGCAGTGTCTCTTCCTCCCGTGAGCACTTTCTTGGCCTCTCTCTCGATGCCACCACCAAGTGTCTCGACCCATTTCCCCTCATCCACTGCAGCTGCTCCCTTTTCCACCTCTGGTCCCACTCCCTTAAGTCCGGCATGGATCTCCTAGCACTTGAGTTAGCATAAGAGGAAAGTCCCCATTACACCTATGGACTTCTCCATCATCCCAGCAAAAAGGGCTAAGAAGCAAAAGCCTATAACCTGCTTCTCTCAGAGTGCATCGAGAGAAAGAGTGATGGTGATCAGGGGATCATTTTTGAAAGTTCCCTAAACATCCCTAAATGGTTTCAGTGCAGACGATCATCTCGAGAGCTTTCCAACGACTGTGAGAATGCGGCAAACAGACATCGGGAGCTCTAGATATGTTTGGTCAAAGTTCAGACAGCGAGAAAAGTCAACTCTGGTCAACTAGTCAATATTGAACCAATGACACTATGACATGTGGCAAAAAGGCAAAAGGGAGTTGTTTATTGGTTTTTGATCACCGGTCTTCGACAAGCATAAAATTGGTGCACGGGAACATGAGGCTCAACTTTTATTATGGAGGGGAGCCTGACCGCTGTGTGGACTATGGTGTTATCGCCGACGTGGTGGGGTCCACAAGCCACCATGTGGCTTGCCACCACTTGTCGAATTTTCTCGATTTGCCTATCGAGAGACGACAAGTGGAATATATGCTATTTACCAAGTTAACTATTTCTATGCCACATTGTATGGGTTGAAATTATATTATCTTGGTAAGTCCACTTTCCAAATGCCACATATATATGAATATATATTAGTGTGTATACATTAGTATTAAAGCCCGCATAAACCAACCGACCACACATAACATGCTAACATGCCCCAGGTTATGTCCAAGTGGTTGTAGGCATGCAGTGTCCATGCGTGGAAGCCTCCACATGGAGGTGGAAATGAAGTGGTTGTTTGGGGGGCTTAAAGCCCATGCGTGGAATGTTTCCACGTGAAAAAAGGTGAGAGTAAGGTTTATTAAACCTTACCCAAATTTAATGACACCAAATGTTGGATATCCCACTTAACTAAGCAAGGTCACACCCACTTCTACCTTAGCCGCTTGATTGGGATTTTATCCCATTAAAAAATGCAAATCCGACCTAAAATGGGATATTTAATCCCATTAAAATATGCAAATCCGTCAATTTGGAAATTTTATCCAAAATTTCTATGCTACAGGATTCATGGTAAATTTTAATCCTAAAGATTATATGGAAAGGCATTATTTTGAGGGCCCTAAAATTGTATAAATAGGGTACCTAGTTCATTGTAATGGACACACAAATATCAGAGCTTAGCTCATTTGTTAGAGTGCTGTTGTGGGGACAGTCACAAGCCAAGAGCTTATTGAGAAATTGTTGTGTGAAGACTTAAATTATGTGGGCATGTGTCAACAGGTAGTGTTTATTGGCCTATTATTTGTTAGGAAATAGTAGATGAAATATTTGTGATTGGGAGTAAATTATAAACTACCCAATAGACCCATTGAGCCACACCAATTACTTGCAAATCCTGGATTGTCGATCGGAGTGCTAGCGTCACATTGATAGCGTTAGAGAAGGCCGATCGAAGCCGAGAGGAGATTGTACGCCAGGAAGGTGGAAGTCGGGTGCTATTTTTCACCCATTGTCATCCGAAGGTCTGGTTATTCTTCTAAGAAAGTTTAAATACTTCCCATTAGGTTTTCTTGTGAAAGTACTATCCTAACTTACAAGTTTTGACTAGTGGAATGGTTCGACCACGAACCCCGGAGATGTAGGCAATTTCTGAACTCCGTAATCAATCTTTGTGTAATTGTCATTATTGTCTTGCATTTTATTTTAAATTGATTACTTAAAAGGAGAAAATCATCGGCAAATTATTAAAGCCTGCTAAGGGTACTGAGATCAGGTAGTAATAATCTGATTATTTTCAGATCAAGTTTGGTATCAGAGTTGGTTTAGCTCCATATTTGTTTTTCAGTAAATCTGATTAACAGAGTGATTGCTTCAAGATTAGTGTAGTTGGTTTAGTTTATGTGAACAGGGTACAAGTGCACTATGGGAAAGATGTTTAAACAGGTAAAGTTCGATGAGATTGAGGCATTCAATCACTAGATCCAAGAAGATAACTCTCTCCCAAGATCAATGTATTACGCCTTAGAAGAGGAGTATGCTCGTTTGAAATAAGAACTGCAAACCAAGGATGAGCTCTTGGCAAGGTTGCAGTGTGGTGATTAAAGGAAGGAAAAACCTTCAAATTCAAATGTAGAGGCCATGGCAGATGATTGCACTGTAAGTTGTTCACCACGGGAATCTTCTTCTTCCTCCCATTCGGTTTTGGATTTAGGTGATGAAGTATTTGGTTTGTTTGAAAAAGCATACTAGAGGAATTGGATCCAAGTTACTAGATAAAATGGGATTTCATGGAAGAGGCCTTGGTGAAAATGGCCAAGGTATTGCTAACCCAATACAGTTCAAGGATCGTCCTTGTTTTGCAGGTTTGGGTTATCCTAGTGTGGGAATGGAAATTGGAGAATGCTCCAAGAACGCTAACGGGAGACAAGCTTCCAAAAGTAAAGTGAATACCCCACTAGTCCTGCAAGAAGATTATGAGTAGGAAAGTTGTGCTTCATTGTCACAGGTAAGATGTGGTAAGAGAAATCAATGAAGAGGTAATGAGATTTCACCTCCAGTTTCTTACCATAATCATAAGCATAGTAAAACTTCTGATCCACTTTTTCAGCTTAAGAAGTATGGTTATGATTTTCAAAAGATGTGGAATTCCTTTCCATGTACTTTTTGTGGATTTCATAATCATACAGTGGCCAGATTCTGGAAGATAAGGACACTGATGAAGAAGTTGATGCCGTTCATTAGGAACACGGACAAATCAGAAAGAACAATCTTTTCATGCAGATTAAAGAAATGGCAAAAAGAGTTCCTCATCTCAGAAGAAGGAGTTTAAGAGGAATTTTTGTGCTCATTGCTAGAGGAATGGGCATTAGGTGGAAAATTGCTGGAAACTGCATCCATCTCGTCATCAGAGTAATGGCAAGCCAAAGATGGAATGGAGGCCTATTGCAAAGGCAGAAGGAAGTTTCTACTCTACCACTATTTGACAAGTCAACCCAGGACCAGGTAATACCTGAAAGTGAAAGTCCTTTGAAATGGGCAAGTCAACAATTTTTTCAATTATATATTGCATAATTCAGACTGATGAATAATATGTAGTATTAAGTTTAGAAATCAGATTATTGTGAGGAAATGTTGAGAGAAAGGTTTACAATACTCAGTGGATTTTCTTACTTAGAAAATTTGATTAATGCTCCAAACATATCTCCTAATCAGCGTGTGAGTACCTGTTACAGCTTGGACATAGGAATTAACTCATATAAATCTTGGAGATTGATCTGCCATTTGTGTAGACAATAGAGTTCTCAAAAGATCAGCTCGGAACTTCATTCTATGTAGAGGCATTGTGACCGTGTAGCAGAATGGTAGCTGAATCACCATTGGCATTGACGTCGGGTCAGAACTTCATTCTGTGTAGAGGCATTGTGACCGTGCAGCAGAATGGTACCTGATATTAGTATGTCAACAAGAGGAGCTCTCAAAGGATTAGCTCAGAATGTCATTCGGTGTCAAGGCATTGCGACCACACATATCGAATGGTAGCTGATCAATAGACTTAGCATCGTGCATCGGAGGCTCGAGGTCTTGAGGTCTTGCATCGAAAGAGGCTTAGCATTGTGCATCGGAGGCTCATGAAAGAGGCTTATCATGATCGGCGTTGAGGTCTGTAATAGACTTAGCATCGTGCATTGGAGGCTCGAGGTCTTGAAAGAGGCTTAGCATCATGTATCAGAGGCGTTGAGGTCTATAGAGACTTAGCATAGTGCATTGGAGGCTCGAGGTCTTGAAAGAGGCTTAACATCATGCATCGGAGGCGTTGAGGTCTGTAACAGACTTAGCATCATGCATCGGAGGCTCGAGGTCTTGAAAGAGGCTTAACATCATGCATTGGAGGCGTTGAGGTCTGTAAAGGGACAAGGCATTGTCCATCAATGACATCAGATCAATCAAATCTCTACGTAACATGGAGTTCCTTCAAACCAGTTTGGATTCTGTGGAATCAACTCGGAGCCAGGAGCTGTGTTATAGAGTAAAAGAAGATCCTTGTTGTCAGATATCAAGAAGCTTAGCACCGCACAGAAGGAGCATTGAGGTTTCATTCAGAAACTTAGCACCATAAAGTGGAGGCATGGAGGTCTTCTTCAGATATCAAAGTGGCGCAACGGAAGCATAGGCCCATAACCCATAGGTCCCAGGATCGGAGCAGAGTTTTTCCAGATTCAGGACAGTATGGAAGCTTTTTGGGACAAAAAGCTTTTCTCAGTGGGGAGGTGTGATCAGGGGATCATTTTTGAAAGTTCCCTAAACATCCCTAAATGGTGTTAGTGCAGAAGATCATCTCGAGAGCTTTCCAATGACTGTGAGAACGCGACAAACGGACATCGGGAGCTCTAGATATGTTCGGTCAAAGTTCAGACAGTGGGAAAGTCAACTCTGGTCAACTAGTCAATATTGGACCAATGGCACTGCGACACGTGGCGAAAAGGCAAAAGGGAGTTGTTTATTGGTTTTCGATCACTGGTCTTCGATGAGCGTAAAAATGGTGCACGGGAACAAGAGGCTCAACTTTTATTACGGAGGGGAGCCCGACCGCCGTGTGGACTATGGTATTATCGCCGACGTGGTGGGTCCACAAGCCACCACGTGGCTTGCCACCACTCGTCAAATTCACTCGATTTTCCTATCGGGAGACGACAAGTGGAATATATGCTATTTACCGAGTTAATTATTTCTATGCCACATTGTATGGGTTGAAATTATATTATCTTGGTAAGTCCACTTTCCAAATGCCACACACACACACACACACACACACACACACACATATATATATTAATGTTTATACATTAGTATTAAACTACCACATACATATGCTATATGACCAATACATTAGTACCGCCACATGGATGTAGGTTATGCCCACGTGGTAAAGGCAGGCAAATGTCATACGTGGAAGCTGTCCACGTGGAGGAGGAAATGAAGCGGTGGTTGGGGGGCTAGGCCCATGCGTGGAATGTTCCACGTGAAAAATGGTGAGAGTAAGGTTTATTAAACCTTACCCAAATTTAATGGCGCCAAATGTGGGATATCCCACTTAAATAAGCAAACCGCCCCACTTTACCTTAGCCGCTCAATGGGGATTTTATCCCATTAAAAATGCAAATCCGCCCTATTTGGGATATTTAATCCATTAAAATATGTAAATCCGCCAATATGGGTATTTGATCCCAAATTTCATGTACGGGTTTAGGCTAATTTTAGCCTAGGATTATATGCAAAGGATATTATTCAAGGGCCCTAAAATTGTATAAATAGGGTACCTAGTTCATTGTAATGGACACACAAAAAATACAGAGAAGTTCATTCTTAGAGCTTCTGGAGGAAAGTCACGAGCCAAGAGGAGAATGAGAAATTGTTGTGTGAAGACCTAAATTATTTAGGCATTATTATTGACCTATTATTTGTTAGGCAATAATAAATTAAATATTTGTGGCTAGGAGTTATTCAAACTACCTAGTCGGCCCATAACGCCACACCAATTACTTGCAAATCCTGGATTGTCGACCGGAGTGCTAGCGTCGCATTGATAGCGTCGGGAAGGCCGATCGAAGCCGAAGGAGATTGTACGCCAGGAAGGTGGAAGTCGGGTGCTATTTTTCACCCTTGTCGTCCGAAGGTCTAGTTATTCTTCTAAGCAAGTTTAAATAGTTTCCATTAGGTTTTCTTGTGAAAGTACTATTGTAACTTACAAGTTTTGACTAGTGGAACGGTTCGACCACGAACCCAGAGACGTAGGCAATTGCCAAACTCCGTAATCAATATTGTGTGTAATTGTTGATTATTGTCTTGTACTATTTTAAATTGATTACTTAAAAGGAGTAAATTATTGGCAAATAATTAAAGCCTATAAGGGTCTGAGATTAGGTAGTAATAATCTGATTATTTTCAGATCAGATGGAGATTGTGTATCCCGATCCCTCAAAAGATAAAAAGGATCTATCCCCTACAAATTATATAGTGATGCAGGTCACAATGGGAACATCATCCAAGATTCTTCAAGGAGAGGCCCTATCTACGGTGGATTCCCTTTGTAAGAAACTTCAAGAAGAAAAGGAAGAGAAGAGGTTGTTAAAAGAACAAAATAAGAATCTTCTCCAGGCCCCGCAAAAAATGGGTAGTGCACCTCCCGCAACTACTACTAAAACTCTTGAGGTTCTTATTCAAGATAATATAAAAAAATACGCCAAGATTGGCGAACAAGGCATGGCAGTAGCCACCTGGAGAAACCAGATCCTCAAAGATAGCGAGGAAGTAATTGTCAAGTTCATCGAATTATATCAGAACATTAGCCAAGAAAAAAAATATCTCTAGGTGATTATGGGATCTATCTCCGAAGATTTGGACCATGCTAGGTTACAACACGAGACATTCCAGAAGATGCTTGACTGCTCAGTTGATGATTTAGTAAAATTCAGTGCATTTTCAATCACCCCAGGGTACCCAGCAAAATCCTTGCTTCTTTGGACTATCGGGTCGATTAGATGGAATTTTTCCTGGAGAAGCTAGACAAGGTCAAGGAGGAAGCCCTAGATGTGATGCATCAAATAGAGCAAATTGCCCTAAGAATGTCTACTAGGCTTGCTCACTCCTTCATTTCGCCTTAAGGAACGTAGATGAAACTATTCAAATCTTCAAGGAGATCATCTCACAAGGGCTAGGGCTAAAAGTCACTTTAGACACTGAATCCATTAATAACCTTCTGGCCTACCACGATTTTGTGGGGTACCTAATGGAGGTAGGTAATGATTATTTCAAGATCCCTGAAAAACTCAGAGATGAGTGGGAGACTTGCAAGGTCATCGGTGATCATACCAAGGGTCCTACCTAGGATCAACTTCAGCCAATGATCAGTAAATTCATGGAATATCGGACCCAGTTCCACATTACCTCTCCTGAAAAGATAGTAGGATACTCCCTTTCCATCCGCGGGACGATGACGAATAGCTTTCTTCCTCTTGGATTTCTTTTTGTGAATATTTAAAAGTATGTTAGCATAAATGATGACATCATCCATGTTGCATCATGGGATGTTGTCATCTACCAAGTTGCCCAAAGTCAACAGCTTGACTTTTAGATATTTTGTAAATATGTTTGTAGTTAGTTGTTGGTTTCTTTTTTCCTTCTCTCTTCTCCCTCTTCTATATATACTTGAATACTTGTTGTATTCGAAGGTGTGGACACTTTTTAGATAAAAAATAGAAGTGAGAAGAAAATTATTTTTACTTTTTGTAACAGAAGAAAAAAATAATACAAATATTAAAACTTTGTGCTGAATATGTGTGTCATGGGCATCTAGATCTTTCTTATGTCAGATCTGTATGCATTTATTCTATTGAGATCTATCTCTACTTTTTTGTCATTTTTTCATCAGTATTGCTTTGTTCGTTTATGCAAGTAGGTTTGGCTCCATTTATTACCAATCCCAAAACATTGACCTTGTGACCTTTTTGCTTTAGAATTCATTTATTTTCTCCCTTCGGATCTATCTTACCTTCGTCTTTCCCTTCTTTCCTTTCTTCTCATAGTTGGAAATACCCCAACTGGGATAATATCCCAAACCCCTGAAGGTGGAATATTGTGAGACTTGCATAGATTCTTACTAGTGGAATAGTAATAAACTAGTTTCACTTTGCTAACTAAAAGAAGGGCTATGCCCTACACACTGTTGGCTCTGTCTATCCATATATCTGCCTAAGCGAAATAAATTTAGACCGACAAGTTGCAAAAGATATGGCATTTCAGTCAGGTGCGCCTTTAGAATAAGATAAGTTGAACACCTAGAAAAGATGCCATACCAGTCAGAATCCTGCATGATATGATGACCAAGGTGGTCATAAGGGATAATTTTAAGTTGATGTCTCAAGCTTTATTGAGCCTTCATGGTTGATAATTTAGGAAAGCTTAAGAACTTGTACTCAATGGCTGATGACACAGTCTCCAAGTGGGAGATTTCTTGGGGTGTGACAGGGAACTATTTTTGCCTAACTTCTTAGTTAATCTCAGTGTTGATAGTGCCTGGAGCTTGTAATGGTTACGTGTTCATAGATGACTTCCAGGATGCATTCTGCAGTCATTTTCTATGAAACCATTGTATCCTATGTTGTCATAAGAAGTTGTTGCTGCAAGATACTATGACTATCTAACATGTTGTTAATCTGGATGATCAACATTGGCCATGCTACCTTGTCTCTACCTGTGGGAATGTTAAAAGACGATGACTTTCAGTCTTCTAGGGTTAGCTTTATGGCTTCTTAAAAGGATTATAATGTCTATAAATAGAGGTCACGTTAGGGTATCTATGTACAGATATCTCCTGAGTACATCGCAGAGGTCTTGAAATCTTAATGATCAAGCGTGGTGAATCAAGGAAATGATCAAGGTTATGTAAACATTGGGTGTAACAATTGTGGTCTTAGATGTCAGTTTGCCAGCTTCTTCCGATAATTTTGTATGTGAGTTCCCCATAAGTAAGAGACCTTGACTATGAGAGTTGTTCCAAAATTACTCTTGTTGATTCAATAACAAGGGTGCAGCAAGGTGTGCTTCGACAAATGGTACATAGCGCCTTAGGAATGCATTCAGGGCTGAACTATGTTAAATTCTTGAGCTTGTCTTCTTTTGTGCGATTGATTCATTTATGCTATTATAGTTTCTGCAAGTATACCAGCACTTCTACATATGACAGTTTCCTATTGCTGGATGGCAGTTGGAGTCCCTGGTGCAAACTTCCCTTCTGCATATTTATTCTCTAATTTTTCTAGGCAGGAGTGGATAGGTATATCCTATGGTATCCTAAGACTACCATCTAAGACCTTGTCTACTGGGATCCATCTCATGCTCCCCTGAACACAGAGCCATCAGATCCAAGCTGGTCTAACTACAGAAGCGCATCTATGCTCCTCAACCATCTGTACATGTCATGAGGGATAATCCACATACAGTAAGGCCAAATAACCTGTACCACATTGCTAAGTTCCCTCCAGCTAGGATCTACCTGTACGCATAAGGCTACAGTCATGTGTAGGGAACTGCCTACGTCGATGAATCTCCCATCACTGGCATCCTATCACTTGTAGCCACACTGGGAAGACAAGAAGCTAGTGCTCAAATGCGTCGGCCCGGAGCATATCAACTGGACACACACACACACACACAGCGGTGGACACAGGTACACATGTAGGTACACATGGGGCACACAGTACACTATGTCTGGACACACACACATGACACATGGTGGTCACAGGACACACACACACACACAGATGTACTGTGTATGCCCAATAATGCATGTACGAAAGTGTCAGCATGAAGTTGAACTTTTGATAACTTCCCCATACGTCCACAACTCTTCTATGAGGGAACTACACCAAGGAACAAAGGAACACCCGTCTGCAGATAGTAGGTGACTTTCCACCATGCCTATATCATGCAACACCCCCATGTAGATGATCATGGGAGGATCTTGGAGGTGGATCTAGAGCTGATCTATGTCAATGATTCAGAGGGACAGGACAGAACTGCCTCCATCAATAACACTGATAGCCTCATCTCCTCTTTGTACGGAGCTAAGGGACATCTCTCCATAGCTCAGGACAGGCATGCTGGGTGAAAACCTCATCTTTGGGGCTAGTACCCCTCACCAGATAGATATGTCAACATTATCTCACTCATACGCCTCTGAGGTGACCGAGTATACTTGCATCCCCAGGGAGGTATCAGTATACTAATCAAGATCCTAGTCGAAGAGGATCCTGCTAGTGCATGCGCGGAGCTAGTGCTCCCCCAATTCAAAGAAGAGCAGAGGGAGAACCTAGTGTGGGTAGCACTGAAGGCCCAACACTATCAATGAGGATGAACCATTCAAACTCAAGCTGCCATACTACATGCTAAGTAAATGTCTGACCCCAATCAGGCCCAAATCTACAACATGTTGCCGCTCCATTGACTATCGCAGCCCCAACACAGGTATCAAGAGCAGGGGTGTTTCACGTAGAATTTTGTTCCAGAATAGAGTTATTTCTATCTTTTCATTCTCTTGAGAAACAGATAAGGGTTAGAGCTAGGAGGAATACCTGTTGAGTGTTGGGAAGGTGTGCGCGTACCGTAGAGAGATTAGACCGATTGTGAAGAGCTCCTTTTTGTCTGGGAAGGAATACCTGTAAATAAGAATGCAAGACCACCAAATTTTTGTTAAACAATAAGTGAGGGAACTACCTTGGGGCTAGGAAATATTAGACTTTTTTTCGAAGGTGGTCAGTTCCCTTTTAATACAAATTAATGCAATTGATAATAAAGACTCTATTGCGAAATCACGATTTAGGTACCTCGTTACTAAAAGCAATAGAGACTAAACTACCAATAATAAAATGTCATGATGTTTGTTTGGTCACTAGTTATTGATACGTTCAGATCAAGTTACAGGGATAGACAAGGCTGGATATGAGATTGTTTGGAGGTAAATAGGTGAAAGGTTGGTTTTTGGTATAAGTCACAGTGACCAACGTCGGTCACTGGATAACTGACCACAATTATAAAATCGATAGCGTTAGGGGATAACTAATATCGGTAGGGGCATTTTAAATGGAGGTTAGTTACAAGGTGGTTATGGGGTTTAGAAGGTTGGCAGATGGTTGAGGGAAGTTGTAGGGTGATAGAGAATATTTAGAGATCAAGAAGGCTATCTTTAGGGTAATATAGAGATGGATGAATGAAGGTTAGATGCAGGGTACTGCTGGGTGGTAGATCCAGGAGTGAGCTTATAATCGCTATGAATCAAAGTTCACAAAGTAGTGCCTAGAAGTATACAAGGTAATAAAAGAGACTACTTACTAGTTTTTGATGCGGATGCAGGTCCAAGGAATGCAGTGGCGAAGGTAAGGCTCAGTTGGGATGATCCAGAAATCAGAAGTGAGCTGATGAAGCTATCCTCCGACTCTCCCAATGTTTGGATGAGTGTGACAGTGATTTAGTTTCTCAGTTACAGTCTTGGGCTCAATACTCCTCTCTGCAACCTCTTCTCTCTTCCTCACTTGTCTCTCTCTTGCAAAATGAAATCCCCTCCTTTGGCTTTGGTTGTGGGAGGTCATTTATAGGGAACTGATGGCGGTTTCCTAACTGATGCCAGTCGAGTAGGGACCAATGTCGGTTAAGTCAAAGTTGGCTATTTTTAGTAAAATAGCCAACTTTCCCTCCTTTTCTCCTGAGGGGTCAGTTGTGGGCTTGGTCAAGTCATTATTAGGTTCGTTTTGGTGCGGGTGAGGGGTGATGAGTCATGGGTGTGGGTCTGGACCAAGTTATAGGTCTTAATTAGGTTAGTTTAGGGTTAGGGATAGGTGATGGTGAGGTGGCGAGGTGAGGTGTTTGGAGATGTGGATTTATTAATTATAAGGTAATTAATAAATAATTAAGTGTATAAGGTTTAGGTGGTGAGGTAGGGTTAGATTGCAAGATGAGATGCGGGGCACAGGGTGTCGTAAGACCCAAATTTGGTGTCTACATTTGCCCCTTGTTGTCATGTAGCTTATCGTGTAAAGCTACACTGACAATAATAAGAAGTGGTTGCCCCAGTTAAGGGTATAGGTAATCCCCCTTAAATCTATCACAGATTGAGGAGACGTGAAATCAGGGATAGGGTTGATAAATGATGAATGATGATGAGATGATGGTAAGATGGTGGGGTAAGTTCAAGGAAGCAGATGCACGTTGAAATGTAGTAGTGTGACCAAGGTACACGATTTGAAGAGCAAACAAGCAATTCATAGGCAAAGGTCGATAGTTTATCTAAACAAGGTTGATATAATCCTGGTATCCAAGGCATAGGAAGTAGCTCCAGGGGATATAATAGGTAAGGTACCAGAATGTTTAGGCATGTTCGGTAGTACCAAATGGTTGGTTTGGTTGAGATAAACGTCACAGTCTCGGTCTAGGCAAAGCTGGTCGGCTGATCAATTCAAGTATCCTAGTCATGCTAAAACATGAACATGTGAGCTTGATTGAATAAACAACGACATGATGGGTGGATAGAATCGTAATTTGTGGGCCTCAGTTGAGGTACCTAATTGTTGCAGCCTTGGGTCGAGCCGATTGGTTGGTTGTGGCCTTGAGTCGAGCCGATTGGTTGGTTGCGGCCTTGGGCCAGGCCGATTGGTTGGTTGCGGCCTTGGGTTGGGCCAATTGGTTGGTTGCGGCCTTGGGTCAGGCCGATTGATTGGTTGCAGCCTTGGGTCGGGCCTATTGGTTGGTTGCCACCTTGGGTTGGGCCGATTGGTTGGTTGCGGCCTTGGGTCGGGCCAATTGATTGGTTGCAGCCTTGGGTTGGGCCGATTGGTTGGTTGCGGCCTTGGGTCGGTCCGATTGGTTGGTTGCAGCATTCGGTTAGGCCGATTGGTTGGTTGCGGCCGACTGAATGGTTGGTTGCGGCTTTGGGTCAGGCTGATTGATTGGTTGCGGCCTTGGGTCGATTGGCCGGTTGGTTGGTTGCGGCCTTGGGTCAGGCTGATTGAATTCAAAATAAGACTATGGGTCGAGCAATTGATCAGGGGTAGGCGATGTGGTGAAAATGGGGATTGGTGAATAAGGGCAGGAGTTATCTAACCAATGTCGGTCACTATGTGACCGATACCGGTTAGGTAACCGATATCGGTTATGCTAAAACGAGCTTTTCTAAAAATAGAAAAGCTTGGGAGGTAACTTAAATTCATATTTTTAGAGTCATGCAACATGTTAAATACGAGGATGCGAGGCAGTTGTCATCCATACAGGTTAGTTTCATGGGATAATTGAGTGATAAGGAGGAAAAGAGACAGGTAAAGTGATCGTGGGCTTGGATTAAGAAGGTGTAAAGGAAAGTTATAGTGAAGAGGGTGGTGAACATGGCTGAACAAGGAGAAGCGTCCAGTGGGCAGAGAGGAGAGGGAAGACAGGGTCCACCTCAAGCTGCTGCATCCCAAGAGGTATAAGTTTTGGTTGGAATTATATTGTTCATGGTTATGAATAGGATGTGGTAAGGTAAGTGGGTAGAGATGAAAAGAAAGGTGATAGGCAAGGGTTTGGGATGGGGTGAGTGTTATGGGGTAGGTAATTAGGTGTTTTGGATATGTTTTTAGGTATAGAGAGGGGTAAACAAGCGAATAAGTTATCATAGGTGGTGTTTTTGAGTAGGGTGGATAGAATTGATAGTGACTGATATCGGTTTATGCCTAACCGGTATCGGTTAGGTAACCGATATCGGTTACTGTGTAAAGTTGTAGATTTTGATAAAAAACACTTGGGGATTTATTTTTTGTTTGTTGGTTTGATGTGTGCAGGCAGAGGCAGGGTTGAGGATGAATGATAGGGTGCCAGCTTTTTTGTCACAAGTCCAAGAAGATGTAACACCAACCGAGTGGGCATTAATAAACCATGTGGGGTTAAGCGGAATTTGCTATTATTCACGAATCGCACGCAATCATGCTATGTTGCAGGTGCTGATTGAGAGATGGAATCCAGAAAAGAATACCTTCCACTTGCCAATAGGGGAGATGATAGTGACATTAGAAGATGTGTTTCAAATTTTGAGACTTCCAATTACAGGAAGACCAGTGTATCAGGCAGGGCCCAACGTGGCGTGCGGCAGCGATAACGGCAGTATTTGGTCCAGCTGCACGAGATTTGACACAGCGAGGCTTGACATTTACTTTTGGTATAATGTTTGCGGCACACCCTGAGGAAACAAGGTTGGTCGTGGTATTAATGATAGCGGTGGGGTATTATGCATTACCTAGAGTGGACGGGGGAAGATTTCCAAAATCATTGATGTGTATTATTCGTGAGATGATAGAAGGTAGCGTTACTTTCACATGGGCACCCACATATCTGGCGGAGCTATACAGAGGTTTATGGGCATGCAGGTGAATTCATAGGACTACACTGGATTGTGCATACTTATTGCATTGTTGGGCCTATGAGCACATTGTGTGTGTGCAACCAATAGGCTGACCAATCCAGGTAGGAGAGACAGGATTGTCCGAGGTTGGGATTCAGGCGATGGGTCCAGACAGAGCAAGAGGTAAGAGCCGAGACCATGACAGATGACGTCGAGTATTATAGGCAGATGTTGGAGATGGTGATGATTATGTATATCTGTTAGAGGCCTGATGGGAACTACATGGTGATGGTGAACATAGCCGAGGATTTGAGGGGTGTAGAGTGATTGAGGTGGATCGCAGGACACAGGCCAGGTGAGTATGAGAGGATTCCTCTAGATCACGTGCGGTGACAATTTGGATTTGTTTAGGATATACCCATGGATCATAGACCATACAAGAGGATCGACGTCGAGGAACCATTCTCACCTCCATAGCCGACACTTCCAAAAGGAACAGAAGAGATAGAAGCCAATCGCAAGGTAATGGATGCAGGAGTGACAGAGTCTTATAGATTATGGTGGGTAACATAGCTGCGAGGTATACATGAGAGGGCCGATCATCTTGACAGAGCTGTGATTACAGCAGAGAGAGACTGCCTGTAGGGTTTAGTTCACCAGCTTCAAACATAGGTGAATGAGACTATGGAATCGTTAGAGGCTTCGCAGTCACGAGTGGAGATACTAGAGGCAAGACTCCTCCATGCGAGAGGGCATATTCGTATGTTACAGGAGAGATTGGTGGATTAACAGGAGGAACCAATAGCAGTGGTACCTGTGAGGATGGACAGGCCAGGTGAGCGGCGTCGACGATCACCATTTCTACCTAGTTCAGGATGAGGCGTAGGGGCCTAAGTGAGTTTCATTCATAGGGGTAGAAGAATAAATAAGGACTCCGACCTGCGCATCGATGATAGAGAAGATATATTTGTTTTAACATCTAAATAAAACTGAATATGTATGTTGATTTGAGTTATGATAATAATAAAAATGTTGGTGTTTTGAATGTTTGGACTGATAAAGGACAAAGGAGAGTGTTATCAATATAAATACGCAAAACTATTTATATTTTTAAGGAAAACACAACACATGATAGGTTATGGTAGGGGATGGTCGAGCTAACCTTGGGAGACCCCATGTCTCCTAAGTGCTGCCTACATAGCCCATTGCACAAGGTAAGGAGGGGCCTCAAATCGATGTAGTTCTCCCTTAAGACCAGGGAGGGGTGAATTCAAGCAATTTGGTTGTGGTTAGGCAATTTGTTGGTTGGTAAAAGTTTGATATTGGTAGGGTAATGTTGTTGGTGTTGGTAAGGTATTGGCGGTGTTGGTGTGGGTATAGGTGAAGTGAGGGTTAGCTTACCCGAGCATAGGAAACCATGTCCTAATTAAGGTCAACAGATAATCCTAGATTCGGGTAAAAGAGAAAAAAGTGTCCCATAGTTAGAAAGAACTAAACAAACCACGTATTATCGTAGGATGAGCTTGAATCCCTAAGTACCTTGCATAGGTGAGAAGTCGATAGGTGAAAAGAGTTGTATAATCACAATATATCGGATATACGTCACGTCCCTTGAGTTTTGTTGTTTTGAAGAATGGTGAGGTGAGGTGGATGGTATAGCTAGGGTGCAGAGAACTTGTTATAAGGTGATTATTCTGACGAAAGAGAACCAAACCTAAATAGACAAGTCCATGACTCAAAAGTGCTTTTGAATATCGCTTTTATTATTCTGGATATAGACTGATCGATGCGGGAAGTCTATATGGGATATGCATTTTGTTGTTCTTGAGGTCTTCACGAAGATGATCAATGCGAGAAGCTTCTGATAGAGGCTGACTTTGTATAGCTGTCCTTCAAGGGAGCAGTCTACTTATAGTAGCAGATGTAGCTTTGCACATAGCTATCCTCCAAGGGAGCAGTCTAGTTTATAGCTTAGAGGTCTAGATGTCTATTTGGCATGAAGCATCTATTTTTGTAGGAAGTTTGACTCAAGAATATCCCAAAATTGTATAATTAAGGACTTGTTATTTTGATACTTTTAAGTCATGGACCAGACTAAAAAGGGGAAGGCATCTTTAAGAGGAGGTGATGATCAAACCACATGAGTTTGATTCTACTTTGAGATGCACGAAACAAGGTGTATGAGGTGGTAAATGAGCTCAAAGGATGAGCGCAAGGTAGATAAGAAGTGATGTAACACTAAATTCAATAGTAGAATGGTCGGAGATGTAAGACATTAAGGGGTTCAGGCTCAGGTTTACCATTAAGCGAAGCTAAACGATAAGTACATGATCTGTAAGTGTGAGTGATAATGTAAGGCCCAATCCAATTAGGAGCAAATTTTCCATGTTTTCTCTTTTCTAGTTTGGTTACATGTTGATTCTCTTTGAGGACAAGATCACCAATCTTAAAGGTACGCTCATGAATTTGCTTATCATAAGCACGCTTGATGCACTTTTGATAAATTTGAAGGTGGTCAAGAGCTGTAAGACAACGCTTGTCAAGAAGCTCCAATTGGGCTAACCGCTCTTGGCGGAAGTCATCATTGGTGAGAATATCCTGGAGAGATATTCTAAGGGAAGGGATTTGTATTTCGAGAGGCAAGACAACCTCAGTACCATACACCAAAGAGAATGGTGTGGCATTAGTGGAAGTACGAATGCTGGTACGATAAGCCCAAAGGGAAAAGGGGATGTGATCCCCCCGTCGCTTTAGTGACAGGTACGACATTAGAAATCCATTGAGGATAGTCAATAGGTAAGATGAAAGAAACAAAAAGGAGTCATTGAAGCTCTTCTTTAACCAATAGGGCAATGCATGGATGCATTTTTCTCAGTTTCTATTTAACTGGTTTGGAGTCTAGTTTCAGAGTGATGTTATGGACAGTAATGTCAGGATCGATTCCTGGCATGTCAACATAGGACCAAGCGAAAGCTTGATTGTGGGCACGGAGGAAGGTAGTGAAGGCGGCTTGTTATGATGCGTCGAGAGATTGTTCGATCTTTATAATGTGAGGATCATCCTCCGTGTGGATGTTGATCTCTATAGTCAACTCATTCAACATGGTTTGTGTTTCATATGGTAAGGCACATTGAATATAAGAGTCATCCGCACCAAGGTAGGTGAGGATGGATTCGTCATCCTGGCACTCCACAACATTAATTGAAGGAAAGTCTTCTTTGATCATGCCTGGATACAAAAGGGGGAGAGAATATGGGTCTTTACCATCACATTGATAAGTGAGAGGACCTAGGAAGATAGCATTCATGAAAAAAAAAAGTTAGGAGGGATAGATTCCGAGTATATAGACTCCGTGAGTGAAGATGGCAAAATGGGCGTTGATGGTTCGAAAGGGGTGACTTCATCATCTTCTTGGATACAATTGACACAAGGTTTCTTTGGTGTAGGTGGTTCAGAAAATCCAAGACCACTACGATCTTTGTGTTTACGTGTAGTCATGGGAATGATCGTATGTTGGCCTTGTTCATAAAGACCAAAACCAAAACCTTTCCAAGCACAGCGAGTCAGGAAGGTGAGGGCAAAATGACAGTTGGTTAGATATTGAAAATTAGATTGGAAGGGAACCACACCAAGGGAAGGTTCAGGGGTGACAGAGGATGTGTTGACACCCCCATACATTAGGTTGGTGCGGTAATTAGGTGGTCCATAGGAGATCACCTCGCCCACATGACGGTCATAGGTAGGATGCACATGTAACTTTCCATACTCTTGTGGGGTATGGAAGGTGCTAACGTTGTATAGGTGGTACTTCCCCAGCGTAAGGTGTTAAAAAACACCTACCAAGGGATCCGAGGTTGGGATGTTGTCCGCAGGGAAGGAATAGATATTTGCGTCGGTGGTTTCATTGGTCGAAGGTGTGGGTACGGCTAAGGTGGATGGTTAAGGCGTGGTTGAAGTAGATGGTTGGGTCAGATCAATGGGTGCCTTGACTGGTACAAGAATATCGTTAGGGTGGTATAACATATTACAGGTTTTGAAGGGGGGAGCGTCAGCTGTGACAGTGTATGACTTCCCCTCATACTCAAATTTTATGCATCTATGTAAGGTGAAGGGAATGCATCCCATAGCCCGGATTCAAGGGCGGCCTAACAACATGTTGTATTGGAACTCTCCCTCAAGGACATAGAAGAGTTCGGGCAAGGTACATGGCCCTACACGAATGTTAAGGATCACGGTGCCTAGGGTAGAAGTAATAACATCGTTGAATGAATGCAACATGGTGGGGTTGGCACACATGCAGCTAGGAGGGATATTCATTTGTTGGAAGGCTTTGGAAGAGATGATGTTTAGGCTAGCACCCCCGTCGATCATAACACGACGTACCCGGATGTCTCGGACGTAAGATGAGATGAAAAGAGTAGGGTCAGGATCTTCTACACCAAAGACGACAATTTCTTCTTCAGAAAAACTGACAGCAGCGGCTTGCTGTACAGGGACAGAGGTGGTTGTGGAGGTAGGTTGTTTGGTGAGAGAAGCGACATGGTTGGGTGTTAAGATGGAGGCGATGGGCAGGGTTTCATTAGGTAGGACCTCTATCCCTTGGAGGATCTCAATTAGAGCTTACCGATGAGTTTCAGATGTTTGAATGAGATCATGGAGTGTCATTTTTACAGGAGATTGGTGAAGTTGTTTGATCATGGTGCGATGGGAAACTCCATTAGAGACTGGATAGGCAGGTCCACGAATAACCACTTTAGGTGGTGGTGCGATTGGGATGGTAGGGAAAGAGAGGCCATAGGTGTGCTCTCTTTAGTTTTTCCATTGTTTTTCTGACCTCGAGTAGCAATGTTAATCATGTTGATCTCGTGAATACGAGATGAGGAAGATGGTAGGGATAATTCATTTTTCTCGAGAGGTAGGGTTGCAATGATGATAGATTTTGGCAAGGCGGGGACAGGTGGTATAGGAGAAGGGATCAAAGCTAAGGGCTTTTCCCTCCGTAAGTTTTCTTTCTTATATTTTATATCCGAGATAGGCAACTGGCAAAAGATGGCTTTCAAAGCTTTGCATCCTTCTACATTGTGTCCTGTGTGCGATGGTCGGCACAGATTTTAGATTCATCATAACCTATAGGTTGAGGTTTAGATGGATCATAGGGTCTGAGTGGGGGTAGGGAAATGGTCGCATCCCCTATTAATATATCAAGGATCTTGGCGTAAGATCCTTTGAGCGGGTCAAATTCAGATGAAGATGAGGCTATTGATTGAGTGAGTGAGATTATTGATTGTTTTGGTAATGGTTGGGTACGAGTGGTTCATATGGGTGGTGGTTTAGGCAAGGGATTTTGATGATTGGGTTTAACTAGGTCTGGCTTCTTCTACACAGAATTCATGTTTATCTGGTTAGATGATGAGGCCACAGATGACGTCGTGGTAGGAAATAACCATGGGGAAAGAGGAGCGACAACAAACAATTCCTTCGATGATCGAGTTTGCTTAGGGTTGGTAGGTAGGCAGGATACTTGGGGCGACGGTGTTGAGACACCCGTGGATTTCTGTATGGGTGCAAAAGGTGCAGGTCATGTTAAAGAAGATGTGGGAGGTATGGTGTATTGAGGCAAGGTGGAGGGGTGAGGCCCCAATATAGAAGGTAGGTGTGACGGTGAGGGTTGAAACCATGTCTGTTATACCGATGTGATCAGGGGTGAGGGTTTTAGTTATGGCAGAGGTATAGATTGGACTCAAGGAGATTGGGTCTGTCTCCTTAGATGGATTGACGGCTTTATTTTTGGATAAATCTAACCGTTTATGTGGGTGCGTCAGGCTGGGTCTTGGTGAAGTCCCAAGCGTAGGGGAAGGTTTGGTTAGGCTGATAGAGGTGGATGAGGTATTTGGTAGAGATGAGGGGGGTGAAGGTGAGGACATAGGCACTTTGAGCTGCTGTAAAAACTTCGGGCATATGGTAGAGGTGTCTAGATTAGTCATCTGCATTTGAGTAGAGCATGGTGTACTCAAAAGTTCTTATAAGACTCGTCCATCTTCTGGGGGATGAAGATCTTCACGTGTGGACGGGAATTTTGGTATGGAAGAGAAGTGGGCTATGATACAGGGGGCCAATGAGGCGTTGTATCAATGGGTGTTAAGAGGTAAACTTGTCACTAGAAAGATTTAGGCGATGAAGAACTGATAGGGAGGAGGGCATGTTCTAGAGGATCCGTCATGGTTAAGGAGTTTGGTGATGTAGGCTCGAGGGTTTTCTCCTCTAAGGATGATAGAAAAAGTGGCGATCCTTCTTCTTTTGCAGCAAGAGTGGTGGAAGGAGATGTTTGGGAAATAGATAGGTTAGATAACATCCACTCACAGTCTTGCAGGGATGTGGTGTAAGAAGGCTCTTCTGTGAGAAGAGAACTCTGGGCGGTTGATTCCTTTATGGGTAAAGGAATATCGGGGTTGTCCTCTTGTCTTGATGAAGGAGAAGGGGGTGAGGACCCCTGCATTGGTGAAGAGGCTCGATTCAGAATTTCCTCGACGGAAGCCCTTGGTTGGGAGTTGAAAACTGCATAGATCTCATGCACACTCTTCTCCTCGGCTGAGGTTTCTTGGTTTGTGTTATTGTTAGATGAATGGTTTGGAAATGGTTTTTTGAAGATTTTTAAATTTCGATTAGTAGGGGCATTAGGATTATTGAGGGTTATATCCCCTACATCAACCATTTCCTGCACTATGTTTTTCAACATTTTGCAGTTTTCGTGGTTGTGTCCCTTCACGCAATGGAAGTTACAGAAGTCATTTTCTTTATACCAAGAAGGTATAGAGCGAGCGGAATCAAACCCGGAGTGAGGTTTAACAGGAGGCAAGGTGAGAGATCCTGCTTTAAGCAATTTTTCTAAGATCACATCATAAGTTTCTCCCAAGGGAGTGTACTTGATGGGCTTGGCTTTATACTTATATGTGGATTTTGGTTGGGTATTAGATGGTGCTTGAGATTTTACCGTCACCACATGTACGGCTCCTTTTGATTTCGAAGTAGCCAATGCATGAGAGTTGGTGGTGTTGGGTTTTTTGGTGGGGTCTTGGGTTCAGAAATTTGATTTTTTGTTGCGCAACTTCAATTTCTCCTCCTATGAGGCTCGAATCTCTAGTTTTCGGGCCATAGTAAAGGTCTCATCAAAGGTGCGGAAAGTTTGAATTTGGAGGGTGGGAGAGATGTGTTTAGCATAGGCCCACGTTAAGATTTCGATGAGCTCAGCCTGAGGTAAGGCATAAGTAAGTTGGTTGATGAGGCCCCGCCATCGCCCAACGAAATCTGCGATAGGCTCATTTTCAAATTGTCGGATGGCATAGAGGTCGGTAATGGATACTTTTTTAGAAATATTGATGGAGAAGTGATCCAAGAAAGATTGGGCTAACTGGTTAAAGGAGAAGATTGAGTGCTGGGCTAAAGCACTGTACCACTCCAAGGCAGGTCCTGATAAGGACATGGGGAAGGTACAGAGTAGTAACGCATCGTCATGAGCAATCAGATAGTAGGCATGTCTAAACGATCGCAAGTGTTGTTGAGGGTCCTCCTTACTACTAAAGCGAGTAAATTTCGGTAATTCCCATTGAGGAGGATATGTATGAAGGGGGACAGAAGGATGAATAGGCTCCCAACAAACTTACTCGTATGTCAGGGTGTTACGGCTTCCTGAAATAGAAGCCTCAAGATTTTGCATCTTGTCCATCATCTGTTTGATTAAATCATTGGTTGGGTCAGATGATGGTGTTGTCGTCGTAAACGGAGGAGGATTGGGCCAAGAGCCGCTACTAAACAATGGTGGGGTTGAATGTTGATAAGGTAACGGTGATGAATGTGTTGGGGCGGTCCGAATAATGGTGTCCTATATAAGATGTTGAGGCCATCGAATGAGTCTGTGGAAATGAAAAGGTGGGTGGAGCCTGAGATGGAAAGCTCGTGTGGATAGATGGTAGAGAGTGAGTTATGAAAGAGGCAATCTATGGGAGAGATGAGGTAGGTGCAGTGGACGGTAGTGATATGTGGGGCTCTAGATTAACCAAAGGAAGGCCAATTGGTGCAGTATGAACCACCAAAGCCATTGAGCTGGGAGACGGGGCTAAGGATGAAGACGGTGAGGTGGAGTTATTAGGTGGGGAAGGGGCTAAGTGAGCAGCTATACTAATAGGCATACCAAAGAGGAGCTGACCGTCGGGTGTACGGTTAGGGGTATGAGACAAATAATAATGTACGGCACTAGGATTAACATCCAAAAATTTGGCAAAGTCTAGATCTCCTACAGGGATCTTGGGAAAAGCACTAGTTTCTGTAGGATTCCCCATAGGATGCAAATGGGGTGACTCAGGAAAAGACACGGAACAAGCATGTGAAACCATGGCTGTGGCTTGTTGCCAGGTGCTAACAACCATGGGCAAGAGGATACAATAGAGAATTAGTCAATCAGGAACAGAAACAACAACAAAATGTTAGAATTGGTAGGTTGTTGGTTTGTCAGGAACTGTGAAACACAGTAACCGATATCGGTCTGGTAACCGATATCGGTCAAATGGTAACTAGCATCGGTCAGTGTAACCGATGTCGGTAAAAGAGGATGGGTGTTGGTCACTGTGAAGGAAAAAAGAGAATGTAAGATGCTGTTGGTTTGGGGATAACAAGGCTTAGTATACCCACTAAACTTTCTGAAGTGATCACTGAGATAGGGTATAACAGAGAAACAAAACTGAAAGAAAAAAACAAGTAAGATACACAAGCAAATCAAGAGACTAACCCTAGGATTAGTTTTAATCACTTTGGGCTTATGCCTTAGATGAAAGATGATGTCAATCTTAAACAAAAGACCTAAGGGAGACGTCAAGTTTGTTTTGGCTTGTAAGGCTACCTCAATCAGGTGGAGGAATACCGCGGGAAGGGGGGATGTTTGAGATGTTGTGTAGATTATGATGTGATTTGGTATGTGTTGTGCAATGAGAGTAAGATTAATTTCTCGTCAATACCGTGGATATCACCCCCACGTGTACGACCTGTTACTTAATATACGTTCACTAGAATTAAAAATAGCAAGCAAGAATGTGATGCATGTGTTTTAAACCCAAATTGAAAATGATATTCGATGAAGCAAAGAAAGAGAAGAGGTTAAGAAGATGACTTTCACTAATGCAAAGATGCAAAGGAAAGACAAGTTCTTTTACTGAAATGACAAAATATTTTGTGAATATTTAGAAGAAAGAAACAGCAAGTGTGCTTCCTATATGAAAACAAGCAAGAAAGAAAGAAACCCGAGAAGGGTCCCACCGGGTGTGCCAAAATGTTTCGCACAGAATTTTGTTCCAGAATAGAGTTATTTCTATCTTTTCATTCTCTTGAGAAACAGATAAGGGTTAGGGCTAGGAGGAAAACCTGTTGAGTTTTGGGAAGGTGTGCACGTACCATAGAGAGATCAGACTGATTATGAAGAGCTCCTTTTTGTCTGGGAAGGACTACCTGTAAATAAGAATGCAAAACAACTAGATATTTGTTAAACAATAAGTGAGGGAACTGCCTTGGGCCCAGGAAATATTAGACTTCCTTTCGAAGGTGGTTAGTTCCCTTTTAATACAAATTAATGCAAATGATAATAAAGAAGCTATTGCAAAATCACGATTTAGGTACCTCGTTACTAAAAGCAATAGAGACTAAACTACCAATAAAAAAATGTCATGTTGTTTATTTGGTCACTGGTTATTGATACGTTCAGATCAAGTTACAGGGATAGACAAGGCTGGATATGAGATTGTTTGGAGGTAAATAGTTGAAAGGTTGGTTTTTGGTATAAGTCATAGTGATCAATGTCGATCACTGGATAACCGACCGCAGTTATAAAACCGGTACCGGTAGGGGATAACTGATATCGGTAGGGGCAGTGATTTAGGGGATTTTAAATGGAGGTTGGTTGTAAGGTGGTTACGGGGTTTAGAAGGTTGGTAAAAGGTTGAGGGGGAGTAGTAGGGTGATAGAGAAGACTCAGAGAGTGAGAAAGCTGTCTTTGGGGGAATATAGAGATGGATGAATGAAGGTTAGGTGCAGGGTACTGCCGGGTGGTAGATCTAGGAGTGAGCTTATAATCACTATGAATCAAAAGTTCACAAAGTAGTGTCTAGAAGCATACAAGGTAATAAAAGAGACTACTTACTAGTTTCTGATGTGGATGCAGGTCCAAGGAATGCAGTGGCAAAGGCAAGGATCAGTTGGGATGATCCAGAAATCAGAAGTGAGCTGATGAAGCTATCCTCTGACTCTCCCAATGTTTGGATGAGTGTGACCGTGATCTAGTTGCTCAGTTATAGTCTTGGGCTCAATACACCTCTCTGCAACCTCTTCTCTCTCTCTCTCTCACTTGTCCCTTTCTTGCAAAATGAATTTGGATCCCTTTGTTTTGGTTGGGGGAGGTCATTTACAGGGAACTGATGGCGGTTAGGTCAAAGTTGGATATTTTTAGTAAAATAGCCAACTTTCCCTCCTTTTCTCCCGAGGGGTCAGTTGTGGGCTTGGTCAAGTAATTATTAGGTTCGTTTTGGTGCGGGTGAGGGGTGATGAGTCATGGGTGTGGGTCTGGACCAAGTTATAGGTCTTAACTAGGTTAGTTTAGGGTTAGGTCTAGGTCATGGTGAGGTGGCGAGGTGAGGTGGCAGGGTTGGAGATGTGGATTTATTAATTACAAGGTAATTAATAAATAATTAAGTGTGTAAGGTTTAGGTGGTGAGGTAGGGTTAGGTTGTGAGACAAGATGTGGGGCATAGGGTGTCGTAAGACCCAAATTTGGTGTCTACATTACACACGCATTTCCAAAGTACCATGCCCACCAAGGATCTCACCACCATGGAGTCCTTTGACTCTGAGGGTGGATACCCATGAACAAGGAAGATGTTATCATGGGCATTCGACTCCCACCTCGATGAGCATGAGTTCGAGGTTAACCAAGGAGTGGTATTGACATTTTCATAAGGAAAGGGGGACAACCCCATTGTAAATGTGCAACAACTATCAGATGAGAAAGTGTGTAACACACTCAACAAAGTCTCCATGGAGATTGAGGCTAGACTCTTTGGAAAGAATGACAGGGTTAGAATCTTGGAGGACCTATTGGAGAAGAGGAGGGAAGAAGTAGTGTAACTAACAAAGTTTCTTAGCCTTGAGAAATTAATCAACGCTCAACTGTAGAAGGAGCTTCAGGAGGAAAAAGCCAGGGTTCGTGAAGTTTCCAAGAAGGTGGAGCTCATCTCTTAAGAAATTATCACGAAGCACCCAGACCTTAACCCTCCCACATAAAATTATAGATCCTCCCTAGAGTGCTTAGAGGACTTGACTCGGATCCTCATTATGGAAAGGAAAACTTTAGCATTGGGTTCGGTAGAGGAGGTGGTGGCATGCTTGGAGAAGGAAGACAAGTTAAAGGTCGTCACACTCATGGCCAAATACAACAAGGTACTCACTGACGTAAGAGTAGCTATACAAATTGTAGGGGTTGCTTATGACCATTGCGCAGATCAAGAAAAAGTGACAAGCATACTACTTGTCAGTGATAAAGCTGAGCTGAAGGAATTCAGGGAAAATAATAAGGGTAATAGAGTTGAATGAGAAAGGATCATAGCCGAAGTGGAAAAAATTTCTGAAGCTATTGAGAACCAGTGAGTCTCAATCAAAACTCATTTAAAAGAGCTCTATAAGGTCATCACGAGAAAGATGGATGCCCTGGAAGATTACGCTAAGGAACTAGAGATTATTGTGGAAACCATTACCACACAGGGGGAAGGGTTAACTTTTGATGAGGTGAACACCTTGGTTGGTGACATCTGCACTAAAGTGTAGGATGAATTTAGCACTTAGAGTACACTGGAGGCTGACCTATGGCAAAATTTCCCCCTTCTTCTTCTTTAGGCCATTTCTCCCTATTCTTTCTCTCCCCCATTCTTTATTCTTTCCCTCCATTATTTTCCAAGGCAAGGCCTTGCATTCCTTTTGTACTACATTCTTTGAGAAAGTTCCTAATGGTGGAGAATAGGTGAAGTGTGGGGTAATGTTGGGCCCTTAATATAGCTTCCAAATCTTAAGGGCGCGTAGGCGCACATGGCTGGAGGAAGTGTACAAGTGAAGGCGTGCAAGGTAGAGTTCAAAAGGCTTCTTAAAGAACCAATGACGCACATTCCATGTGAATAACAATTCAGGACTTAGCCATTTTTGTCTTTTTGGGCAAGACACATGAAGAACATGTTCCATTTGGATAAGGTTCCATCCTAGCGACAAGGTGTCCTGGAAGGAATATACCTTGTGATAGGAAGATCCAAAAAGATAATCATGACATGGAGAGGAATGCACCTGGGGTGACCCACACCTTGAAACTTGGGGCCATATCTAAGGCTACAGAAGAGTTTGTTAGAGTTTAGATGCCTATTTATACACGCGCCCTTGGAAAAGAATAGAGACATAAGTGAGGTAGTGGAGCTCTACAAAATTACTGCAAGAACTATAGGATGAAAATGGGGAAAGGATTCCAGTAAGGATGTAATGGGGAAATGGGGAATTCAAATGTTATTTTATGAGAATACATGTATGGATCTAGAGATGGCACATGACTATGGTCTGCCTCTCCGTGATACTTTGTAGCAAGACTATGGATGAATATGATAAGGTTACTATCATGTTTATATTAAGATCTCCTTTTGTATTATCTGCATGCTTTTACTCTGAATTTGATCTTGTATAATCATGAACCTTACTCGAATGATTAAGTATATTTGTGGATTTACAAATTCTTGGTTCTATTATTCCTATTGAGAACTTTGTTTTTGTTATGACTGAAGGGGTGTAGAAGTAGTCCTGAGCTCTATAGCTTCTTCATGTCTATTAAATCACTAAGTTTGAATCACGAACTATGACTTCCACTAGAATCACATAAAAGAGTGACTCAGCTCCCTCTCGCATACCTCGGGTGAGTGCCTAGTGCCCGCTGGGTGATTGGCTGGCATGCATGAGGTTCCTGTTCGTGTAAATCAGTAGCACCCTCTAGATGTTCTATCAAATTTATAGTTTGACATTTGAGCATCCAGTGTGATTGCACAACATTGAATCTTTTCCCCAAGTGTGGGAATTAAAAAAATGGGAAAATAATCTCTAGATTATGGCTGGTTCCTTTACTCCTCTGATCAGGTATATGCATGAAATTTTTATAGGTTTAACCTACATTTTAATCAAACTTTGCCAAGGAGAAAGGGTTGAGAGAATACAAAGAATAAACCTAGTCTAATTAAGGTGATGCACCAAAGGAGTAGTAGACACCTGCTAATACAAAACATACACAATTCACAAGGAAATACAACACAAAACATGCACAAATTTCCAAAATGTAATGAGAGATTAGAAAAAAAATGATGAACATATGAAAGGATTGAGGAAATTTTAATCACAGAGCATACATTATCATTCCAGGTCCAATACAGTGCATTACAATGGCCAAGAGGCAAAAAGGATGTTTTAGTTGTGTGAAAAGGTAAAAAAATCCATAAATCTGCATGGTGAGGAAGACAGGAGATGTTTCAGAGCAAGAAAATATGTCTAACCCTTACAAAATGAGCCAAATCTGGCTTTTAACAATGCCCCTTTGAGCTCAGGAGAGAGAAACGTGGGAAAACATGAGAGATATTTCAACCACTGACAAAATTTCATTAAAATAACATGGAAACCCTTAAATTTTAATTCCCTGACGTTTTTAACCATGCTAGGAGAGAATATGAGTCATACTTCATTAAAAATGGTGGTTGAAATGTCAATTTTGTAACTTTTTCATGCCAGGGACGTTTCTCCATTTTTATCCAAAAAATATTCATCAAAATGACAAAATTAGCTTGGAATCATGTAGATAATTTCACCATCTTTCCATTGATATAAAGAACATGAAAAACCGAGCTCTGGATCGAAAGTTATGCCCCTCTGAAGATTCAGGGCAAAACAGGGCCAAAAATGGTTGGCGGGACAAAATTTTAAATTTTTCCCACTTTATTGCATTTGGGAAAATTTCCCCAAAATTCTCCATGCCCTGCTAGTTCGGTGCCATATGGCACGATTTGATTAGTTACGGGCACTTCCTTCTTCATTCTCCATCGTTTCGGCCTTTGGAAAATTTTCCAAACATTCTCCGTTGGCTGGATGACCTGAGGACACATGTCACGCTGTGGTTCGCCGTGGCCTTCCATCTCAACTTTTATGCCACTTCCAACCACCCTCCCTAAACTAGACATGTGGTGCCATCCTATTGGACATGGGCCTTGCCTTTTATTTTTCTCTGTGGGCTTGCCTTGTGTTTTTTGTCGCCACGTGGATACGTGGCATGATACCATTGGCTCGGGCCTTGGGAGGTGGGCCTTCCTTTTGAAATTTTCCTTTGATTTTTCTTTGGGAAAATTTCCCAATTTTTTTCCCAGGCTCCGCTGGCTGAAGGAAATGCGGTAGGTTTCTATTGGTTGAGGGTTTTGGGGGCAAAATGTCTCCTTTGCGCTAACCATTTTGGAAAATTCCCAACTTCTCCCCGCCTGTCGAAGCTCCGCAGCACTTGGGATAGGCACGATCTTACTAGATGCGGGTTTTGGGGGGAAGGCTTTCTTTTCAATTTTTCACATTTTGGTGAAAAGGAAAAATCCTTTTGTACCTCCAACCCCCGACGCCGCGGTGACATGTGGCGTGATCCGACTGGTTGGCGGGCCCTCAGGGTAAAATTCGTCCTTTGCTCCCCCACCAAATGCTTCGGCAAATATTCCATGCTTCCTCTACCCCCCCAACATTCCTTTGGCCTAAGGAAATGTGGTGAGATCCTATTTGCCAGCGGGCCTTTGGGCCAAAAATTTCTTTTGTGAGCCCCGCCCAATACTTAAAGAAAATTTTAAGTTCCCTCCGCCCCCGCCTTTTTGAGGACACGTGGCGAGATGTTATTGGCCGGCGGACCTGCGGACCACAAATTCCCTTTTATGCCCATACTTGGTAAAAAATTCAAAAATTTCCTCCGCCCTCCGCCACTCCTACACTGACATGGTAGCTTATGATTGGCTGGTAGGCTTGTGTAGGGAAAATTTCCCACAAAAACTCCATCGAGCCATAACTTCAAAAATACATGGAGTTAGGAGGAAAACTTTACCTTTCTAGAAATCTGAGAAAGATCTCTATCCAATGGTGCCACTTCCAGAAGGTTTTAAATGCTTGAAAAGTAAAAAATTCTGACTGAGGCACAAGGGAGGAATGAAATGAAGGGAGTTAGCCAAAAAAATAAGCAAGGGGCTTATTTTGGATAGCAATTCCCTTGTTCTTGGTGGGTGCAAAAATGACTATAGAAAGGGTTAATTGAATATGTCAAGGTTTTGATTTGGGGGTGTATTTTTATTATCCAGGTGAAGTTCATCCATGTCAATCAAGTATTGAAGAACATTGTGGAAGTACAACACCTTTCTATATCATATCCTTTGACCCTATGTTATTTTCAATAGTCATTGTCCCGATACCATGAGTGTTAGACATAAAAGTATCGATAGGTCAAATAGGATGGATAGTTATCATATTTGCATCTATTAACTTGTCAAATATTGTGCTAGAATTCTCTCTAATTGATGTGTAATTATGTTGTGAATGGGAACGGTCACTGGTAGGATTTTCTTTAGGATCTGACTTGACTACTATGACATTAGCAATTGATTTAGATTTTTCAGGAGTGGAAGGTGATTAGATGGAACCTCAGTTTTCATTTTTTTAGGTTGAAGCTTAACATGACCATCTTCTATGGCATGCATTTCTAATTTATGGGCCATGGTAAAGGCTTCATCAAAAGTCTAGAATGATTGTATTTGTAGTGCTGATAAAATGTGTTTAGGGAAAGATTGACAGAAAACTTAAATCAACTCAGTTTTTCTTGATTAAAAGGATAATTTATTGATTGTACCCCTCCAGTGGGTAATAAAATTAGAAATGAACTCATCCTTAAATTGTTTAATATCATAAAGGTCATTGATGGTGAATTTTTGGGCTAGGTTTATAGATAATTTATCTAAAAATAATTGTGCGAGTACCTAGCTCATCTACCAAAGGGAATATTGTGGAATAGCTCACTTTTCATCCTGAAGCTTCTTTATTTTCCCTAAAACTACAAACCTCCATCAAAACTGAGGTCTTGATCCTTTACCTTTCTGAAATAATAGGAACTGTGAAACAACCACATGAACATGTTGCCTGGAGATAATCCTCTACAACTATGATACATCACATTAATCTTGGAACCTAGACCATTGAGGAGACCATGGTTTGTATGGGATTGCATTGGTGAATGGGTTCGATTACAAGTCTGACTGTAAGAGAGGATATTAACTAAGGTTTAAATGACCCAGCTTCTAGACTTCATTAACTTTCGATTCATAAGTCTTAATATAGGGTAGAAATTGCGCTGGTTGTGTTGTGATTGATGTTAGCCCCTAGGTTGGAATGGAAACTGGCCAAGTTGTCAGTATATCTGGTATTTATTGGGATGTCCTTATTGTTGAATGTTGTATTAGGTGTCAAACATGTTTTTGATCAGATATGGTTTGTTGAGTTGAATCATATGTGTCCTGGGAAGCAATGTTTCCCCTGATGTATGAGGGTCTAGTTGCATGATTGTATGGTCTCTAAATCTGAATGAATGTTTGTATGTTGTGTCATTAATGTTTCATATGATGTGTTATGAGTATACCTAGGTTTGTATTGAGTCAGCATGGTCATTTCATGGTGTTTTATGGCTGAGTTAGCTCATGTCCAATACATTGTTTCCAGTCATAGGTTGCATGAAAAATGTGGAAGATTGAGGTGTGAGATTTAGACCTGGCTTAGCTATGGTGGAAGAGTTTGTTAATAGCATAGTGACTGTATAAGAGGGGATGTAAGGTTGCAAAGTTTTTATGGTCATAACTCAGGAAATGGTATGATGCAGTAAGGAGGTGGTCCTTGAGTAGTAAGCAGTAGTAGAAAACACAAAGGATAACACGTTGTAAATGATTGGATAGATATTTATCAGGAGCATATTGTGGATCGTATGGTGAATTTTAGAAGTTAATAATATGTTGTAGAATGGTGCTTACATCCCATAGTTTCAGGTCGGTATGAACTGAAGTATTGTTTAAAGGACTATGCAAGTTTTGGTGATAGACATGGTTATGTTCTTAATGTTACTATTTGGCTAAACAAAGTTGTACCTTCTGATGCAACGATAGTGGATTGGTATGATTTATCCTATGGGGACATGAGATATTTCTAGATTCATCTTACATAGGTTAGGTTTATGCATATTTAAAAGACAATGGTTTAGGGTTTATTGTCATGTTTGTTCTGCGAATGATCGTTACTCAGAACCCTAAATTGGTTTGAAACCCTTTTACTAAACCCTAAGCCAGGATGCCAAGACATTGCGTAGAATAGTGATCTATATGTAGAGCATTGATTCTGTTGATTCAATTTATATAAATTGTTGTTGGATTCTTCCTTGTTGTATAGGACTTATATAGCTTTCAAGAAAGGTTTTGTTGGTGCTTGTGACTAGTATGTGGGGCATCACTTGAAAATGTTAGTTTCTCATATAAGTTCAGTTCATGGTAAAAAATTTCCCAAAGATCTGGTAAGATGCTAAATTCGTCATTTGAGTTGTGATTATCCCTGGGTGTTTATATATTATGTCCTAATGAATAGTTTTAGCTCTTTATGGTTGTGATGAATTTTATTTCAAACATTGTTCCTCTTGGAAATTTATGAATTTTTCTGATGTTCTTGGGGTATGTGTGGAGAATTCTTGTAGCTTTCAGAGGTTGACATTGCAGTAGCTACAAGGAGAGTTAGGACTCCATCCAAATTTTGTTGATGAAGATAATTTAGAAAATTTTCCATTTAGTATATGTAAAATTTTAGGAAACTGATAAAGTTTTGAATAGATTTATGATCTGTTATTTGAGCTCTCTATGTTTTGAGTATCGTCATTCTAGTAAGATGTAAGTAGCTACATAGAGTAAAATCCATTTTTATGATTATTTAGATATTCGTGAAGTTTTTCTATGTCTCATTCATACCTTATTTAGTGTATGTTGAATTATTTTTTGGGGGGGGTCAGTTTTAAGTGGGTTTTAGTATGTTTTCCATGAAAGTCTGTAGATAAGTAATAGTTGCGTGAGTCTAAGAAGAGATAAAAATGTGCATTTTACAGAGATGGACCTAATTCTGAAGTCCTTCCCCTTACTAGTAAAGACAACCAATTTCCATATTTTATGGTGGTGCGTGGTCTCTAAGTCTTGCGTGGTACTCACTTTATGTGCGTGGTGCATCCATGCTGTGTGATTTCTCCCTCCCTCCTCCCTCCACAGACCATTTTTAGTGGTAGTTTCAACCATAGTCTTGTTCTTGCTGTAAGTATTGAGTTATTTAGAGCATCAAATGATTGCAGTTGATTTTTGATATCACCTCAAAATTGAAGATAAAAAAAATTTTAGAATCCTTCATTGGTATGTTCTTTTTTAGATATTCAAATTTATATTAAGACTTGTTTTTACGAGCTGCAGTTTGTCCAAAAAGCTTTCTTTTTGGGTGGCTTCTTACTTTGGTGTAATGACATTTAGCTTGTTAATGGATTTTATAACATTAGATGTTTTATGAGCTCTAATTTTGTAGGAGTGTTGTTACAAAAATCCATCAATTTCCTTCAAGTGTTCAAACGAAGCTTTAATACTTTGAGTTTAATATTGTGATGTCATTGAAGCCCAAATTTAGATTCAAAAGTGTTGGAAGAAGCTATGTTGGTGAATATAAGTGTTCTATTCGGCCTATTTAAATTCCTAATAATTTAATTTTTGATTTACATTAGATATGAATCATAATCGTTATAAATTAAATTATTTTTTTTATTTTGCGATTATGATTTACGATTACGTAATTTTTTTTAAAAATCGACATTTAAAATAACGTTAAAATATCATCTTTTTTAAACTCCTAAAGCTACTCTCACTTTAGCTAAACTAGACATTTCTGAACGATTGATTTATTACAGCGTTATTATCAATTTTTTTTCTCTAATTGTGTGTTCAAGTGTGTAGTGATCATTTTGGGCACCTACTTTTGTCTTCCAGGATGCATTTCTCAACCTTCTGAAGATCATCAGGATTCCTTTTGAATCCTCGTTTAAAAACCTTTTATTTCACCCTTATTAATGCTTGCAACTAGTGAGTGCGTCTGCCACAGTCTACAGCAAGGGGGTTTCCTTTTATGACGACGTGACATGCTTTTTCTCACCACCAGGGTTGGCTTTTGCCTCCTTTCTTGTTTTTTGCTTGTGATTATTTACAGTGTCCAATTTGTCTGCGCTCCAAGAAACACTGTTTTGTGGTATCCTGTTCTATGTATTATTACGCTGATTACAAGATGAGTTACCAAGTGTGTTCAAACCGCACGCACAGACCCAATTGTAATCAACACACTAAACTATAAAGTGCCAAAAGTAGGGGGGTTGTTATATTGTCCTGGGTGGTTCTGCATTTCTTTTCTACATCTCTTTCTGTCTCTCTTCACTATAGATGCTCTTTCAATTCCTTTTCTTACGCTGTTTAAATTTTTCGAATGGAGATCAAAAATAATAATGAAACTAAGGGGTAAAGGGTTATTCCGCATCACCATGGGAACTGAGACTGAACCAGATGACGAACCTGAAAAATCTAAGTGGTTAAACCGTAGTGATGAAGCTTTAGGTCTTCTTTGCATGTCCATTTCTCTTGACTTGCTCTTCCACATTGAGGCATCTGAAACACCTGAATCTATGTGGAAAATGATGGATGTGATGTTTAGACAAATAGATGACATGAGAGTGCATGATTTGGAAAACGAACGACTAGGGTTAAATCCTAGTGAATTTGAAAACCTACAAGCCTTCTTCTTGAAATTTTTCCACATAATATTGTTGTTAAAAGGATGTCAAGTAGAAAAGAAATATTCTCAACTGATCTTGTCAATTCTCTCTAAGCTAGGTCCCAAATATTATTTCTTCGCGTCAACTTTCTACACTACAAAAGCTACTTTGGGAGATACTTGGACTATGTCCTCCTTTAGCTATTTTTCATCCCAACTCATTCAAGAACAAGACAAACTCATTCAAATGTGGTCTCTCTAGTCCAAGTCACATGCCCTTATAGAAATTACTAGCAAGGGAAAGAAGACTTAAAAGAAGAAAGAAACAAAGGATCAACCTAAGAAAGAAACCAAGATCAGACCTAAAAATGACACAAACACTTCAACTTCTAAGCCTAAGGCATAGAAAAGCAAGTATTTGTGTTCCTATTGCAAGAAGTCTAGTCACGACGAGCAACACTATTTTCGGAAACAGATTGATCACTTATCTCATTTACTTGAGAAGAATAAAATAAGTGCTCTTGAATCCATAAAAAAAATGCTCTGAAGGGAAAGTCTTCTACTCCAAAAGGTGCTAAAAATGATAAGAAGAAAGGAAAGGCCCTTGTAGCCAAAGTTTCTCCTTCATCGACATGCATTATAGATTCCGGTGCATCGCAGCACATGGGTTCTTTACATGTTGCGTTTTTGAACATTGAACCTTGTGGTATGTCCCAAATCACAATGGGTAATGACACGACAGTGTCAGTTTCTAGTAGTGGATCGGTAAAGATGGATGGGGGAATATTTAACCAAGTGTTGAGTGTTCCTGATATCTCTACCAATCTCCTATCGGTTTACCAAATTACTCACCTTGGTGAAGGAATGTGAGTGGGATGTGGTCCTAATTCAGTGATTATTCATGAGCTTAACAATTACACTACAGTGGCTGAGTGAAAGGTAGATCACCATGCATAGTTGTACACCTTCTCCCACTTTACTTCTGATTCTACGCCCCTACCTTGCTCACTCATGCAAATGAGGTTAGTAAGCTATGACATGAGTGTTTTGGACATCTAAATTATCGCTACCTTGAACAATTGAGCCAAAATGAAATGGTCAATAGGTTGCCTTGTGTTAAGTTTTCTAAGGGTCTTTGTGAGGGTTGTACCCTTGGAAATCATCTTGAAAAGAAATTTGACAAAGGAAAATCTTGGAGAGCCACTCATCCTTCGGATCTTGTTCACAGCGATGTTTCTGGACCATTTCCTTTTCCTTCCTTTACTAGAGCTCTTTATGTGCTAACCTTCATTGATGACTATTGCGATATACTTGGGTATATATTCTTAAGCTTAAGTCTGAAGTATTTGAACATTTTCAGGAATTTAAGGCTCTTGCTGAGAAATAGGCAGAATCGTCTATCAAGGTTCTTCAAACTAAAAATGGAGGTGAATATGTAAACAATAGGTTCATGGATTTCTGTACTTTTGAAGCGATCTCTTTGCAACATATAGTTGCTTATATCCCTTCACAGATTGGAGTCACAGAAAGAAAGAATTGTACTCTAAAGGAGATGGCCACTTCTATGATTCACTCGAAGTCTCTTCCTCCATAGTATTGGGCCGAAGTAGTGAATTGTACAAATTACATTTAGGAACCGTGTTCCACACAAGGAAGCAAGAGGGATGACACACTTTGAATCCTGGTTTGGATGCAAGCCTGATGTTGAGCACTTTCGAGTCTTTTTATCTAAAGCTGTGGCTCGGATCCTCAAAAATAAACATAAGGCCTTGGAACCACAATCCAAACCTTGTATCTTTGTATGGTATCCTAATGGCGTGAAGGGATATCGATTTATGAATCCTACTTTTCATGAGCTGTATATTGAGAGAAGTTTTAAGTTCTATGAGTCTTCTTCGACTTCTACTTCTCCACCTATTGAGGTTCTTCAGCTCACTGATTCAAATTCTAACTCATCATATGATGATACTATTGAGTGTTCTCCTCTTCCTAATCATCCTGACCATTAGACCTCTGAGTCTTTTGATTCTGACAGTAGTGATGACGAGGACTATGTCCCTTCACTCAAGTGAAGAATATTCTGACTCTAAGCCTGATCCTCTTGGTCCTCTTTGGGCTAGGAAAACTTTGTAAAGTGATGGAGATTTAGTTGGAGATACTTCGGATATGAGACATACTCACTCAGATTTCATTCGACCCCACTCTTTCTTTGCCTTTTCTTCTAATTCACAGTCTTTCTGGGAGGCTTATGGTATTCTTGAGTGGGATTCTACCATGGATGAGGAGTATTCCTCTCTCATGAATAATGATACTTGGGATCTCACCCCTCTTCTGAAAGGAAGAAAAATCGTTCGATGTAAGTGGGTTTTCCGAACAAAGTATGGTGTAGATGGAGACGTCAAAAATTTTAAAGCATGATTAGTAGCTAAGGGTTTCTCCCAGATAGTTGGAGTTGATTATACTAAAACCTTTTCTTAGGTTGTGAAGATGACTTCTATTTGACTGACCCTAGCCATTTCCGCAACAAACAGATGGAAATTCCATCAAATGGATGTTAAAAGTTCCTTCATTCATGGTGACCTAGAGGAAGAGATCTATATGGAACAACCTCCGAGTTATGTACAAGATACATCCCTCGTTTATAAGTTAAAGAAGTCTCTTTGTGGCCTCAAACAAGCCCCTTGGGCTTGGTATTCCAAGATGGACTCTTTTTAATTACATCATGGTTTACTAGGTGTCACTCGGATCCAAATGTTTATATTCTATGGCAAGATGACTCCATACTCATTCTTGTTCTATATGTTGATGAATTTTTTATCACAAGCAGATCTTCCTCTATTATTGATTATGTGAAGATCATCTTGTTCTTAACTCGTTAGTCTCTCATGATTGACATAACTGGTCAGTTCTTGCCAATACTTTGATCTTGGGATAACCAAGAAGGAACTTTGTGTCCTTGATTAATAAATCTGAAGAAGGTTGATTTCAGGGAACTTAAGTATGATCTTAAATTTCAATCTCATTCAGCCAATGCAAATGATCTTGTATGTAAATTCTTTGAAGCTTCACATACACGAAGAATTATTCTGCTATCTATAATTCTGAATGTTGCTATTCTGCTCATGCTTCTTATTCCCTTGGTCCTCATGGTCCTCTGTGTAACTGACAGATCCTTGTGGAAAGTTTGACTTTACGTAATGACTCCAAGTTCAACCATAAAACAATCGTTCTGTACATTTGTAAATAAGTGTCCAGTTTCTATAATAAGGAGCCACCTGAGCTGCCATTGGAAAGTAGCTAAAAAACTTTTTGTCCCCTGACTGTTGCTCTTCTAAAAAGTCCTATTTGACGACCAACACATGGAGGGGTAGATATTGACTTCATTGGGTTCATAGATTTTGATTGGGTCAGTCACTTAGATCATCAGAAATCTACTTCTGGCTACAGTTTCTCTCTTGGTTTGGGTCCTATTAGTTGGTCTAGCAAGAAACAGAATGCAATTACGATATCATCTACAGAGGTAGAATACAGAGGAGTAGTTAACACTGCCACATAAGCTATTTGGCTAAAGGGTATTCTGACGGAGTTTGGCATCCACTTTCGGCGGCCTACCATTATCTACTGTGATAACACAAACACTATCTCTATTTGTAGAAATCCAGTTCAACATCAGTAGATGAAGCACATTGAGATCCATATGCACTTCATATAGGAGATTATTCATTATGGTGTCATTGACATTCAGTACATTCAGGTAGTTGATCAGATTGTAAATTTATTTACCAAGCCCTTCACTGAGAAGAATTTTCTTCACTTACGATCTCTTCTTGGGATGAGGTCTTCTGCAGTAGCTCATCTTCTTCGGGCTATGTATTCCTTATTTTATTCTTCTTCTTCTAGGAATATTGTGTTTCTATATGGGCACCTTATCAGGCCTTTAGTTTCTGGACCCCATTGACACAACTTTCTTAGTTGTTTAGTGGTGTCTTCTTTTTCCGTCTGTCTCATAACCGCTACCCCAGATTCGATGAAGGGGGGGTGTTGGTGTGAGTTATCCTATGTTTCCTCCTCACATATTGGAGAGTCATCTCACATGGGTTAGGTTTAGGGTTTACATGTGTGTTCTGCACTAGGGTTACTCAGCACCCTATATGTACCCTTTTACTATTCATTTATGAGCAAGCCAAGACACTCTACTATCTTTCCTCTATGTGCAAGATTTGTTTCTATTGAGCAATTTATTCCATTATTGATCGATTCTTCCTTGTGATTACATTGGAGCTATCACAATTCCGTTGGAGTGCAACTACTTCGTGGTGCATTGTTTTTTATTCGATTCTCGCAAACTCTTTCAAATATAACTTATTGGAATTATTTGAGTAACTCAAGATGTTGGAGGGGTAGATAATGAAGCACTAACATTATTTTCTAGAGGTGTTGAACTAGTAGAAATTTTAGGTGATGATGTATGTTGTTGGGTAGATGTGTCTTGAGAAGAAACCACATGAATAATAAAAATGGGAATGGGAGATGCATCTTTTGATGTTTTAGTTTGACTCAAAGGTGAATACGAATGTATTTTTTAAATGAAAGGTACCTAATTTGAAATTAATCTTACAATACTAGAGGAAGGATCATATAAATATGATGTTTTAGGTATATATTTTTGTTTTAATCAATGGGATTTGTAGAATCAGAAACACTTGGAAATGCTTCGGTTGCAAGTTATTGTGAAGAGTCAGAAAAAGGCTCAGAAATGTTTGTAGCTGATTTTGGTGTAAATGGATGGAGTTGAACACCCCTATATGCTATATAGGAATTAAGGGAAATGGGGTTTGAATCCAACATTTATTACAAAACAGGGTCTCCTCTTTCAAAGAAAGTGGTTTCAAAAGATTATGATTCTAAGCTAGGTAAGTATGTTTTTTTTAGTATCTTCTTGTTTTGATGTATTGAATTCTTGACTGTGGAAAACATGTGTATAATTTAAAATGCGTTGTGTCATTTATTCATTCCAAGATCACTAAGAATTAGATAGAGGATTTTATGCAATTGGTTGATGGAATGGGTTTTTTTGTAATGGCGTAATAAATGATGGTGTCGAGATAGTAGTAAATAAAGATTCCAAAAAAGGTGTACATAATTAAGTGGCTAAAGGAATTTATTGGTGAAAAGGTGGGGATATTGGTAAGGACATATTTTAAGTAGTTTGGTTGTGAGATTATTGTCTTGTTTGTACCATTGTAAGAAAAGAGACACAAAAATTATAAAAAAATGCACTAAAACTAGTTGATTACACAAAATAATAAAAATCAAGAAAAATTATATTTTAAATTTTATTGATTTAATTATATGGTGAAACCTATAAAATGGTCAACGAGGGTTCTAGGAAATGGAAAGCTAGAGCTTGTTTCAATTATATTTAAGGGTGGAGTCCTTGATATGCCAAAATTTATGTGAGGCCCATATATGTACTATTATCGGTACATACGTGGTATTGGGGTCTACCCCATCATTTCACATTCCTACAACGATAAGGGTGTCAGGTACTTAGCCAATATATACCAACAACTAGATGATTATACTCAGCTAGAACACTGAGTCAACTTCTTCTCTTGGTAATCAAATCAAAGTAGGTATCCACCTAGGTAAGAATTTTTTAAAATACTTTTTTGGTTTAATTGGTTTGGTTGTTTGTGGGGGAAATAAAAGTGAATGCAAAAAAATATACTCCTAATTAATTCTATGTGAAACATGAAGGATGAAAAGTTCATTTTAGATCCTAAAATGAAGTGTTGATTTCGATGAAAATAATCAAACATGATGCAATACAAAAAAATTAAATCTTTTAGAACTCACAGTTAAATTCTCCTTTTAAAAAAAAATTGGTAGAATTTTAAGCAAGAAATCTAGCAATCTAGCATACAAACTCTACAGAATCAATATCCTACAGACATGTTAGGAAAAATAGAAAGTAGAAATCATCAAATAGATATGAAAGGATACATTGTTAAGGTTTTAAAAAAATAACCAGAGAAATCACAGGTGATTTGTATAATCACAGGTCATTTTTACAGAGAATCAAAAAAATTAAAAAGATACAAATTTGATGAAATCAATCAAAGAAAAAAGGAACAATATCCCACCTAGTGTGCCAAGATGTTTAGAATTTTTTCATCGCTTTAGCTTATAGGTGTAAGAAAGAAAATAAATCTCATCAAAACCTCAAAATGAATGGGTTTACTAGTACTCATAGATGTTAATGAATTGTGTTGATCTTATGCCACATGTTCAAAATAGGCCATCTCCTATCCTAGAAATGAAACTACAATCAAAGACACTACACCAAATTTTTAATTAGTAATAATAGTAAGTGGGTTGCCCAGCTAAGGCTAGTCCTTGGAAATCCAAGGGAATTCCTCACAAGCATGTCAACCCACTTTTTTATGCTATCAAGTGATACATAAAGCCAATCAAGATAAAATATGGATAAAATATAATGATTTTTCTAATAGTTTCAGATTTTATTACAAATTTATAGAATATAATGAAAACCTATATACATATACTATAATCTATAAACCTAAATTAAATTAAGTGTTAGAATCTTCATATGATGATGGATTCACAAAACTGATCTATAAATATTTTATCTCATATTCTTCAAAGAGTTTAGAGTCTTAATCATTAGTATACTCAGCTCTAAAGAATTCAAGGATATATTATGGTTCTTCATCTTCTGATTTGTATTAATAATTAGATACAAAGTTGGAATATTGATATTCAGTCATGTCAATGTATTTGGTTTGGTTTGTATATTTGATTCAATGTTAGATTAGAAAATTTTGAATCCGGCTTTGTAGTGGTATTCGAACCAATCCAAATCATCTCGAATGCATAAAATTTTGAACTAGGCCTCCCAAAACTCATTTGTGGCCTCCTGAATCATTTGATTTGATTTGAAGATGATTTAAATCTGGCCTAAAGGATCTAAAAGAATTGCTCACAATTTCAAGTCTTACAAATCATTGTACTACTTTCAATATAAGGGATGAAGGATAATCGGAAGGGAGTTAATGTTAGTTATATCATGAGCGTGGCCACCTATAGCCATATATGAAATCCATTCTTGACAGTATGTTAGAAAGGACATAGAAATATATGCCATGGATGAATATTTATCTATTAAAATCTATAAGAGGTAGGATTGACAGGAAACACAGGCATCTAGGGGAAATGTAGGAGTTCAACTAAAATGATGGCAATTCTAGGTTAGAAGAAACAATATGTAAATATAATGTGTTTACGAAAAATTAATGACCTGATTCTAATTATAATATGAATTAGAAATATTGTTAATAGATGCTTCTTTCGGAGACGTAAATAAAATATCTAAATATAATGTCTATACTTGATTGAATGAAGGTTGAAACTACTAGGACCTACAAACTGGTGAAGATTCATTGGGTCCTTCACAGACTCTAAATGTGTTTGGTGATGATGAGAGAGAATGTTGGGTGATAGGTGGATGTAGAAAATAGAGATGAATTATACTAACTCGACCTCAAAAATATAAATGAAAAAAGGATAATGTGTAGTCGGATGAAAACTTGGAGCTCTTGGATGCACTATAAAAGATATTCCGAATAGGAAAAACCACACGAAATTATATTTGGCTAATTATGATGTAACACTATGCTTGATGAACACTAATAAAAAATTTCAATTCAATATATGGAAGGGTAAGAGATAATAAGCTCGGAAATGCAAGCAAATGGTCTGGAAATGAGACTTGAAATTGGGATTCAATAATCACTAGTATTTTACCGAAACACCAACAATTTCATCCATTTCAATTTTATTTAGTTAATAGTTAAATCAATTTCCTAATTCAGTTTTATTTGTTTTGTAATCTAGGGATAAGATCGTGATTTTTTTTTGAATGTGATGTGTTGTCATGTGATGTGCCATATTTTTTTGGGAATGGTTAGATTGTTGTCTATTTTAGCCTTTGGTTTGTTTAGGATATATTTTAGGTAGTTTGGTTAGATATATTACACATATATCATAGGATAATGTATAGATTATGTTAGGATATTGTTAAATAACATGAGATTATAGGAAAGTAGAAAATAATCTATGGTAAATATTAAGAAATCACTCTAAATGGATTTATTTAAATAATAACTTAGAAGATAATAATATTTAAACTAATGGATATTAATATGATAGATGAAAAATGTAAAAGGGAGAAATTATTGACAATGGGGGAGTGTATAATTTTGGTGTCTACAGATCAAGACCATGATGGGAATAGAAGACCAAATATTTGAGTAGAGGTTGAAGAATAAGGTGAATTGGCATATGAATCTACTTATGAAGAAGAATCAAAGAAAATGGATGATTACATTAAAAAGAGAAGTAAAGAAGAGAGTGCCTATGAAGGAGAAAGTCATGTGGGCCTAATGGGATCCATTTTTATTATCTAACTATTAAAGCTAGAAATTTCACCCTGCCCAAATTCATAGATAGCATGGGATTTTGAGGCAACATGGGACCTTTTCTTAGTTGTGGGACCTGCAAACTAAGACGGACCTCTAGAGAAGGATGAACTCCTCTACCTATCCTAATGTAAACATTACTCCTAACACAAAAATTAAATCCTAGACTAAACATACCAAGGGAACAGGGATTGAAGGAGATGTAGAAAAGGGGAAAAAATAAGCTAATATTGTGATAACACCAAGGAAAATGTCGATCACTCTCAATAAAGCAAAAGAAAAGAATAAAAATGCGGGTTAGAATTTAGAATAGACGTGCCATAGATAAGAACTATATAGATATGGATTTATTCACATGAAAAACAACTTAAATGGTTCCTGTAAGTAAAGGGAATACACATAACATGCAAATAAATACAAACAGAGAGACAACGATAAATAAAACAAGAGACCAGGGCACAGAGATAGTCACAAAACCTAATTTTTTTATTAGAATATGCACAATCATTTACATTCATGGCAGAAGGTTAAAATACATTGGGAATAAAAAAACCAAGGTCAAAAAACCATGGGAAGCTAGCCATGATTGTGACATGGTGTCGTTACAAAAAAAGAGGATCATTTTAATGAGAAGAGCTCTTACATTTATATATAAAGAAGGAGAGATGAAGAGGTGAAAGAGAGGGAAACCCCAAATAAAATTTCTAACCACCAATAGAAAGCAATAAATTATCTAAAATATTTAGGTGCCTCTATCTATACACTAAAACATGCCATTTTTCTTGTTGGAGAAAATATGGGTGCCCATACTATATTAAATGTTGGTACTTGTGCCACCTAGAAATGTACCTTTTAAATGTTGGATAAGTCTTCCACCTTTCTATATATCTATTCTCAAAAAAATTAAGAAATCTATTTTCCATGGAATCGAGGACATTGAGACATTTCCATCAATATAAAGTTTGCAAAGATTCAATCATCCAAAACAACATTATGGCACTTTTAGTCTCCCATGGAAAATTGTCATTTTTCTTCAATATGCGATTTCTCCTTTAATTTTTGCATAGATTATAAATTCCATAGTTCTTCCTTTCTTAATGCATATTTAAATTATCCCAGTGGTTATTTCTATTTTGACCCGTTACGTACTCCAACTCTACTTTTATTTGCGGATTTTAATTGTGTATCATGGCTTGCTAAAAACATCCATGGAATTGTTGTTTCCTTCACCTGGTGGCCTTTTAAATTTTCTTTTATCCACAACTTTGTTCTTCACCTCTAGAATTCATCGAATTTGAAAGCTTTCTCTTGTTTTATCTGCTGAAATTTGAAATTTTCCCAAAACTAACCTCCATTTTCCTTTGGCTTTGATTTACTTTTGTGGCTTTCTCCACCTTCTCATGGCATTTTTTCCAAGTCCATGGTAATCCAAGTTTTCCAATTTTTGCAATGGGTAAAAAAAAAAACAAAACTAACCATATATTTGAGTGGGTATTTATAGGTATGAAGATAACAATGATGAAATTGAAAGAAAGGACTTAAAAATGGTTAGAAACAAGGTCAAATGAAGCACATTTGAAAGAATATGAAGTTGAAATAGTACATGTATTGCAGGTACAAGAAAAAGAAGAAAAAATGAAGGATGATAAACCTGATCATGAATACTACGAAGACCAAATTCCATTCTATAAGGAAAGGGAAAATTACTTGAAGGAAGAACAAAGTGCTAGTAGGCAAGGTGAAACTAAAAATTCTAAAAAATTGAATCCAAATCAGATTTTACAAGATGGAAAATGAAAAGAAAGAGGTATGAAAGCTCCTCCTAATGTAGTTAAGAAAAAAAAGGAATTTCCTAAGAGAAAACATCTATATAATCATTCAAAATAGAACATAAATCATGGATATATTGTGCCTATATGGCTTAAGAGAAAAATAAAAATAGTAATGCCTAAAGAGAATGTAATTATAGATAAGGTTTATGAAGATTCAAAATCAAATCGATAATCCAAGGGAGTAGATCGAGTTGATATGGGAGAAAGTTCAAGATATAAATATAAGCAAACAATGGATGTGAAGATAACTACTCATCCTACGAACATGGAAAAAAAAATGGCTAGTCAAGACCAATAGTGAAGAAAGCATACTACAAGAATGCATGAGGAAAGAGGTGAACACTAGTTCAAGAGAATAAGCTAAGATGGGAAAATTAGTCCAAGAATTGAAACCAAGAGCTTTTCAGAAGATTGAACAATATCATCAAGAAAATCAAGGTAATGAAATGGTTTGTCAAAGAATTGATGATGTACCAAACTATGGTGATTTGAACTCATTAAGTGTAATAAGAAAATATAAATTCATAGCTTTTAAGGAAGTGAATAGAACAACTATATGGGAATTTGGTGAATTCTCACACACAAATTAAAAACAAACATGGAGAAAAGGTGAAGATTTTTCCAAAAAGGATGAACATGACATCCCAAAATATGATGAGGCCATGGATGAAGAAGACATTCTCATGTTGAGAGAATAAAGGTGCATGATTGAATAACACTTTAACTCTTCAAAGAGTCTACAAGCAAGGAATGGACATAAGGTGTGTAATCTTGGTAATGAGGTGTTTAATTATGTTGATTTTATGGGTGAAATCCTTTAAATTATACCATATGAGCCTACTAATACATTTTAGGAGCATAATACAATAAAATGTATATTGATGGCTAATTATAGTCAAGATGAGAAGTCTTATAATCACCCTTGCATAACTAAATTAGATGAGTTATCACAAGATTTAGTGGATGCAATGGTTAAAGAAGGGAAGAATGATGTAACAACTAATGCATAAACAATTTTTTTGGAAAATATGCATCAAACTGAGGACCAAGAAGGAGAAAATACAGTCATGGAACAATTTATTACAATGAAGCACAAGAATAAATTAGAAAATAAGAAAGGATCAACATGTATAGTGAACAAAGGCATGAAGATGAGGAAGGTGAGAGTGAAGATCAAGAATAAATGATGTAAAGTGAAAGAAAATGGTTCCAAAAGGTGCAAGGCATGGGACGAAGTTAGATATCACTCAAGGAAGCAAGAGGGATGCAATGAAACCGGACATGGGCCAACAAATAAGATGAAGATGAAACTAAGAAAGAAAAATGTAGGAACACTTTTTCTCCTCCTTGGGAGTATGATGCGGGAGCATCCTTAAGAAAACCTTCATTATAAAAGGATCAATAATTTTGGAGTTAAGTTTATTTTTTAGGAGCTCTAGAGGTCTTAATAAGGCATATGAGGATTTCCAAGAAAATAGGGAAGGTGAAAAATTCAAATTATATGTCTTTCCTAAAAAAAGGGGTGTGTGAAAATTTAAATATTTATAACGTGTGTATGGTCCATAAAAAGTGATTAAAATGTTTCTAAGTGTGTTAGGTTTTTTAATATTCTTATAGGTGATAAGTTATGATGTATGAGTCATGTGTGTGGGTAATGCATGATTAATATGCTTGGAATATTTTATAAAGGGTGGTTACAAGCTTTATAGAGAGAAGTTGAATGGTCGCAAACTTATAATTCAATCATAAAGAATTGTAAGAGGAGTTATATGATAATGGATAATGCATGAAAAGGTGGAGGAAATTTAATATAGGTGGATTTTTTCATTTTCATGAAAATCATTCCTCAGTGAAGAGGAAGATTTGAGAATATACTTTAGAAGGAACATATTCGAGATTAAAACAAAAAATCTTATTTTACAGTTCACTTGGTATGGTTACATATTTTTTGAGTTGGAAAATGTAATTTGTGGTTTTTAATGCTCATAGGAAGGATGGAGACTTTCATTAGTTCCTCTTTATGATATTAATTAGGAAGTATGAAATATTTTCTCTTGCATGATTGTGGACATACTGTGAATGCAAGTTTAATGTACTAACTATGGAATAAATACTTGTATGAGGATAATATTACTAAGAAACAATGAAAACATGATTGTATGATTGTAGTAACTAACAGAAAAATTGCATGGTTTCTTCTCGGAAGATCAAGAGGATAGGAGCAAGTATTGTGTTTTAATGAAAGAACAAACATGGTCTAATGTATGTAGGACTTTGCAAACGTAGGAAAAGGTGAATGTTAGAATTATCACTTTATACTTGTATCCTTAATAGCCTTGACATTTTTGGTATGATTAAAAGTAATAGTAATGAGCATGTGGAGTGAACCAAGTATTAGAATCTCTAACTGTGAAAAGATTGTGTAAAGAGTTGTGACTGTGTGTCCCGAACCAGTCAGCATAAATTTTAGGTTTTAAGTCCAACGAAAATGAAATTTAACCATACAAGGAAAGAGTAATTTTTAAAATGGGTATTGAAGGGTTTTCTTTGATGATTAGCATTTTTGAGATATGATGTGTTTTACCAGTGGGTCTTATGATTTATTCCACTTGTATGACAAAATGTTTGTCATGTTAAAATGAGTATATCTCCTATGGTTTTAGAATTGAAGACCTGAAATTTGGAAGTAAGAATCATTGGGTAGTATATTAATCTATGTAAAACGAATTTTTATTTTCCTTGGATTAATTTTGAGATATTTATGATAGTTCGAGAGGAGGTTCTGAAACATGGTTCAAGGTTGGTAAAGTGGAATTTTTTTTAAAATGAAGTTGAAGGTGTTGTAGAAAGATTTGAAGCTTGAAATTTTAGGAACATGTTTGGATAGTTCAATGAAAATTAATGGAGCTTTCAAATATTTCCATGTGCATTAGGAAGTGTGCAAGTATGGTTGGAGCAAGAAGCATTGTCTTGAGAACTCATAGGATAGTCTTATAAGTAATTGAAAGGAAAAGTTTGAAAAATTGATTGTTTTTCCTTATTTTTTATAATCATTATGTGAGTATGTAGATGGTGTGGAAGGAATTTTTGATGAAGAAGACAAGGTTTATTTCATGCTTGAATCAATAGCTAGTTAGGCCAAGAGTTGAAAAAGTGAGTAAGTCGAATAAATGGTTGTTTCTTTCATGGTTGAGTCATTTGAAGAGATGATTTGATAGTAGGAGGAAAAGTCTTTGAAGAGTGAAGATGGAAAAATTCTAGCTAAGTTCATTTTATGGGAAATTTAACATGATTTGAGTATTTTTTTCAAGTTTTAGGCTTGTATTCTTGTAAGAAATATCTTCCATGTACATATTGTTGTGGTTAAGGTGGTTAAAACCTCTTATTTACTCAGCATAAGCTTTATTTTTAAAAAATTATCTGCATTAAGATTGATGACTTGTCACATGAGGATATGGGTGTTTTTCATTGCTATAAGTATTCTTTTGGATGGAGTGTATTTTTTTATCCTTCATAGAGGCATTATACATGTCTGTTGAAGCATCATGAAGTTGTGATTGTAGAGATAAGTTATATTATGCCATGATAAGGTATGCATTCTATTTTTTCTACTTAAACTAGTAAAATAGGGTTGTCATTGTGAAGCCATGGGTTTATTGTTTGGTGTATGGTCTATTTTCATAAGGATATTATAATTTCCATGATGCATCATGAGTATGTAAAATGATTCTTGGAATGTAGCATTTGTATTGGATCTAAAGAGTGAATTTTAAGATCTCATTTAGGTATGTTTGGTTGAAGAAGGTGTGTTATGGTATCTTGATGTGACAAGCTTGTTAAAATTATGTCTCAAAGATTAATTTAATTAAGGGGAGATGGGAATCAATTGTCTAGAACATGTGAAGAAATCATGGGGTCTTAAATGAATGAAATTAGGTGTGTTATTATAGAAGTACAATCATGAAGGGTCTTATGTATGTATAAATTGGTTGATCCCAGTGAGAGCATAAATAATTTGTAATTAGAACAAGTGATTGAGTTGTAGGTTTCCTTAATAGTTTCTAGTGTTAAAATAAATGCTGAGTTCTTGAGGACATTTATTATATCTAGATCTGGTAAAAATATTATCATTTTAGGTTTTATAGAGCACAGAGAGTTATGAATAATAATTCTCTCCTAAAATTTGTATGATGAATTGATAAGAAAATAAAATTCTTGAGAGGAATGTTGCATGATAATCATGTTGAAGAAATTATTTTAATAATATATGGGTCAAGGTATGTTTGTGCTTGGATTACTCTAGAGGTTATGACCATGTTAAAGGATAACTTTGAGAAACATCTTAAGGAATAATGCATCAATTAGTCTCATGAAGGTAATGGCGTGCACGAACGTTGCTGATTTTTCATAGTAGATGTGTGCTAAATGGTAGTATATCAATATTTCATGTATTTGGATGAGTATGGAAGAAGACGAGTTTAGTACATTTAGACAATATAATGTTATGAAGAATCTCTATAATCTCTCCATGGTGTCAAATAAATATTTCCTATTTTATGTTAAGATGGTATGTCTCTATTAAATTAAGGGAATATAGTAAGGTCTGATTTTAAAGGTATGTATGTGGTCATGTTCTTAAAGGTATTATAATTCATATTTTGTATACCATGGAATATTTTGAACGAGTCTTAGTGTGTTTGGGTATGAATTATCACAAGTGGAGCTATGTTGAATCATATTATAAGTGTTTCAAGAGACGCTTATAAGAATTATAGACTGAGATAGCTATGTGATGAGGTTTTTTTTCTTGGATGTAAAGGATTTTTATAGTCATGATGGGAAGATCATTCTAATTTTGAACGACAAATCATGAAAAAAATAGAATTTTGTATATTGTATTTGAAGAGACTATTGTGTGGGGTTTGTCAAATCTATGTTGTTCACTCTTAGGTCATGAAATCATATTTTTTTTATTTCTATTGAATATATAAATCAATATATAAGATAGTACAAATTTAGTAAAGAGAAGCTTTATCCCAGGGGGAGATAGAGTGTTCTAAAACTTGTTTAATCTTGTTAGGTCTTTTATTTTTATTCATCATGTTCATCTCATGAATTCATAGTGTATCATGGAGATATGTTGTCAATGAAATTCATCAATAAGGTACATGTTTGGAATAGTAAAGTATGTTGCACGATGTTGAGTGGGTGTACATCAATTACATCATATGTGTGTATGATCCCTATATGTAATATTGTTATGTCAATAATACTTGTAAGTCGATAAGACAAAAAGGTTTGTTTGTGTAGTCTCAAGATAGCTATGAAAAGATGACTATGGGATAAAATATGATAGGAGAGTTGATAAATTTTTCCATAAGGATATGATATGATTTATTGTGCTTGTTTAAAAAATCAAAAGACAAAATATTGTGATTAAAAATCTAAAAAATATCTGAGACAAATTAGAATGAGCATAGAGAAATGTTACATGAGTGTCATGGAGAAAAACTGTATGTCAAATATGGATATAAATGAGGTTGTGTTACTAGAAGATTGATATCTATCATGACAAGTGTTATAGGAGTATATGACTCAGGTGTAGTCATAAATTATTGTATAAGAGAATCAAAAGATGCAGAGATGAAGAATGAAGTTGATTGTGTAGTTTTCCATGTTATTTGATTATTTGTCTCTTTATATAATTCTTGATCAAGTTTTAGAAGTGGTATGAGGTTTGCTAAGTATGATGGTAAAGGTTTATAATTTTAAGGTTGAGAGTTCAAGGTCTAAGTGAGTCTATCTAGATTCTAAGACAAGAAAACATGATAACAGTTGGATGATTATGAGTATTTCCTATAGGATGAAAATTTAAATCTTGGAAGCATGACATTTGATTTAAGTGTAAATTCATTTTTTTGAAATATCAAAGATAACTTTAGATGTGTACCATGATGGAATGAAAGTATTACAGTATAAAAAAATGGTGATGAAAGATTTTAGGGTAGTCTAAGGTGTTTTAAGTGTTATTGGTATGATACAAATATTATAATCTTCTTGGTGGATTAAACAATATTAACAAGTGTAAAGGTGACTCCAAAATTTCTTTAGTTGAGTAGGTATGAGATGTTTGAAATGATGACAAGAAGATTTATTCTTGTTGGTTGATTAAGAATGTGACAGAACTATTTCAATATGCATGAAACAGATCTATAAATCATGATCCAAGGGGGTGAAAATTTCATAGATGGTATTGTATGAAAGAAAATCAACACACGACCTTCTTCATACCCAACCTCTCGAGGTTGTTTCGGGATATCTAGTGTAGAATATAAATGGCTGTGTGTGTGTGGTGATGAACAAGCTAATGAGGAAATATTATGTCCTCGACACATAATATCGAGATCTATGAATCTAAGGAAAAAATCCATCCTAACTTGAATTGGTGTAATTGAACGATCAGATAGAATGGATAATTAGAGGCTCCAGTCAATATCAAGCTCTACTAAGATTATTTCTATTAGTTGTGGAATATGTGGAAAGTGACCTGGGGATGCCTAGTATAGATTTATAGAAAAGGTCATGGAAGTGATAACGAGAGGCGTGATGAACCACAAGGTCTACGGGACATTTTTCTATCTAGTCGAGAAATCCTTAGCCTAATCGGTTGTTGTATTCAACATGGCCAATTGCACAATAATGTTGGGATGAATTTGCAATGATATAAATACCAATGCACCTAAACCAGTGTCAATGTTTAAATGGTCAGCAGGCACATTGGGTTATGGGACCTAGGGATCACAACCATAAACTTGTGGAGATTATAGTCTCTGTATGGTCATATGTATAATCAATCCCTATTACAAGGAGCAGTCCAACAATCGTAGGCTTGATAAGCTACAATTTTTAGCATGTTTAATTGTTATACCTTCTCAGTGTACCTAGTAGGTGTGAGTAATACTAATAAGCTTAAACCCATGTCAATATCAGTCAATAACTCATGTTCGTTGGGTTTTGGGATCAATGGATCACAACTAAATTTTTTCTCTTATTTTGAACCTTTGATGGTCATGCAGAACAAATTGAATTGATATTGATAAATCAAACTAACTATCAAAGGAAATTTAAGTTATGTTTTTGGTATTTTCACAACATATCTAAAGAAAATAACAAAAGTAAACTAAAGTAGAAAAAGTAAATATTTTTTATCTTTTTAGGGATTTTAAACAATACTTCTAATCTAATAACTAAAATTAAATACAAGTAATCAACATGTTGCAGTTAATTAATTGTGCAAGTATGTGAATATAAACCTAGAAAAAATGAACTAATTTAATACAAAACCTTTAAACCCTACCTCAGAGGTAGAAGAGATATTATTCCCCACAACTTCCCTCGTAATGTCAAACAGAAAGCTTTCTAATGATTTAATATATTTGTAATTATTTGATTAACTTAAATGAACAATTTCTTAGTCTATTTGATATGGATTTGGAGTGAATAATTTGGAATTGATAACTTGAACAAATGAAGCAAAAAAACAATGAATTGCAACCTAGATAAGCAAGAGCTTTGGAAAATCTGGTTGTATCTGTTCTTATCCCTTCAGATTATTCTTTCTTTTTCTGTGTTTCCACATGAGTCCATGAAATTGGGAATGCAAAGGCAACAATAAGAGAAGGTGTTTCAGCAATGACAACTTGAAAGTAGTATGGTTGCAATGCAATTAGAAGAGAGATAGTTTAATATATTTGAGCTTGGATATATAATTTCTAGAAGGATTGTGGCAGAAATACTATGAAAGATAAAAAAATCTCAGGAATTTTCTTGAATACAAGCATTGAATATATAGGAATTTGATGGGATGTACCTTCATATACAAGGCAACTTTGGAGTTCCAAATCATTGGGTGAAGAGGCAATTCAACTAATTAAATCTATTTAAAAATAGAAGAGGGAGGGAATACCATGAAAACAAGACTATTTTTACATAATTTGGTTCACAAACGCATGCTAGAAGTAGATTTAAGTAAAATCACGCATGTTAAAAACACACATGAAGAATTCTAGATAAGTCATGTAGGACTACCACACTACTTGGGTGGCGGTCCCAAAACCACCACCGAGGAAAGGTTGTAGTCCTAGAAATAAAGGCCAAAACATGCATAGAAAGGAACTGTTATCACCGAATCACAGCACCCCTGGATGTTGATCAGATTTCTAGTTTGATCACTCTAAGCATCTAGTGTGATTGGATAACATGGGTACTATCTCCAATTTGTGGGACTTGCTACCTGAGATAGACCTCCAGAGAAAGCTGGTTCTTGCTCCTAAACTACCTGCCACAATCTACTCTAATGTAGGAGAAACTAGCTATTCTAACCTAAAATTCCAAGGGACCAGAGAGAGAGAGAATGCATAAAATGAAAGCCTACACTAAAGCGGTGATACACCAGAAAAAGAGGGTGTGAGAGTAATCTCCAAATGTGTGAAATACAGAGGCAAAGTGCACACTAGAAGAGGTGATGACAGTTCACCATAATCCAGCAAAATGCACTCACAACAATATTCCAAGCACGCACAATGATAATGAATTCCTGCAAGAACATAATAAATAGACACAATATACTTGTAGAAAGATTAAAGGGGCAAGAAGAATGCAAGGAAACATAGCAGGGGAAGATATATCCACAAACTGATATTTTATTGCTTCATGATATGCACAGTTCAATCTATTACAAGATAAGGGCCTGGATCACCATACACGGAGTCCACTACAAGGACCTGCAACACACTGGCTTCACAAAGCAATTTTGACAGAGCTTTGCTACCCAAAAACTCTCCCTTTACAATGAGCCCAATCCCTCCAATTTATAGAAAAAAGAGAAGGAAAAGAGAAGGGAAAATGGAAATCCTGAAATCTGTCCTTCAACCACTTGTAAGAGGCATTAAATTGAGTGGAATGGGTATACATTACTTGCAAAAGGCTCCCCATACTGTCCCATGTGCTGCAACAGAGAAGGAATGATGACCATGCCTCTTAATTGCACTCCCAGCTACCAAATAAAACACTGTTCTGAATCCGGCCACGTTTCCTTAAAAAACTCAATCAATTTCTAATCAAATCTGGAATTTCTTGATTTCTATGCATCAGGATTGGAACCACGATTCCAACAGTACCAATTTTGTGCGATTTCGTTGAGAAATGCAAAAGTTATGGCCTTCTTAGTGCGGGCAGCTCTTTTGGGCCTGGCAGGCGTTTTTTGTCATTTGACAGGAATGAGCATTAACTGACTGGAGCCGAATATGTTTCCTTTATTTAAATATATCTACCCTCATTAAAAATAAGAAATCTAGTTTTTGTGGCGTAGAGGACGTCGTGCTCGTTCCAGAAAGTCCAATTTTGTGAAAATCGGAGCTCAGAGTCAAAAGTTATGGCCGTTTGAAGTTCCACGGGTCAAACGTTGACTTTTCTTCTCTGCCTTCAGCCGCTTCGGCTTTTCGCGTCCCACACATCCCTTTGTCCCATTTGGCACAGTGCTGAAATTTCCCATTTCGGCCAAACCGGCCGATTCGCGTACTCGCAGCCCATATGTCCCATTTGCTTTCGGACCGTCTGGGACAAATTCGCCCGGTTCGGCCGGTTCGCGCCCTTTTGTCCCAACTGTTCCGGGACAAAAGTTCTCATTTCGGCCGATCCGGCCGGTTCGCGTACTTTTGGCCCGCGCATCCCAGACTGTTTCGGGCTACCTTGACTCATTTCGCCCAGTTCGGCCGGTTCGCGTCTTTTTGTCCCGCTTGTCCCAAAGGCAACCCTCTAGCAGTTAGCCAATTTTTTCTCTCTTTTGGCAAGATTGGCTTTTCGCGCCCGCTGCGTACTTTTGTCCCAGATGTCCCAATTGCTTCCGGGGCCGCCTGTGCTCATTTCAGCCGATCCGTGCCTTTTTGTCCCAACTATTCCGGGACAAAAGTTCTCATTTCGGCCGATCCGGCCGGTTCGCGTACTTTTGGCCCGCGCGTCCCAGACTGTTTCAGGCTACCTTGACTCATTTCACCCGGTTCAGCCGGTTCGCGTCTTTTTGTCCTGCTTGTCCCAAATGCTTCTAGGACTAGGACTTAGCTGATTTTCACAAATTTTTCTGGATCAACCTACTTGCTTTCTGTAACTTTTTTTTTTCGCGTTTTCTCAGAGCTTGCTCTTTTCAACCTGGACAGGAGAGTTAGAAAATTTCCTGAAGGGACCCTAGAAACCATGAATTTTTCCCCTGACTCAATCTGTTTGCCTGGGACTTGAATATTCTGATGCATGTTATCAAAATTACCCTGGGGGGTGAATTTTGGATAACAGGAACATAAAGCTAGAAAAGACGTGGAAAACAGTACCAGCATCTAGCTGACAAATATATACTATAAATGAGCTTAGGAACTCGAACACATTTTGAAAGGACATGAATCATCACTAGGGAATTTTTATAACCATTTTTCTGACAATGTATCACATGAAAAATCAGGTACGTATATATAACCCCCTTGGAGAAGCGTCTTAGCCATGAAGAGGTGTAAAACATAGAGTCTAAGTATGGCGTTCCCAAAATGGGGAGTTAGAATTTTACTCCTGACATGCCTATGTGTCGAAATTTTGTTGTCTAAACTCTCGCTACCTACAAAAAGAAAAAAAGAATCAAGTGGAGATACATAAAATATAAAAAAATAAACTCTAAATTAAAACAAAAAGATGACTTACCATTTCTGTGGGATAAGAACTTACGTCCTCCAATTCTCATGTCCTGCGAACATATGCTCTCAAAACGAGGTTATAACAACATATATATATCAAACAAACCAAATTTTCTAATTCATTTGTGTAGATTGACTTGGTGATTTTTGAGCTTTGGACCTATAGTGACTGTTTTTGTGGAGAGAATAGTCAAAAAATTTGTTGTTAGATCATGATTATGCCCCCACAACTACAAGATTGACCCAGGTGGTCTAAGGTTATTTTATCTCACTTGTGCGTTTTTAAACCTAAAATGTAAAAATGTTGAAAAGTTTTCCTAGGAAGAGTCATTTTCTTTTTTTTTTCTAATTTTAAATGAGTCTCTAGGGGGCACCTATAGGTTATGTTGGGAATTTGAATATTGACTAAGTCCTAAATGGAGCATGCACACATGGGACTAGTGAAGAAGATGGGCGGGTGCAGAAAAACGTGCATGACAAGGGTTATATAAGGGTTTAGTAGAAGCCATGACATGTGCACAAGGCATAGCAAAGGGTTTTAGGACTTAGTCATATTTAGCTTCCCAAGAGGAACTTGAGGAAAAACATGACCCGACTAAGCGTGCTGAATGGATAAGGTGAGAACCTAGTGACTTGATGGTAAAGGAAAGAATATTCCACATATGAAACATTCCTGAAGACATCATTGTAGAAAGTGGGGAGCTAGGGTCAAAAGAAGCATCCTCCATTGGAGGACCACCTTGACACTTGGAAACTGATATGATACTTCAAGAAGGCATGTCAGTGGGTGTTAAACCTATCTATAGAGATTCTTGGGTAGAAGAAAAATTAGGAGGAGAGAGGACAACTTTGGAGCGAGTTTCATCAAGAGAGTCAAAGGAGGAGAGAGGCCGATTCTGGAGACAAAATCTTTGAGATAACCGGAGGAGAAGATGGCCATTGGTGTGATAAACCATAATAGAGTAAGTGAAGCTCTGCAGAAATGAGAAGAAGATTATAAGCATTGGAGTTCTCATTACAGGATTATATGAATGTGAGCATATATAGGGGAATGGGTTTGCTAAATTTTTGTAATAGGGAAGAATAGATAAAACTTCTTATGCATGAGTCATGATATATTGGTCTGATATGACCATTTTGGATGTAATGTGATTACTGAACTATGATCAACATGAATATATGGTTCTATTCTACAGATATTGTTCATGGGTGTAAACCCTAGTTCCTTTTTCTTTATGTTATAGATCACATCTACTATTTGTATGATGTTTCTGTTGTTATCTGAATGGGTATGTTTGTGTAATGAATCATCCTATGCTTTCAGAATATATGCATGATCATTTAATTTTTATGCACTTAATCCATCATTAATGAAAAAATATTCTCACAATTCTCAAATAAAGGAGGGGCTCGATGCCCGCACACACCTTGGGTGATCTGTCAGCACCCACTGGGTGATAGGCCAATATGCATGGGGTTACAAGGTTATTTTATGGGCATAAAAATTACTACATATTTGTTCCATTGCTAGGACCTTTTTTTGAAGTTGTTGTGAGAGATGACTACATCTTGGTTCCTTTGACGCGTGATGACAGAGAACTTGACCCTGGAAAGTGTCAAAGTGTGGTTTAAGAGCATGAAGAATGCATTTTCTCTATGATTTTAGACTATACTTGATGTTGATGCACACAAAGGGGTAGAAGAACACCTATATCATGAGTTGTATGAGACCTTGTTTTGTTGTTTTTCAGTAGAATTGTATGAATGGCTTTTAGCATATGCATCCAGATCGAGATGGTATTATAGATCATACATGTGGACCCAAGATGATTACCAGAGGCTACAAGATGTGGATCTGACTTGGACATTTGTTGTTTATCACTGGTGGAAAAGTGTGCTGACTAGTTATACCCTAGAATACACCATATCTACCTATTCCTATATAGAGGTTGCTGAGTCTGAGTTCCTAAGGGAACCTAGAGGATCATTTTTGCAAGCTATAATATTGGCTATGAAGATCTTGATCATTACACTAAGTTTGGAGGAATTCCCCATGGTCAGGTAAGCTTCTTTGAGCATTGGGTGAGGAAACTAGGGTGGAGGAAGATGGAAGACATTGCGGTGGAAAAAAAGAGGGAAGAGAGGCAACTCAAGTATAGTGAAGCGTGTGAAAGGGAGTTGGGTAGACATCGCGAGGTTATGGGAATGATGGATCAATGGAGAAATATATTGTGGGAATGAATTTAGGTTCACGTAGAGGACATGCAACCTGAGTGGTCTATGTTACCCCATCTTGGTAAGCATAAGAGAGAAATCCCTTCATCTTCTAATGAGATTTTGTCACATGAAGAAAGGAGAATTGTCAGTGCACATCTAAACCCACATGATGAACAACAACTAGCACTTACTTTTCCAAATCAAGAAACAAGTATTGATAACCCAGTTGATATCAGTGGAAGTGACAGATTTGCACCTAGGAGGTATGACTTCTCGTTTGGGACATCTATGACCACACAAACAATTCCTATGTTTGGAGGGATTATTTGGAAAAGTGTAAGTACAAAAATTTTGGGTATCAGGAGAGATACAGGATACACATATGGTAGAGGAGTAGTATCACAAACCATCTACACATAGTTCAGTTGGACATTAGGAACACTAGGCACAACCGTTCGAGGCTTGTTACCAGCTACAGGAGGAGGACCTAGTGAATCTCACAGATATGGAGGTGGATCTAGTTGTGGAGGAAACACCAGAGTGAATCAAGGTTCTGGATTAGGAGGACGAGGGCCACAACCCCCTCCATAAGTGTTTTTTGAAATGTCTTTAAATCTAACAGATTACAAGCATGTTGAGGATGTTGCAGAGCATGTGCACAAGTGTGAATTTATATGGCATGTGAAGGGGATCACTACCCTAGATCAAAAGGAAAGTCCTTTTGCAACAATGTTATAGGGGCACATGAATATTTGGTACCGGAAGTATGACCCCCATCAGAAAATGGTAGATTACACCATGCTGTAGAATTCCTTCTTCGCTACAATCCATATCCCTGAATTTGATTAGAAGAGCATTAGCGCTTTAAAAGGTATCAAACAAGGAGTGGTAGAAAGTGTGTAGGAATATGACACATGGTTATAAACTCTCTTGTCAAAGCTATTTAATGATATGCACCCTTCTCAACATGCTCAGTGGTTTATTGGAGGATTGATAACATTTTTTAGAAGAGCGTTTTCACATAAAATAGTCTAGGATCTGCATGAGGCCTTGGAGGCTTCCCTACATGCTAAGGTTATTAGAAGTGTAGATACTAGTGTTATCCCTTTCCTTGAAGCTCAAATTTTATCAATGGCAAAGCAACTAGAAAAGCTATCTATGAACTTGGTGCATGAGACTCGAAGTGGTCTGTACTACATGGATTGTGAGACAAAGGGGCACATAAAGGAAAGTTGTCCTCAAAGGTCGGTACACACCATGATGGTGGACAATGAGATTTTCCATGGGGATTATGATGCAAGTAGATGCCCACTACTATAGCACATGATTCATAAGAATGTGTCTTGATATTGTAATATGTGTACCTCTATGACCCATGACACCAAATATTGTAGGCTAATTGACTAGATACATGATGACATTGATCTTGATGTGTACCAAACCAACCTTGAAAGTAGTTCCAGGGATGATGATCGCCACTATGAAGGGCACATAGATGAAGGAATGTGTGGAAGAGGTTTCCACAGAGGATTTTTTGGTCATAACGACCATGGAGGAAGGGGTGAGTTCCCGCAAGAAACCTGCTATAAGTGTGGGTTTATAGATCATTATAAGCGTGAGTTTCTTGATATGTTGTAATGTTCATGGTGCCGAAAGAAACATAAGTATGAAGAGTGTCCTGAAATTTTTGAGAACATGAGCTAGCAGCACCAGAAAGACAAGGGTTTTTGGATGGTAAGCATAAAAAATGCCAACTCACTGTGGATGAAAAGAGTGGTGCATGAGTCAAGACTAGAACCCATACTAGTGACAACACAAATGGAGGCTACGCGTGCTTGGGGGATACCAAGACAAGGAACATTGGTTATAAAGGAAGAAGTGATACATGGGAAGTATTTGGACCCTGCTCATCAAAAAGGGGTGTATCAAGAGACTATGGATGTGATTCAGAGTCTACAAGGAGAGATAGAGTGTCTGAAGTAGCAGTCAAGGTAGTCAAAGGAAAGGAAGAATGTTGAGGCTTCACAGAAGGATTTGGATGAGGTCAAGGAAGTATGCAAGATGTTAAGGCAAGATAATATCATTCCCTTACTAGGATAATGGTTATGGGAGAAGGTACCATGAGCTAGAAGAGAGCATGAGAGGTAGGTTCTGCATGCTAACATTCCTCTCCATAGCCTTAACTATGACAAAGAAATCACTTGAAATACTATTATATATGGATGGCTTTTGAAAAATATTTTGATAGATACAGGTGTGGAAGTCAATGTTCTCTCCGTGGATGCATGAAATCAAATGGGAAGTCCCACATTACAACCATCTTCGAATTTTTTGTATATGGTAAACAAGATGAAGGCAATGCTTATTAGTGTCTTGAAGGATGCAGTTATCACTATTCAAGGGTCCAACTTCACTAGAGACTTTGAGGTCTTGGTGTTAGTCAAAGTACAAAAAATTAGAACATTTCTTGGGTGCCCCTGGTGTTACAAAAACAATATTGATCTATGGTCTAATAAGGGGTATATCAGTTTTGAGAACAAGGAGGAATGGGTCATCATCCCCTTAACAGATGTGAAGTCAGCACCCTATACTAAGCCCTTAGGAGAATAAGTCCTTGAAAAAATATATGTGCACTCTATTTGAGACCCTAAGGTAATTCATCCTACAGAAGGAATTTTCCAGTTTGAAGATGCTCAATATAGCATGATATAATTGGGGGCACAAGACTTACAAATTAATTAAGTGATGGTTGAGAGGATTAGTGACAAGGGTAAAAACATTACACTTAGTCAAGTACCTAGGAGGGAATAACATACCAAGTTACTGTGGAGGAGATAACCCTGATGATTTCTTATGAGAAATGGAGGATCTATAGTAAAATGATAACAAAAGAAGAGGTATGCTTAGCTATAATCTACTTAGGACCATAGTGTGTTGGTGGGTGACACATCATTAAAGCCTTCTAAAATGACATGAGGTGAGAACTACTTTCTATGTTAGGTTTTCCAGAAGAAATGTACCCACTTTCATACAAGACTACCATGGCAAAGAACCAACCTCATGTCATATCCAAGCATGAGAGAAGGGAAGGCCCAAAATATTTTCCACCTACTCTATGGGTGCATAAGTTTTATTCCACCTTATAAGGTTGTGTGTGCACATGGTACATTCACTCAAATATGCACTATCAGAAAGGGAATTGGAAGGAGTTGGCAGCTAATCTCATTCAAGATTTCAAGTATGAAAGTACAAAGTCATCAGTGGAAAAGGTGTTACAAGTGATCTAGTGCCTTAAAATGGGAGATAGTACTATGGTAGCAGATATGATACTTGAGCTAATAGGTGAACCTAGTTTGTAAACATGTTTTGATGAGGAAGAATCAGAAGAGATGCAGTTTGAGTGTGCATGCATGGAAAAAGAAAAAGGAAAAATGGTTTATGTGATAGATGGTGAAGAAATAGAGATTTTAGATACTAACCATTCTTAAGGTATGCGCAAAGTTAGGGATAACACGGATGAGTGAGCATGTGCCTACCATGAACCATTGAAGACAAATAAGGTTAACAATGGTTCTGAGGTAGAACCTAAGGAAGCTATCCTTAGGGATTATTGGTCAGAGAAAGAAGATTCTAAGATCATTGACCTTTTGTGTGAATTTTAGGATTTCTTCCCACATAGGTACCACAATCTCAAAGGATTTCACCACTCCTAAGGGGAAATGAGGATCAATTTTAAGGAAGGTACACACATGACTTGGAAGATACCATATCAGATGAATCTAAACTTATGCATACGGGCCAAGGAGGAGATAAAAAATATGATAACATCAGGCATCATTGAGGTTGTGGAGGAATCAAAATGGGTGAGTCCAATGGTCATAAGCATTAAGAAGGACATAAGGATAATAATCTATGTTTATTACAGGGACTTGAATATGTGTCATTAACCATTTTCTAACCCCCTTCACTACATAAATTATGGAAGGAGTAGCCAGGCATGAGGTCTATTCTTTCACGAATGGGTTCTTGGGGTACCATCAAGTTAGAATTACAAAGGAAGACTAGGAGAAGACAAATTTTTCCACTATATGGGGAATTTTTTCCTACACGGTCATGCCTTTTTGGCTGAAGAGTGCACCTGTTATGTTATCATCCATCGTGGTACAAGCCTTCTAAGACTTCATCCATAAATTTCTTCAGGTCTACCTGGATCATTGGACTGTGTTTGGGATAGTAAAAGACCATTGTGACAATTTGAGGCTGATGTTTGACAGATGTCAGCAGCTTAGGATATCCCTCAACATTAAGAAATGTGTCTTTCCTACTCCATTTGGAATCCTGTTGGGGAATATTATATGCAAGGAAGGTTTGCTGGTGGATCCTGCCAAGTTTGTAGTTATTGTGGGATTGGGGGATCCTACCAGTCAGAGAACATTGTGTCGATTCCTTAGGCATATAGGGTGCTATAGAAAATTCTATAAGGGATATGCCAAGATCACCACACCCTTAGAGGAATTTCTTAAACATAAGAAGGCCTTTCATTGGGGAGAGGTGCAACAAAGGTTGTTTGACACTTTGAAGGATAAGCTGTTATTACTCTCATATTACATGTCCCTTCTTGGCATAAGCCCTTCCATGTGCATGTTTATGCCTCATGAACAACCATTAGAGCATTACTAGCACAACCTGGTGAGGGGATTTTTGATCACCCCTTGTGTTTTTCCAGTAGTAAATTGACACCAATAGAACATAATTACACAAATACTTAGATCAAGGCACTATCAATGATCTACGCATTGCATAATTTCAAGTGGTATTTATTGGTAACACCATTCATATTATACAAGGACCACATGGAATTGAATTACTTGGTAAATAAGCCCATTCTACATGGGTGAATATGCCGCTAGGTCCTATTATTTCAAAAATTTGAGTTTTGAGGTGTGGTAAAACAAGGAAAGAGTAATTTAGGACCTAGTCGTCTATCAAGAATTGACTCAAGGGAGTACATGCAGAGAATTGAGAATACCATGCTAGATGTGTAATTATTTAGGTTATGGCACAAGCCCTCTAACTTAGAGGACAATGCAGTGTTTCTAAAAATCAGTATGGCACTAGAAGAAATTAAGGCTTTCGAGAGAAAGTAGTTAGCTATATGCATCATGCCTTACATGTTGATTAGTGGATATTTGTACAAGTTATGTTGTTATGAGGTTCTACGCCAATCTGTATTAGAACATGAGTGCATTACCATCATGGAGGAAGCGCATGGTGGTATTTCAGGAGGACACTATGCAGGAAATGCAATTGTGTGGATGATTATACTTGTAAGGATTTGGTGGGAGAGTATCTAGTAAGATTGTATTGAGTTTTGCAAAGCCTGTGACCATTTATAACACCTTGGAAAACATGGAAGGACGGATGAAATTCCCTTGCAATTGATATCCTGTGCTGAACCATTTGAAAAACGGGAAATTGACTTTTTAGGACCAATTTCACCTACAACGTGAAGTACAAGCTCACATTACATCATAATTTTCACTGATTACTTGATAAGATGTGTAGAAGCAACATTTAGAAAGGATTACGTAGTAGTGATAGTAGCAAGATTCTTGAGGGAAAGCATAATCAATAGGGATGGATGTCTATTGAGATTAATAAGTGATAGGGGTACACATTTTCTAAATGAAATGTTTAGGATTTTGTTGGCATATTTTATGGTAGCTCATCACAAGACCACACCTTATCACCTTCAAGCGAATGATATTGTTAAAGCATTTAACAAGATACTAATTCACACATTAAGTAAGATTTTTGACGTTGGAAGACAAGATTGGGATGACAAGGTGTCAGTCATTATATGGGCATACATGATAACCTACAAGAGATTGAACAAGGCCACATCATTTTAATTGGTGTTTGGCTCAGAGGCTATTTTTCCAATTGAATTTATACTACCATTATTGTGTTTATCCTATGCAAGAGGATTGGTTGATAAAATATCACTTGAAGAAAGAATTGATAAGTTAATGCAACTAGATAAAAGGATATCACTTTCTATATGGATTCAAAAGACAGATAAGGCACAAAAAAAATCATGGCATGATCGTCATATTAAAATCAAACAATTTGAGGTTGGGAAGATGGTTTTTTTATATGACTCTAAATTTTTGCACCATCCTGGGAAGTTGAAATTCCATTGGTTGGGACCATGCATCATATTTTACATCCTTAATTTAGGCACTTACTAGTTACAAGTGCTGGATGGGACGAGATTACCAAGCCATTTCAACGGGAGTAGGTTAAAGCCCTACTATAAGTAAGTCTTCCTTGTGATTATTAACAAGGAAATTTTTCCATTTACCCTAGGATTTCCCCTAGCATTTTATTTTTCTTTTGTTTCCCCTTCACTATACTTATTCCTTTATATTGTGTTATTTTACGAACCTTGTGTGCAAGAAAACACATTAATTTCTAATGGTGTGTATGTGTTGGTCCGAAAATCTATCGCCTGGGTAGATCTATGGATAGACGAGCCAACAGTGTGCAGGGCATAGCCTCTCTTTGAGTCAGCAAAGCGAAACTGGTTTATTGCTATTCTACCAGCAGGAATCTATGCAAGTCTCACAGATTCTGCCTTGGGGGTTTGGGATCTCATCCCAGTAGGTTTATTTCCGGCTGCGAAGAGAAAGGAATGAAAGAGAGGAGGAAGAAGGAACAGGTCCGAAGGGAGAAAAGAAATGAATTCCAAAGCAGAAAGGTCAGAATATTTATGTTTTTGGGTTGGTAGTAAACAGAGCCAAACCTACTCGCATAAATAAACAAAGCAATACTGATGAGAAAATGACAGAAAAGTAGATATGAATCTAACAGAATAAACACGTGCAGATCTAACATAAGAAAGTTCTGACACATAACACAAGTATTCAGCACAAAGTCTCAATATTTGTATTATTGTTTTCTTCTGTTACAAGAAAGCTCAAAGTCTTTCTCTCCTCACTTCTATTTTCATCTAAAAAATGTCCACCACTGAATACAACAAGTATTCCAATATATATAGAAGGGGAGAAGGAAAGAAGGCAAAAAGGAGCCAACCACTTATTTACAAAGATGTTTACAAAATATCTAAAAGTCATGTTGACTTTTTAACAACTTGATGGATGACATCATCACATGATGCAACATGGATGATGTCATCATTTGTGCCAACATAGTTTAGACAATCAAACAAGAAAGTCGGAGAAGAGAGAGAAGAAGAAGAAGGAGGAGGAGGAGCAGCTACTCATCATCATCATCCTGTGGCCGAAAGTGGGTAGCCTATTTTTGATGTTGCTCAGGTGATGAGATATGGAACTGAGCGCGGTATTCCAAAAACTTGTTAATCATTGGGCCAAATTGATCTTGGGAAGGATCCTTGTGCCGCTCGCTGATCGCCTCACAAGTCTCCCGCTCATCTATGAGCTTCTCGGGAAGTTTGGAATAGTCCTTCTCCACCTCAATGAGGAACCTGATGAAGTCCCTACAGGCCAGCAGGTTGTTGATAGATTCAGTGTCAAATGTGACCTCTGGCCCTATTCCTTGAGAAGTGATCTCCTTGAAGACCCGGATAGTTTCATCAGCTAACCTTAAGGTAAAGGAAGGAGTGAGCAACCTTGGAGACATGTTGAGAACAATTCACTCCATTTGATGCATTGTATCCAGGGCTTCTTCCTTGACTTGGTCAATCTTTTCTTGAATAAATTCTAGCTGATCCACCCAGTAGTCCAGAGTGGACATGATTTTGTTGAGGGCCCTTGGATGGCCGAAGACGCCGAGCTTGACCAGATCTTCGACCGAACAGTCAAACATTTGTTGGAAGGCCTCGTGCTATAGTTTGGCATGTTCCAACTCTTCTGATATGGGCCCCGCCAATGTTTGGAGTTCCTTGTTTGCCTTTCTGATGTTCAGATACAAATTGACAAACTCAGTGATCACTCTTTCACTGTCCTTGAGGATCTGGCTCCTCCAAGCGGAAACAGCCATACCCTGCTCACCAATTTTGGCATATTCGTTGATTTTCTCCTGGCTGAGAAGCTCAGAAGTCTCGGCGGCAGTTGTGGGAGGCGCACTACCCATCTTCTGTAAGGCTTGGAGCAGATATTTGTTTTGCTCTTTTAGTAGCCTTTTCTCTTCTTTTGTCTCTTGAAGCTTTTAACAGAGGGCATCAACCACGGAAAGAGCTGTTATCCAAAATTCACCCCCAGGGTAAATTTGATAACATGCATCAGGATGTCCAAATTCCAAGAAAAATGACTGATTCAGAGCAAAATCAGGTTTCTAGGGTCCCTTCAGGAATCTTTCTAAACTCCCCAGGCCGAAGAAGGAAGGAGCAAGCTTTGAGAAAGTGCGAAAAGTTGCAGAAAGGCAAATATGATTGAGCCAGGAAAAAGTGAAAAAATTGGCTAAGTCCTTCTAGAGGGAGCAGTCGGGACGTTTGGGACAGAAGGGCCCAAACCGGCCGGTTCGCACGACATCAGCACAAGGAGCCCAAAAGCAATTGGGACAAGCGGGCCAGAAATACCCGAACCGGCTAAACCGGCTGAAATTGTCCCAAAAGGTCCAAACTCGAAATAGGACGTCCGGGACAAAAAGACCCGAAATACGCGAAGAAGCCGAAGGAGCCGAAAGCCAATCAAAAGGTGCCACGTGTCTTTAGCCAAATGAGGGACAAGGAAGCCCATTTCGGGTGGATTGGAGGTTTTTGTCTCAAGCAGCACTGGGACATCTGGGACGAATGGACGCGAAGTACGCGGAAGACCCGGCAGGCCCGAGAACCATTGAGAAATTGCCACGTGTCATCAAGGAAAAGCCGAAGGGTCAAAGGGCAAGATTTGAAGCGCTGGCCCAAGCCAATAGAAATTGGACACGTGTCCAATGGAGCATAGAAGTGTGGAGCTCGGGGAGGAGTTGGAAATTTTGGCCAAATCTAAGCCAAAAAAGGGTAAAAGTGAAGGAAGACCCGGCAGGTTCGTCAACCAACCAATGCATGCCATGTATCCCTAGTGGCGGGGCATGGGAAAAAATGTGGAAAATATTCCAAGAGCACCAAAAGTCAAAATTCAAGAGACAGCCCGCTGAAAAGCAGAGGAGAGAGAATTATTCAGTGAATCAGAGCATGCCACGTGGCGTCCAAGTGGCAGTGCGCAGGAAAATATTTCAAAATCCGTTTTCGCCTGTTCCGTGTCCTAAATCTTCAGATCGACATATCTTTCGATCCAGAGCTCAGATTTACATGTTCTTGATATCAATGGAAAGCTGTTGAAATTCTCTACACGTTTGCAGGGTCAATCTTGCATTTTGGTGTAGTCTGGAGGGAGAAAATTGAGAAACGCCTTTGGCACAAAATAACAAGCAGAGGTAATACTTCAACAACCACTTTAATGCAGCAGACAGTTCGCCGCTTCTGTTAGGAAAACCGCCGCTTTGCCAGAACCCGCCGCTTCTGCCATGATGGACGAATTAAGTGTAACCTAGAGGTGGTTGGGGCAGATTTCGAATTCCTCTCTCTTTTCTCTCTCATTCTTCCTATAAATTGTAAGGAGGGGTTTCTTTCTGGAGTTGGACATTTTCTGCTTTGCACCCTCCCTTCTCTCCTGTTCATAAGAAGATTTGTGGAGTTTTTCAAACCTCCCATATAGACTGTAACACCGTTTTTTTCCTTCTGGCTATTGCAATGTATTGAATCGATCCTTGAGCAATATATATGTGTCTGTGGTTGCTTCTAAACCCTCTTATATATTTATTACTGTCATTCTTGATCTTTCATTGCATTTTTGTTGTCTGTGCATGGTGTTGTGTTATATCTACATGGTCTGTGTTTAATGTGGCAAAGCATATGTTCTTCATTCCTCGGTGCATCACCTCTATTAGCTTAGATTTATTTTATGCATCTTCTTACCCTGTCTCCTTGGCAGATTAGTTTAGATTCTGAGAGAACCCTCTGCATATTTCGTGTGCACCTGAACAGAGGAATAAGAACCAGCCTTTCTCTTGAGATTCCTTTCTCACTCTTCAAGTCCCACACTTGGAGAAAGGATTCAATGTTATGCTATCACACTGGATATTAATATGATCAATCTAGAAAACTGATCAATATCCAAGGGTGCTGTGATTTTTCACTAACAGTTTTGGCATGCCTGGTGGGACCAGAGGTCTCAATTTTTTTATTGCAGCAAGGTTGATGTGCATCTGCTACAATTTTCTTGCTTAAAAAGAGCTATTATTTGCATATCTGGCGACTCCAAGGGGAAGAATCAACTAAGTTTCAGCAGTCAGGCCTAAAAGCTTATGAGAAGAATCACAAGGTCAAGAGCTGGAGAAGAGGAAGTACCGTTTGAATACCTACAACTATCTCTAAGAAGAAGGCAAAGAGGAAGAAGGATTCAAAGGTCTCCATCTCCACCAAACAGAACTCTCTCAACTCCTCCACCTGACAGGCCTTTCTTTCAATATACAAGGGTTTTAAGACCACTCAGAATGGCGCAACCAGTAAACCCCTATGTCAACTTCACAGGCAGCAGCCCACTTGCTCTCAATGCACAAAATCCAATCCCAGTTGCAGCATTGAAGAACATTCCATATTTTACTAGAGAAAACCAGACCACTCCTGGTGATCATGTCAAGGACATTGCTAACATTTGTGCAATCCATGAGATTAATGAGATGCAAGTAGCTATCAAATTACTGGCGTCTTCATTTAAGGGAAAAGCATTGTAATGGTTTAGAAGCCTTGAAGCTGCTTCTATCACGAATTCGAATCAGCTGTGTATTGCACTTCATAATCAATTTGGAGAGAAGGGAGACAACTTGTCTCTTTTGGAGCAGCTGACAACCATCAAGAGAGCTTCCAATGAGCAGCTGACTGACTTCAACTTCAGATTTCAAAGGTCTTGGGATAGAATTCCAATAGTAGTCAGGCCAACAGTAGAAGGTGCTTTTCTGTATTACCTTAAAGATTTAAATTCTGATATTTCTATGTTGATTCAATCTATGGAAGGCACAACTATCCCTGCTGCTTATAATATTGCCATTAGAGCTGAAAATTGTCTGATTCAAGCTGGCAAGCTAGCTCCTAGGCCTCCAATGCCATTATATCCAAATTTAGAGAGCCCAAGTACTAGTCAGGCACCTGTCTTAGCTCCTTCTCCCACTCCTAGAAATCAGAGTTCAAATGAAGCTTCCACTTCATCTCCAAGTGCCCCAAATGAGCTTCAAGAAGTCATGAAGCAGCTGCAAAATTTAGGTAATGAGCTGGTCACACTTAAGGGACAGCAAACTCAAGGCTTTAGACCTTTGTATCAGCCTCAAGCTCAACCTAATAGGCAGCCATATCAGCCTCAAAGGCCACCTAATCCAGCTGCAAATATGAATCAAACAAGGCCTCCTGTCAATAGACCATTCCAGCACTATAATCCAAATGCCATATCAACCTCTAAGGCATTAGTACCAGCACAAAACAATATTGCCCAGGAGTATGAATGGTGTTTTCCATGTAATGAGCCCCATAATCAATCCATGTGCTATAATGGTGCTTTAACCCAAGCTTTAATGGTAACAAGTGCTGGTGTGGAGGGTGAAAGTAGTCAAGAAAACAGCCAGCAACAAGAAACATTCCAACAGCAACCTGCCCCAAATGACACCACATTGGTAAATTGGCAGGTAGAGGATTTCTGTGGTATGAATCAAGCAGTCTCTCAAGGTGTTGCAGCCAACACAAGGTCAAAAAGGAGAAATTTGGGTGAAGAACAGCCGTTAGCCCCAGCCAATCCACAACCTTCCACAGCTTCACAAATGATTGGCAAGCAAAACCCAGTTTCAAATGCACGAGGGCAGCCAAGAACAGCCCCTTGGCCAAATCAAATGCCAGCTATTGCTGCCCATATTCAAGGAGAAAATGTGCAAATCAAGGGACAGCAGAGAGATCCTTCATCACCATTCAGTATCATTGATCAGATGAAGAAAACAAATGTCAATATATCTATGTGGAAATCCCTATCCATCCCAGGCCAAAGAGATCTGCTGCAAGCTGCTATGAAGGACTGGCCAACTTTGAATCAGCAAGTCCAAATGCAAGAGAAGGTACTCACAAATGCTGCCCACCCTCAAGGAAATCATGGAGCACAACAAGGTAAAATGCTGAAGCCCCCTCCATTTTATGTTTCATTGATCATAGGAGACAAGTTGGTACATAATTACATGATTGACTCTGGGGCAAGTAGTTCAGTAATGCCTAAACAGATAGCTGATCAGCTAGGGCTCCAGTATGAAATAACAACTAAGGGAGTAGTGCAATTAGATGGGACAGTAGTTGCCACAGTTGGAGTTATAAAAAACTTGAGTCTTACCTTGCATGCATGTCCCAACGTGGTTGTTTTGCAAGACGTCTCAGTCATAGACCTTCCACCACTCTTTGCCCTATGCTTGTCAAGGGACTTTACTGCCAAGATTTGGGGGTATTTGTCCACTGATTGGTCACACATGCTGTTCAGAACGAGGTATGGAACTAAGGCTACAATTAGATCAGAACCTATTGCAGATTTCCACATTGAACCCTATACTCCAAGTCATATTAATACCAATTTCTCAGCATTTGATCAAGAAGATCACCTCGGCACTGATGAGGCCGACACTAAGGTTGGAAGTATCCCAGATTTGACTCTTGATGAATGGGCAAGCAAGGTGCATGCTTTTGATCCTTATCAAGAAGTAGAAGAATCTGAGTTGGGGGTCTATTGTATACACGAAGAAAGTCAACATGTTCCTAGCATCACCAAGCCAAACCTCAAGTATGACAATGAGGTATGGCAACTATTTTTTGATGGATCAAGGAGTAGGCAAGGCGTAGGAGGTGGAGCCATACTTGTTTCACCTCAAGGAGTAAGGTATTATTTAGCTTTTAGATTTCAATTTGCATGCTCCAATAACACTGCTGAATATGAAGCCTTGGTGTAAGGGATGCAATGGGCAATAAAGAGAAAAATAAAGAACTTGCAAGTTTTTGGGGACAGTGAGCTGATTGTAAATCAGGTCAAGGGACAGCATGCTACCAAAAATGTTCTACTCAGATGCTACAAGAATAGGGTGTGGGACCTCATGGAGGATTTTGAAGGTTTCGGCATCAAGGCCATTCCTAGAAAAGAGAATCAAGCTGCTGACAGGCTTGCAGCAGTAGGGGCAGCCTTTGACATTGTAGAAAACATTCAACAAGATAAGGTATAGCCAAACATCCACATGATTGTGAGGCCTTCAGTGCCGGATAACAATGTCAATTGGCAAGTATTTGAGAATGACCGGCAAATCATCCACTTCTTACAAGAAGAAGCTGAGTTCTCAGCTAAGAATCAAGAGAAGTTGGAACAGCAATATGGTGACCAGGTGATACAGCTGAGAACTGACAAGCTGCCCAAGGGACTTGTCACCTTGGAGTCCATTTTTAACCCCAATGATCAGTTTAGAAAGGAGAAAGCAAATATTCAGGTCAAGAGGGAAGATTCGGTATCCATCTTGGTAAAAGAGAACATGCCATTGCAAATTGGAAAAATGACAACTGAGCAAGAGAGATATGAGTTCATACAGCTTTGTCAAGAATTCCTTGACGTGTTTGCTTGGAGCTATGAAGACTTGAAGGGCTTCAATCCTAACTTAGCTCAGCATACCATCGAGTTGGATCCAAATACTAAGCCTGTCAGGTAGAAACAGAGACCAGTCAATCCACACATGGAGCCTCTCATGAGGAAGGAGCTGGACAAGCTGATTGAGTCAGCAATTATATTCCCTATCAAGCACTCAAGCTGGGTTGCGAACTTGGTTCTGGTCAGAAAGAAAAGTGGAGAGATCAGGCTATGTGTTGACTTCTGAGACCTCAATAGGGCATCTCTCAAGGACCATTATCCACTCCCTTCCATGGAGCAAATATTGCAGGTTGTAGCTGGTGCAGAAAGGTTTTCACTACTTGATGGTTACTCAGGCTTCAATCAGATTATGGTAAAGGAGGAAGACCTGTTCAAGATAGCCTTCACAACCAAATGGGGCACATATGCTTACAAGAAGATGCCATTTGGACTGTCGAACGGCGGAGCAACATTCCAGCGAGCTATGGATATGGCATTCAAAGGCTTGATCAACAAGACAGTGCTGATATACCTAGATGATATCACTGTCTTCTCAAAAAATGCTGCAGACCATCTCTTTCACCTCAGGCAATTGTTTCAGAGATGTAGAAAGTTTGGAGTGTCTTTAAATCCTAAGAAGTGCATCTTTCTTGCACATGAAGGGAAACTCCTTGGCCACATTGTCTCCAAGGAAGGATTAGCAATTGATCCAGAGAGGGTTGAAGCCATAAGGGCTCTACCATTGCCAAGTCACAAGAAAGCTCTTCAAAGTTTCCTGGGAAGGATAAACTTTGTTCGGAGGTTTGTCCCAAATTTTACAACCCTTGTCAAGCCCATCACCAAAATGTTAAGGAAAATCATGGCTTTCAAATGGACGACAGAAGGCAAGGAGAGCTTTGAAGCAATCAAAGAAGCCATCTCCAAGGCACCCACTCTCATCAACCCGGACTTTTCCAAGGATTTCATCCTCTATGCATTTGGGGGTGATGACACTATTTCTGCCATTTTGGTGCAACAGAATAAAGATAATGATGAGCAGCCGATTGCCTTCTTTAGCCAAAGCCTAAATGACTGCGAATTGAGGTACTCTTTTATTGAAAAACATGTGCTTGCAGTAATCAGGAGCTTGAAGAAATTCAAGCATTTGGTCTCAAACAACAAGGTCCAGTTACTGGTCTCACATGCTGGGGTTAAGGACTTCCTCCTCAACAAGGATTTGAATGAGAAAAGGGCAGGATGGATCACCCGTGTCATGGAGTATGACATTGAGATCAAAATCACCAAGCTGGTAAGAGGCAAAGGTTTGTGTGAGCAACTCGCTTCCAAACGACCAGACAGCCCAGAAGATGAAGAGGACACTGTCCTGCTATTTCAAGATGATAAAAAACAGGAAAATGATGATGTGTCCACTCCCTGTTGGACTCAGAATATGATACATTTCCTACAGACGGGTATGTGCCCTCTAGAAATGAGCAAAGCAAAAAGAAGACACTTCAGGTTGCAGGCAATTCCATATACCATCATTGATGGAGTTTTGTTCAAAAAGGACCTGAATGGAGTGCTGCTGAGATGCATTAACACAGGTCAGATCCAGAGGGTATTAAAAGAGTTTCATGATGGACCAGCCGGTGGCCATTTTGCACCAAGAGTGACAGCTCTGAAAATCATGAAGGCTGGTTATTATTGGCCTAAAATATTTAGTGATTGCTATGCATGGATCAAGAGGTGTAAGAATTGTGCATTTTTCATAGGAAAAGAGAAACTTGCAGCCCTCCCATTACATCCAATCTCAGTTGACCAGCCATTCATGCAATGGGGTCTGGACTTCATTGGAGTCATCAATCCCAATTCGAGCCAAGGGCACAAATGGATTTTGACAGCCACATACTACTTCACCAAATGGACAGAAGTAGTAGCAGTTAAAGAGGTGAATGAGTCTAGCATCTTGGACTTTTACGAGCGAATAACTACCAGATTTGGTGTACCTACTACAATAGTCTCTGATAATGCATTGGCATTTATTGGATCTAAAGTTACTGAGTGGGCTGTCAAGAACGGAATCTACCTGAGCACTTCATCAAACTATTACCCTCAAGGTAATGGCCAGGCCGAGTCTACAAACAAAAACTTGCTGAGGATCATTAGGAGGACTCTTGATGAGAATCAGAAGGCTTGGCATACCAAACTGAAATCAGCCTTATGGGCAGATAGGATAACTCCCAAAAGATCCACAGGTAACTCTCCATTTAGGATTGTCTACGGAAGAGAGGTAGTCTTGCCCATGTCACTTGAGTTGCCAACGTTGGAACTCATGAAACAACTGGAGTTGCTAGAGTTTGGGCCCATGGAGGTGAGATATGCAGAATTGATGGAGCTGCAAGAAATCAGAGATCAGGCTTTGATCAAGAAGACATTTGATAAGAAGGCCAAAGATAGATCTTTTCAAATAGGAGATCTAGTATTGAAATGGGATGTGGACAGAGAAAAACCAGGAAGGCATTCAAAATTTGATGCCATTTGGAGTGGCCCATACATGGTCACAAAGTGCAAGAACAACAATGCTTTCCAATTGGCCTCATTGGATGGTGAAGAACTGCAGATTCCAGTAAATGGAATCTATCTCAAGTGTTGCTTCTAGAGGGAGGTTCACTACATCTGTAAATACTAGTTTAGATTTTCTTTCCTCCAAGTGCTTGTGCACATTGTTTTGCTGTAGATTAGTTTTGTTTTCCCTAAGTGCTTTGGCACAGGTTTTGCTGCTCTCAGGTTGTTTTCTACAGTTCAGAGTGTTGCTGGAGGGGAAGTTGCAGTATCAGGCTTGTTTCAAGTTAATGCTTAACTCCATGCCCAATGGATGGCTTCAGGCAACTGGCCTTTTCATCTAGCAGGCAGATGATCCCGCTGAGTCGCCAAATTGTTATCCAAAATTCACCCCCTAGGGTAAATTTGATAACATGCATCAGGATGTCCAAATTCCAAGAAAAATGACTGATTCAGAGCAAAATCAGGTTTCTAGGGTCCCTTCAGGAATCTTTCTAAACTCCCCAGGCCGAAGAAGGAAGGAGCAAGCTTTGAGAAAGTGCGAAAAGTTGCAGAAAGGCAAATAGGATTGATCCAGGAAAAAGTGAAAAAATTGGCTAAGTCCTTCTAGAGGGAGCAGTCGGGACGTTTGGGACAGAAGGGCCCGAACCGGCCGGTTCGCGCGAAATCAGCACAAGGAGCCCAAAAGCAATTGGGACAAGCGGGCCAGAAATACCCGAACTGGCCGAAATTGTCCCAAAAGGTCCAAACTCAAAATAGGACGTCCGGGACAAAAAGACCTGAAATACGCGAAGAAGCCGAAAGCCAATCAAAAGGTGCCACGTGTCTTTGGCCAAATGAGGGACAAGGAAGCCCATTTCGGGCAGATCGGAGGTTTTTGTCCCAAGCAGCACTGGGAAATTTGGGACGAATGGACGCGAAGTACGCGGAAGACCCGACAGGCCCGAGAACCATTGAGAAATTGCCATGTGTCATCAAGGAAAAGCCGAAGGGTCAAAGGGAAAGATTTGAAGCGTTGGCCCGAGCCAATAGAAATTGGACACGTGTCCAATGGAGCATAGAAGTGTGGAGCTCGGGGAGGAGTTGGAAAGTTTGGCCAAATCTAAGCCAAAAAGGGTAAAAGTGAAGGAAGACCCGGCAGGTTCGTCAACCAACCAATGCATGCCACGTATCCCTAGTGGCGGGGCATGGGAAAAAATGTGGAAAATATTCCAAGAGCACCAAAAGTCAAAATTCAAGAGACAGCCCGCCGAAAAGTAGAGGAGAGAGAATTATTCAGTGAATCAGAGCATGCCACGTGGCGTCCAAGTGGCAGTGCGAGGGAAAATATTTCAAAATCCGTTTTCGCCTGTTCCGTGTCCTAAATCTTCAGATCGACATATCTTTCGATCCAGAGCTCGGATTTACATGTTCTTGATATCAATGGAAAGCTGTTGAAATTCTCTACACGTTTGCAGGGTCAATCTTGCATTTTGGTGTAGTCTGGAGGGAGAAATTTGAGAAACGCCTCTGGCACGAAATAATAAGCAGAGGTAATACTTCAACAACCACTTTAATGCAGCAGACAGTTCGCCGCTTTGCCAAAACCCGCCGCTTCTGCCATGATGGACGAATTAAGTGCAACCTAGAGGTGGTTGGGGCAGATTTCGAATTCCTCTCTCTTTTCTCTCCCATTCTTCCTATAAATTGTAAGGAGGGGTTTCTTTCTGGAGTTGGACATTTTCTGCTTTGCACCCTCCCTTCTCTCCTGTTCATAAGAAGATTTGTGGAGTTTTTCAAACCTCCCATATAGACTGTAACACCGTTTTTTGCCTTCTGGCTATTGCAATGTATTGAATCGATCCTTGAGCAATATATATGTGTCTGTGGTTGCTTCTAAACCCTCTTATATATTTATTACTGTCATTCTTGATCTTTCATTGCATTTTTGTTGTCTGTGCATGGTGTTGTGTTATATCTACATGGTCTGTGTTTAATGTGGCAAAGCATATGTTCTTCATTCCTCGGTGCATCACCTCTATTAGCTTAGATTTATTTTATGCATCTTCTTACCCTGTCTCCTTGGCAGATTAGTTTAGATTCTGAGAGAACCCTCTGCATATTTCGTGTGCACCTGAACAGAGGAATAGGAACCAGCCTTTCTCTTGAGATTCCTTTCTCACTCTTCAAGTCCCACACTTGGAGAAAGGATTCAATGTTATGCTATCACACTGGATATTAATATGATCAATCTAGAAAACTGATCAATATCCAAGGGTGTTGTGATTTTGCACTAACAAGAGCTTCCCCCTGGAGACTTTTAGAAGATGTCCCCATTGTGACTTGGGTCACAGTAAAATCTGTTGGAGAAAGATCCTTTTTCTCTTTAAGGGGATTGGGGTATGCAATTTCCATGACTCTCTCACCTGCACCACTTTTAGAGAAGCATGCAACAGGCTTCTGCTTCTTCATCGCTTTGGCTGGGATCACTGAAAAGTCCATCGGAGCGATGGGAACTTTCCTCTTTTGTTGGCTTAGCTACTGAGAGATCCAGGCTGGTCCTATGGAAGAAGGACCGGAAACAGAAGAGGGGAAAACTGAAGTAGAAGAGGGGAAAAATGTGGAGACACGCAGCGGTGGAATTGAGAGAATAGCCAAAGAAGTGTCCACGGGAGGAAGGGAAACTGCAGCTGCGGAAGACATAGGAGGGGAAGGGAGCTCAGAGATGAGGGAAGAAATGGAGGAGGATAGATTAGTGAGGGAGGAAATGGAGGAGGACAGATCAGTGAGGGAGGAGAAGATAGACGAAGAAGCAGGGGAAAGAGAAGAAGAAGGGGAAGAGGACACGACCAAAGGGATGGTCATTTGAGTCACTCGAGGAGGGGAAGGAAGAGAAGAAGAAGGGATAGAAGGGACCTCTGTTATTGTAACAATGCCGACATCCTGAATGGATGGGCTAATTGGAACTTCCTCTTCTGCTTCTTTCTCTGGTGTGACAAGACATATTACCTGCTCGGGTGCCGCGGAAGGAGGACTCTCAGGGGCTTCTTCTTGAGTGGTGTTGGATTCACCCTCTACACCTTTGCCTTTAAGCTGCTTCTTGGATCGTGAAGGGGCGTTGCCCAACGGGGAGGTTGTGAAATCTACCCCGAGGTAGATTAGGCCGTTCATCCGGCACCAGTGTTATTTCCTCCACAAAGTCTCCTTGAACCTCTCCTCAATTGTCTGAGGAGCCTTAGTTCTATCAATGGCCGGAAAGGGCCAATCGTCCCCATCTGTATCATTATATACCTTGTCTGTTTCATCTTCCGTAGTTTGGAAGCCTTTGGGGACAATGGCTATCCCGTATTGGATGATTTCTACCAATGCTAGGTGAGAATGATCCTTTCTTCTGAGCTCTACCTCATGGAGGACGTCAATATAAATATCCTCGATTTGAGGAACATGGATTGGATCAAGCTTCGCTCTTAGCAGGTAGCCCCTTGGGTCGAAGGTAGGCCTGGCTGGGAAGTCATGTTTCAAATTAAGTAACTCGAGCTCTGCAAACATTTCCTTCACCTTGTGGTGGGTAGAGCATGTGTATCGGCCCACTGTGAGGGGGAAAGGAGTTCCACCCTTCTTTCTTTTAAGGAATTTTTAGTGGTATGTGACCAACTGCCTTGATAGCTCTAGTAGAATCAATTTAGGCTCAGCATACCTTGGTAGCCTGGTTGGCTCTCCCAAAAAGTTGACAGCCCTCAGATAGGTGAATGTGGGAAATTGGGTGAACAGGGCCCCCCATTTCTCCGTGGCTGCCACTATGTTTTTGGTCATACGACTATGAGTCATATTTGGCCTCAGCAGGTAGATGATGTGGTAAAAGAATGCATCGTTAATTTTGGTGAATTGGGAGATGCTATTCTCCAGCCTTAATTCTAGATAATACTTGTATATTTTGACCTGAGGCCAAACTCCACTCTCGGTTAGGCATGGATAATCCCTCTTTGACGCTGCAGCGTAGACCACGTAGGAGTTCATATGGAATACTCCCGTTGTGCCGAATTGTTGTAGCTTCTCGGAGATGCTGCTACTTATAATTTCCCCCCAGCAAAAGCACTGATCATGAAAATTCTTGTTCATTGTTTCCAAGTAGCGCAACATCCATTTATGGAAGTAATGGGCGTCAGAAAGCCCGAAGACCCTGCTCAGGAAGGTAATGGTATCGCTGAGCTCTTCTGAGAAGTCACTGCGGTGGATGATTTGGGGCCACCGGGTTATCACCTTCTTATTTTTCAGATATACTTCATTCATTAGCTGCATACATTGGTCTTCATTGTCTTCCCAGGCCTTGATGCACTCTGCTTGACTAACAGCCACGAAGTGCCGGTGGTGAGGGATGCCGAGTATGATCTCAAAATGATGGGCAGTGAGGTTAATGACTACCTCACCCTTGCTGTTTTCGACACATCTTGTGTCTTTGTTGTAACACTGGGCAACCACCATCATAAATTCATTGTTGACGGTGCTGACGGGGATTCCTCCAGTGAAGTGCAGGGCACTGCCTATTAGTTTTTCCATCCATGGACTCCTTGTAACTTTCTTAGTTCTGGCCCAGAATTCCTCCATGTCGATATGCCCCAATTCTGAGTCTCTGACATCCATGTTGCATTCGGCCTGTGACTCAGACATTCTGACCCTTTGATATTTATACTTCATCTCTTCCTCTGTAAGCTTAGCCTTTCCTTTCGATCTGGTGGGTCTCTTGCTGGATGTAGACATATGTTCTTTCGAACTCAGTTGCTGATCTACATGACGAAGAAGTGAGACCCAATCTGAAAAGGTTGAATTAGCCATTTGATCTTCCATTGGAATGTTAGCAGAAGAAAGAGTTAGAGATTTTCAGGCTCAGGGCGCAGGGCGCATCAAAATTGTAGCTTACAGGGCTAAATAGGCAGGGCACATAGGAAAGGGCCGCTGTAAAGGTTAAACTGGTGCTAAAGGTGCATGGCACATGCATACTACAGAGTGCATTTTATAAAGGGCACATGATAAGTGCGTGTTACATAGTGACAGGATGCGCCCTTTGGCGCATGGAATTTGCATGTTGCATTGGGATTTGGTGCACCCTTTGGCGTATAGATGTTTTGTGTAACAAGAACTTTTCATCCGCCAAAGGGAGCATGGTGTGGTGCACGAAAGGTTTACACAACATGATGTTTTTCTAATTGGGGATGCGCCTGCGCCTTCAAAGATCTATACTTAGTGCAGACAAAACTTGTGTTGCATGGATGCTGGGTGTGCCATTGGCGCATAGAAATGTGATGCAGCAAGGAAGGATGGCGCACCTTTGGGGCGCAAGCTCAGCGCTTGTAGCATATGGAAGAGGCATGCCTTGAGGAAACAGAAGTTCATGATGTAGCAGGCAAAATGGGTGCGCCATTAGCGCGGGTTTCGTTCATGTTACAGGGGGGACAGATGCGCCTTTTGGGAAAAACAGGATTTTCTCCATTTCTTTCTTCATTTGTTTTAGCAGGGTTATTGGGAAATGAAATGGCTCATCAAAAAGGAGATAAAACCATGCTTTTAGACAGGTTCCCCTACCAGCAAATCTGGACAGAGGGGGAGGGATATGGGAAGAAAGGAGGAGGAGGATCTTGATATTTCAAACTTCAGGCACAAACTAAAACCAGACCACCAAGCACAAAGAACCAAAATGCAAAACATGAGAAAGAGAAAAGAACCTCTCACCTGGACAAATAGCAAAAATCGTGCAACGGGTCCACAAGGCATTGAAAACGACGAGGCAGGGGCTGACGGGCTCAGAAAAATCACGTGCTTAGTGAATAGTGAAAATGACATTTTGGGCGTGCAAACACATATATATAGGTGAGCTGGTCATAAATGCACCACCCACTTTTTAAAGGGCGCATGAGAGTTGCTGTCGACAAGGAAAAGCGTGTGCCCTTTGGTGCATGAAAACATTTGCCAGCAGGAAATTAAGTGCGCCTTTGGCGCACCAAAAGCTATGTCGACATGAAGTTATGTGCACCCTTTGGCGCACCAAAACATGGCGCAACAAAAGTTGTGCCAACAAAGGCGCATGTGCCTTGGTGCACGCAGGGAAGGCTCAATATACTTTGGCACACCAAAAGGTGTGTTGACACTGAAAATCATGTGCCAAAGGGTTTTAAAAGGGGCGCACCAAAAGTTGGTGTTACATAGCAATTTCATGCGCCCAGCCAAAAAGGCTCAAAAGACTAAGTTCGAAAAACCAGATTTCCCGGGAAGGGATTTTACAATGTTTCGAACGCAAGGGATCCCTAACGAGGGATCGGAATAAAATTTCGGTATGGTTATCGGTAAAATTGCCCTTGTCAATTTTACGGGATAACAGCTAGCTCTTTCTGGGGACTATCCCTGAGCAAACTCGGGGGTAGAGAATCCCAGTTCTCACGTGCCTATCCATTGGGTAACAGAGTCAAAAACAAGGGTGACCAGAGGGGGAGCAAAAGAAACACACAACAAACCGAAAGCAAACACACGACGAAAGTAAACACACAACATAAAGCAAACTGTACAAAGAAGAGAGCAAGCTCTACTTCCTGAAGATCTTCAGATGCTTCCCGCTATAGGGAAGCGAGATTTCGGTTCCTTCCAGATATGAGAGATAGAAGTTATTCTCTCCATTGAGCTGCTTGATCTTGAAGGGCCCTCTCCACAGGGAATCAAACTTTCCGTGCATGCCCTTTGGCTCTCTTCGCTTGTCCCACAAAAGGACGAGATCTCCCACTTGAAAATCTATTTGCTTGGCCTTCTTATCAAAAAGCCTCTTAACTTCATTCTGATGTTCAGTGATCCTGTTGACCACCCTTACTCTCTTTTCTTCAAGTTCTGCCAGATACATGATTCTCTTTTCAAGAGAATTTTGGAAAGTTTCATCTTCGATAGCTTGCGCCAAGCGTAGAGCAGGAAGTTCCGTAGAAATGGGAAGCTCGGCATCAGTGCCATATAACACTTGAAAAGGTGACATGCCGAGAGATCTCTTGGGAGTAATACGATCGGCCCACAAAGCGTCGTACAAAGACTTGTGCCACATTCGCTGATTCTCATCTACTAACTTCCGTATGATGGTCACCAAGTTCTTGTTACTAGATTCCGCCTGACCATTTCCCTGAGGGTAATAGTCTGAGGCGTGAGCCAAAGTTATTCCATATTCATAGCAAAAACTAATAACTTCTCGTGAGGAGAAGTTAGAAGCATTATCAGCAATGATTTTTTTTGGAACGCCAAACCTGACAATGATATTTTCTTTAATGAAATTGCAAACCACCTCAGAAGTGGCATGCTTGACAGGTATGGCTTCCACCCACTTGGTGAAGTAATCCGTTGCTGTAAGGACATAGCTATTTCTGGCACTCGATTGAGGATTGAGTGCGCCAATAAAATCAATTCCCCATTTCCTGAATGGTTCATTGATAATGACCGGCCTTAGGGGAAAGGAAGCTAACTTGGGCTTGCCAACGAATTGCTGGCAGGGTTCACACTTCGCCACCCAGATGGCTGTATCTTGAAAGAGCATCGGCCAATAGTACCTGGCTCGAATGATCTTGTGTGTAGTTACGGAGGAAGAGAAATGCCCTCCACAGGCTGAATTGTGAAAACTTTCCAGTATTTTTACTTGCTGGGGTTTGTCAACACATCGCAAGAAGATGCCATCTATCCCACGTTTATATAAACCGTCATCCCAGATGACATATTTAGTCACTCTGAGCTTTATAGTGCACTTCTCCTTTGCAGTTAGGTGCATTGGGCATTCGCCGTAGGTAAGGAAGAAAGCGATGTCGGAGTACCACTCATCACTAGTTGCAACAAATAGAACTAGAGGCAGAGAATCAGGCTCTTCCTGCTGGTCTTGTGTTTCGTCGGTGTAGTCACCCCTATCATCAGGGTTTCCTGAATCTTTGTTTTTAGCCATTAGCTGACATAGGCCCTTGCCCCTCACCAGCTTGGTTTGTTTAATATCCAGGTCATATTCCTGGACCTTTGCGATCCAATTTCCTCGCAAGCTTCCTAACTCCTGCTGAGTTAGAATCGATTTCACCGCCATGTCAGGGACCAACACCACCTTATGTGAGTTTAGAATGTAATACCTAAAATTCTTCACTACTTTGACAATGGCGAAGGCATGCTTTTCCAGTTGAGTCATTTTTAGTTCGTGAGGCTTGAGGGAAGAACTCATGAATGCGATCGGAGATTCAACATCCTCCGAGTTCTTTTGCATTAAGATTGCGGACACAGTATCCTCAGATGCGTAACTATACATGATGAAGTCCTTGGAGAAATCGGGACATACCAGGACTGGTGCATGAGCAACGAAAGCTTTTATTTCTTCAAATGACCTTTTCCCCTCTTCACTCCATCTGAAAGTTGGTGACCCCTTCATCATGTTCAATATGTGACGGGTCTTTTCGGCAAAGTCAGGAACAAAACACCTGAGAAAGTTCACCTTTCCAAAGAAAGAATGAACACCAATCTTTCTTATAGGCAGAGTAAGGCTTTGAATAGCCTTGACTCTTTCGGCATCTAACTTTTTTCCTTCTTTACTAACCACATGCCCTAGCAACTTCCCTTCCGTGACTCCAAAAATAGAATTTTTTGGGTTTTGGGAAATCCCATGTTCTCGGCACCTGGCCAACACTTGCTCCAAATGATCACAATGATCATTTCGTTGTTTAGAGAAGATGGTTAAATCATCTAGGTAAACCACAATGACTTTCCCCATCATACCTTTGAATGTGAAATCCATGGCCCGCTGAAAAGTGGCACCAACATTAGTTAGGCCAAAAGGCATCCTGCTGTAGGAAAATGTACCCCAGGGGGTAGTGAATGCTGTTTTAAATTGATCTTCAGGTGAAACTTCAATTTGATTGTAACCTGAAAAATTGTCAAGCATGGACAACATCTCTGATCCAGTTACTCCTTGCAGAACTTGATCCATTATCGGAAGAGGGTAGTTGTCTTTCAGCGAAGCTTGATTCAAATTTCGAAAGTCTACGCATATGCGTATCTCATCGTTTTTCTTGCGCACTGGCACAATATTTTCTACCCAAGTACTGTGATGGATAGGGAAGATGATTCTTGCATCCAACATCTTCTTAATTTCAGCCTGGATAGTACCCGAGATCTTAGGATTATAGTGCCTCTGCTTCTGGCAAAAGGCTTTGACTTCTTCTTTCAACGGGATGTCGTGCTGAACGTCCTTTGGCTTAAAATACTTTAGATCGGCATAGGACCATGCCAATACATCCATATATTTCTTTAGCAACTTGACGAATTTCCGCTTCTCTTCCGGCGTGCAACATTTTCCAATGTTCACAAACTGCGGGTGCTCTATCGAACCTATATTGACTAGTTCAGTTTTTGGGGATGAGTCAGGGTCATCTCGCCTCTTCTTTTTTACAAAACGGTCATGCCTGTTGAACAGGCGCTCTAAAGAAACCAGGCCTTTTGGAATTTTATTTCCTTTGAGTTGACATATGCCGTCGTTCCCTTCGGATTCGTCACCTTGATCGGTGACTGATTCATGGCAAGTGGAAGTAGATCCTTCAAAGTGCAATTCTTTAAAATTTTCCACCTTTTCCAGAAAAGTAATGAGTTGATTATCATCCATGAACACCTGCCAATGCTGAGAATTGTCTGGCACGCTCGGGCGGAAAACCACCTCAATGGTGTACTTGTTTGTTTTCAAACCTGGGTGTGGGAGCATGAGGGACGCTGAAACGGCTAATGAATCGGCCATGTTATTCTGAACCCTTGGAATGGACTCTATTGAGAAAGCATCGAACTCTTCAATGATGTCCCATACCACATTACGGTAATGCCTGAGCCTTTCATTCTTCACTTGGTAAATCCTTTTGACCTGATTTACAACTAGCTCTGCATCACCTTGTACTTTTAGATTTTTAATCCCTCTTTCCCTTGTGGCTTGCATACCGAGTAAGAGAGATTCATACTCAGCAGTATTGTTTGTGTTGAAAAACTACAATTTGAAAGAGAGAGGAATTACCTCCTCTTCGGGAGATATCAGCACAGCCCCAGTGCCACATCCACTAGTTGTACAGCTGCCATCAAACTGCAAGGTCCAGATCTTATTAAGATCTCTTTCTCGAATGAGAACAACCCCTTTATCAGACTCGGTAGACAAGAAGTAGTTCCCCATCCCTGATGATTCAAAAAGGATTTGAGCTTTGGGGTCCTCAGAACTAGTAACTAATTACTTCTTTTGTGATTCCGGCTCCAAAGTCTGCATTATGCCTTTGACTGGAATTCTAGCTTTAGACCAATCCATATGAATTTCTCCACCAACTTCACTACAAAAACTTCTTCCCAACAATATTCCATAGGCTGCCGGAATGTCAGCAACGAGGACTGTCATTTTTACTCTTTTATCTGGGAAATCCGCAAACGCAAATTGCGCATCTTTAATTTGGCCAACCAATGGAACCTGCTTGGTTTCCAATGAATAACATCTGCCAAAAGGCTTGGTAAGAGTGAGACCCAAAGCATGGGTGACTTTTACTGGTATAACATTATCAGAAGCCCCGGAATCAATTATGCAGTTACTCAGCTTGTGTCCATTAATTAGGAGGGAGAGATAGAAAGGCTCTATCTTGCCTGACGCCGATGTTGAAGCAACATTTATATGAGATTCAGGGGGAGTGGAAAGGATTCCTTTTGGGGAAACCTGGTTAGATGCAACAGCTTGACTCTGAATATATTTGGTCAATCTTACAAGCTGTTCGGGGTTTGACTGAAGATACTGAGCTTTAGACATTTGGATCTTGGTCTTTTTTGCATGATCTATGATATCAAATGTGGCCAAGGGTTGCGTTGGTAAAGGAATGAGTCCCTCACCTCGCGACGATGGAAAAGGATTGGTGGCCTTGGTAGGAATGTGAGAGGATTGATTTGGAGGAGAGATAGGGGGAAAATATTTCTTTGTAAAAGATTTTCTAGGGAGTTGAGTAGGAAGAGGATTACCTCTTTTAGCAATGATCGGAGGCACATTTGACATGGCCTTCTCCTGCTGGACATGGGCAGCAACTTCCACTTCTTTTCCTTGCGAGCGAGTAAAAACAGCATATGACTGTCCATTTGCATATCCCTAGGTACCCTCTTCTTCATCAGATTCTTCCTCATCAAATTCCATATACCCGATAGTAGAGTCGCCAGCCGGTTCACTGACATCTTGATCATCTTTGCCTTGAGACGAAGGTTCTTCATAATACTGCTCTTCTTCTTCGATTTCGGCCAGAGCGTTGACCAGAGGAGCCTCAAGCGCCAATTGCGGAGTAGTTGTAGGTAGGCGCAGCCTTTGTGAAACATTGTTGGGAATGAAATTCCTCCGTGGAATATCCCAGTACGAGGAACTAGGGGAGGCCTGGGCCAACTGCTTCTTTAATGCAAGCAAGTCATTCGCCATCTTTTGAAAGGCTGGATCAGACGAAGTAGTGGGCGAAGGGTCCAAAGATTTAGGCTTGGCTGATTCCTTTTTCAATTCGCCAGATATTATCAGATTATCCTCTATCCGAATGGCAGCGGCTTGGGTGAGAATCAAGCTGGCAACTCGCTCTTGAAGGAGTAAGAAACTAAATTTCGAACTCATAGCATTTACGAAGAAGCACTTTTGATTTTCCGGCGTTGGAAGCATGGCAACAGGGACACGGTTGATTAGTGCATTAAACCGGGCAATAAAATCATGCATGGTCTCATTTGCCTCTTTCTTCAGGTGAGCGATTCGTGATAATAATGCAAATGCATCCTCTGAAGGCTTGTATCTATCTTCGAAAGCATCCCGTAAGGTGGCCCAACTGGTGATAGATTCGGCCAGAAAATGCTGAAACCATTCAGCTGCAGGCCCTTGCAGGGTTTCCAGAAAAAGGAGAACCGATACATCTTCGTGAGTCACATCCAAAATACTGCATGACATGATGAATGCAGATATGTGGGAATCCGTGCTTTGATTTCCACTCCCGTCGAATTTGGGAAAATTCTTTCGGTTTCCATGAGGGAGCGCATGAACTGGATGTGGTAGGGCCAAAGGACCCATGGCGTTTCCCCATGGTACCGCCATCTGAAAATCCATAAAGAGAACACGAGCTTGAAGTGTGGTTCCGCTTAGTAGCAAGGCACTGCAGAGGGATGTGGATGCCCCCTGCGAAAGAATTTTTCTTCGTGAAGGTGAGACAGTCCTGGACGTCTGGCTAGCCGAGCTTAGCACTGAAAAATGTGTCGGCGTTACGCTGAAATTGTGCCTTTGAAGCAGATCGAAAGTAGGATCAGCTTCTCCACGGGCTCTCCTGCTGCGCGTAAAAGGTTCACTCGCCAGTGTACCTTCTAGATCTGTAACATTATAGCGCAGATTTAAAATTTCTTTTTGGCTGTACTTACTGATTTTCTGGTTTTTCTGATAAAAACCAGCAGCAAATACTTTTCTAAGTATTAAAAAACTATCCTCTTCAAAAAAAAAAACTGATTGCGGTTAATGACAAATAACAATGAGGATAAGACGACAGGGAAGATTAGCAAGCTGATTTTCGGATCTGATTTTGACTTTTTTTTTCAGAGGGTTTAAAACTTTTGCAAACAGCCAAAAACTCAGATCTATGACACAATACTAACTTTTATAAAAACTCAGTGAACTAAAGCTTTGTAACTAGGCCAGATCTATGGATCTCAGAAGAAAATTTTCAATTCAAAGCACTTTTGCAAATTTTTGGATTTTTATCAAAAAGTTCAGATTTGCAAGCAGGCAACGATTTTCTTTTTTTTTCTGATTTTTCTATTTTACCACCATCATAGATCGGACAGATCTATTCGTTCCCCAGTAGAGTCACCAAAAACTGTTGGTCTGAAAATCTGTCTCCTGGGCAGATCTATGGATAGACGAGCCAATAGTGTGCAGGGCATAGCCCCTCTTTGAGTCAGCAAATCAAAACTGGTTTATTACTATTCTACCAATAGGAATCTATGCAAGTCTCACAGATTCTACCTTCGGGGGTTTGGGATCTCATCCCAGTAGGTTTATTTCCGGCTGCAAAGAGAAAGGAATGAAAGAGAGGAGGAAGAAGGAATAGGTCCGAAGGGAGAAAAGAAATGAATTCCAAAGCAGAAAGGTCAGAATATTTATGTTTTTGGGTTGGTAGTAAAAAGAGCCAAACCTACTCGCATAAATAAACAAAGAAATACTGATGAGCAAATGACAGAAAAGTAGATATGAATCTAACAGAATAAACACGTGCAGATCTAACATAAGAAAGTTCTGACACATAACACAGGTATTCAACACAAAGTCTCAATATTTTTATTATTGTTTTCTTCTGTTACAAGAAAGCTCAAAGTCTTTCTCTCCTCACTTCTATTTTCATCTAAAAAATGTCCACCACCGAATACAACAAGTATTCCAATATATATAGAAGGGGAGAAGGAAAGAAGGCAAAAAGGAGCCAACCACTTATTTACAAAGATATTTACAAAATATCTAAAAGTCAAGTTGACTTTTTAACAACTTGATGGGTGACATCATCCCATGACGCAACATGGATGATGTCATCATTTGTGCCAACATAGTTTAGACATTCAAATAAGAAAGTCGGAGAAGAGAGAGAAGAAGAAGCAGAAGGAGGAGCAGCTACTCGTCGTCATCATCCTGCGGCCGAAAGGGGGTAGCCTGTTTTTGATGCTGCTCAGGTGATGAGATATGGAACTGAGCACGGTATTGCAAAAACTTGTTAATCATTGGGCCAAATTGATCCTAGGAAGGATCCTTGTGCCGCTCGCTGATCACCTCACAAGTCTCCCGCTCATCTATGAGCTTCTCGGGAAGTTTGGAATAGTCCTTCTCTGCCTCAATGAGGAACCCGATGAAGTCCCTACAGGTCAGCAGGTTGTTGATAGATTCAGTGTCAAATGTGACCTCTGGCCCCGTTCCTTGAGAAGTGATCTCCTTGAAGACCCGGATGGTTTCATCAGCTGACCTTAAAGTAAAGGACGGAGTGAGCAACCCTGGAGACATGTTGAGAACAATTCGCTCCATTTGATGCATTGTATCCAGGGCTTCTTCCTTGACTTTGTCAATCTTTTCTAGAATAAATTCTAGCTGATCCACCTGGTAGTCCAAAGTGGACATGATTTTGTTGACGGCCCTTGGATGGCCGAAGACGTCGAGCTTGACTAGATCTTCGACTGAACAGTCAAAATTTTGTTGGAAGGCCTCGTACTGCAGTCTGGCATGTTCCAACTCTTCTGATATGGGCCCCGCCAATGTTTGGAGTTCCTTGTTTGCCTTTTCGATGTTCAGATACAAATTGACAAACTCGGTGATCACTCTGTCACTGTCCTTGAGGATCTGGCTCCTCCAAGTGGAAACGGCAATACCCTGCTTGCCAATTTTGGCATATTCATTGATTTTCTCCTGGCTGAGAAGCTCAGAAGTCTCGGCGGCAGTTGTGGGAGGCGCACTACCCATCTTCTGTAAGGATTGGAGCAGATATTTGTTTTGGTCTTTTAGTAGCCTTTTCTCTTCTTTTGTCTCTTGAAGCTTTTGACAGAGGGCATCAACCGCGGAAAGAGCTTCCCCCTGGAGACTTTCAGAAGATTTCCCCATTGTGACTTGGGTCACAGTAAAATCTGTCAGAGACAGATCCTTTTTCTCTTTAAGGGGATCGGGCTATGCAATTTCCATGATTCTCTCACCTGCAGCACTTTTAGAGAAGCATGCAACAGGCTTCTGCTTCTTCGCCCCTTTGGCTGGGATCACTGAAAAGTCCATCAGAGCGATGGGAACTTTCCTCTTTTGTTGGCTTAGCTGCTGAGAGATCCAGGCTGGTCCTATGGAAGAAGGACAAGAAACAGAAGAGGGGACAGCTGCAGTAGAAGAGGGGAAAAACGTGGAGACACGCGGCGACGGCATTGAGAGAATAGCCAAAGAAGTGTCCACGGGAGGAAGGGAAACTGCAGCTGCGGAAGACATAAGAGGGGAAGGGAGCTCAGAGATGAGGGAAGAAATGGAGGAGGACAGATCAGTGAGGGAGGAAATGGAGGAGGACAGATCAGTGAGGGAGGAGAAGATAGACGAAGAAGCAGGGGAAAGAGAAGAAGAAGGGGAAGAGGACACGACCAAAGGGATGGTCGTTTGAGTCACTCGACGAGGGGAAGGAAGAGAAGAAGAAGGGATAGAAGGGACCTCTGTTGTTGTAATAATGCCGACATCCTCAATGGATGGGCCAATTGGAACTTCCTCTTCTGCTTCTTTTTCTGGTGTGACCAGAGATATTACCTGCTCGAGTGCCGCGGAAGGAGAACTCTCAGGGGCTTCTTCTTGAGTAGTGCTGGATTCACCCTCTACACCTTTTCCTTTAAGCTGCTTCTTGGATCGTGAAGGGGGGTTACCCAACGGGGAGGTTGTGAAATCTACCCCGATGTAGATTAGGCCGTTCATCCGGCACCAGTGTTTTGTCCTCCGCAAAGTCTCCTTGACCCTCTCCTCAATTGTCTGAGGAGCCTTAGTTCTATCAATGGCCAGAAAGGGCCAATCGTCCCCATCTGTATCATTATATACCTTGTCTGTTTCATCTTCCGTAGTTTGGAATCCTTTGGGGACAATGGCTATCCCGTATTAGATGATTTCTACCAATGCTAGGTGAGAATGATCCTTTCTTCTGAACTCTACCTCATGGAGGACGTCAATATAAATATCCTTGATTTGAGAAACATGGATTGGATCAAGCTTCGCTCTTAGCAGGCAGCCCCTTGGGTCGAAGGTAGGCCTGGCTGGGAAGTCGTGTTTCAAATTAAGTAACTCCAGCTTTGCAAACATTTCCTTCGCCTTGTGGTGGGTAGAGCATGTGTATCGGCCCACTGCGAGGGGGAAAGGAGTTCCACCTTTCTTTCTTTTAAGGCATTTTTAGTGGTATGTGACCAGCTGCCTTGATAGCTCTAGTAGAATCAGTTTAGACCCAGCATACCTTGGTAGCCTGGTTGGCTCTCCCAAAAAGTTGACAGCCCTCAGATAGGTGAATGTGGGAAATTGGGTGAATAGGGCCCCCCATTTCTCCGTGGCTACCACTATGTTTTTGGTCGTATGACTATGAGTCATATTCGGCCTCAGCATGTAGATGACGTGGTAAAAGAATGCATCGTTAATTTTGGTGAATTGGGAGATGCTATTCTCCAGCCTTAATTCTGGATAATACTCGTATATTTTGACTTGAGGCCAAACTCCACTCCGGGTTAGGCCTGGATAATCCCTCTCTGACGCTGCAGCGTAGACCACGTAGGAGTTCATATGGAATACTCCTGTTGTGCCGAACTGTTGTAGCTGCTCGGAGATGGTGCTGCTTATAATTTCCCCCCAGCAAAAGCACTAGTCAGGAAAATTCTTGTTCATTGTTTCCAAGTAGCGTAGCATCCATTTATGGAAGTAATGGGCGTCAGAAAGCCCGAAGACCCTGCTCAGGAAGGTAATGGTATTGTTGAGCTCTTCTGAGAAGTCACTGCGGTGGATGATTTGGGCCCACCGGGTTACCACCTTCTTATTTTTCAGATATACTTCATTCATTAGCTACATACATTGGTCTTCATTGTCTTCCCAGGCCTTGATGCACTCTGCTTGACTAACGGCCACGAAGTGCCAGTGGTGAGGGATGCCGAGTATGATCTCAAAATGACAGGCAGTGAGGTTAATGACTACCTCGCCCTTGCTGTTTTTGACACATCTTGTGTCTTTGTTGTAACACTGGGCAACCACCATCATAAATTCATTTTTGACGACGCTGACGGGGATTCCTCCAGTGAAGTGCAGGGCACTGCCTATTAGTTTGTCCATCCATGGACTCCTTGTAACTTTCTGAGTTCTGGCCCAGAATTCCTCCATGTCGATATGCCCCAATTCTGAGTCTCTGACGTCCATGTTGCATTCGGCCTGTGACTCGGGCATTCTGACCCTTTGATATTTATACTTCATCTCTTCCTCTGTAAGCTTAGCCTTTCCTTTCGATCTGGTGGGTCTCTTGCTGGATGTAGACATATGTTCTTTCGAACTCAGTTGCTGATCTGCATGAAGAAGAAGCGAGACCCAATCCGAAAAGGTTGAATTAGCCATTTGATCTTCCATTGGAATGTTAGCTGAAGAAAGAGTTAAAGATTTTCAGGCTCAGGGCGCATGAAAATTGCAGCTTACAGGGCTAAATAGGTAGGGCACACAGGAAAGGGGTGCTGCAAAGGTTAAACTGGTGCCAAAGGCGCATGGCGCATGCGTACTGCAGAGTGCATTTTATAAAGGGCGCATGATAAGTGCGTGTTACATAGTGACAGGATGCGCCCTTTGGCGCATGGAATTTGCATGTTGCATTGGGATTTGGTGCGCCCTTTGGCGCATAGATGTTTCGTGTAACAAGAACTTTTCATGCGCCAAAAGGAGCATGGTGCGGCACACGAAAGGTTTACACAACATGATGTTTTTCTAATTGGGAATGCGCCTGCGCCTTCAAAGATTTGTACTTAGCGCAGAAAAAACTTGTGTTGCATGGATGCTGGGTGCGCTATTGGCACATGGAAATGTGATGCAGCAAGGAAGGATGGCGCGCCTTTGGGGCGCAAGCTCAGCACTTGTAGCATATGGAAGAGGCGTGCCTTGAAGGCGCAGAAGTTCATGATGCAGCAGGAAAAATGGGTGCACCATTGGCGCAGGTTTTGTTCATGTTGCAGGGGGGACAGATGCACCTTTTTGGAAAAATAGGCTTTTCTCCACATCAAGAAGGAGATAAAACCATGCTTTTAGACAGGTTCCCCTACCAGCAGATCTGGACAGAGGGGGAGGGATATGGGAAGAAAGCAGGAGGAGGATCTTGATATTTCAAACTTTAGGCACAAACTAAAACCAGACCACCAAGAACAAAGAACCAAAACGTAAAACATGAGAAAGAGAAAAGAACCTCTCACCTGGAAAAATAGCAAAAATCATGCAACGGGTCCACAAGGTGTTGAAAACGACGAGGCAGGGGCTGACGGGCTCAGAAAAATCACGTGCTTAGCAAATAGTGAAAATGACATTTTGGGCGCGCAAACACATATATATAGGTGAGCTGGTCATAAATGCGCCACCCACTTTTTAAAGGGCGCATGAGAGTTGTTGTCGACAGGGAAAAGCGTGTGCCCTTTGGCACATGAAAACGTTTGCCAGCAGGAAGTTAAGCGCGCCTTTGGCACACCAAAAGCTATGTCGACATGAAGTTATGTGCGCCCTTTGGCGCACCAAAACATGGCACAACAAAAGTTGTGCCAACAAAGGCGCATGTGCCTTAGCGCACGTAGGGAAGGCTAAATATACTTTGGTGCACCAAAAGGTGTGTTGACACTTAAAATCATGCGCCAAAGGGTTTTAAAAGGGGCGCACCAAAAGTTGGTGTTACATAGCAATTTCATGCGCCCAACCAAAAAGGCTCAAAAGACTAAGTTCGAAAAACCAAATTTCCCGGGAAGGGATTTTACAATGTTTCAAACGCAAGGGATCCCTAACGAGGGATCGGAACAAAATTTCGGTATGGTTATCTGTAAAATTGCCCTTGTCAATTTTACGGGATAACAGTATGCGCAGAGGACCACACATCTGTTTTTGTGTGGGGTAGAGTAGAACAAAGAGAGAAGGAAGATTATAGTAGTTGTGATGGACCATATATAAAGATCAAAAGTGAGTAAGGTAGAAGATCACATGGGGAAATGGTGGAAGAAATGGCTAGTGTCGAGAAGGATTTAACCAAGACCACTTATAAAGGATAAGAAGCCCAAGAACAATATGAGGTAGGCGAGCACAAAAATCAGGTTGATAGAAGAAGTGCCTTTGGCGCTATAGATGTGCACATAATAGTCTTTGGTCAGTAAGGATTTTTGTGTGCCAGAAGGTTATACAAGATTTTTCATGTAGGATTTGGAACATGGGTAAAGGCACTGAAGGTTGGATTTGGTATAAAAAGCCATATTTAATGCTAAGTACATTGGTAGGTGGTATAGCATTTATTGCTAGAGAGGATAAAAAATCTATAAGTAAAGGGTTGGGAACATTATTATTTAACTTGTTATTATGAGATTGAAGAGCTTTGTGAACTAGGGCATTCACAAATAAATATTTGTGTGAAAAAGAAGAGTGAAGATATAAAGTGCATGACTAGGGTGATCTACGAACCAAAGTGGAAGGAGTACACAGGTGTAGGGAAGAAGGTTTTAGTGGAATATGCCATCTTGTGGAAGAGTTTTCCATTTTAGGTTTTTGTAGCTAGGGCATGGGAATAGAAGGATTCCTTCGTGGAGTTGAATCGTAGATTTGAGTAGAGTGAGGAAGGAGAGAAAGTATTTTATCCTTATAATGCAACAAGAGGATGGAACCAAATAAGGTGACTATTTCACCTAAGAAGGGAAAGGAAAAAGGAAAACAAACTGCCACCACCAGATTCAATAAAGAATGGTATGCAGAGATGCAGTACCCAGATGGGGTGTTACTTGGGAAAGAATTGGTATTCCATGTTAGGAATATTTTCATGAGTGACTATTATCATAAAAAAGTACCATAGAGAAGGAAATAGAACTAGAGATAGTTTTCCAATGGATAAGAGGACACTATAATCGATACCAATTTACAGCGATGAAGTGAAAGTAAAATTGGAGAAGGTCAGGATGTTGTAACTATTAGAGTTTCATTATTTTGGAAAGCCCGAGTGGTTATACCAATGGTTAATGTCACACATGAATGAGGACCATTTCTAATTTTTGGGCCACATAATGCAAATTACTCCCCATCTCATCTCTAAGTTTACTAGCCTTATCTGCGAAGGGAATTCGTTGGATGATGGCTTGGAGGATAAAGAGGCCGTTAAGAAGACCATGGAGGAGTATGATTATAAAAAGGGTTCACATTACTTTAATATCTCATATATACCTAACCCTGTGATGATAATTACATTGCACCTAATAACCAAAATGAATGGTCAAGAAAGGTGGACACAAATAAACAACGCATGATTAAATGTATGCAAGAAAATTTTAGAAGGGATAATCTATAACTTGTCCACCTACATTGTTGAAGATATCACCAGTTCTGCACAAGAAGAAGAGAAGATAACGTTCAAAAATGTTCTTCTCACCATCATCTTCTTTTAAATTAGAGTTCCCAATGGGCCATAGAAGTTTTTATGGGAGTACTTAGATAAATATCCTTCCCCCATGAACATTTTTGAAAAATATACATCTAATACCATGACCACCACCCACAAAGTGCACTTGGATAAATGGTACAAGAGAATGTGCCACACATTTGGGGATGAGTGGAGGATACAAGAATAGTTTTCAACACTAGTAAATGGAGAAGATGAATTTGTTTTCTATCAAAAATTATGCATTAGTAGGTTCACTTTGTTAGATGGGACCAATATCCCATGGTGTAAATTACCCTTCTCCTTCACCATGCAGTATTTTCAAGTAGTGGTAAATCACTTCAAGGAAGATAAAAGACTGAGGTTAGACCTTAGCAAAGTGGAACAAGACCACTGTAATTTTTGAAGGAAGTTAATATATCAAAAGAAGCATGCCTATGTGGAGAAGTATGTCTCCCATGAAGTGTGCATGATAAAACCCTTAATATTTCCAATTTTTGGAAGGGTGGAAATAAGAATATACTTATGCATTAGGCCCAAGTATGAAAAGGGTTCTTACTTGGAGAATGATGTATCCATCCCAAAAGATCCCACTAGTAGGAAGAAGGCCATGCCGAAGAAGAGGGAAAGGGAAGAGACCCTAGAGAAAGAGGCACCAGAAAAGAAAGCAACAAGTGTGTAGACAACACAATTTTTGGGTGCACTAGAGTCAGGCACCAACCTAAGCACATACATGTATAGGAAGAAGTCTCCCATCAAGGAGAAGGAAAAAAAAACTAAGAATGAGGTGCCAGAACAAGAAGAGTCACCTAGAAAGGAATCACCTGCTGAGGAAGAGGAAGAATCCCCAGCTAGGAAGAAACAAAAGGTAGTGAGGAAGGAAAACTTGGAGGAGATAGAGGTTGGAGCCCTACAGAGGAAAGAGAGATTATGACGAGGATTAAGAAGTTCATAATCATCCTATGTATGATGTGCATGACTTAGAGGAAGAAATAAGTGAGGGGGAGAGTTGAGAAGAAGAAGGAAATCAAGGAAAAGTGGAGAGTGAATAATTAAACTCTAAGGATTAGAGGACCCCCAACCTCACCAAGAAGTAGATAGAAGAGGCCACAAAAAGAGAAGTAGTGATCATAATAGAGAAGTTAGTGGAGAAATAAGTGGATTGGAGTGCATATGAGATACTCAAGTAGATAGGATAAGAGAGCATAGGGATGGAGTATGGAAGCATGGGTGGAGATCCCAACTTAGTGTTGAGCTTTCCAAAGGATGGGCACACATGTGGGAAGAATGTCGTAATAGCACAAGGGTAGGGAATGGGTTATATACACGATCCAAATAAGGTGTTACGTGCATGCTCTAGAGCACCATTCCTATAGAAAAAATCCTCGCAATGTATTCATTCGAATAAGAAGGCACATACCCTTAAACCAAGAAAATGTTGTCTTGGGCATTTGATTCCCATGTTGATGCTCCTGAGTTTGAAGTTAACTAAGGGGTACTGATGAAGGTGCTAGAGACCAAAGGTATAAACCCACTAGTGAATGTTCAGTAGTTGTCCGATAAGAAAGTATGTAATGTGCTCAACAAGGATTTAGTCAAGGTTGAGGAAAGAATATTTGGGTGGAATGACAGGGTGAGATTCCTAGAGGGGTAATTGTAAAAGAAGAAGGAAGAGATCATTGAAAAGAGCAAGGATCTAAAGTAAGATGAACTAATCAATACACAATTAAGGCATGAGTTGAAGGAGTTAAAGGCAAGGGTATGTGAGGTACTGAGATTATGAGTCAACCTTGCAATGCTTGGAATAATTAACTGACATCCTCACCATGGATAGGTAGCCTCTCACTTTGGAATCAACAGAAGAAGTATTAGTGTGCTAGGAAAAAGAGGAAAAGCTAAAGGTTATGGAGATATTCACTTGGTACACTAAGCTCCTTGCCAATGTAAGGGCCACCTCACAAATAGTTGATGTTGTTTATGATAATTACACAGACAGAGATAGAGTGGAAAGCATTTTAGTTTTTACCCACCAAGAAAATCTTAATGAGTTTCAGGAGAACAATAAAGGAAATAGTGAAGAGCGGGATAAGATCTTGGCTGAGGTAGAGAAGAATATAGAATACATTGAGACCCTAAGAGGATTAATCAAAAATTGGCAGAAGGAATTATATCCTCAGATCACCTATAGAATGGATGCACTAGAAGACCTTATCAAGTAGTTGGAAAACATTTTTGATATGCTAAATGCTAAGGTTGATGAACTAGGATTTGAAGAGGTGAGCGCCTTAGTAGGTGACCTCTGTTAATAGGTGCAGGATGAGGTGGATTCCTAGGAGAAGATTAAGGTGGATATAAGGAAATATTTCCCACTCATTCTTTAGGAAAAAACAAATTCTTCTTCATTCCTCCATTTTTTATTGCTTCCATTTCTAAATTTTGCATTCTTCATTCTTTAGTCCCACCATTCTTTATTCTTTAGAGAGGATGTTTTTGAGGATGGAGAATAAGGTTAGTGTGGAATGATGTTGGGCCTCAAAATATTCACTAAGTCCCAAAGGGTGCATGCATGTGCAGGACCAGTGAAAAAGATGGGCATGCAGGGAAAAGAACGTAGGATAGGGGTTTTATAAGGGTTTAGAAGAAACCACAACATGTGTGCAAGGTAGAGCAGAGAGTTTCAAGAATTAGTCATATTCAGCTTCCTATAAGAACTTGAGGAAAATTGTGACCTAACTAGGCCTACTGAATTGATAAAATGATAGCCTGATGACTTGGTGGTAAAGGAAAGAATATTCCATGCATGAAACATTCCTAAAGACATCATTGCATAAAGTGGGGAGCTCAGATGAGAAGAAGCATGCTCCATTCAAGGACCTCCTCGACACTTGGCAATAGATTTGCTACTTCAGGAAGGCATGGCGGTGGGTATTAAACCTATTTATAGATATTCTCATGTAGAATAAAAATTAGCAGAAGAGAGGACCATTCTAGAGATAACATCAGAGAGAGCCAAAGGAGGAGAGAGGACCATTTTGGAGAGAGCATCATTGATAGAGCCAGAGGAGAAGAGGGCCATGGTGTGATAAACCATAACAGAGTTGGTGGAGCTCTACAGAAATGAGTAGAAGATTCTAGGGGCTGGGGTTCTCATTACAGGACTATACAAATGTTAGCATATCTAGGGGAATGGGTCTACTAAATTTTTGTAATAGGGAAGAATAGCTATAATTTCTGATGTGTGAGTCATGATATATTGGTCTAATATGACAAATTTAGATGTAATTTGGTTACTAAACTATGATCAAAATGAATATATGGTTTTGTTCTAAATATATTATTTATGGGCGTAAAACCTAGTGCCTTTTTCTTTATGTTATGGATCAGATCTACTATTTGTATAATGTTTCTTTTTTTATCTGAATGGGTATGTTGGTGTAATGACTCATCTTATAATTTTAGAATATATGCATGATCATTTACTTTTCTACACTTAATCCATCATCAATGACAACATATTCTCACAATGTTTACATAAAGGAGGGGTTTGGCACCCACGCACACCTCAGGTGAGCTCTCAGTTCCCGCTGGGTGATAGGTCAGTGCGCATGGGGTTAGAAGGTTATTCTATGGGCATAAATGACTAAGGGGTAGTATTTTTTTTGGTTGAAAATCATCTTTTTCCATGATTTTGGGTATTTTTAGGGTTACAAACCCATTTGGTGAATCGGATTAGGACCACCACCTTGAGTAGGGTGGTGGTCACAGAACCGCCACCCTGTAGTAGGTGACAATTCTAAACAGAATGACTACAATTTATGCTAACTTGAATTTTTTTAGTTTTTGATGTTTTTCCATGTTTTTGATGAGCTTATTTATTGAATTATGTCACTATGTTTCTCTTTTTTTCTATTTTGGTAGATGTAGAAGAAGGAATAATACATATGTTGGAGTCTTAAGAGGGAATTTGATTGACTCCCAGTGATTTTGGATCAGCTGATTGAGGCTGAGATAAATATTCTTTAGAGGGAAGGGATATGTAGGATTACATGGGTGCCTCATTTTACACCTACTATGTGACTTATTTCTTACTAGGATGCATACCCAAACACTTTTTGGTTACTATGTGCTAGGGGTGACTGAAATATCACCCTGGAATATGTGTATCGTATTCTTGGGATTTTGATACTTGGGAGGAGGTTGACCCTAAAGACAGCAGGATCTAGATATGAGATGACTCAGTGGGTTACCTACAGGGAGGATGTCATGGTCTCATTTGGCTTGAAGAAGGGGATGAAGGTTTGATCTATTTCTAATGCTCCCATCCATATCATCTGTAAGGCTGTCATGGGTATCTTGTCCTTTTGGTTGATTAGGGATAAGGGAGGTGACACCCTACTCTACTGATGGGCTACCATTGTTACAAAAATTGAGGCACATGGCCATATTTATGCTTGGGGAGAAGACACCTTGGGACTACCTACCATGACTTATACAAGGTTATAAGGTTCTAGGGATATTCAATGAGCCACCCCACACTAGTCACAAGTTTGGTATATGAGCGCACTACCCCCTAATGGAGAGGAGTGTTAGTATAGGACCTTGGGGCTATCAAGGTAGCTAGGTGGATAGTGATGTGAGTTCTCAAGGTACCACATTATCTAGTGGATTATTTGACTATAGCAGATAAGGTGGACACCCCTTACCAGGACATGGCAAGGTTGTGGGGGAAGGAGGGGACCACAGTGGTAGCTTGCTCCACTACTAGTCAGTTAGTTGATAGGATAGGGAGGGTCAAGATGCACCCATTAGACTGAGTTCCTCAATAGTTTGGCATCCCTTATATTTATATGCTTCCTCTAGTGGCATCTATGTATAGGACCATTCAGAAGGCCCATAAGGGCCCTAGAGGAGATCTAGGTTTGACAATGGTTACTCTAGGATTTCCTATTATAGATAGCCGAGTGGTTTGTTCATGAGGGTAATTTTTTTTCCCTTGAGCACCTTTACTCCATATTGAGGTCACTCCCACTCACAATGGGGAGGAGGATGATCCTATTGACATGGAATTTGACTCTAAGGAGTACACATGAGATGAGACCGATGAGGTGTCAATTGGAGAGGATAAAAGTTATGAGGGGTTATGAGGTATAGCTGATGGGATAGCTCATATGGAGGAGGAGAGTGAACCTGAGTTACATGAAACTTATTATATCCTAAGAGTGGAGCAGTAAGAGGTGAGTGTGGAGAGAGAGACCTTGGTCTCGGAGGAGACACTTCCTGAGGATGAGGGAGGAGATGAGGGCTCCATTATGGGTCAACATGTAGCCTCGAGATGGGAGGAGACATGCCATGTACTTGTAAAAGTACCTCCATCAATGTCAGATGACCCTACATGGATGCTAAGAGAGTATTTTGATACTCTTCTCTTGACCTTGTTAGTTGGAAATGTTAATTGGTACTTATTTTTTGTTTTGTTTTTTTTGTAATTTTCTAACTCTTCATTTCTTCTTCATTTTTTTACTTGTAGTTACTACAAATGAGTGGTGAGATATTATTTGATGGTTGTGCATAGAAACCTTTGCTATCCCTTCGGTTAATACCCGAGCTGAGCTTACTGAGGACACATGCTGGCCACTTGCATCTGGAAGACATAATGATGTGTTTGCACCCATCCAGAAGGGAGTAGAGGTTATGACTTCTCTCCATACCCAAGTGAATGTATATGAGATAACTGATTGATTGATGAGGTGGAGTTACTCTCGTAGTGAGACTACAACCCTTGGCCATAACCATGAGAGCTCCCATCATTCAGTACATTCTAATTGATGTAGCCATAGTAGGAGTCCTTAATGTTTCCATGCACCATCTCAGGGATCCCATAAGAATTAACAGGCCATTGGGCATTTTATTTCTTATATTCCATTTTTTCAAGCATTATATGATTTTGTTTTTGTATATCTTGGGCTCATTGCGAGCATTTTTACCACACCTAGTGCATAATGGGGTTTATTGTGATATATACATAATCTTATTTTTGATTCGGTAATTCACTATATCTGATTTGACTTCTTCGTGGTTGATTTCATATGTGTATTCTAGATGTTATAGAATTTCCATTTTTTATGCTTTTAAGAATGTATGCAATGGATATAAATGCTAAAAGAATGATTTATTTTTGTATTTTGTAATGCTGATATATGATAATGCAAACAAATTATAATGTTGAATATTAGTTTTTTTAAGAAAATTTTGGCACTTTGTATTGTTTTGGTAAAACGTCGTGATAAAGTGATGTGATAGAAATATTGAACTTGCCCCACTCCTAGCCCCACACAACCAGTAAGATGTGAGGGCTCGACACCAAGAGATAGGAGGGGTACAAGCCATGCAAATTTATTGAATGGAAATGATGAGAGAGAGAGAGAGAAGGATTTGAAAAAAAATCAAATTGAGAACCTACTACCTGACTCTACGCAAGTTTTCTACATAGTTTAAAATGTGAATTTATTTTTAGTTTATCTAGAAATAGATCCATATATGGCCACTTGGTTGACAAAATATGGTTTTGAGGTTTTAAACTCTTTTTTTTTGGAATTTTAGACATCTAACTCATTTTGGTTTGATTTATGATTTCATTATTTATGAATGAACTTCTTTGACTTTCTTATTTTTCAAAGAGACCCCCTACACCTTGCCCCATGCTACCTGTAGGATGCCTAGGATTATCACCACGGATAAGGCATAGGCGATTAAGGGCACTTCCCTCCTTTTAAAACCCTATGCCACTAGTATGAGATGTAGGATCAACATGGAATGTTGGTAGGGCAAAGAAATGTGTAAAATAAAATATTTCATTGATTTGTAGTTGAACTGTTTATCTAGGAAAAATGATTAGAATGTTCTTATTTCCAAAGAGATGTACATGTAAATATTAAAGAGAGAAAAAATCATGGTAAATTTATTGATGTTCGATCAATATCAAGTACAATGGTGCAGGCTATAATATTTATAAATATTGGACAACCAGATAAAAATAGATAATTATATTGCATAGGTGCAAAAATAATCCTAATTACATAAGCTTCAAAAAGAACATACAGAAAGCATAACCAAATTAAATACAAACAAGTAAAACAAACATAGAGTTGTAGCAATAATTCAACAAATTAATATTATGAGAATAATGTGGTTATTAAATACATTACCATTTAACAAATAATGTAAAATACCTAATTCAAATTATAAATTATTCTATATCCTAACATTCCCTCCCTTTATTTTTCACTACCTCAAGGAATGAAGAGAGGAACTCTCTGAATAACTCAAACTTGTCATGTGTAAGTCAATTTGTGAAGATATCTTCTTGTTCTTCACATGTTGGATAAAAATGAAGCTGTAGATTGTGTTTCAAGGCATTCTTGAGTATGAAATGTACATGTACCTCAATGTGTTTTTTTATTTCATGAAAAATTGGATTGTGAACAAGTTTGAGAACACATTCATTATCTAAATACATGATTTTCAATTTATCCTATGGTATTCCAATACCTTCAAGTATGTGACGTAGCCATATCGCTTCATAGACAGCTTCGCTTGTAGAATGATACTCAACTTTTGTGGAAGACTGAACAACAATGTGTTGTATCTTTCTTCCACATGATATTGGTCCAAATCACATAAAGAACACAAACCTTGAAGTGGATTTTTTGTCATCAATGTTTCCTACATGATTTGAATATGAATATCATGACAAGAAGATTTTATCATTCTTCTTATATTCTAGACTAAGATTTGTTGTTCCCTTAAGATATCTCAAGATTCTCCTTTCTTCCTTCTAATGAGAATTAGGTTTTCCTTTTTCTTTCCATTTCTGATGAGAAGAAAGTACCTTCTCCTCTTCATCATCTTTATTGTACATAACTTCCTCTTATTGCAATATGTTTACCATCTTCTCAAAACTAACTATTGTATCTGAAAAGTTAAGTGTTGTCACAAAAATACGGTATGAAGGAGGGAGTACTCTTAAAATAGTGGGAACAAGAGCATCATTAGTCACCTCCTCTCCTAGGGATAGAAGTGAATCCCTCAACTTTGTAATTCTTCTCAAGAAAACTTCTATTTTCTCATTTTTTAAAAACTTTAGTGTGTGTAACTAAATTTGTAAATTCAGTATGACATTTTTTTGGCCTCGTATACTGTGCTCAACATATTCCACACTTCTTTGGCTGTTTTGGAATCTCAAATGGGGGTTTGCACATCATCAGACACTCCAAACAAGATGATTATCTTGGCCATCTAATCAGATCTATCAAATTGTCTATGTTGTGTTGTATAAGTTGCTGATATGGTAAGAGTATCATTCACAACAGTCCAGATCTCTTCAAACTCAAGTTGTGTCTTGATTTTTATCTTCCATGCTACATAGTTATTTCCTCTAAGTAGTTGTGAATCTGGAAGAAAGAACTTAGGGGCGTTAGTGCCCATTACGCAAAATCAACTGACAAATGGTAAGGCTCTTATCACCCTAGGTAAATGGTCGCCAAATATATATACCATTAGTCTGATATATCGAACCTTTCTATATATGTGACCTTTCGATATACTCTTCAGTATGTGGAATAATCTCTCCCTTTCGATATACTTAAAGGTATGTGAAAGAGGTGTTAACGTATGTGAAATAATTTGATAAGTAGTACCAAGAAAATACTCAATGGGGTCTGTGTGATTATTGACACCAGCTCAAATAAATATCCTCATATGTGCACGTAACTTTTCCATATACTTTGATAATTTCTCAATCTGGATTTAAGTTGTGTAATCTTCACATATGGATGGGAGGGCTCAAAGTGTGTGCATTTTGTCCTTATTACTCCCCGTCGATTTAAAGGGTTGATGCTTAGACAAAGTTGTTGCAGCTTTATTAGGCATTAAGTGTAGTAGTAGTCGTGGTGGCTTTACTCGTGAGTTCTTCCTAAAGGAACTCTTTATACCGAACACTGTGAATGAGATCTAGGATCTCGTGAGTGTTTTAGAACCAAATTTCACTATTTTTATTACAATTCCCTGTCATCTTTTTAGAAGTTACAATGTTTCAAGTTGACTATGACATCCTGTAAATTAGTAAAATACACTGAATTATACAATTACATTAATTTTTTTTAAAAAAATGAATGACATGATGTTTTTTTTGTTTTTCAGGGCCCTGGTGGCCTTCAGAACCCAATACAGCTCTATAAGCAAAAGACCATAAAACATTGGCTCAACATGAATTTTTCCAATACCCAGCCTTTGGAAAATAATTATCAGTTCGAAAAATTAAGCATAGTAGGAGAAAAACATTTTTTGGACCTGTTATCCCGTAAAATTGACAAGGACAATTTTACCGATAACCATACTTTTGGTGTGCCCCCTTTAAACCCTTTGGCACATACTTTTCAGTGTCAACACGCCTTTTCATGCACCAAAGTATGTTGAGTCTTCCCTGCGTGCGCCAAGGCGCATGCACCTTCGTGTTAACTCAACGTTTGTTGCGCCCCTTTTTGGTGCGCTAAAGGGCGCACATAATCTTTTGTCAACACACTTTTTGGTGCGCCAAAGGGCACACATAATCCCATGTCGACATAGCTTTTGGTGTGCTAAAGGCGCACTTAATTTCATGCTGGAAAATGCTTTCATGTGCCAAAGGGCGCATGCTTTTCCATGTCGACAGCTGCTTTCATGCGCCCTTTACAAAGTGGGTGGCGCATTTATGACTAGCTCAGCTATATATATATATATGTTTTTGCACGCCCAAAATGTCATTTTCACTAGTCGCAGAGCACGTGATTTCTTTTATCAGAGCCTGTCAGCCCCTGCCTCATCATTTTCAACGCTTTGTGGACCCGTTACACGTCTCTTACTACTTATCTGGGTAAGAGGTTCTTACCTCTCTTGTGCATTTTACGTTTTTTGTTCTTGTTGTGCTTGGTGGCCTGGTTTTGGTTTGAAATATTGAAATATTGATCTGGTTCCCTTTACCCCCCCCTTCCTTTTTGCTTTATGTCTTTCCATTTTCCTCCTCTTTCCAGAACTGCTGGTAGAGGGAGTTGTCTAAAAGCACGGTCTGAAACCCTTTGGATTGAACCATTATATCTCCCAAAACAATCTTGGAAATGAAAGGAAGAAAGAAAGGTTGAACCATGTAAAAACTCTGTTTTTTCCTTTTGGCGCATCTGACCACCTTGCAACATGAACAAAACCCGTGCCAATGGCGCACCCATTTTGACTGCTACATCATTAACTTCTGCGCCCTTATGGCGCGCCAACCTTCCTTGCTGCATCACATTTCCATGAACCAAAGGCGCACCCAGCATCTATGCAACATTGGCTTTATCTGCGCCAAGTGTGAAATTATAAAGGTGCAGGCGCTTACCTCATCACAGCAACATCATGTTGTGTAAACCCTTCATGCGCCGCGCCATATTCCCTTTGGCGCACGAAAAGTTCCTGTTACACAAACTTTCCATGCGCCAAAGGGCGCACCAAATCCCAATGCAACATGAAAAATCTATGCGCCAAAGGGTGCATCCTATCACTATGTAACACGAAGTTTTCATGTGCCCTTTACAAAATGCAATCTGTAGTATGCATACGCCATGCACCTTTGGCACCAGTTTAACCTTTGCAACACGCCTTTCCTGTGCGGCTTACCTATTTAGCCTTGTAAGCTGCAATTTTCATGTGCCCTGCGCCTTGAGCCTAATAATAACTAACTCTTTCTTCTGTCGGCACTTCAATGGGAAATCAAATGACTCATACAACCTTTCTACGTTGGGTTTCACTTCTTCTTCATGCAGATCAACAACTGAGTTCGAAAGAACATATGTCTACATCTAGCAAGAGACCCATCAAATCAGAAGGAAAGGATAAACTTACAGAGGAAGAAATGAAATATAAATATCAGAGGGTCAGAATGCCCGAGTCCCAGGCTGAGTGCAGCATGGATGTCAGAGATTCAGAATTAGGACATATTGATATGGAGGAATTCTGGGCCAGAACTAAGAAAGTTACAAGGAGTCCATGGATGGACAAATTGATCGGCAGTGCCCTGCACCTCACTGGAGGAATCCCCGTCAGTGCCGTCAACAATGAATTTATGATGGTGGTTTCCCTGTGTTACAACAAGGACACAAGGTGTGTCGAAAACATCAAAGGCGAGGTAGTCATTAACCTCACTGCCCGTCATTTTGAGATAATACTCGGCATCCCTCACCACCGGAACTTTGTGGCCTTTAGCCAAGCAGAGTGCATTAAAGCCTGGGATGACAATAAGGATCAATGTATGCAACTAATGAACGAAGTCTATCTGAAGAAAAAAAAGGTAATAACCCGGTGGCCCCAAATCATCCACCACAGCGACTTCTCAGAAGAGCTCAGTGACACCATTACATTCCTGAGCAGGGTCTTCGAGCTTTCTGATGCCCATTATTTCCATAAATAGATGCTGCGGTACTTAGAGACCATGAACAAGAATATGCCTGATCAGCACTTTTGCTGGGGAGAAATTATAAGCAGCACAATCTCTGAACAGCTACAACAATTCAGCACAACGGGGACATTTCATATGAACTCCTACGTGGTCTACGCTGCAGCATCAGAGAGGGATTATCCAGGTCTGATGCGGAGTGGAGTTTGGCCTCAGGTCAAAATATACAAGTATTATCTAGAATTGAGGCTGGAGAATAGCATCTCCCAATTCACCAAAATCAACGATGCATTCTTCTACCACATCATCTGCTTGCTGAGGCCGAATATGACTTATGGTCGCATGACCAAAAGAATAGTGGCAGCCACGGAGAAATGGGGAGCCCTGTTCACCCAGTTTCCTACATTCACCTATCTAAGGGCTGCCAACTTTTTGGGAGAGCCAACCAAGCTACCGAGGTATGCTGGACCTAAGCTGATTCTGCTGGAACTGTCAAGGCAGCTAATCACATACCATGAGAAATGACTTAAAAGAAAGAAGGGTGGAACTCCGTTCCCCCTCACAGTAGGCCGATATACATGCTCTACCCACCATAAGGCGAAGGAAATGTTCGTAGAGCTGGAGTTACTCAATTTGAAACATGATTTCCCAGCCAGGCCTACCTTCGACCCAAGGAGCTGTCTACCAAGGGCGAAACTTGATCCAATCCATGTTCCTCAGATCGAGGATATTTATATTGACATCCTCCATGAGGTGGAGCTCAGAAGGAAGGATCATTCTCACCTAGCATTGGCAGAAATCATCCAATATGGGGTAGCCATTGTCCCCAAAGGCTTCCAAACTATGGAAGATGAAGTAGACAAGGTATATACTAACACAGATGGGGATAATTGGCCCTTTCCAGCCATTGATAGAACTAAGGCTCCTCAGACAATTGAGGAGAGGGTCAAGGAGACTTTGCGTAGGACAGAACATTGGTGCCGGATGAACGGCCTAATCTACCTCAGGGTTGATTTCACAACCTCCCCATTGGGCAACGCACCTCCACGATCCAAAAAGTAGCCTAAGGGCAAGGGCAAAGGCGTAGAAGGTGAATCCAGCGCCATTCAGGAAGAAGCCCCTGAGAGTCCTCCTTCCGCGGCACCTGAGCAGGTAATAACTCTAGATTCGCCAGAGAAAGAAGCAGAAGAGGAAATTCCAATAGGCCCATCCACTCAGGATGTCGGCATTGTTACAACAACTGAGGTCCCTTCCGTCCCTTCTTCTCTCCCTTCACCTCCTCGAGCGACTCAAGCGACCATCCCTTTGGTCGTGTCCTCTTCCCCTTCTTCTACTGTTTCCCCCGCCTCTTCATCTATCTTTTCTTCCCTCGCTGATCTATCCTCCTCCATTTCTTCCCTTATCTCCGAGCTCCCTTCCCTTCCTATGTCTTCCGCAGCTGCAGTTTCCCTTCCTTCTGTGGGCACTTCTTCAGCTATTCTCTCAATGTCGTCGCCATGTGTCTCCACGTTTTTGCCCTCTTCTTCTGCAGCTGCCCCCTCCTCTATTTCCGGTCCTTCTACCGTAGGTCTAGCTTGGATCTCTCAGCAGCTAAGTCAACAAAAGAGGAAAGTCCCCATCACTCTGATGGACTTTTCCGTGATACCATCTAAGGGGGCAAAGAAGTAGAAGCCTGTCACATGCTTCTCTCAAAGTGCTGCAGGAGAGAGAGTTATGGAAATCGCCTACCCCAATCCCCTCAAAGAGAAAAAGGATCTGTCTCCGACAGATTTTACTGTGACCCAAGTCACAATGGGGACATCTTTCGAAAGTCTTCAGGGGGAGGCTCTTTCTGCAGTTAACGCCCTCTGCAAAAAGCTTCAGGAAATCAAAGAAGAGAAAAGGCAACTAAAGGAGCAAAACAAATATCTGCTCCAAGCCTTACAGAAGATGGGTAGTGTGCCTCCCACAACTGCCGCCGAGACTTCTGAGCTTCTCAGCTAGGAGAAAATTAATGAGTATGCCAAAATCGGCGAGCAGGGTATGGCCGTTTCCGCTTGGAGGAGCCAAATCCTCAAAGACAGTGAAAAAGTGATCGCTGAGTTCTCTGACTTGTACCTAAACATCAGTAAGGTGAATAAAGAGCTCCAAGCGTTAGCAAGACCCATATCAGAAGAGCTGGAACATGCCAGACTGCAACACGAGACCTTCCAACAAATGTTCGACTGTTCAGTCAAAGATTTGGTCAAGTTCGGCGTCTTCGTCCATCCAAGGGCCCTCAACAAAATCATGTCCACTCTGGACTACCGGGTGGATCAGCTAGAATTTATTCTAGAAAAGATTGACAAAGTCAAGGAAGAAGCCCTAGATGCGATGCACCAAATGGAACGAATTGTTCTTAATATGTCATCAGGGTTACTTACTCCTTCCTTCACTTTAAGGAAAGCTGATGAAACCACCCGGATCTTCAAGGAGATCACTTCTCAAGGAACGGGGCCAGAGGTCACATTTGACACAAAATCTATCAACAACCTACTGGCCTGTAGGGACTTCATCGGGTTCCTCATTGAGGCGGAAAAGGACTATTCCAAACTCCCAGAGAAGCTCATAGATGAGCGGGAGACTTGTGAGGTGATAAGTGATAGGCACAAGGATCCTTCCCAGGATCAAATAGGGCCAATAATCAACAAGTTCATGGAATACCGCTCTTAGTTCCATATCTCGTCACCTGAGGAGCAACAAAAGCAGTCCACCCCCTTTCGGCCGCAAGATGATGATGACGAATAGCTGCTTCTTCTTCTTCTTCTTCTTCTTCTTCTTCTTCTCTTTCTCTTCTTTGTCTTCCTTGGAAATATCTGGAGTATGTTGATACAAATGATGACGTCATCCATGTTGCATCATGGGATGATGTCATCCATCAAGTTGTAAAAAGTCAACATGACTTTTAGATATTTTGTAAATATCTTTGTAAATAGTTGTTGGCTCCTTTTGCCTTCTTTTCTCTTCTTCTTCTATAAATACCCCAATACTTGTAGTATTGTGGGAGGGATGGATATCTTTCAGATGAAAAATAGAAGTGAAGAAAAAAGACTTTGAGCTTTCTTGTAACAGAAGAAAACAGTAATACAAATATTGAGACTTTGTGCTGAATAGCTGTGTTATGCATCAGACATTTCTTATGTTAGATCTGTATGTGTTTATTCTGTTAGATTCATATCTACTTTTTCGTCATTCATTCATCATCAGTATTGCTTTGTTTGTTTATGCAAGTAGGTTTGGATTTGTTTACTACCAATCCCAAAACATAAACCTCCTGACCTTTCTACTTTGGAATTCATTTCTTTTCTTCCTTCAGACCTGCTCTTTCTTCATTCCCTCTTCCTTTCCTTTCTTTTCGTAGTCGGAAACACCCCTACTGTGATGAGATCCCAAACCCCCAAAGGCAGAATCTGTGAGACTTGCATAGATTCCTGCTAGTAGAATAGCAATAAACCAGTTTCGCTTTGCTGACTCAAAGAGGGGCTATGCCCTGCACACTGTTGGCTCGTCTATCCATAGATCTGTCCAGGTGACAGATTTTCAAACCAACAGTTTTTGGCAACTCCGCTGGGGAGTGAACAGATCTATCAAATATTTGATAGTGATAGAATAGAAAATCAGAAAAATCAGAAGAATCACTATTTGTTTGTAAATCTGAACTTTTTGTTAAAAATCCAAAAAATTTGCAAAAGTGCTCCGAATTGAAAATTTTCTTCTGAGATCCATAGATCTGGCCTAGTTGGAGACCTTTAGTTCACTGAGTTTTTATAAAAATCAGTATTTTGCCGTAGATTTGAGTTTTTGACTGTTTGCTAAAAGCTTGAAACCCTTTGAAAAAAGTCAAAATTAGATCCGAAAATCAGCTTACTAATCTTCTCTGTCATCTTATCCTCATTGTTTTTTGTCATTAACCGCAATTAGTTTTCTGAATAGGATAGTTTTTAAATATTTAGAAAAGTGCATGCTGCTGGTTTTTATTTAAAAAAAAACCAGAAAATCAGCAAGTACAGCCAAAAAGAAAGTTTGAATCTGCGCCATAACGTTGCAGATCTAGAAGGTACACTGGCAGGTGAACCTTTTACGCGCAGCAGGAGTGCCCGTGGAGAAGCTGATCCTACTTTCGATCTGCTTCAAAGGCATAATTTCAGCATAACACCGGCACACTTTTCAGTGCTAAGCTCGGCTGACCAGTCATCCAGGAGTGTCTCACCTTCTCGAAGGAAGAATCTTTCGCAAGGGGCATCCACATCCCTTTGTAGTGCCTTGTTACTCAGTGTAACCGTGCTTCCAGCTCCTGTTCTCTTTCCAGATTTTCAAATGGCAATACCATGGGGAAACGCAATGGGCCCTTTGGCTTTACCACATCCAATTCATGCACTCCCTCACAGAAACCGAAAGAATTTTCCCAAATTCGATGGGAGCGGAAATCAGAGCACGGATTCCCACATATCTGCATTCATCATGTCATGCAGTATCCTGGATGTAACTCACGAAGATGTGTCGGTTTGCCTTTATCTGGAAACTCTACAAGGACCTGCGGCTGAATGGTTTCAGCATTTACCAGCCGGATCTATTACCAGTTGGGCCACCTTGCGGGATGCTTTTGAAGACAGATTCAAGCCTTCAGAGGACGCATTTGCATTATTATCATGGATCACTCACTTGAAGAAAGAGGTAAATGAGACCATGCACGATTTTATCACCCGGTTCAATGCACTAATCAACCATTTCCCTGTTGCCATGCTTCCAACGCTGGAGAATCAAAAGTGTTTCTTCGTAAACGCTATGAGCTCAAAAGTTAGTTTCTTGCTCCTTCAGGAACGAGTTGCCACCTTGATTCTCACCCAAGCCGCTGTTATTCGCATAGAAGATAATTTGATAATATCTGGCGAATTGAAAAAGGAATCAGCCAAGCCTAAATCTTTGGGCCCTTCACCCACTACTTCATCTGATCCAGCCTTTCAAAAGATGGCAAATGACTTGCTTGCATTGAAGAAGCAGTTGGCCCAGGCCTCCCTCAGTTCCTCATACCAGGATATTACGTGGAGGAATTTCGTTCCTAACAATGTTTCGCAAAGGCCGCGCTTACCCGCAACCACTCCGCGGTTGGCACTTGAGGCTCCTCCAGTCAATGCTCTGGCTGAAATCGAAGAAGAAGAGCAGTACTATGAAGAACCTTCGTCTCAAGGCAAATATGATCAAGATTTCGGTGAACCGACTGGCGACTCTACTATTGGGTATATGGAATTTGATGAGGAAGAATCTGACGAAGAAGAGGGTACCCAGGGATATGCAAGCAGACAGTCATACGCTGTTTTTACTCGCTCGCAAGGAAAAGAAGCAGAAGTTGCTGCCCATGTCCAGCAGGAGAAGGCCGTGTCAGACACACCTCCGATCATTGCTAAAAGAGGTAATCCTCTTCCTACTCAACTCTCTGGCAAATCTTTTACAAGGAAACCTTTTCCCCCTATCTCTCCTCCAAATCAATCCTCTCACGTTCCTACCAGGGCCAGTAATCCTATTCCATCACCGTGAGGTGAGGGACTCATTCCTTCACCAATGCAACCCTTGGCTGCATTTGATATCATAGATCATGCAAAAAAGACCAAGATCCAAATGTCTGAAGCCGAGTATCTTCAGTCAAATCCTGAACAGCTTGTAAGATTGACCAAGTATATTCAAAGTCAAGCTGTTGTATCTAATCAGGTTTCCCCAAAAGGAATCCTTTCCACTCCCCCTGAATCCCACATAAATGTTGCTTCAACATCTGCGTCAGGCAAGATAGAGCCTTTCTATCTCTCCCTCCTAATCAATGGACACAAGCTGAGTAACTACATAATTGATTCCGGGGCTTCTGATAATGTCATGCTAGAAAAGGTCACCCATGCTCTGGGCCTCACTCTTACCAAGCCTTTCGGCAGATGTTATTCTTTGGAAACCAAGTAGGTTCCATTGGTTGGCCAAATTAAAGATGCGCAATTCGCGTTTACGGCATTCCCAGATAAAAGAGTAAAGATGACAGTCCTCGTTGCTGACATTCCGGAAGCCTATGGAATTTTGCTGGGAAGAAGTTTTTACAGCGAAGTTGGTGGGGAAATTCATATGGACTGGTCTAAAGCTAGAATTCCCGTCAAAGGCATAATGCAGAATTTGGAGCCGGAATCACAAAAAAAGTACTTGGTTACTAGCTCTGAAGACCCCAAAGCTCAAATCCTTTTTGAATCATCAGGGATGGGGAAATATTTCTTGTCTACCGAGACAGACAAAACAGGTGTCCTCGTTCAGGAAAAATATCTTAATGAGATCTGGACCTTGCAGTTTGATGGCAGTTGCGCAACTAGTGGATGTGGCACTGGGGCCGTGCTGATATCTCCCGAAGAGGAGGTAATTCCTCTCTCTTTCAAATTGTATTTTTTCAACACAAACAATACTGCTAAGTATGAATCTTTGTTACTCGGTATGCAAGCCGCAAAAGAAAGAGGAATTAAAAATCTAAAAGTGCAAGGTGATGCAGAGTTGGTTGTAAACCAAGTCAAGAGGATATATCAAGTAAAAAATGAAAGGCTCAGGCATTACTGTAATGCGGTGTGGGACAACATCGAAGAGTTTGATGCTTTTTCAATTGAATCCATTCCAAGAGATCAAAATGACATGGACGATTCATTGGCTGTTTCAGCATCCCTCATGCTTCCTCACCCAGGTTTGAGAACAAACAAATACACCATTGATGTGGTTTTTCACCTGAGCATGCCAGACAATTCTCAGCATTGGCAGGTGTTCAATGACGATAATCAACTCATTACCTTTCTAGAGAAGGCAGAAAATTTTAAAGAATTGCACTTTGAAGGATCTACTTCCACTTTCCGTGAATCAGTCACCAATCAAGGCGACGAATCCGAAGGGAACGACGGCATATGTTAGCTCAAAGGAAACAAAATCCCAAAGGGCCTGGTTTCTCTGGAACGATTGTTTGACAGGCATGACCGTTTTGTGAAAAAGAAGAGGTGAGATGACCCTGACTCATCCCCAGAAACCGAACCGGTCAATATAGGTTCGATGGATCACCTGAAATTTGTGAACATTGGAAAATGTTGCACACCTGAGGAGAAACGGAAATTTGTCAAGTTGCTAAAAAAATATATGGACGTGTTGGCATGGTCCTATGCCGATCTAAAATATTTCAAGCCAAAGTATGTTCAGCATGACATCCCCTTGAAGGAAGATGTCAAAGCTTTTTGCCAGAAGCAGAGGCACTATAATCCTAAGATTTCGGGGACTATCCAGGCTGAAATTCAAAAGATGCTGGATGCAAGAATCGTCTTTCCTATCCATCACAGTACTTGGGTAGCAAATATTGTGCCAGTGCACAAGAAAAACGGTGAGATACGCATATGCGTAGACTTTCACAATTTGAATCAGGCTTCCTTAAAAGACAACTACCCACTTCCGATAATGGATCAAGTTCTGCAAGCAGTAACTGGATCATAGATGCTGTCCATGCTTGATGGTTTTTCAGGATATAATCAGATTGAAGTTTCAGCTGAAGATCAGTTTAAAACAACATTCACTACTCCTTGGGGTACATTTGCCTACAGCAGGATGCCTTTTGGCCTAACTAATGCTGGAGCCACTTTTCAGCGGGCCATGGACTTTGCATTCAAAGGTATGATGGGGAAAGTCATTGTGGTTTATCTAGATGACTTAACCGTGTTCTCTAAACAACGAAATGATCATTGTGATCATTTGGAGCAAGTGTTGGCCAGGTCCCGAGAACATGGGATTTCCCTAAACCCAAAAAAGTTTGTTTTTGGATTCACGGAAGGGAAGTTGCTAGGGCATGTGGTTAGCAAAGAAGGAACAAAGATAGATACCGAAAGAGTTAAGGCTATTCAAATCCTTACTCTACCTACAAGCAAGACTGGTGTTCATTCTTTCTTTGGAAAGGTGAACTTTCTCAGGCGTTTTGTTCCTGACTTTGCTGAGAAGACCCATCACATATTGAACATGATGAAGGGGTCACCAACTTTCAGATGGAGCGAAGAGGGGAAAAGGTCATTTGAAGAAATAAAAGCTTCCGTTGCTCATGCACCAGTCTTGGTATGTCCCAATTTCTCCAAGGACTTCATCATGTACAGTTACGCATTTGAGCATACTGTGTCCGCAATCTTGATGCAAAAGAACTTGGAGGATGTTGAATCTCCGATCGCATTCATGAGTTCTCCCCTCAAGCCTCACAAACTAAAAATGACTCAACTGGAAAAGCATGCCTTTGCCGTTGTCAAAGCAGTGAAGAATTTTAGGTATTACATTCTAAACTCACATATGGTGGTGCTAGTCCCTGACACGGTGGTGAAATCAATTCTAACTCAGCAGGAGTTAGGAAGCTTGCGAGGAAATTGGATCGCAAAGGTCCATGAGTATGACCTGGATATTAAACCAGCCAAGCTGGTGAGGGGCAAGGGCCTGTGTCAGCTAATGGCTGAAAACAAAGATTCAGAAAACCCTGATAAAAGGGGTGACTACACCGATGAAGCACAGAACCGGCTGGAAGAGCCCGATTCTTTGCCTCTAGTTCTATTTGTTGCAGCTAGTGATGAATGGTACTCCGACATCGCTTTCTTCCTCACCTACGGCGAATGCCCAATGTACCTAACTGCAAGGGAGAAGCACACTATAAAGCTCAGAGCAGCTAAATATGTCATCTGGGATGACGGTTTATATAAACGTGGGATAGATGGCATCTTTTTGCGATGTGTTGACAAACCTCAGCAGGTAAAAATACTGGAAAGTTTTCACAATTCAGCCTGTGGGGGGCATTTCTCTTCCTCCATGACTGCACATAAGATCATTCGAGCCAGGTACTATTGGCTGATGCTCTTCCAAGATATAGCCACCTGGGTGGCAAAGTGTGAACCCTGCCAGCAATTCGTCGGCAAGCCCAAGTTGGCTGCCTTTCCCCTAAGGCCGGTCATTATCAATGAACCATTCAGACAATGGGTAATTGATTTTATTGGTGCACTCAATCCTCAATCAAGTGCCGGACATAGCTATGTCCTTACAGTAACGGATTACTTCACCAAGTGGGTGGAAGCCATACCTATCAAGCATGCCACTTTTGAGGTGGTTTGCAATTTCATTAAAGAAAATATCATTGTCAGGTTTGGCGTTCCAAAAAAAATCGTTGCTGATAATGCTTCTAACTTCTCCTCACGGGAAGTTATTAGTTTTTTCTATGAACATGGGATAACTTTGGCTCACGCCTCAGACTATTACCCTCAGGGAAATGGTCAAGCGGAATCCAGTAACAAGAACTTGGTGACCATCATACGGAAGTTAGTAGATGAGAATCAGCGAATGTGGCACAAGTCTTTGTACGACGCTTTGTGGGCCGATCGTATTACTCCCAAGAGATCTCTCGGCATGTCACCTTTTCAAGTGTTATATGGAACTGATGCTGAACTCCCCATTTTTGTGGAACTTCCTGCTCTGCGCTTGGCATGAGCTATTGAAGATGAAACTTTCCAAAATTCTTTAGAAAAGAGGATCATGTATCTGACAGAACTTGAAGAAAAGAGAGTAAGGGTGGTCGATAGGATCACTGAACATCAGAATCAAGTTAAGAGGCTGTTTGATAAAAAGGCCAAGCAGAGGGATTTTCAAGTGGGAGATCTCGTCCTTTTATGGGACAAGCGGAGAGAGCCAAAGGGCATGCATGGAACGTTCGATTCCCTATGGAGAGGGCCCTTCAAGATCAAGCAGCTCAATAGAGAGAATAGCTTCTATCTCTCATATCTGGGTGGAACTGAGCTCCCGCTTCCTTATAGCGGGAAACATTTGAAGATCTTCAGGAAGTAGATCTTGGTCTCTTCTTTGTATAGTTTTCTTTAGTTGTGTGTTTGCTTTCGTCGTGTGTTTGCTTTCAGTTTGTTGTGTGTTTCCTTTTTTCTCCCTTCGGTCACCCTTGTTTTTGACTCTGTTACGCAATGGATAGGCACATGAGATCTGGGATTCTCTACCCCCGAATTTTCTCAGGGATAGTCCCCAGAAAGAGCCAGCTGTTATCCCGTAAAATTGACAAGGGCAATTTTACCGATAACCATACCAAATTTTTTTTCTGATCCCTCGTTAGGGATCCCTTGCGTTTGAAACGTTGCAAATCCCTTCCCAAGAAATCTGGTTTCCGAGCTTAGTCTTTTTGGTCTTTTTTGACTGGGTGCATGGAATTTCTATGTAACATCAACTTTTGGTGCGCCCCCTTGAAACCCTTTGGCGCATACTTTTCAGTGTCAACACGCCTTTTCGTGTGCTAAAGTATGTTGAGTCTTCCCTACGTGCGCCAAGGCGCATGCACCTTCGTGTTAACTCAATGTTTGCTGCGCCCCTTTTTGGTGCGCCAAAGGGCGCACATAATCTTTTGTCAACACACTTTTTGGTGCGCCAAAGGGCACACATAATCCCATGTCGACATAGCTTTTAGTGTGCTAAAGGCGTACTTAATTTCATGCTGGCAAATGCTTTAATGCGCCAAAGGGCGCATGCTTTTCCCTGTCGACAGCTGCTTTCATGCACCCTTTACAAAGTGAGTGGCGCATTTATGACTAGCTCAGCTATATATATATGTTTTTGCACGCCCAAAATGTCATTTTCACTAGTCGCAGAGCACGTGATTTCTTTTATCAGAGACTGACAGCCCCTACCTCACCGTTTTCAACACTTTGTGGACCCCTTACACGTCTCTTACTACTTATCCAGGTAAGAGGTTCTTACCTCTCTTGTGCGTTTTACATTTTTGGTTCTTGTTGTGCTTGGTGGCCTGGTTTTGGTTTGAAATATTGAAATATTGATCTGGTTCCCTTTACCCCCCCTTCCTTTTTGCTGTCTGTCTTTCCATTTTCCTCCTCTTTCCAGAACTGCTGGTAGAGGGAGTTGTCTAAAAGCATGGTCTGAAACCCTTTGGATTGAACCATTATATCTCCCAAAACAATCTTGGAAATGAAAGGAAGAAAGAAGGGTTGAACCATGTAAAAACTCTGTTGTTTCCTTTTGGTGCATCTGACCACCTTGCAACATGAACAAAACCCGCACCAATGGCACACCCATTTTGACTGCTACATCATTAACTTCTGCACCCTTATGGTGCACCAACCTTCCTTGTTGCATCACATTTCCATGCACCAAAGGCGCACCCAGCATCTATGCAACATCAGCTTTATCTGCACCAAGTGTGAAGTTATAAAGGTGCAGGCGCTTACCTCATCACAGCAACATCATGTTGTGTAAACCCGTCGTGCACCGTGCCATATTCCCTTTGGCGCATGAAAAGTTCCTGTTACACAAACTTTCCATGCGGCAAAGGGCGCACCAAATCCCAATGTAACATGAAAAATCTATGCACCAAAGGGCGCATCCTGTCACTATGTAACACGAAGTTTTCATGCACCCTTTACAAAATGCAATTTGCAGTATGCATGCGTCATGCACCTTTGGCGCCAGTTTAACCTTTGCAACACGCCTTTCCTGTGTGCCTTACCTATTTAGCCCTGTAAGCTGCAATTTTCATGTGCCCTGCGCCCTGAGCCTAATAATAACTAACTCTTTCTTCTGTTGGCACTTCAATGGGAAATCAAATGACTGATACAACCTTTCTACGTTGGGTTTCACTTCTTCTTCATGCAGATCAGCAACTGAGTTCGAAAGAACATATGTCTACATCTAGCAAGAGACCCATCAAATCCAAAGGAAAGGCTAAACTTACAGAGGAAGAAATGAAATATAAATATCAGAGGGTCAGAATGCCCGAGTCCCAGGCCGAGTGCAGCATAGACGTCAGAGATTCAGAATTATGACATACTGATATGGAGGAATTCTGGGCCAGAACTCAAAAATTTACAAGGAGTCCATGGATGGACAAATTGATCGGCAGTGCCCTACACTTCGCCAAAGGAATCCCCATCAGCGCCATCAACAATGAATTTATGATGGTGGTTGCCCAGTGTTACAAAAAGGACACAAGGTGTGTCAAAAACAGCAAAGGCGAGGTAGTCATTAACCTCACTGCCCGTCATTTTGAGATAATACTCGGCATCCCTCACCACCGGCACTTTGTGGCCGTCAGCCAAGTGGAGTGCATTAAAGCCTGGGATGAAAATGAGGATCAATGTATGCAACTAATGAACGAAGTCTATCTGAAGAACAAAAAGGTAATAACCTGGTGGCCCCAAATCATCCACCGTAGTGACTTCTCAGAAGAGCTCAGCGACACCATTACATTCCTGAGCAAGGTCTTTGGGCTTTCTGATGCCCATTATTTCCATAAATGGATGCTGCGGTACTTAGAGACCATGAACAAGAATATGCCTGATCAGCGCTTTTGCTGGGGAGAAATTATAAGCAGCACAATCTCCGAACAGCTACAATAATTCAGCACAACGGGGACATTTCATATGAACTCCTACGTGGTCTACGCTGTAGCATCAGAGAGGGATTATCCAGGCCTGACGCGGAGTGGAGTTTGGCCTCAGGTCAAAATATACGAGTATTATCCAAAATTGAGGCTGGAGAATAGCATCTCCCAATTCACCAAAATCAACGATGCATTCTTCTACCACATCATCTTCTTGCTGAGGCCGAATATGACTTATGGTCACACGACCAAAAGCATAGTGGCAGCCACGGAGAAATGGGGAGCCCTGTTCACCCAGTTTCCTACATTCACCTATCTAAGGGCTACCAACTTTTTAGGAGAGCCAACCAGGCTACCGAGGTATGCTGGACCTAAGCTGATTCTACTGGAACTGTCAAGGCAGCTAATCACATACCACGAGAAAAGCCTTAAAAGAAAGAAGGGTGGAACTCCGTTCCCCCTCACAGTAGGCCGATATACATGCTCTACCCACCACAAGGCGAAGGAAATGTTCGCAGAGCTGGAGTTACTCAATTTGAAACATGATTTCCCAGCCAGGCCTACCTTCGACCCAAGGAGCTATCTACCAAGGGAAAAACTTGATCCAATCCATGTTCCTCAGATCGAGGATATTTATATTGACGTCCTCCATGAGGTGGAGCTCAGAAGGAAGGATCATTCTCACCTAGCATTGGCAAAAATCATCCAATATGGGGTAGCCATTGTCCCCAAAGACTTCCAAACTACGGAAGATGAAGTAGAAAAGGTATATACTGACACAGATGGGGACAATTGGCCCTTTTCGGCCATTGATAGAACTAAGGCTCCTGAGACAATTGAGGAGAGGGTCAAGGAGACTTTGCGTGGGACAGAACATTGGTGCTAGATGAACGGCCTAATCTACCACGGGGTTGATTTCACAACCTCCCCATTGGGAAATGCACCTCCACGATCCAAATATCAGCCTAAGGGCAAGGGCAAAGGCATAGAAGGTGAATCCAGTGCCATTCAGGAAGAATCCCCTGAGAGTCCTCCTTCCATGGCACCCGAGCAGGTAATAACTCTGGATTCGCTAGAGAAAGAAGTAGAAGAGGAAATTCCAATAGGCCCATCCACTCAGGATGTCGGCATTGTTACAACAACTGAGGTCCCTTCCATCCCTTCTTCTCTCCCTTCCCCTCCTCGAGCGACTCAAGCGACCATCCCTTTGGTCTTATCCTCTTCCCCTTCTTCTACTATTTCCCCCACCTCTTCATCTATCTTTTCTTCCCTCGCTGATCTGTCCTCCTCCATTTCTTCCCTTATCTCCAAGCTCCCTTCCCTTCCTATGTCTTCCGCAGTTGCAGTTTCCCTTCCTTCCGTGGGCACTTCTTCGGCTATTCTCTCAATGCCGCCGCCACGTGTCTCCACGTTTTTCCCCTCTTCTTCTGCAGCTGCCCCCTCCTCTGTTTCTGGTCCTTCTACCGTAGGTCTAGCTTGGATCTCTCAGCAGCTAAGTCAGCAAAAGAGGAAAGTTGCCATCGCTTCGATGGACTTTTCCATGATCCCATCTAACGGGGAAAAGAAGCAGAAGCCTGTCACGCGCTTCTCTCAAAGTGCTGCAGGAGAGAGAGTTATGGAAATCACCTACCCCAATCCCCTCAAAGAGAAAAAGGATCTATCTCCGATAGATTTTACTGTGACCCAAGTCACAATGGGGACATCTTCCGAAAGTCTTCAGGGGGAGGCTCTTTCTGTAGTTAACGCCCTCTGCAAAAAGCTTCAGGAAATCAAAGAAGAGAAAAGGCAACTAAAGGATCAAAACAAATATCTGCTCCAAGCCTTACAAAAGATGGGTAGTGTGCTACCCACAACTGCTGCCGAGACTTCTGAGCTTCTCAGCCAGGAGAAAATTAATGAGTATGCCAAAATCGGTGAGCAGGGTATGGCCGTTTCCGCTTGGAGGAGCCAAATCCTCAAAGACAGTGAAAAAGTGATCACCGAGTTCTCTGACTTGTAACTAAACATCAGTAAGGCAAATAAAGAGCTGCAAGCATTGAGCATGGCCCATATTAGAAGAGCTGGAACATGCCAGACTGTAACACGAGACCTTCCAACAAATGTTCGACTATTCAGTCGAAGATCTGGTCAAGTTCGGCATCTTCGGCCATCCAAGGGCCCTCAACAAAATCAAGTCCACTCTGGACTACAGGGTGGATCAGCTAGAATTTATTCTAGAAAAGATTGACAAAGTCAAGGAAGAAGCCCTAGATGCGATGCACCAAATGGAACTAATTGTTCTTAATATGTCGCCAGGGTTACTTACTCCTTCCTTCACTTTAAGGAAAGCTGATGAAACCACCCGGATCTTCAAGGAGATCACTTCTCAAGGAACGGGGCCAGAGGTCACATTTGACACAGAATCTATCAACAACCTGCTGGCCTGTAGGGGCTTCATCGGGTTGCTCATTGAGGCGGAAAAGGACTATTCCAAACTCCCAGAGAAGCTCATAGATGAGCGGGAGACTTGTGAGGTGATAAGTGATAGGCACAAGGATCCTTCCCAGGATCAACTAGGGCCAATAATCAACAAGTTCATGGAATACCGCTCTCAGTTCCATATCTCGTCACCTGAGGAGCAACAAAAGCAGTCCACCCCCTTTCGGCCGCAAGATGATGATGACGAATAGCTGCTTCTTCTTCTTCTTCTTCTTCTTCTTCTTCTTCTTCTCTTTCTCTTCTTTGTCTTCCTTGGAAATATCTGGAGTATGTTGATACAAATGATGACGTCATCCATGTTGCATCATGGGATGATGTCATCCATCAAGTTGTAAAAAGTCAACATGACTTTTAGATATTTTGTAAATATCTTTGTAAATAGTTGTTGGCTCCTTTTGCCTTCTTTTCTCTTCTTCTTCTATAAATACCCCAATACTTGTAGTATTGTGGGAGGGATGGATATATTTCAGATGAAAAATAGAAGTGAAGAAAAAAGACTTTGAGCTTTCTTGTAACAGAAGAAAACAATAATACAAATATTGAGACTTTGTGCTGAATAGCTGTGTTATGCATCAGACCTTTCTTATGTTAGATCTGTATGTGTTTATTCTGTTAGATTCATATCTAATTTTTCATCATTTATTCATCATCAGTATTGCTTTGTTTGTTTATGCAAGTAGGTTTGGCTCTGTTTACTACGAATCCCAAAACATAAACCTTCTGACCTTTCTGCTTTGGAATTCATTTCTTTTCTTCCTTCGGACCTGCTCTTTCTTCATTCCCTTTTCCTTTCCTTTCTTTTCGCAGTCAAAAACACCCCTACTGGGATGAGATCCCAAACCCCCGAAGGCAGAATCTGTGAGACTTGCATAGATTCCTGCTGGTAGAATAGCAATAAACAAGTTTCGCTTTGCTGACTCAAAGAGGGGCTATGCCCTGCACACTGTTGGCTCGTCTATCCATAGATCTGTCCAGGTGACAGATTTTCGGACCAACAGGACCTTGATTAGGGTTTTTCTCTCTAAATTTATCAGTGGATTTAGTCATCACTAAGGGATGTGGAGGAAGTTTTTCCGCTATTTTTTCTGGAAAAGTTGGTGGTTTTTCCAATTTCACCGCTATATGTCAAAATGGTTAGAAAATTTAGTTGGGGGTGGGTATTGAACCCCAAACCTCACCCACCCAAATATTTCCACTTATCCAACTAGGCACTCTACGCAATTGTCATAAGAATTCAAAAAATTGAATTTAAAATATCAGTAAATTGACTAACCTTTGCAAAGGCATCATGGCTACTAGGAGGGATTACGTGGCAAGTGACTGATATCAACATGGTCAGAAGGAGTTGGATTGTGAATTAGGTATGATGCTCAGAGTGAATCTCAAAATGTTCAAATTCTTTTGAATATTTTCTTCCGTCGTTTTGATTTATCTTGCTTCCAATATTTAATACAATGTTTTATTTATTATTTGATCACTATTTGTTTTTATCTTCCACCATTTTGTTTGACCGTGCTTTTGAATTATTTACATGTTCTTATTGGTGTTGATGGATACCAAGGTTTTCATGGTGGAGTCTCAAAAATATGGCTCTCCTTATTGAATTATTTTCTTAATCAACATCTGTTGTTTATCTCTTGTGTTGACCATTATTTGTGGTTGCAGGGAATGATTGATCCTCTGTGTATTGAGATGGCTCAGATTTTTTGTGTAGGTATGAAGATGTCAATATAGGGGACATGATCCAATTTGAACGTCGGGGAGTTTAAAGAAAACAACTCGATGTTGTTGTGAGGGGTCTTGGTTTGGACCCGATACTATACATTTAACCAAATCCATAGTGTTCTACCACTTTTGTTTACAAAACAATGTAACTCGCTGCTAATCGATGGAAATCTCCTAAAAAAATACCATGGTTCAGCTCACTTCCAACCTTGACACAATTTATGCCGAGTCTAGTAGACTACTAGCTTTAGCAAAGACTAACAAGACCTCTAGATTTAGGGGAAAAAACTCCTAATAGGGAGAAATAATAATTTTTTTTAAGTTTTAAAACTAATTTCTATAAAATAGAAAATTCTCCAGAGAAAAATTTTACTAGTGTAAAGGGTACCAAGGTAAAAAAACAATTTCATATATTTTACCTGGATAATGACAGGAAGTTGTGGGGATGTAGAGCACTCTGGTAAGTTGCTGGAGGCAACACAGGCTCTCCAGGAGTGTAGAATCTTCTCCAACACTTTTTTTCTTCCTCTCTCCAACCTTCTCTGCTTCACAGGTCTAGATTCTTTCTCTAGTACCAAATATAAATTATAAACAAGGACAAAGCCTAGTTAATTTATCGATGTTTAATCCAAATCAAGTACAATGGTGTAGGATGTAATAATTATATATATTAGACAACTAGATACAAACAGAGAATGTTGTTTCACATGTGCAACAATAATCTTGATTACATAAGCTTCCAAAAGAACATCCAGGAAGCAAAACCAAATTAAATGCAAACAAGTATAACAAACATACAGATGCATCAATAATGCAACAAATAAACAATATGAGAATAATGTGGTTATTAAATACATAACCATATAATAAATAATGTCATATACCTAATCAAAAAGAAAAATTATTATATATCGAAACAATATATGGGAAAGATGTGACACCATGAAGCTTCTAGAGAAGACAATAGGAAAAGAAACCTAATTTAGAAGAAAATATGAGTAGAGCCAAGTATCCTCCGAAGTGAGACCCACATACTCCACTATGTGGTTCGAAATAATCTTCTAAAATTCTTTCTCGTCAATGTATCTTAATAACATTCCATCAAATTCTCTATGATAGAGCACTTTTTCCAAAATCACGTACGTAATAGTTATAATGCGTAACTGTCTCCTTTGCTGAGATGTAACCCCCTTGAGATATTCCTTTCCACAATGAAATTGATTAAGTTAGTGTACCAAGGACACAAAATGATTGATGGCTTGATCTCTACATGGTATAAACACTCATATACAAAGTCTAAATCAACTAGGTCACCTCTATCGATTGTGTTATCAGCTAACCAATCCATAATAACTTGAACTTTTACAGATTTCTCAGACACTAAAATTAGGTCACACTCCCCCTTCGTCCGCTGACATATAAGCCCCCCCTTTATTACATCTACCTAGCCATGACCCCCTTCACCCCAATAATATTAATTTAATTAATTTAATTTAATGCATTATCCTCACTATATTTATTATTTAAATATCTTATTTAAATAATATATACAAAAACACTTCACTTAGACACCTCACCAAGTTAACTCAGCCTAAGACCTAGTCTTAGCAAGTTACCATAACTAACTAAGACTTACCCAAACCCTAAAAATCAATGCCTACATTCCCTCTAACCACATTCATGCATGCTCACAAGAAGCTCCCAGTCTAATCCGTGGGACAATGACACAAGATCCAAAGAAATCAGGAGGATCTCCCTAAGTTTGGTAAACCTAGAAAATCCCCCTTGACCGACGTCGGTTACCCATAATCGTCGCCGGTTAAGTCAGACCACCATCAGGTTACCCCCTTTTTAACCAAAAACAATTTTATTCTCAAGGTTGGAATTTGGAACCTGAAAGTGAGAAGAAAGAAAGTTGACGAGAAAGAATGAGATCTCAAAAATATAACACATCTTCAGAGAGCCAATTCCAGCAAGAACTCACATCCAAGGAAGGAGATTGAGCATCTTCTCCTGCACAACCATCCCAGCCATGTTTGGATCTATCTAAGCAAAGAGGAGCATGCATGCAGCCCATGCAGAAGATTTTCTTCAGTTGGTGATCACTTGCAGCCTCCAAACCCATCATTAGCACCTCCATCCTTCACACACAGACATTCAGAAATGAAATCCAAGTAAGTACAACATCATACATTCCTAGTTATTTCATTATATCATTATTTTATCGTCCATTATTTATCTTGCTCCCTATTGACCATCTCCAAAATTTTGTACCTCCACAAACCCACCAAAACCTCACAAAAACCTATTCTCAGTCACCCAATACCTCGTCCCAACCAACCCAAAGTCCTTTGTGTAATCACAAAGGAGACCAAAACCTATTTCTGTGACATTTCTAGATTTCACAGTAACCGGCACTGATTATACCTAACTAAGGCTGGTCACCCCTGACCGACGTCGGTCTCTTATGTTTTCCCACATAGCCTTGAATAGAGACCTACCCACCTCATTTTACTTCACCCTCACTCACCTGTGACCTACCAAAGACCTTTATAAGACTTGCAGAACCCAAAACCAACCATTTGACCTGTGGATTCTATTCTAACTTAGCCTGTTAGATTAGATCTATTTCTTATTGTGTTTTTAAGTGAGATACCTAAATCATTTCAAAATAACAATAGGATTTACTTTGTTTACAACATTAATTTGTTTAAAATAGTAGACTGACAGCCATCTAGGAAGTATCATACTTCCCAGATCTAGCTTACGCTAGGCAGTTCACTGCCCATATTGTTTAATTCTTTCTAGTGGTCTTGCTTTCATTACAGGTAGTTCCTCCTAGCCAAAAGGAAGCTCTCACGATCAGCTGTGGATTCAGAAGTCATACACATGCAACAACCCATCAACTAACATTTGAATAGGTATTCCTCCTATGCCTGTTACCCTATCTATGTTTCGTCAACAATTCAAAGAAATAATCTAAGAAAAAGGTGAAACATTTTGGCATGCCCAGTGGGACCCATCCAGGGTTCCTTGCATTTCATTCATTCCTAGGAAAAAATTGTGTTTTTTGTTTCCCTTCTAAAAGTGTACACACTAATTTTATTCCCTGGTAATCCACTCCTTCTTTCTATTTTCTCTAAAGGAAACTTTTCTTTTGGTGTATTTAAAAGGAATCATTTCTTCATGTTTTCTGCATTTTAGTGAAAGAGCATCCCTCTTCCTCTTCATCTTATTGTGTCATCCAATTTCACATTTTTGATTTGGGTTTTAAAATCATTGCATTTCATTCTAATTTTCTGCATTAGCTCACATTAATTAAGGGCAACCTATATGCTGGAAGTCATTACCAGCTGATGGTTGACAAACGAATCATAGAAAAGAACTTCTATCCTTTTCTCTTTCTCTGAGTCTTACCAAACCACACAAAAATTCAAATACATACATTCTTAAACAACATATTACCTAGAAGAAGTTGTAGGTGATCACACAATCACTACATAGTGGGCACCCAACTCGCTGCTCTGTCGAGTCATACTTCAGAGCGTAGCCCGCCCCCACCATAACATACATGAAACCTCACCCTTTAGATCTCCTTCTTTGTAGGAAGCCATCCTCACCAAAAACTCTATTTCACAATTCATGTGTCAGTCCCTAAATAGCATAAGCTAAACAAACATAATAGAAAAGAGCACTCTTAGGATCACATTTTCTTAGTGTTTCTGCTTGGTTTGTGTTTTGAGGTGAAAGATCACGTTCATCACTTTTTTGTTCATCCTTGCATGCTCCTCATCATAGCTGGTGTATTTTTAGCTTCACCTAAGTGTGCCTGGGCCATATCACCATCATTCCCAGAATTCTGGGTTTGATTCCACATCAAATTCTAATTCACAACCACTTTTTCTCATCACTGTTTCAATCTCATAGTAACCATCATCAGTTACCTCTGACCACCATCGTTAAACACAACTGACATCAGTTCCAGGTCCTTTTGTTAACCTACTCAAAAGGACATTCTTACTTCACTTTCTTCCACTTTCCACAGTCTCTATCACTGTCACTTTTCCCATTAACATTTTACACATCCCTAGATTTGGCATACTTGTCAGATCTTGCCTTCTACTTCGCTGTTTACTCACTGTCCATTTTCTACAGTGACCGGCAGTGGTTATCCCTGACCGATGTCAGTTTTCCTTAACCAACATCGGTTAGCCTATTTCATATTCCACCCACCATTTGTTACGTCATCCATTTTTTTTATCACCATATTCACCTATTCCTGCTATTCTCTGTATCATTTACAGAGAAGCACCCCCACCTGATCAGTACTGGTTCACATGGTACTGAACCCGAAGACAAGTGAACGCCCTCATGTTCCATGCCAGTTGCCAATCGCTCCCACCTAGTCCTTCACCACCTTCTATTTTATCACCAGCCATGGATCCCATCCAGCCTACTAATATCGCTACCAGAGATGAGGAGTTCGCACGACTCCTTGACCAGAACCCTGCTGCCTTGCAGTTTTATCTCTCCCATTCATCCACTCGAGACGCCTCGGGTCAGTTGATATACAACATGCCCATATCTATCCCCTTGACTCTTGCACCCACTTTCACATCAGCCCCATCTAGCTCTGTGCTACCTGCATCCACCTTACCCCCAGTAGTTTTGTAGTTAGGTTTCATACCCCCCATGACTGCCGCATCTGTTACCTCTGTGGCACCCATTACATCCACCATACCCTCGATGATTACCCCAAACACAACCTCATCCGTTCCTCATGTCTCACACATACCTGTAGCTACGTTCCCACCTCTAGTGTCAGTGACCCCTACCCCATTTCAGAATGTAGTTCTTTCCATTCCACAATCTTTAGCCCCTATTGCCACTAGGGTTACCACGACCCTTCCTCCCCCATATACATACTACCAACAACTTCCTGTTTCATCTATTATTCATTCCGGGTACGTACCCCCTATTTCATTTCCTTCTTCTCCACCACCTTACATGGCAGCCCCATACACTGGAATGCCACACCCATTATATGCCCAAAACCAACCTCCTCATGCTATAGGAGGCATCCAATCATCACAACCCACCAATGACCTAATTAGATTGATGATGGATAAGATGCAAACACTGGAGGCATCAGTTTCTGGATCCTGCAACACTCTCACTTATGATGAGATTTGCAACGATCCTATTCACCCATCCATTCCCATCTGTTCATACCCTATGCATTGGGAAATGCCTAAATTCAACTGCTTCAATAGTAAGGAAGACCCACAACAGCATTTGCACTCATTTAAACATGGATGTTATTTGATTGCTCATGATGATGCCTTAATTTTGAGAACTTTTCCCATGTCCCTCACTGGACCTACATTAGACTGGTATAGTGGGTTACCCAAACACTCCATATTTTCATTCAATTAGGTAGCCCAAGATTTTTTGGATCATTTTTCTATCAATATTGCCAAGAAAGTTACCATGACTGATTTATATTCCACACGTCAGTACGAGGATGAATCTATCACAGATTTTGTTGCTCGTTGGCGCAGCTTGATCAATCAACTTACCTTTCAATTGCCACAAACTGAACTCATCGAGCTCTTCACATGAGCTTGCGCCAGGCATATCTCCCCAACCTTGCAGGTCCAAACTTTTAGAACATTCGATGAGGCATTCACTATGGCATGAAAGTTAGAGATTCGAGCCATTGAAGAGAAGAAAATCCAATTACGAAATAAGAATTCGGCATTTAAGTTGAATGAAACCTCTTCTTCTTCTAAACCACCAACCAATTATTCAAAGGCTAAAGGTACCACTAACATAGTGGTACTCAAGGCCAGCCTAGCTCATCCATCCAATCAAGCTACACCCTCATCTAATCTATCACCTGTTCAAGCTTTTTGATTCAGACAAGAGCAGCAAAAATATACCCCAATTGGGGAACCTTACTCTTCTGTTTTAGAAAATCTTATCAAAGTTGGTGCCATCACCCTTCCACCCATAAAACCACACACTGGTTTTGACCCTTGCTCTGCCCCATGCCCACATGGTATAAAGAACAATATTTCTGTAACTATCACTGAGTGAAGGGTCATAGTGACGGACAACTGTATCACTTTTAAGAATATTGTCCAAGAAATGCTCGAGAAAGGTGAGTTGACTATGGATAATCCCAACGCCACCCCCAACCAAAATCTACAAATATTTAAAAAACCATTTCCCAATCATGCCCCTTCATCCAATCAAACAGGTGAGACATCCACTCACGATACCCATACTCGTGAGGTTCATGGTGATCTTTAATGAGGTACCTGTCACCTCTCAACTACCTCACATCCCTTCCATAGAGGAAATCCTAGCTCGAAATCCTTCTTCCACTTTGGAACCAACCGTCACTATTCTTTCACCAATAGAAGAACACCCTTCATCTCCTACATCACCTACAGAGGAGTCTTCTACTAACATTGAGACCATCTCACCCCTAGCTTCTTCACTTAGCGAACCTTTACCTACCATGCCTCCTCCACCCATAGAGGAGCACACCATTACCTCCTCCATACTATAGAGGAGCACCCATTACCTCCTCCACCCATAGAGGAGCACCTATCCATTCCCCCACTTATTGAGGAACTCCCATCATCTCTTCCACCCATCATAGACCTGGTGGAGATACCTTTGCCTCTTGGCTGAGCATTCTCCATCCGCTACCTGACATCCAATAGACCTACTTTCAACTCTCTTACCCACGGAAGCTGAAGCCGAGCCGATTCCCCATCTCTAAGATGCATTTTATGGGAATTCCCATTAGGTCCCTCACCAACTCCACCCACAATACATGCCATTCTCACGTTTGGCTGATCACTTAGAGTATGTGGATAGAGATTTGTTATGGGGCATGCATCTTACTCCCTGTCTCAACACAGATGCAGCAGATCCCTCAATGAAACCTCCACTATTTACCCAAACAAATTTCCACCCATCAAACCAAATACAAATACTATTGTCGCAACCCCTTCCATGATATCTACTAACACTCACACAACCACACCCTTACCCATAACCCGAACTATGGCTAAAACCAAACCCATACCTACGATAATTTACCTCCACTAAAGCTAGTTACCACTTTAGGGGTCACCCTGACCATAAGACCTTACTCATCCACCTATTAAACTAGATTTATCTACATCCTCCAACATTAAAACCACACCTACTCCGACACCCAAACTAAAGAATCAAACCCATCAACCTCATACCCCCACTACACCCATCACACCCACACTTGTCCCATCTACCTTAAGACCTCAGCTACCCAATAGGGTCAAGCACCCCTCACCCTTTCATAACCCAATAACACAACAAACCATTCCTTCCTCATGAATTTCTAACCTACCTAGGTACACAACATGAATCATACCCACACCTGTAGTCTCTTTACCACCAATACCTCTGATACCTTTAGCCACTCACTACCTATTACACTTCAGTCATTGTCCCTCACATGCCAAGCACGACCTACATCATCTACCTTCATAGCACCCCCATTATCCCCATGGGTAACTCACCCTCTTCCTCCATCTTCTTTCCTTGATAGACCTTGTACACCCACATCACCTTTTACCACCGAAGGTGCACCCCAAAAACAAAACCCCATCGTCACACAATAAGGTATTCAAAACAAAACCACACCCTCCTACCCGTCCATCTACTATACCCATACCCAAACAAACCCAGCAGATACCTCAAACCACACTGAAACCTAAATCCATAGCTCGACTCCTTCCTACAATTCTAAAAACAATTCCTTGACAACCAACCACACCTACACCGAAACCCACATTCACTTCCCATTGTGATCCACTAATAGGGTCCTATTCCAAAATTTTGAAAAACCTCCTCGAGACTTCTATTATCACATTGCCACCACTCCGACCTTATGACCCCCTCAAACCCAAGCCAAATGGGTTTGATGATACGAAAATTTGTGCATACCATCATGTGCCAAGGCATGATGAGGAAAATTGCAAGGCCTTGAAAATTGTCGTTATCCAATTATGTCGCCCCCGAAACCAACTTTAATGATGACGACCTTCTGGATGAGGACCTTTCTTCACCTACACCCATTCCCACACTACGCACTTAACAACCACAACCCCCCACCCTCACAGCTCCCAGAACCACACACAAAATTTGAAATTAACCTGGTTTACATAAGAGAACTTGCCACACCACCACCTAAATGTCGGTACGCCCAACTGACCTCATAGGGATTTTCTCCTCCAATAGTTTTTTACCCTTCATGTCATTATACCACTTACCCTATACCCTCTTCATTTGAAAAATTTCCCTAAAATCAACATGGTACACACGTCATTACATGTGTGTAAAATGGTACAGAAAAGGCAACTGACCCACCAACCAATCCTATACCTAGCATACCATCTGCACCCATACCTAAGATAACTATCTGAAGCCCCACATACCCCATTTCTAATGGTGTCACACACCGCACCATGCTAAAAAAATTACACCAATCTCCACTCAAAATGTCCTTATATGACCTCATCCAAACCTCGGAATCCAAATGTCAAGCCCTCATGGAGGTTCTTTAATGTATCAAGGTTTTACCCAATGACCCTACACTCGCAGAATCCATTATCACACCCCATCATGTAGCCTCCCTCACCAAATTTCCACCCTCATCCTCACCTCACCTTGTTCACCAAGTGGCCTCCCTCAGCTTCTCAAAGGAAAAGATCGTGCCATACCAAAATGATGACCCAGACCCAGCCCTATTCATCTCTGTACACATTGATGATATACGGGTATGCCATGTAATGATTGATGGAGGTGGCCAGCATTAACATCATTTCAGTCCCATGCATTTTCTCAAATGCACATACCTAACAATTACATGCACAAACATTTGGTCATGTTGCATTCATTCAACGATGCTATTACCTCCACACTAAGCACTGTCATCCTGCACATTCACGTGGGCCCTCACACTATTCTAGTATTGTTTTATGTTTTGGAGGGGGAATTCAAGTATAACTTGTTACTTGGTAGACCTTGGATCCATGTCATGGGTTGTGTTCCCTCCACTTTACATCATTGTGTAAAGTTTGAACATGAAGGAAACACTTATACCATTCCAGCTGACCCATCACATTTCAAAACATGTAACATGCTTTACCAACCCAATGATATACTCATACCGGTCAAGCCATCTACTTCTGCAACCAATACCGCTTCACCTACACCTACACCCACACCTAATAGTATAGCTGCTGATTTCACCACGCATACCTCCTCCATGCCTACCACTGTTATAACCTCCATGAATGACCTATTAGCTTCCCAATCCGTTAACACCACCTACACATTGACCTCCAACATGTCATCCATACCAGCTACCCACATACCAACCACTGATCACTTGGAAGGTGTTTTTCAATGTCTCACTCTGGGGGAGTACCACCTATATAGTGTTAACACCTTCCTTACTCCACACGAGTATGGAAGTCTTCACGAACACCCTCACTATGATCACCGTATAGGAGAGAACATCCTTTATGGTCCTCCTCATCTTCATACTAGTCTCACCTATGGGGGACTTGATACTACCACCTTCACAACCCCACCCATTTTCTGGTGACTTCCAATTGCTCACCAATCATTGTTTCACCCACACCTTCCTGCACCATTATGCGTGGAAGAGTTTTTCTTTTGGCTTTTACGAGAAAGGCTGCCATACTATTATTCCATGTACCACCCGCAAACATAATGACCATAGTGGTATTGGCTTCCTCGACCCTTCTACCAAACCGGCCCACATTGAATTCATTAAGGACCTTAGCCCTTCTACACTTTCATCACCACCCTCACCGAAGGATTTGATGGATCCTGAATCTATCCCTCCTAACTTTTTTTTCCATAAACACCATTTCCCTGGGGCCTTTGACTTATCAACTCGAGGGAGAGGCCCCTTCCACTCTCTCATTCCTGTATCCTGAGATGATCGATGATGACACACCAACCATTAATGTTGTTCAATGTCAAGATGATGAATCCATACTCACCTACCTTGGTGCAGAAGATTCATATATTCGTTGGTCGTTACCCTCTGAGACACAAACCATGTTGAATGAATCAACTATCAAGATAAACATTCATACTCAGGACAACCCACACATCCTAAAGATCAGAAAATGTTTAGATGTTGTTAAACAAGAAGCCATCACTTCCTTTCTCTGAGCTCATAACCACGATTTTGCTTGGTCTTATGAAGACATTCCTGGTATTGACCCCACCATAGTGGTCCACAATATCATAACTATTCCCAATGCCAAACCTATCTAACAAAAGCTTAGGAAAATACACCCTCGCATTGTTCTTTTCGTCAAAGAATAACTTCAACGTATTCTTTCTATTTCTTTCATCTTACCCATTGATTATCCTTTTTGGATTTCTAACATTGTCCATGTTACTAAAGTAATAGGGGAACTCCACATTTTCACAGACTTCCAAGACCTCAACCTCACCTGCTCGAAAGACAACTTTCCCTTGCCCGGTATTGATCAATTGGTGGACCTTACCATGGGTCATGAGATGCTCTCACTTATAGATGGTTTCTTGTGTTATAACCAAATTTTTCTTTCCCCAGAAGATCAGCACAAGACCACATTCATTACCCCTTTGGGAACCTTTTGCTATTGAGTCATGCCTTTTGGCCTTAAAAACACTGGTGCTACATATCATCGTGCTATGACTTACATCTTCCATGATATCATGCATCACATATTGGACGATTACGTGGATGATATGTTGGCTAAATATAAATGCCACGTCAAACACCTCACATTCCTATAAACCATCTTTGACTGCCTCATTAAATATTGTGTCCGCTTTTAACCTAAAAAGTGTATCTTCGTGGATCTCTCAAGAAAGATCTTGGGATTTATCATTTCCCTCTGTGGTATATAAGTTGACCATGCTAAATTCAATGCCATTCTAAAAATGCCTCCACCCACGAACCTCAAAAAACTCTGTAGCCTATAAGTTAAATTGTAGTCTATTCCCCATTTCATTTCACAATTATTCGATCGGTGTCAACCATTTCATCATCTACTTAGGAAGGATGTATCCTTTAAATGGGATGATGACTGTCATAAATCCCTTGAGGCCTTAAAACAATACCATCTCTAACCACCCATACTTATCCCACCTAAAGATGATCAACCTTTTTACCTATACATATCAGCTATGGATCATTCCTTTGGAGCAATGCTCACTCATTGCGATGAACAACATAGGGAGTAGATGGTTTATTACATAAGTCGTACTCTTTTGGACTATGAAACCTGATATAACCATATAGAAAAGCTTTGCTTAGCCTTAGTTTTTGTTGCCACTAAACTCCACCATTACCTACTCAACTACAAAACCTATGTTGTGACCAATACTGACCCTTTACACTTCATGTATGCTAAACCTTATCAAAATTAGTGCATCGCGTGATGGCTTATGCTTTTAGCTAATCTTGACCTTGAATTAATTTACCAAAATTCCATTAACGGCTAGGATATCACTGACCAACTGGCTGACACACCTATTTCCAGAGACCAACCCTCTAATTTTGACTTTCCCGATGAGTCAATTGCTACTGTTTACCTGGATGAACCCCCTTACCAAATGACACTATTATTTGATGGTTCTAAGTGTCAGCATGGGGGTGGATCTAGTGTTATCCTTGTCTCTTTGGATGGAGAACCCATGCCTTTGTCTTTCAAACTAGACTTTGAGTGCACAAAAAATATTGCTGAGTACGAAGCGCTCGTACTAGGTCTTCAGACCTCCTATGCCCTCGACATTAAATCAATCCACATCTTTCATGATTCTTAATTGGTCGTAAACCAAGCCAATGGTATGTACCAATTTCCTTACGAGATACTTCAAAAGTATAAACATCATGTAGACATACTTTTGACCACCTTTGATCGTTACACCCTTCAAACCATCCCACGGTCAACCAAGAAATTTGTAGACACTATGGCCTGCTTAGCTTCCCAAATACCTGCTTCCCCTACTGATTCCAAAATATTTGTCATTGTACAATGCCTCCATTCACCTTCTTATTTACCTCACGATGTTTACTCAATCGAGAACTGACACCCCTAACTCGAGTGACCTTTCGTATAAAACAATACTCCGAACTACCTTTCCCTCTCCATCTTACCTCCCGATCTCACCCGTAATGGACAACGTGCCTTCCTTCAGAAGGTCTCTCATTTCATTATCATGGGGGGACTCCTCTATAAGTGCGGATTTGATGGTATTATCTTACGATGCCTCACAATTTTTGAAATTCCTTATACCATCAAGGAGGTTCGTGATGGCATATGTGGAGGTCACTTTAGTGGCCTTGTTGCTGCTAAGTGTATTCTTCGCCTAGGATATTACTAGCTGACCCTTAACCATGATTGTTCCGACTATATCACATATGCTGTGTGAAATGTCAACAACATTCCAACCTTCATCATACACCCTAGTCATGCCTTACAGGTCACTCGTGACCTTTGGCTCGTTCTCTTAATGGGGTTTGGATCTTGTTGGGAGAAATCAATCCTCATTCTTCCCAATGCCATCAATGGATCATAACCGCTACCAAATACTACACAAAATGGGTGGAAGCCATACCACTCATTTCCATGAAAGCTGATGAAAATATGTGATTTCATTAACCATCACATCATTTGTCACTTTAGTTTTCCTCATCACCTCATCATTGACAAATGGAAAACAATTTAAAAACAAAACACTGCAAAAAACTTTGCGATGCCTTCGACATTCAGCTTAGTTTCTCCTCACCTTATTACCCACAAACCAAAGTCCAGGCTGAATCCACTAACAACAACCCTTAATAAAATTCTCATGAAAGTGGTTGATGATACTGGGAAGGATTGGCATACACACATTCCTTTTGCTCTATGGGCATACCGCACTAGTATTTGCACTGCCACTGTGGCTACACCCTTTTCACTAGTCTATGGTACCGAGGTTGTTCTGCCTCTTGAATTCCAAATCCCCTCACTTCAAATTTCTCTCCATGACATGCTTATTGATGATGACTTTCGTCAGGACCGCTTTAGCACAACTAGAGTTATTAGACGAACGTCATCTTAACGCTCTAGATCACATTCAAATTTATCAACAACATATCAAACATGCTTATGAAAAAACGTGTTCATGAACGAAACTTCCAGACTTGGTGACCTCGTCCTCAAGGAAAATCAACATGTAACCAAAGAAGAGAAAAGAAAACAGGGCAAAAATTGCTCCTTATAGGCTTGGACCATACATCGTGACCCATGACTATGGATCAGGTGCTTATCGCTTGTCTTCACTTGACTAGTAAGTCTGAACTTGAGCCCCTTAATTCCTTGCATCTTTGACCCTTCTAGTATTGACCTATAGTCCTACATCACTATTTATCTAATTCATTCTCATCCATTGAGCGTCATTTACCCTTTTCCACATCTCATCTACAACGATTAAACAAGGATCATGGGATTACCCATCACCCTTTTGCCTTATCTTAAATATGTGCACCATGGCTCTACACATGGCATGATTATCATAGCATACTTTTCACTCTTCTTTTTACATGAGAATCCCATGGTCATTCACCCTTTCCTTCTCAACAAGAACCAAATGCCTTCGTTATAGTCTCGTCCATGACCTTAAAATCCAAAAAAACAAAAAAACAAGATGAATCCCTCAGAAGGACATCTTCCCAAAATAAGGGGATCAACTCCTTGAGTAAAACTTCCAATATAAAAGATGAATCCATCAAAAGGACATCTTCCGCCCTCAATTTTCGCTATAAGTAGACTCACTCCCTCGAAGGAAAACTATAAAAATCTCAAAACTCTCTACATAGTTTTACCAAAAAGAATACTATTTTCTCAAAAATCAAAATTCAGAAGCTTCCTGCATTGATCAACTTCGCGAATACCTAAAGGAGACTTATAGTCATCCCATGTAGACTTCCCATATCGATCATTCTATCTACAAAGTCAAAAAGAAAAGAAAAAGAAAAACAATCTTTTTCATTATGGACTTGCCTATTGTGATCTTGGCTCTATTGCCCAAGGCATTCTACTTCCCATTTTATGGCCTAATTACCCGCACCTCTCTACCCATTGTCTTTATCAATTCATGCCTCAAGAGAGCTACTGAACATATGACATTTGGTGATCATGTGACTCTTTGTCACACTTCTAATTATCAATCATGTAATGTTTTTAGGGTCTTACGTTCATTAGCCTATGTATAGATGTGTTTCATATGTTTTGATCCTTGCCAATCGGGTAGCTTTCTTGCCCCCTCTTATATTTTCTCTTCTTCATAACCTTTTGATATTCTTCTATAGGACTTGGTCCTCAACACTTACCTTTTTGGGTCATACTCCCCTTTCACCATAGTCTCCCTCACCTGCAACATTTTTACTATCATCTACCCCCACCTATTAAACCTAAACCCACAACATGACCACAAACCTCCCAGCTCATTTTCATCTTCTTACCTAGCTTATGGGAGAACTACATCGGTCTAAGGTCCCTTTTTTCTGAGACTATGTAGGCAGCACTTCCAGGGTATGGGGCCTTGGAAGGTTACCTAGGACCACTCTTTACCCTAACTATTCTCCCCACCTTTTACCTAATTTCCTGTTGATATCAAAAAAACCTCAACATCTAAACCATATACCAAATAACTTTTACCGCTTATATTATTTCACATTTTCATACATAACCAAAATTTTCCACATTTTACACTATCTCATACATTTATATTACCATCTGTTATCAAACTACCAAAATAACTCAACGATGCCTAATAACCTGACTCAATGATGCCTAAACCAACTTGACTCAATCCATGCTTAAACCAACCTGACTCAACCATGCCTAACAACCTGACTCAACCATGCCTAACAACTTGACTCAACCATGCCTAAACCAACCTGACTCAACCATGCCTAACAACCTGACTCAACCATGCCTAACCAACATGACTCAATCCATGCCTAAACTGACCTAACTTAATCCATGCCTATGACTTGACACTATCATGCCTACCTCATCTAATGTCCATCTATATCATAATAAGGTAAAACTCATACACACCACAATAACATCACCTGAATATCATCTATCTCCTTATATATACATGTGTGTATCAATACAATGTACACCTGTATCACATCAAATTACCTCAAAAATCAAAACCAAAGGTTTAAATCCTACCTGATCTCACTGCCGCTGTCGTGGTGGAACCTCCGGCCTCCACGCCCCTCCTCTCAAGCCCTCTCCAGTCTCCACCATCCTCAGCTGACCTCCAACTCTCTCCACCAATCACTTCATGCTACTTGATCTCGTGACCCCACCTCTCACCCAATTAATCTCATCTATGTGGATCACCAACCAATCTCTCTACTGTACTCTTTTGTCCTCTTCCTCATTTCTCTCTTCTTGTCCTTTTCTCCTTTTCCAAATGCACAAATGAATTTTAAAACGTGGATTTTATGCTTTTTTATACCCTACCTAACCCAACTGATGCCGGTTAACTCTTGAATGCTACTAGTCTGATGCCCTATACTACTGCCATCGGTTCCCCTACACCGTCATTGGTTCATACCGATCAATGTCAGTTACCCTGCGTACTCATTTTCCCTCACATTTACCTCATTTTCTTTACCTCCTCTTTCTTTTGCCTCCCCTACATACCTGGACCACTTTACCTTCACCTCTGGCCCTCCACCATCTTCAACCTCCTCACGTCCAAGCTATTGATGCCTTATTATTTTACCCCTACCTTAGCCTTACCTCGTGTCATCGATCTCGATATTTTTACCTAGACCATCGCTAGTGACCTTTTACCTCATGTGTTTGCTATACCATGCGGCAATATTACCTATTTTGATTGACCTAATGACCTGACCTCAGCCTATTTCCGTGATCGTTTATCCTAACCCTACCATTGGTGTACCAGAACATACCTAAACATTCCTGCACCTAACCTACGTTGTGTTTCCTGACCTTATCCTATACCTTGGATACCAGATTCACTTCACCCTTGTTTTGATAAACCTATCGACCTTAGATGATGTAGATTTTGCATGCTCTTCAACCTGGTAGCGTGTACTACAGTTTATACGTGTGTGTGTGCATTTGACTGTTTCTACCTTTTACCCTGACCCATTACATAGATCACTCGAGTAGAGCTTTCACCCTGTTCCCCTACACCCACTTACCTTTTCCTCACATTTACCTTTTATGAAACCACTCACTGCTTTAGCCTGCTACTTCGTCAATTCCTAGATTTAAGGGGGATGACATTCAACCCACACATGGGCCAACCACATCTTATTTTTGTTAGCAGCTGCTTACCAATACAAGCTATGCAACAAAAATGTGCAAAATGTAGAGACTAAAATTAGGTCACACTCACCCTTTTTCCCTGTACATATAAGCCACCCTTTATTACATCTACCTAGCCATGACCCCCTTCACCCCACTAATGTTGATTTAATTAATTTAATTAAATTAATGCATTATCCTCACTATATTTATTATTTAAATATATTATTTAAATAAATATCTACACAAAACAGTTCACTTAGACACCTCACCAAGTTAACTCAACCTAAGACCTAGTCTTAGCGAGTTACCATAACTAACTAAGACTTACCCAAACCCTAAAAATCAATGCCTACATTCCCTCTAACCACATTCCCACATGCTCACAAGAAGATCCTAGTCTAATTTGTAGGACAATGACACGAGATCCAAAGAAATCAGGGGGATCTCCCCTAAGTTTAGTAAACCTAGAAAATCCTGCCGTGACTGACATCAGTTTCCCCTAACTGTTGCTGGTTTAAACCGGACCACCATCGGTTACCCCCTTTTTAACCCCAAAACAACTTTATTCTCAAGGTTGGGAATTTGAAACCTGGAAGTTGAGAAGCAAGAAAGTTTACGAGAAAGAACGAAATCTCAAAGAAATAATGCATCTGTAGAGAGCCAATTCCAGCAAGAACTCGCATCTAAGGAAGGAGATTGAGCATCTTCTCCTACACATCCCATCCCAGCCACACTCCTGATCTATCTCAACTAAAAGAGGAGCTTGCATGCAGCCTATGCAGAGGCTTCTCTTCAGTTGATGATCACTTGCAGCCTTCAAACCCATCAGTCAGCACCTCCATCCTTCACACATAGACATTCAAGAACGAAAACTAAGTAAGTACAACCTCATACTTTCCTGGTTGTTTCATTTTATCATTATTTTATCATCCATTGTTTATCTTGTTCCCTATTGATCATTTCTAACATTTTGTTACCTCCATAGACCCATCAAAAACCTCGTAAAAATCTCATTCCCAGTCACCCAATACCTCGTCCCAATCAACCCAAAGTCCTTTATGTAATCACAAAGGAGACCAAAACCCCGTTCTATGACATTTCCAGCTCTCACAGTAACCGGTGCACTGGTTATACCTAACCACCGTCGGTCACCCTTGACCGACGCCGATCTCTGTGTTTTCCCACACATCCTTAAATAGATACATATCCACCTAATTTTACCTCACCTTCACTCACTTGTGACCTACCCGAGACCTTTATTAGACTTGCAGAACCTAGAACCAACCATTTGACCAGTGGATTCTATTCTAACTTAGCCTGTTAGATTATATCTATTTCTTATTGTGTTTTTAAGTGAGATACCTAAATCATTTTAAAATAACAATAGGATTTACTTTGTTTACAACATTAATTTTTTTAAAATAGTGGACTGATAGCCATCTAGGAAGTATCATACTTTTCGGATCTAGCTTACACTAGGCAGTTCACTGCCCATATTGTTTAATTCTTTCTGGTGGTCTTACTTTAATTACAGGTAGTTCCTCTTAGCTGAAAGGAAGCTCTCATGATTAGTTGTGGATTTGGAAGTCATAAGCACGCAACAACCCATCAACCATCATTTGAATAGGTATTCCTCCTACACCTATTACCCTATCTGTTTCATCAACAATTCAAAGAACCAATCTAAGAAAAAGATGAAACACTAACATGTAGGCTAGTGAAACATTTTTTTCCCTTGACTATAGAACGAGAGGTCATTCCTATTTAGGAGGCATAAGTGTAAGTGGTGAGAGTAATAATTGCTTTATTGATTCAAATTCCTCATTGCTCTATTTTTTTCACTCAATGCAGCAAGCATTCTTTTGTAAGTTTTTGATTGCATGAATAAAAAAGGTTAGATCAGGTATGAACCTTGAGATTACACCAATTTTCCTAAGAAAATACCTTACACTAGATTCTTCTGATGGTGGGTTCAACTCTAGTACTACTTGGATTTTGGCTAGATATACATCAATCCCTAATGAATATATGATGTATCCCAAAAACGTGCCTCATGTTACATTGAATATGTACTTTCCTGGATTTAGCATGACACCATATTTGATTAACTGAGAGAGAATGACTCGAAGGACCTCGAGGTGATCACATTGTTTTCTATCTCTGGCTAGGATATTATCAACATAATACTCCACAATCTTTTTGATAAGATCATAGAAGATATACGTCATGGAGAATTGGTAGGTTGCTCTAGCATTCTTGAGCCCGAATGGCATGACTATGTAGCAATAGGTTCCCCAATGAGTGATGAAATTTTCCTTGGTCTAATCCTCCTCAAAAATCCTAATTTGGTTATATCCTAAACACCTTTCCACTTGTAAGCAGTTATCACGTCAATAATAACATTAATTGAGGATAGTGGGAAATCATCCTTGGGACATGCTCTATTAATGTCATGAAATTCAATACAAACATGGATTTTCTCGTTCTTTGTAATGCCCCGCCTCGGGACATAGAAAACCACACCAAACGGTAGTTAAAAATTTGGGTAATTTTTTTAAAATTAAATACTAATACTATACTTATCTTATTCCAGTTATTAATCATTTTATACAAATTTGATTTACGCAATTAATTAACTACTAGTCCAATTACAAATTTAATTATTTACTTCTACTAAATGTTCTCTAGGGTCACAATAGAAAGTCTACACACCCATTTTAAATTTAATTATTTTCCCCCTTTTTATTTAATTATCCCCCACACACCCTTCTTTTAATTTCTTTTCCTAATCCCACAAAATCCCATGAATTAAAATTAGTGTAAGATTAAATGTGAACCCTAGGATCAAACTAACATTGGCCCTTGATTTTATGTTTCCCTAGAAATTCTCTAATCCATCTTTATGTTTTCGTCCTCTTCTCATTTGGTTTTATATTTGTTTCTTCTTTTTGTAGGTTGAGGACGAGCCATGGAATTTTTTGGTTTCATGGGCTTGCATGTAATATTGTCATTATTGTTTATTTTTTATTTTTGTATTTCTTTACCACAGGAATATCTAGTTCTTGGGTATGTATTATACCCATTTTTTGAAATAAATAAAAAATACTTAAACACACACACACACACAGAGATATATATATATATATATATAGTCTAAAAAAATAGTTTTAGAGAACCCACAGTACGGAATCCACACTGCTTGATATGTTAAGGGTGACAGACTACGAGATCGATATTTACGATGGTGAGGGGTTGAGATCTATGGAAGTTGGGGTGTAGGGGTTTGCAGTTGAAGTGAGACAAGAATCCACGGTGGAAGGGGTGTTGGGTTTGGGGGATTTGGAGTGTTGGGAGGGTGCTGTGGAGTTTGAAGTTAGGGGAAGGGGTGGTGGTGTGGCCTACGACAACACTACCACTCAAAATCAGTGCAGTGGTTTGGGGAGGGGCTCGGCCCCTCCAAATTTGTTTTTGTTATTAAATTTAATATTTTAATATATATAGATATTTTTTATTTAAATAATATAAACTATATTAACTGTATTTTAATATATTTATATTATGTATTATATTAAAAATAAATGCAAGTTGGAAAATGATACGATTCTATTTAAAAATATAACTAGTTTATTCATTTATATATCCATAAATTAAAATGGAATATTAAATTAAAAAATGACATCAAATTATGAGAAATTGATTTTATTCACAAGCAATTTTATCTATATAAGTTTTAAAAGGATCTTAGAAATAAAAATTTTCCATTGAGAAGTAATCATCAACTATCTACAACTTGTATGGAAATAGGAGAAAAATAGAATATGATTTGCTATCAATTCCCCACATTTTATAATACTTTCTTTTTTATAAAGGAAAAGAGAATACTTATATTGCAACAAATGGTATTAAAATTCCTCTACTTCAAATCTAAGTTTTACACTACCCATATATGATCAAAAATTCAAGTCATTTTTTCAAAGGAGAATTAATCAATTTATACAACTTATACCACAAATATAAACAAATTCACTTCACTTGAGGATCAAAATAATAACATACAAAACCGTGTTTCAATAGAAGAAATTGCACTTAATAATAATTCCATTTCTTTTCAAGATGCAAACATTATTGCAATGTTTACCATGCAATAATAGCTTACATAACAATGAAGTTTAAGCTCTAAAATTAATATCACAAGGAAATCATATGTCAAAATGATTAAGATGCACAAAGGAAAACTTTTTAATATTTCTTTACAAGATTGAAAGAGGATACACAAACTAATGTAATACTAGTTTCCAAAGAAATCCCAATTTCAAAATGGGAACTTTATAAGGACATAGAACATTTCAAATAAGACATATTCTCATGATTACAATAATTAAAACTCTCACAAAATTTTGGGTACAACATGAGGCCAAGATATCAAGAAAACTCCAACCATCTTCTAAACTTGAGCTCCAACTTTTGTGCTCTTCAAAGAATCCAACACATAGAGAAAGGATTGTTTTACCACACAACCTATAAGAAACATTACATGCCTTTCCATAGGTTAGAATACATGCTATCCTCCTCCAATCCCATGGAAGAGAGAGCTAGCTTCCACAAATGTACACAAGATTAAGGGAGAAAATACACACAAATATATCACATGCAAGGATAACTCATACACTAAAGAAAACATAACATTTACCACTCAAAAGAAAAGAGGATAAAACCATATTCATCCTCAACAAGGGGGAAGAGTAGATGAGACATCCAAAAGCGCCAAAAAATATGATTCAACCATAGGATGCATACTAACAATTTCTTCAAAAAACCTCTTATCCCTCTAAGACAACAATCCCTCCTTATTTGTCCACCCATTTACCTAAAATTCTCCTTGGAAGGATTTTAAAACCCATTGGGTTTCCTCTCCAGGGATGGGTAAGGGGGTTCAAACCATATGAAACACATTCCCCACCTCAAACCATATGAGGGAAATAAAAAGAACCAACATGGCTTTCCCATCAAGCCATGATTTTTAAGATGGAAAATCTCTCCCTCTTCTTCAATAAAAATAAAAAATCCATTAATCCATATGATTGATGGAGAAAATAATAAATAACATACCCAAGCAATATACAACACAAGAAAAAACAAAGCATAATTTTCAACCATAATGAAAACTAAGATCTATCATGCAAAATAACATAGAGTGAGATCAAAGAGCCTACCTCAACAAGATCTCTAAAACTCTAAGATTTTGCCAATTCCTTGTCCAAGAAAACTCTCACTCCAAAAACCTCAAAGCACCAAGAAAAAGCCAAAAAAAGTTATATTTCTCACCCATGAGGGAGTATTTGAAGAAAAAAAAAATTCGTCACCAATTAGGGGGTGACATGTGTCACCCCTCTCTTCCCCCCAAGTCAAGATTCCTAAAACAAAATAGAAAAAAGATAAACTCCCATTTAAGCACCAATATGCCAAATTACCCAAAAAGAAAATGAGACAAGTTTATACAATTTTTCACAACACACACATTCCAACCCATCTTACATGGATGGTGAGAAAATAAAGGCTAAATGGGAGGGAAACTCCCTCTATGCCTTATAATTAGTCCCCCTACCTAATAAGTAGGTTCCAAGGGCTTATTTTCATGCTAAGTGAGCTCCCAAAACTAAAAGGGTTCACTTAAAATGCCAAAAATAGCCCAATTTCAGGTTTGGAACATTTGGGTACATATATAGAGGATGTGGGGCCCTCTCAAGGTTACTCATGTTACCCAATCCTCTCTAATTAACACACACTCACAAAAATACAAACTTATTGCAAGTGGGAACCATTAAGTCACCCAATCTAATTTACTTATAAAAAATAAACAACCTAAACAAAATTAATTTTACATGACATACAACATTACAAAAAAGGGTCACTCATGATGCCCAAATAATACAAGAAAACAACAAGGCCTCATACAACTAACATATTTAGGACTTATCCTTGTGCATCGCTTGTACACAATTTGTGTAGCCACTGTGAAACTCACGTTCTCCTGTGCTTTGTAACCTACACACTCAATGTACACATTAAACACATCTTCCTAATACAAGTGTAAATCAACTACTTAGTAAATAATTAAGTATAAACATGTAATCTATGATATCAAAACATCAACATGGAATCATAAATAAGAAACATGCACAATTTCACATAATTCATCATGTGTTAGCCATTACAATGCATATAAATGACATACATCCATGTTATCATGTGTTCTCATGAATAATCAAATACTCTATATCACCAAGACATGCAACTAAACTATGTATCCACCATATATCAATTAGGCCCAAATAACATAGTGATATGTTAGTGTCCACAAAATCAAATAAAATGTGCCAACATACTAATCAAGTCTAAATTGGCCCTACATGCCCAAATCACCATACATGTCCATGAAGATAAAATAAGATAACATAATGTCCAACATATGTCAAAATCCCTATCAAATCATAAATACGAATAAAGAAGTTGGAAAATAACCGAGTCTATAACAAGTGGGCACTAGATTTTTTTTTAGAATAGAAATGATATTGGACACCCACTAGGATTAGTCAATTCGTTTGTTGAACCCTAATTGCAAGAGTTTTATCACTTCTTTCACCATGAGTGCCACATTTGGCTTCATAGGCCTCGAATTTTGTTTAATTTCTTTGGCATCCGAATTGGTGACGAGGTTATGGACCAAAATGTCAGGAGAAATCCCTATCATCTCTATGTAATTAAATGTGAAATATTTTGAGTGTTCCTTGAGAATCTATGTGTGTATTTCTATTTTCTCTAGAGTTAGATAAGATCCCAGATTCAAGATTCTTGGTTTTTCCTCATTCCTGATGTTTATATCAATCATTCCCTTCATTAAGGAGGTGTTTCCTTCCTTAAACTCAGGAGGGGATGGAGGTAGATCTAAATCCCCTTCTTCTCCTACCTCATAAATTTCAAGATCTTCGATAGAGGAAGACTCTATCATGGAATTTCCAAAATAGGAAGATGAATGTGGGATAAGGGAAAAATCAATATTGTGATGAGCTAGATGAAATTACACATAGGTGTTTGGATATCCTAGAGTTTTTTTAATCAATGTTAACATTTTCTAAGATGACACACTCATTCTTGTCTTATATGTACATCAACATCGGGGTTACTGGTATTTTGTGAACCTAAGGTTTAGCCTGAATGGATATTGTGAAGTTTGTATTTTCCAACTCACTATTTGGAGTGAAGTGGGAAGAAGAATTTACTATAGAGTCCATAAGAAGGCTTTGTTCCCATGGAATTTATTCAATTGATATGAATTCAAACCCCTTTTTTACATTTAACACTGATGTTTTGTACAGTTGTAGATGCTCGGATCTATTCTCGTACACCTTAGACACTTGATTTCTTACCAATTTTGAATCACCTAGAAATCTAATATTACCAGCACCTATCCTTTTAGCTATAATGAGGCCAATAAGGAAGGCTTCATATTCATCCTAGTTATTTATACATTCAAAGTTTAACTTGAAGATGAACGACATAACCCTTCCCTCAGGAGAGGTAAGGATCACAGCTACCTCAGTGCTAAAATGACATCTGGCTCCATTGAAATGAAGATTCTAATAGTTACTTAGAAAAATGGACATTGGATAATTCTTTGTATATTCTTCCTTTTCCTTAGTTACCTCCACCATACAAACTTTGTTTGCTAGAAGAGATCCAAGTCCCAGGGCATGTCTCATACCCATCGAATCAAATGGAAAGAGAATAGGTAAATTCGTCTCCAATAACTTGAAAATATTTTTTGTGGTTCCTAATGACACTATCTCTATGATGATGGTTTCATCCTTAGCCATTTGAATTCCTTTAATCAATCTTGTGACTTATAACTCTATTGTGGGAAGCAAATTTTCTTGTGGTTTTGAACCAACTAGTTTTTTAAATTGATTTTTTGAAAATATCGAACTTGGAGTGGAATCCTGGTCTCTTATTCAAAAATTTTAGGTGTATATTGAAAGGTTTTAGGTCACCTTTCACCATGAATAATTTCCCTAAGTGTAGGAATCTTACTTCCTGAAAAAATGTGGAGGGGATCACCTTCATGCGATACATCCATGGGCAGCTGAGAATAATATTATACTTGGTTTCCCAATCTATAATATAAAATTTGGTGAGAACCAATTTAGGTCATAAGGTGAATGGTAATATTATGGTCCATATCGAAGTTTCCATGAGGCTATCATAACCCCTTAACATGTTTCATGTTGAGGAACTATTTATTTCCTCATATCCTAATTTTTGAAGGAAAGTGAAGGGGACTATATTAACTATTGCCCCATCATCAACCATCACGTTTTTAACATATTTATCGTAGATCCATACCTACAAATGGAAGGTTGGGTCACCTCTATCTTTAATTTTGACATCTGTTGGAAGTTTGCCTATGTTGAACACAAACCCGCTATCCCTCTCTGGTCTTCTAATAGGGTAGACATGAAATTCAACATGGATTACTTGCACTTCCAAGGGAGGAGTAACATTGATAAAATGACCAATACCTAACATTTCTAACAAAACCAGTTATATAAGAAGGGGAGTTTTTCAGCATATCCAAGAAGGAATGTGAGAAAAGGTCTTTGTCAAGTCATGGATTAAATCATATGATCCTATAATTTTATAAATCATTTATTGGATGTCCTCTATTATTGGTGGATAAATCAATATTGGTTGTGATGAATAATCCTTAGTCCTGGTGGCATCATTAATCTGAGGTTCAGTGTCTAATTCTACTAACCCCACAATTTTTTTTGTTGGCAACCATCCAAGGGGGATGCCACTTGTGGATTTGAATAATATGAGGCTTCATGATCGTTAGCTATTATCACAATTCCTTTGTTTGGACCATTGCAATCTATTCTATCATATTTTGGGTGCATAGGGAGAAGATCATTAAATATTCTCAGAGGTGTCTTTTGAGGAGGAATTGGTCTTGCATAAGTGTTTTGAGTTGGTGTTGTTGGGTTTACTAGAAACATGTCTACAAAGAGTTGTCTCTGATCCTCGTGACAACGTTGAAGGAAATTATTGCAATCATGACATGTTCTAGCCTCATGTCTGCGGACACTTTGAAAACCACAATACAAATCAGGATAGTAGTCCCGAGGTCTTTGGTTCATGTTATTTTTCGATTCAAAATTTTTGATCATTTTTCATTTGCTGATTGTTATAATTAAAATTTTAGAACCCCTACACTTGATATTAGAATTGGTTCAGATACCAACCTGGGTACTAACTAGGTCCTTGGGTCTACACTTATTTTGATTATTGAGGTTGTTTTTGTTGTTGTTTCTATTGAGGATGATTAAAATCCACAACATTGATTGAAGGTGAAAAATTATTGTTTCTTTGATTATTTCCAATCATATTATTATTTTTGTTTTTGGTAGTGTTCATGTTGGGAGAGTTTACAACATTAGGATTATTTGGCTGATCAGTAACACTATCAGTCGTAACCCCACGATCATTTTAGGGACCAAATTATTGTTCAAGTTGTTGGGGTAACCAAAGTTACCTTGGTTATTAGTGAATAACCTCCCATTTATTTTGTAGGTCTTACGACCACTTTTTGTGGCTTCTTGATCAATTTGGAGGGCACCCTCTAGTACATCTTCATAGATTCTTAGTGGGAAATTTTTGACTTATTCCTTTATTTCTCTATTGATGGAGAGGAGGAATAAGTCAAAAATCTTCGTATGATCCATGTTTGGATAACTTGCAGAGGAATAGAGGACCTGTCGCCACCTTTGAATGAAATTTGGAGCAAATTCGCAATGCTCTTGTTTGATGTGAGGTGATACTCTGATTCATGTTCTTAAAATTTTGTTCATATCAAAAGCTTTAATGAACTTAGATATGAGTTGCATGAAGGAATGTATCGAAGCCTCTGGTATCCTATAATACTAATAGAGAGAGATTCCTTTTAGTGTCTTAGGGAAAATATTTGTTACAATTGTATCGTACAAGAGCAGATCTCAAATGGCCATCGTGTAAGATTTGATATGTATGTTAGGATCTCCCTCCCCTTTTAACTTAAGAATATTGGGCAAGGCTCTTTGGAGCATGACAATCCATATGGAGAAGTCTAGAGGATCTTATTGGTGCATATTCACAGCACCCTTGGATGTTCTATTATATTTCTAGTTTGATATTTGGACATCCAGTGTGATTGCACAACATTGAATCTTCTCCCCAAGTGTGGGACTTGTAACATGGGAAAATAATCTCTAGATTAGAGGTTAGTTCCTCAACTCCTTTGATTAGATGTATGCTTGAAAATTTTAGAGGTTTAATACTATAAATCCTATTCTAAATTCCAAGCGGACAGAGATGAGAGATGCAAAACGAATAAAAATAAGACTAAAAAGGTGCTACACCAAAGGAGTGGTGAAAATTTACTTCTATAAATTGACACAGATCATAGAGATGCAACAAATACCATTCAAAAATTGATAAGGTGTAATGAAAGATCAAAAATGAAGTAAACAACACAAGAAGAGGACTGAAACTCATTCATAGAGCTTGCATTGTCATTACCAATATAAAAAATACATGCATTACAATAGCAGAGAGGTAGAAAAAAATGTTGTAGTCTTAGAAGAGGTGTGATATTCCACAAATCCACTTGCCAGGGTGAAGAAGGGAGTCTGCAAAACATAGAAATTTCCAACCCTTTACAAATGAGCCAAAACTAGCTTTTAATGGTGAAAATTCGAGCCCAAGAAGGAGAAAACATGGGAAAGCACAAAAGGATGATTCAACCACTAACCAAATGCCATTAAATCAACATGGGCACCCTCAAAATTTAATTCCCCAATGTTTTTGACCATGCTGAAGAAGAATACGAGCCATACTTCATCAAAATGGTGGTTGAGATGCTAGTTCTGTTTATTTTTCCCATGCCAGAGGCGTTTTCCATTTTTCTCTCTCCAAACTTTACCGCAACACAAATTTGGCCCTCCATCTGTATAGAGAATTTCAAAAAAATTATAATAACACCAAGAACATGAAAATTTAAGCTCTGGATCAAAATTTATGCACTCCTGAATATTTAGGGCAAAACTAGGGCAAATTCGAATTGGTGCTCCCGAAATTTAAAACCGTCCCTTTTTTTGACTTTAGGAAAATTTCCCCAAAAAGCTCAACCTCCCACTGGCCCAATGCCACGTTGCACCTTTTGATTGGTCATGGGCCTTTCCATACCTTTTTACACCTTTTTGGTCTTTGGAAAATTTTCCAAAAAATCTCCACCGGTCTTACACTCTGAGGACACGTGGCGTGTTTTGATTCGCTAGCAGGCTCCTACTCTCAAATTTTCCATCGTTACCGACCACTACCCCGAATGAGACATGTGGCACCTTTTGATTGGTGGGGTTCATCACGGGTGGGCTTTCCTTTCAATATTTTCCCATATTTTGGTGAAAGGGAAAATTTCCCTCTGCCCCTCTGCCTCCCAACGCTCTAGGGACACGTGGCCTCCTCCTACTGGTTGGTGGGCCTTCAGACCAAAAAAAATATTTTTTTCACCCCACCAAGACTTAACAAAATTTTCTAAGTCATCCCTACCAATCCGCCAGTCCACCGCTAACGTGGTGCTTTCTCATTGTTTGGTGGACCTCCTTAGGGAAAATTTCCCTCCAAAACTCTGTCGAGCCATAACTCGAAAACTACAACGAGTTAGAAGGAAAACTTTACCATTATGGAAAGCTGAGGATATTTTCTATCCAATGAAACCATTTCCGAAAACATTTTGAGTGACTGAAAGATAAAATTTCTTACTGAGACACAAGGAAGGAAGGAATGAAGGGAGTTAGCCAAAACTAAGCAAGGGGATTATTTTGCATAGCAATTTTGGTGACTCAGAGGGGTCATCTGCCTACTGGATGAAATTACTAGTTACCTGAAGCAATGCATTGGGTATGGAGTCATGAAATTCTCTACTTGGTACCCTAACTGATTAGAAAATTACAAGTAGGAAGATTGTGAGAGTAGAATCACCTGATCTAAAACATGCCCTACAAAACTACATGTTTAGATAGCAATCTTGTGCCAAAGCACTTAGGGAAAGTAAAAACTAAGCTGTGAAAAAACAATGTGCACAAAAACTTGGAGGAATGAAAATCTAAACTAATATGTACAAGGTAAGGATTTTTCCTCCTAGTAGCAATGCTTTATATGGATTCCATTAACTAGAATTTATAGTTCTTCACCATCCAATGTAGACAATTGGAAAGAATTATTGTTCACACTTTGTGACCATGTAGGGGCCACTCTAAATGGCATCAAAATTTGAATGCCTTCCTAGTTTTGCTCAGTCTGCATCCCATTTCAACACTAGATCTCCAACTTGGAAAGTTCTAGCCTTAGCCTTCCTATCAAAATACTTCTCCATTGCTTAGGCTGCATGCTCTCCGATCTCTTGGAGTTCCATCAATTCTACATATCTAAATTCCATGGGTTCAAACTCAAACAATTCCGATTGCTTCATGAGTTCTAACATTGGAAACTCAAGTGACATGGGAAAAATTATCTCTCTTCCATAAACAATCTTGAATGGAGAATTACATGTGGATCTCTTGGGAGTTATCCTATCATCCCATAAGGCTGATTTCAATTTAGTATGCCAAGTCCTCTGATTTTCATCAAGAGTCCTCTTGATGATCCTTAACAAGTTCTTATTGGTAGAATAAACTTGGCCATTACCTTGGGGGTAATAATTTCATGAAGTGCTTAGATAAATCCCATTTTTGACAGCCCATTCAATCACCTTTGATCCTATGAGTGCCAAGGCATTATCTGATATTATAGTGGTAGGTATACCAAATCTGGTTATTAGCCCTTCATAGAAGTCTAAAATGCTAGATTCATTTGCTTCCTTAAGTGCCACTGCGTCAGTCCATTTGGTGAAGTAATATGTGGATATTAGAATCCATTTATGCCCTTGGCTTGATTTCGGGTTAATGACTCCAATGAAGTCCAAACCCCATTGCATGAATGACTAGCCAACTAAAATTGGGTGCAATGGAAGGGCTGTTAATCTTTCTTTGCCTGTGAAGAATGCACAAGTCTTGCACCTATTGATCCATGTATAACAATCACTGAATACCTTGGGCCAATAATAGCCAACCTTCATGATATTGAGGGTTGTCACTCTTGGAGCAAAGTGACCCCCAACTGATCCACCATGGAACTCTTCCAATGTTATATTAATCTATTTTGTTCCAACGCATCTTAGCAACACTCCATTTACATATTTTTTGAACAAAACACCACCAACAAGTGCATATGGGAAAACGTACAATCTGAAGTGTCTTCTCGTGGTTTTTCTCATCTCAGGAGGGCATAGGCATATGTGTAGGAAGTGCATTATTTCTTGGGTCAAAATAGGAGTGAAGACACCATCATTCTCTTCTTGAACGTTTCCTTGTTCTTGGTTGTTTTGCAACACCAAAACAACAACCTTTTCATTACATGCTTCCATTAATTTTCTTAAGACCAGTTATTCACATAATCATTTTCCTTGGACCAGCTTGGTGACTTTTATCTCAATGTCATACTCCATGACACAAGTAATCCACCCTGCACATTTTTCATTTAAATCTTTGTTGAGGAGGAATTCTTTAGCTCCCACATGAGAAACTCGCAGTTGAATCTTGTTGTTTGAAACTAGATGCTTAAATTTCTTCAAGATCCTAATCACTGCAAAAGCATGTTTCTCAATGAAATAATATCTCACCTCATAGTCTTATATTTTCTTTGGCTTTGGCTAAAGAAAGCAATTGGTTTCTCTGCATTTTCTTTGTTATGTTGTACTAAAATTGTAGAGATTGTATCATCACCTCCAAATGGATAAAGGATAAAGTCCTTAGAGAAATATGGGTTAATGAGGGTTGGAGCTTGTGAGATAGCCTCTTTGATTTCCTCAAAACTTTCTTTACCTTATGCTATCCATTTGAAAACCATGCTTTTCTTCAGCATCATAGTTATTGGTTTCACAAGGGCTGAAAAATCTAGGACAAACCTTCAAACAAAATTTATTCTTCCCAAGAAACTTTGGAGGGATTTCTTATGACTTGGTAATGGTAGTGCTTTTATGGCTTCAACCCGCTCTGGATCAATTGATAATCCTTCTTTGGAAACAATGTGGCCAAGGAGTTTTCCTTTGTGAGAAAGAAAAATACATTTTTTAGGATTCAAGGATACCCCAAATCTTCTACATCTTCAGAACACTTGTCTCAAATGAAAGATATGATCTGCTGTATTTTTAGAAAAAAAAATTGATATCATCTAAATATACCAACACCATTTTGTTGATTAATCCCTTGAACTCCATATCCATTGCCCTTTGGAAGGTAGCTCCATCGTTGGACAGCCCAAATGGCATTTTTGTATATGGATAAGTCCCCCATTTGGTGGTGAAGGTTGTTTTGAACTGGTCCTCTTCTTTAACCATGATCTGATTGTACCCTAAGTAACCATCTAGCAATGAAAATCTCTTAGAACCAACAATAACTTGCAAAATCTGCTCCATAGAAGGAAGTGGGTGATGATCCTTGAGAGATGCTCAATTCAAATCTCTGAAGTCTATGCACAATTTGATTTCTCCACTCTTCTTTCTAACTGGAACCAAGTTTGCAACCTAACTAGAATGTTTGATGGGAAATATGATACTTACCTCCATTAACTTATTCAATTCCTTTTTCATGAGAGGATCCATGTGTGGATTGACTGGCCTTTGTTTTTGCCTGATGGGTTTAACACTTGGATCCAATTCAATAGTGTGTTGAGCTAGCTTGGGATTGAAACCTTTCAAATATTCGTAGATCCAAGTAAATACATCAAGGAACTCTTGAAAAAGTTGCATAAACTCATACCTTTCTTGTTTGGTTGCAACTCTACCAATTAGAAGTGACATCCCTTCTCCAACCAAAATGAGCATTGAATCCTCTCCCTTGACTTGGATGTTTTCTTTCTCCTTCCTGAATTGATCATTAGGATTAAAAATGGACTCGAAAGTGACAAGTCCTTTTGGCAATTTGTTGGTTCTCAACTGTATTAGCTGATCACCATACTGTTGTTCTATTTTTATTTTTATTTTGGCTGAGAACTTAGCTTATTCTTGTAAGAAATTGATGATTTTCTTGTCATTTTCAAAAAATTTCCAACTTACATTGTTGTTTGGCACTGATGGCCTTACAATCACATGAATGCTTGGCTGTACTTTATCTCTCTTGATACTTTCAACAACATCAAAGGCCAACTGTTACAACAACTGCCCAAACTGCTGCAAACCTATCAGCAGCTTGGTTTTCTTTCCTAGGGATGGAATTGATCTGAAAGCCCTCAAAATCTTCGATGAGGTCCCACACCCTATTCTTATAACACTTGAGTAAATAATTCTTGGTGGCATGATGCCCTCTAACTTGATTGAAAATTAACTCACTATCACCAAAGACTTGTAAGTTTTTTATACCTCTCTTGATTGATCAATGTAATCCTTCTATCAGAGCTTCATATTCAGCAGTGTTGTTAGAACATGCAAACTAAAATATAAAGGCTCAGTAATATTTTATTCTTTGAGGTGAAACTATCATTTCTCCCCCACTTGCACCTTGTCTACTTCTTGACCCATCAAAGAATAGCTTCCATACCTCATTGTTATCTTTATGATCTAGCTTGGTGATGCTAGGAATAGGCTGATTTTCTTCATGTATGCAATAAAATCCTAGTTCAAATTCCTCTATTTCTTAGTAGGAATCAAAAGCATGTACCTTGTTTTCCTACTGATCAAAAGTTAAATATGGGATGCTTCCAGCCTTGGTATCCACTTCATCTGGGCTTGGATAATCATCTTGATCAAATAATGAACAATTGACATTGATTTGGCTTGGAGTATGAGCCTCAATGTGAAATTTCGCAATAGGTTCAGACCTGATTGTGGCCTTTGTTCCATATCTTGTTCTAAACACCATGTGTGACCAATCAGTAGATAAATAGCCTCTAATTCTAGCTATGAAATACCTCAACAAGCATAGGGAAAAGAGTGGTGGAAAATATATCACTGAGACATCTTATAAAATAGTGACATTTGGACATGCATGCAAAGTAAGGTTCAAATCTTTAATCACTCCCATTTTTGTTACTATTGTCCCATCCAGTTGCACTACCCCTTTAGATATGACCTCATATTGGAGGCCCGGTTGATCAGCTATTTTCTTGGGAATTACAGAACTACTTGCCCCAAAATCAATCATGCAATCATGTATTAATTTATCCCTAGTGATCAATGAAACATAGAATGGAGGGGGCTTCAAAACTCTACCTTGCTATCCTCCATGATTCCCTTAAGGCTGAGTAGCATTTGTGAGTACTTTCTCTTGCATATGAACTTGTTGATTTGAAGATGACCAATCCTTCATGGCAGCTTGTAGAAGATCCCTTTGGCATGGGATGGATAATGATTCCCACATAGATATATTCACATTTGTTTTCTTCATCTGATTAATGATGCTAAATGGGGATGAAAAATATATTTTCTGCCCCTTGATCTACACATTCTTTTCTTGCACATGGGCAGCAACAACTGGCATTTGAGTTGGTCTAGAGGATGGCTTGGGCTGTCCTTGCAGGTTTGGAACTACATTTTGCTTGCCAACACTTCATGGAGTGATGGAAGTTTGTCGATCACCTGAAGCTAATGACTGCCCCTCACCAATGTTCCTTTTCTTTGACCTTGTATTGGCTACTACACTTTGATACATTGCTTGATTCATACCACACAAATCCTTAGCTTGCCAGTTCACAAGTGTGGTTTCATTTGGAGCTGCATTTTGTTGGGGTGTTCCTTGTTGTTGGTTTGTTTCCTAGCTCACCTCACCCTCCACGCCAGTTTTTGTCACCATCAAGGCTTGGTTTAAGGCACCATTGAAGCACATAGATTGGTTTTGAGGTTCATTACATGGGAAGCACCAAGCATACTCTTGAGCTATGCTATTTTGTACTGGCACTAAGGCTTTAGAGGTAGATGTAAAATTGGGATTATAGTGATGAAATGGTCTGTTGGCAGGAGGGCTTACTTGATTTTGATTTGCCACTGGATTGGGTGGCCTATTAGGTTGATATGGTTGCCTATTAGGCTGAGATTGAGGCTGGTAAGAAGGTCTAAAACTTTGGGCCTACTACCTCTTGAGTGTAACCAGCTCATTGCCTAAATTTTGCAATTGTTTCATGACTTCTTGAAGTTCATTTGAAGCACTAGAGGATGAAGTGGAAGTTTCATTTGAACTATGATTTCTAGGAGTGGGAATAGGAGCTATAGTAGGTGTTTGACTAGTGCTTGGGCTTTCCAAGTTTGGATACAAGGGCATGGGAGGCGTTGGAGCTAGTTTTCCAGCTTGAATCAAACAATTTTCAGCTCTAATGGAAATGCTATAAGCTGCAGGTATAGTTGTACCTCCCATGGACTGAATTAACATGGAAATATCATAATTTAATGTTTTGAGATAGTATAGAAAAGAACCTTCAGCTATTTGCCTAACTACCACTAGAATTTTATCCCAAGTCCTTTGAAATTTGAAGTTGAAGTCTGTCAGCTAGTCATTGGGAGCTCTCTTGATGGTTGTTAGTTGCTTCAATGGAGACAAGTTATCTCCCTTTTCTCCAAATTTTTCATGGAGATCTATGCACAACTGATTCCAATTTTGGATAGGACCATCCCCAAGGCTTCTAAACCATTGCAATGATTTCCGTTTGAATGAAGATGTCAACAATTTGACTATAATTTACATCTCATTAATCTCATGGATTGCACACACATTAGCAATATCTTTAACATGATCACCAAGAGTGGTTTGATTTTCTCCAGTGAAATATGGAATGTTTTTCAATGCTACAACTAGAACTGCATTTTTTGCATTAAGAGCAACTGGACTGCTACCAGTGAAGTTGACATAAGGGTTGGGTTGTGCCATTCTGATTGGACTGAGAACCCTTGTTGATAGAGTGAAAGGTCTAGAAGGTGGAGGAGTTGATAGAGTTCTATTTGGTGGAGATGGAGGCCTTTGAATCCTCCTTCCTCTATGCCTTCTTCCAGGAGATAGCTATAGATAGTTAGACAATCCCTCCTCTCTAGCTCTTGACCTTGTGTCAATTCTTCTCATGAATCTTCAGACTTGGACTGCTAAAACCAGTTGAGTTTTTGTCTTTAAAGTCGCCAGATGTGCATATAAGGGCTCTTTTCAAGAAAGAAATTACAACAAATGCACATTAACTTTATTGCAATGAAGATGAAGACCTCTAAGGTCCCACCAGGCATGCCAAAACTATTGGTGCATATTCACAACACCCCTAGATGTTTTATCAGATTTCATGTTTGATATTTGGACATACAATGTCATTTCACAACATTGAATTTTTTCCCCCAGTGTGGGACTTGTAAAATGGGAAAAGAATCTCTACATTAGAGGCTAGTTCCTCAACTCCTTTGATCAGATGTATGCTTGCAAATTACAGATGTTTAAAACTATAAATTTTATTCTAAATTCCAAGGGGACAGAGATGAGAGACGCAAAAGGAATAAAACTAAGACTAACAAGGTGATACACCAAAAGAGTGGTGAAAATTTACTTCTACAAATTGACACAAATCACAAAGATGTAAAAAATATCATTCACAAACTGATAAAGTGTAACCAAAGATCAGAAATGAAGTAAACAACACAAGAAGAGGACTGAAGCTCATTCACAGAGCTTACATGTCATTTCCAATATCAAAAATACATGCATTACAATAGCAGAGAGGTAGAAAACATGTTTCAGTCTTAGAAGAGGTACGATACTCCACAAATCCACTTTCCAGGGTGAAGAAGGGAGTCTGCAAAACATATAAATGTCCAACCCTTTATAAATGAGCCAAAACTGGATTTTAATGATGAAAATTTGATCCCAGGAAGGAGTAAACATGGGAAATCATGAAAGGATGCTTCAAAAACCAACCAAAAAACAACATGGGTACCCTCAAAAGTTAATTCCCCAATGTTTTTGACCATGTCGGAGAAGAATGTGAGCCATACTTCATCAAAATGGTGGTTGAGATGTCAGTTCTCTTTATTTTTCCCTTGCCAGAGGTGTTTTCCATTTTTCTCTCTTCAAACTTTACCAAAACACAAAATTGGGCCCTCCATCGTGTATATAATTTCACCATATTTCTAATGACACCAAGAACGTGAAAATCTGAGCTATGGATCAAAATTTATTTCCTCCTAAAGATTTAGGGCAAAACTAGGGCAAATTCGAATTGGTGGGCCTAAAATTTAAAATTTCCCCTCTTTTTGACTTTGGGAAAATTTCCCAAAAAATCTCCACCTCCCACCAGCCTGATGCCACATGGCACCTTTTGACTGGTTGCGGGCCTTTGGTTTACCTTTTTATGCCTTTTTGTTCTTTAGAAAATTTTCTAAAAAATCTCTGCCGGTCTAACACCCCTAGGACACATGGCGTGTTTTGATTCGCTTGTGGGCTCCTGCTCTCAAAGTTTCCATCCCTGCTAACCACTTCCCCGAATGGGATAGACGGTACCTTCTGATTGGTGCTGGCCATCGTGGGTGAGCTTTCCTTTCAATATTTTCCCATATTTTGGTGAAAGGGAAAATTTCCCCTCCGCACCTCTTCACCTCCTGACGCTCCAGGGAAACATGGCCTCCCTCTTACTGGCTAGTGAGCCTTCGAGCCAAAAAATTTCTTTTCTGCACCCCACCAAGACTTAACAAAAATTTCTAAGTCACCCTCACCAATCTGCCATTTCGCTGCTGACGTGGCACTTTCTCATTCGTTGGTGGACTTCCTTAGGGAAAATTTCCATCCAAAACTCCGCCAAGCCATAACTCGAAAAATTCAAGGAGTTAGAAGGAAAAATTTACCATTCTTGAAAGATGCGGAGATGCTCTATCCAATGAAACCATTTTCAAAACATTTTGAGTGCCTGAAAGATAAAAAAATCTGACTAAGACACAAGGAAGGAAGGAATGAAGTGAGTTAGCCAAAAAATAAGTAAGGGGGCTTATTTTGGATAACAACTCCTTAAGATATTCAGAATAGGTCACCATTGCATATGTTTCAACAATTGAATATCCTTGTTGGGGAGGTGGAGGTTACATTGGATGTTGAAATGGTACAACATATACATTTGTTGGGGCATAAGGCACCCCTTTTGGCTGACCATATGGACTTGGGGTAAGTTTATATATCCCCTTATGGTGATTTGGAATACATGTGCATATAAGGGGGTTGACTATCTTAATATGGATTAAGAGAAACAAGCACAATGTATGATGCATTTCTAGATGGTATGGTGTTTGAAAACACACTTTTGACTGAAACCTATTGTGGATATCCATATGTGGCATGGGGGGCATACCCAAGGTGCCCGTTCTAGTTAGAAAATCTCCCAGACTTGGAGTGCTCATATAATCTGGAGGATTTTGTGTAGGATTTATCCATAACTCTACTAATATTGATAAACTCTTGCTTGTCTAACGTTCAAATTTTCTATGTTTTGGGAAAGTTATAACTCTTTGAATTTGGATATTAATTCCAAAATGATGTCACCCATTGATGGGATCATGTTTTGTTCTAGTGTTTTTTTTAACTTTTAGAGGTTGCTCAGGAGTGTGATATGCTATTATGAATTGTTCTTTGTTCTTCCACCCCTCATTGGAAATTTTTTCTGTTGTTTTGTTGTCATGGGTAAATAGTTTTGAAGGGACCATACCCTGTGTACAAAAAGGCTCAAAAGCCAAATACCATAAGAGGAAAAACAAAACCTAGAAATGTAAAACAGCATAAACTAGGAGGCTCAACAGCCAGATAATACAATATAGAAAAAAAATAGGATCAAGTAAGACAATGATCTGAATAAAAGAAAAACAAACGAAACACAAACAAGACAGAACCACCACTGGTCTTCCTAGCTAAAAAACAACACCAAAAATGCCAGACAACAACAACTTCACCGCTAGTAAACAACAACAGAGCTCCGCATCACTTGACAACCTAGTCAATCTTGGCTTTAATCATTTAGAGCGAGATGAAGAACGCAATGGATGTGGCCTAGGATGGATCTTTCAAATCCACCTTGGCAATTGCAAGATCCCTTTTCTCCTTGGAACCCCAAATATCCTTGGTAATACTACTGAGATTGCAAATACTACGCACATGTTGCTTGATAAAATTTTAGATGCTTTTAAGAGCTGAGAGGATACAGTCATTATGCCCTTTTTCATTTCCAAGCTTGGCATCTAGAGAGAGAAGCTTATTGAAAACTTTAGCAGTGATATCATCTTCTTCATCATTTTGTAGCTTCTGTTTTCCCTTTATTTTATCCATATCCCTAATAGCACTCTTTAGGTCCTGAATCTCCTTTTCCATATTTTCTACTCTGACCAACAAGTCCTCATCTTTAGGTTCCTCCATCAGATTACTAATGTGCAGTAAATTCGCAGTAAGCTCTAGGTATTTATGACTTCTTAGAACCCGCTGAGAAGTAGGGACCTTAGTTTTCATCCCTTTCCTATTCCTGCTAGGGTTAGAAATGTCAAGTTTCCTATCAGGAAGGGGAGGGATGGAGGCAGGGGGAGGAGTAGAATCGAGGTGGGGGAAAGCTAAGAAGTGGTAGTGAATGAGATGGATTAACCCTTAATGGACGGGAACAACCCTAGTGTGGTTTTGCACTTCCAGTACATATTTCTCCAAAGAATTCAACAAGTAATGAGGAAAGTTTATGGTGAGGTTTCTACGAAAGTGATTAAGGAAAATTAAGTGCTTCTGGGGGGTAGTGACAAATATCCCCTCCAAAGTAATGTACCTTACCACCATCCTTGCAATCTCAGTGAAGGGCTCTAGAACAGATGTAATTTTGATGTCAGCCATCACAAACTCCAGATTCTCCCCCTCATCAAGAAACTTCTTAGCCTCCACGTCTCTATCCATGCGCTTATTGAAGAATTTGGTTCCGTCAAGACTGATCCCGATGACCTGGGCAATAAGATCCTTGGAAATATCAACATTGATATTACTATACTCAACCATGTGATTCCTCCATCCATGAGCAAATTTAATTGAAATATCCTGATCAAAACCTTGAATTTTTTCAATAAAATTCATAAGACCCCATTTTTGCAAATAGTTCTAGAGAACTGTATCATTTTTCCATGCTGGATTATGGGTGGGCTCAGTCTTATAAGGCGGTCCCCCCATTTTTCCTGTGATATTTCCTCTTCTCACAACGGTAAAAATTTGAAAACTATACGAGTGATCCTCAGCTTTTCTTTTAAAGCCCTCCCAAACATGTACAGAGATGTAATCATTAATCCTCACTTTGTAATTAATTAACTGCTCCTTAGCATCTACCCTATATCTATTAATGATGACACTCCAAGTCATGTAAATATTTGATGATGTCATCACTTTACAATTAATAAACCACTCCTTAGCATCAGCTCTACATCTATTAGTGATTACGCTCCAAGTCATGCAAATATTTGATGATGTCATCATTTACTGTAGTAGGAAGAGTGTCACCCCTTAGCCAAGTTTGAAATGTATTATCTACCCCAATATTTTCCAGACCATCTACCACAGTATTTCCTTCACAGTAGGTATGTTTGATTTCAAATTTTTCAAAACTCTTACAAATATCAATAGCTTCAGCTATAAGGTCCCTAATTAACCAATTGGGAGGTTATTTTTGGTTTAAAAGATTGATATTGTTCAGGGAATCACCCTCAATTATAATATTGGAAATATTACAATCTCGGGCTAACCTTATTCCCCAAAGTGTAGCTAGAGCTTCAGAGTAGTGATTAGTTTGCCTACCCATTTTACCAAAAAAAGTAGCAATGAAAAAGCCTCTCTGATCTCTAATGAATCCCCCACCTCGTGAATCACCAGAATTTCCTTTTGAGGCCCCATCAAAATTCAACTTGTGCCAAGCACTGGGAGGCTGAATCCATCGGATAGTGGATCTATTGATATTACTATTATTCTTGTTCAAAACAGTGCCAATGTTCCAAGCAGCCAGAATGTGCTCTTCTTCCATAGGGTAAAGTCTATTTTTGGGGGTTTAAATCTTTCAATGTTGTCTTTCACAGCAATGATAATTTCTTTGTAAACTTTTTTGCAAAACTTTCTGGTATTCCTGAAAATGACCTCATTTCAAGCTTTCCAAACTTGCCACGTGGTGTGAGGAAGAACCAATTCCCATAATCTCCTCACCACACAGTGTTTGCAAGGAGAGTTCCATTGTTCTTAGGCCTGAAGACAAGTATTGGGAAAGATCCATTCCTGATTGAAGTTTTCAAAAATGAGATGCCAAATTTTGGAAGTATACTTACAATGAAGAAAGAGGTGTTTGATGTCTTCTACTTCTTCCTGACACATAAAGCATCTGTTAGGCATGATGAATCCTTTCCTAATGATATTGTCATTAGTTAGGATATTTCCTTTAATGATAAGCCGCCAAAAAATTTTTACTCTAGGGGTTAGCTCGGGCATCCACAACTTATGCCACTCAATATCACTTTCAATAGAGGCAAAGAAAGAGTTGTAGCTAGATTTAAACGAGTACTCTCCATAAAAGGAATATTTCCAAATGAGTTCATCCTTACAATTTTGAGGACTGATATGAATTAGGGAGAGATGACTCTGTATAGATGAAAAAACAGACTGCATATTATCCTCACCTACTTTGATCTGTTTCCATTTCCTTTTATTGTCAACCACCTCAATATAGTCCTGGAATTTGTGCCCATAATTTCTAATTAAGTTGTCTTTAATGTGACCATAAGTGGAAATCCAGTTAATATCTAACCATTTATCAGTCTAGAAATCAATGTCTTGTCCATCCCCTAGCTTCCAGCTACATCCCTGAGAGAGAATATGTATGACGTGGAGAATATTGTTCCAGAAAATAGAACCATTTGGAAGTAACTGATCAAAAATAAAGAAATTCATGCTTTGATTGGAAATGTATTTGATTTTGATCAACTCGGTCCAAGGCTTCTGCTCTTTTATAAGTCTCCAACCCAAATTTGCAATAAGAACAGCATTCATATGTCTGATATCTTTGATGCCTAAACCCCCAATCCTCTTTGGTTTACAGACCTACTCCCAAGAAAATAAATGGTATCTAAACCTGTCTTCAGTACCATGCCATAAAAATTTATTTTGAATTTTTTCAATGCTATTCATCACTGTTGTTGGAATGCTGAACATTGACATGATATAAATAGGTAAGTTTTGAAGAGTGCTTTTTATCAATAAACACTTGCCTGCACTTAAAAGTAAAGCACCTTTCCAACCAGAAATTTTTTCCATTGTTGGAGTGGTATATATATATATATATATATATATTATTTTAGAGAAAGACATCAACATGTCCTTTCAACCTGTCAAAATCCTGGTTTATATTCTAGAAGCGTTGTTCACTTCTGGCTTACCATGCTAACTAATCATCATCTAAGGGTGGTAATTGGTCTGATTGTATGCTAATGGGTTGTCTAAACAAAACCTGAGGAGACGAACCTACTTATCTAGTGAAATTCATGTTGTTAGAGAGTTATTTCTCAGGAGGATGTGTTAGTGTGATTTTGTTAATCTCCTCAATCGATACGAAGGAACCAATATTGTCTCCCTAAGGAAAAGGGTTTTGCACCTAAGCAGTTGAATAGTTATCTTCCCATGTAGAGAGTGAAGGTGACTATTGTTGTCTATTCATTTGATAGTTTTGCATATCAAAACTTGAGAGGGGTCGACCGTATTCATCATATCCTTACATATTCGGGGGGTATAAGAATACCAGTAGAATAATGGGAGAGAGGATGATGGATGATGAAAGTGGAAACATTTAGAGACTTGCTATTCATGTTGGATTCACTGATTTTTATGAAATAAAATTGACACGTGACCTTCTTCGCACCTGACCTTTTGAGGTTGTGCCAAGAGAACCATTGTAGAATGTAAATGGGTGTGTGTGTGTGGCGATGAACAAGATAATGAGAAAAACTTATGTCCTCGACATGCAATATCAGGATCTGCGAATCTAAGGCAAACAAATCCATCCTAATTTGAAGTGGTGTAGTGGAACGATAAGATAGAATGGCTACTCGGAGGATCTAGTCAATATCGAGATCTGCCAAGATTTTTTCTACTAGTTGTAGAATATATGGAAAGTGACATATGGACGCCTCATATAGATTTCTAGAAAAGGTCATGGAAATGAGAACGAGAGGTGTGATGAACCACAAGGTCTATGGGAGATTTTCTAGTCTAGTCTAGAAATCCTTAACCTAATCGGCTGTTGTATTCAACATGGCCAATTGTGTAATAATGTTAGGTGGAAGTGGTGATTATCTAAATATCAATGCATGTAAACTAGTTTTGATGTTTTAATTGGCCAGCAGTCCTGTTGGGTTGTGGGACCTAGGGATTACAACCGTGATCTTGTGGGGGTTTTTGTCTCTATATCTTCATATGTGCAATCAAGCACTGTTTCTACGAGTAGTCCAATAATCGTAGGCTTGATCATCTGCAATGTTTAGCATGTTTAATTATTATATCTTCTTAGAATACCTAAGAGGTGTGCGTATTACTAATAAGGTTTAAACCCATGTCAATATCATTCAACAACTCAGGTCTTTTGGGTTGTGGGACCAATGGATCAAAACTAAATGTTTTCTCTTGTTATGGACCTTTGATGGTCACATGGAATTAATTGAATTGATATTAATAAATAAAACTAACTATCAAAGGAAATTTAAGCTATGTTTATGGTATTTTCATAGTATATATGAACAAAAGAACGAAAGAAAAATAATCTAGCAAAAGTAAATATTTTTTATCTTTTCTAGAATTTTAAACAATACTTCTAATCTAATAAATTAAATTAAATAAAAGTAATCAGTAAGTTATAATTAATTACTTATGTAAGTATGTGAATCTAAACATAGAACAACTGAACTAATTTGATCAAAACCCTTTAAACCCTACCTTAGAGGTAGAGAGAAAATCATAGCTCTAGAAGATATATTGTTCCCCACAACTTCCCTAGTAATGTCAAAGAGAAAGATTTCTAATGATTTGATCTATTTGTAAATATTTGATTAACTTAAATTAAAAAATTTCTACTCTGTTTGATATGGATTTGTAATGAATAATTCAAAATTGATAACTTGAACAAATGAAGAAAAAAATAAAATAATTCCAACCTAGATAAGCAAGAGCTTTCGCAAATCTTGTTATATCCATTCTTGTCCCCTTAGATTATCCTTTCTTTCTTTGTGTGTCCATATGAATCCAAGGAATTGGGAATGCAAAGGCACTAGTAGGAGAAGGAACTTGAGAAATGGAAACTTGAAGGAATTCTTGTTGCAATGAAAGTAGAAGAGAGATAACAAAAGATACCTGAGCTTGGATATGCAATTTCTAGTAGGATTGTGGCAGCAATAGTATACAAGATACAAAAAATTCTCAAGAATTTTCTCGAATACAAGCATTGAATATATAATAGTTTTTTGGGATGTTCCTTCATGCACAAGGAAGACTTGGAGTGCCAAATCATTTGGTGAAGAGGTATTTCAAGTAATTAAATCTATTTAAAACTAGAAGATGGAGGTAATACCATGCAAACAATACCATTTTTAGGAAATTTGGTTCACAAACACACCCTAGAAGTTGATTTAAGTTAAATAATGCATGTTAAAAACATGCATGAGGAATTATAGAAAGGTCTTGGAATAACACTGCCCTGTGAAAGGTGGTGGTCTTAGGATTGCTACCCTACCTGGGGGGGTGGTGCTAACACTAAAGGCCAAAACATGTATAGAAAGGAACAAAAAGATAGAAAAAGTGTGGAAAAGATAAGTACAAGAATTGAGGTAAAAAATATATACTTCTGATGAGCTTAGGAACTCTAACACATTCTAAAAGTACATGAATCATCACTTGGGACTTTTTGTAACCATTTTTTCGATAATGTAGCCTATCCAAAATTAGGTGCATATAGGTACTAATGAAAAAAGAGGGCTGAAACAGATTCTACATTATATTTTTGAGATGTAAAATTATGCATGATCTCATGGGGAGATGAGTTCAATCTAGTATACTAAAGTTTTCCAATGAATAGCATAAGAAGGTATAAATCCTAAATAAATTCTACTTGACTAAGGTATGAGCCTAATAAAGCTATTTCTTTTAGTTGGTTATTCAAGGATGTGTTTTCATATTCTAAGGGAAAGTTGTGTAAAGGTATGAACATAATTTTTTTTCATTGCAGTCTGTATTATCACTACCTATGTCAACAACCAATCCCACACCTATTGGCATATCGTCAAATCTTAGACTGGAAGCTCACCTGAGGCACGCACATGCACTAAGACCCTCATTTATGTGAGCCTCATGAGAACATTCCTTCTTAGAAAGAGGATGTAACATAACCATAAACAAGGGATTTCATTCATGGAATTCACGATGTAAACAATAAATCCTAGCTTAAATGCATTGTAAACATGTATTAACATGATCAGCTAAGGAAAAGTAGAATCAACCCATGAGAATCATTAAGAAAACCCATGACACACACATGAACAAAAAGGAAAAATACATAGATCAAGGTCAATTACAAGAGTGTTACAAAAATACTTCATTATATTCATAAACCAAAATATGGTATCCATGATTACATCACTAAAGTCCCATTTTTTTCCTTTTTATGTTCATGCTAGAAAATTTTTTTTTACATCACAAAGCTCACCATTACATATCTTTCTCTATACATCCTATCACTTCCAATCTCTCTATATTTCCTTCTCTAAAAAGACCCTCTATATCAAGCATGCAAAGGAATCTTATCCTAACCATCCATTTTCAATTGGGAAATCCTATAGGAATCTTCTCATGATTTCTCTACCACTACCTAGGAATATGAATGATGTCGTCATGCATTTCCCTCAATCAAATGTCTTTAGAAATGATGTGCCACATAATCCTTAACAACCTCAACTCCTTCTCTTCTCATGATAACCTTAATGATTCCCTAGAATATCCTTTTCTTGAATTTCAATTCTTCATAGCTTATCTACATTTGTATCCTGTATTTTTTCCATCTGATCTCTATGCGTGTCTTTTTTCTTGTTGTTCAAAACTCACTAATTTCTAACTCCATCCTTCCCTTGCAGGATCCTTCATGCCTCTCTCAGGACTAATTCTACACGTTCCTTCACACCCTGGTTCTACATGCCAAAAGGATTCATGCTTTAGGTACTTGGTTAATTTTCAGGGGCCCAACATCAACCCATACTAAATTGGTTGTCATCCTGACAAACCTCTGCGCTTTCCAAATAAAAATCCTTCCAGTCGGAATACTGCTGAAAAGAATAAAGAGTAGAGGTTAGGAGAGAAACTAAATAAAGAATTTCAGGAATGGGAGGGTGTTATTTGACCAATTTAAGGAGTTCAAGGAACTTTGCATCTATCTCATCCTTCAATTTTTCCTATGACTTTAACTCTGATAAGGCCTTACCTAGTACTTCACCCAAGATATTTGGTACCTAGTATGGGTTGATTTATTCCACCTTTCCCCTCAACATGTGAATTTCCACCTCTAACTCCACACAGACATATTCAAACTCATCCATATGTTCAGTGATGGAGTCTCGAAGTTTACTGATTATAAAATCAAGATTTCCATGCTTTGTCTTGATATTCTCCTTCTGTTATGTGGTGTTAACAACCAACTTTGTGCATTCTTCCTTGTTTGTGGGGATGGTCTCCTGCAAAATGTTAAGGTCTACCTCCTCATTTGTCACCCACACATCTATTATTGGTTTGCATTTCCTATAACTGTTGAAGACCTTATCCACCAGTATATTCACCTCCTTCAATTGGGAAAGAAAATCTTCCAACTTCGTGATCTAGGATTCAATTGTGACCTTTTTTTCTTCTTTCTCCTTTGTAATTTCTGCACCTGTGTGGACTGTGCCATCCTTTATGTTAATGATTAACATCCCCATGAGGTCCTCAAGGTACTCCATCTTATCCCCATGGTCAATCCCCAAAATGTTCTTCATGAGAGCATCAGCTCATTTGTGTGCCTCCTTTGTCCACACTTTCTCTCCCATTAACCCATGGCATAACCTATTTATTTCCTTCTCCTTTCTCTTTATTTTTATGATCAAGGTCTAAAAAATGGCCCTTGTATCTAGACTACACCAAATTACCTTTGATGAAATATTTTACAATCCATTATACGCATGCTTGTCTGTTAGGTGGTTTAGATCCACCACTTTATATCTATCTCCATGCAAGACCTTCATGGGGCCATCCATGACGTCCATGTGTGGGGACACTAGCATCCACTTCTTCTTTGTAGCCTTATGCTTTGTCCTCTACTTCTGCACCCCAAGGGTGAATCCCTTGTCCTCCCTTATAGTAAAAGAGTCCCCCTTCTCTCCCTTTAGGTTGGTCTTTTGTGGTGTACCATATTCACACCTCAGACTCTTCTCACCCCCTACTGAATCATCCTCTCCTTCTTCTCATGCTTCACATGTATCTATGACCTTTAACTCAGCCTTCTACCCCTCCAAATCCACTTCTAAGTTTTCTTTGAAAATTTTGGGGTCTTCTTCCTCTCCTTCCTCTGAGCCTATTATGGGGCTTGATGCATTGTGTGTATTTTGTTTATTTTCTTCATGTTCTTCCTTCTCTTCTTCATCTTTCTTATGTCCTGGCAATGAGATATTTGCACCACTGTGTTTTGAAGTGATGGTTCCCTTGCTACTATTCTGGCATGTGTAGTACTTCCTCTTCCTTAAAGTATCTAACTTCCCTTTTTGTTCTCGTTCTTCTTCATGTTCTTCTTATTCTTCTTCTTTTACTGCTTTCATTGGTGGGATTGTTGTATCCCATGGCTTTAGAAAGGGAGAGTGTGTAACCTCTAATTTAACCCCTCCATGTGTTTTGGGGCACAACTACATGAACACCTGATGGAAATACCTCTTGATGGTAATGTTGACTTGTGGGTGTAAGTCATAGAAATTTGGCTCCAAAACCTCAATGTAGGGACGCCGAGTGCCATACTTGTATTTAGCGTGTAATGTGTGTACATTAGCATCCAACTTGTCTACATAAAAAATTAGCTTCTATGCATCCTTGATCCAGTTGATGGCACATTTCATGTATCTGGGTATGAACACGAAGGGGAGCTTGAACCATGGCCCCATCTCTGGTTTGACCATCATAAACTTTGTAAGATAGAAATGTTGGGTAACAAATTTTTTTACCTTGTCTCCCACAACTTATGGTAGCTTGTGGGGAATACACCACTTGTTCTATAATGCTCCGTGAAATTTATCAAACCATATGTTCATCTGAGTATTGTATGCACTTGTGAGACACCAATCTCTAAGAACACGATCAATAATAGGATAGAGCCTCAAGTGATATTTTTTTGCCTCATTCTATACCCATACCTCTTCGATAATGCCATTTGTAATGAATTGGGTAAATTTGTACAGTTCCCTCTTGATTACCCTATAGGCCATATACAAGAACATCTAGTTAATGTCTATCCACCTTTTGATGCACCTAATTTTTAACTAATGATTTGGAAGGTGATTCTCAATGTTAGGTCTCAGAGATATGAAATTACCTGTGCCCTCCCACCTTCTCGTAGTTCAATGTTTTACACAAGCCTTAATCTTGTCTATGGCATATAAATCAAGCACCATATCTTCTCTAGTGTTCTACAAGCCCATAACCATTCAAATTAATTTTTGTGTTCTCCTCATTCTTCTTCATAAAAAGTAGAAGAAATATTCATGCACCCGTAATATTAACTACATGAAAAGCATGGCGGGTTTGGAAAAGAAGGGGAGATCACATAGCTGCAAAACCCCAGTATTTTGCAACGCTTGTTCCATTGATTTGTCAACCTTAGGGTTTCCAAGCTTGTCCACTGTCAAGGTGTCTAACACAAGGTCCGCTTGCATTAGCTTTTCATTTTCGGTCATTCTGTGGTTGTATTCGTTGGTCTTACATTTATATAGCGTTAAGCCCCATTTTTTGGCCTTGATAACTCTAGGCAGGTATTACATCTCTAAGTAGATCTCCACAAGGTCCTCCTTTTCCACCACTTGTTTCTTTGTTTGAGCCTTCTTTGGTGCTATCTCCCTCTTCTTTTTCTCTCATTCCATAGGTGTTATGTTCCTCTCTTTCAAATTCCCTAACTTGACAACTTCCATTATTCTTTTTCACGTCACCTCCTTCCTACTCTATTGTCTTCTTCCTTCCATGTTATGTCACAAATTTTACTATAGATTTACATAAGTCTACTAGTTTTTTAGAGTACTTCGCATCGCTCTTCAGAAAAAAACCCCATTGCACTTCGCGGTGAGGAGCACAAAATAAATTCTCTAAGGAAAGGTAGTCAAAATGACTATGCTTATCTCTTATTTATACTTTATCAATGCCTTAGAGTTCCTCCGACCATGTGTCCTAGTGTCACTTTTTAATAAAACACTTTATTTTACTTTAGTAAACTTCGGTGAATTCCCTTCATGCTTTGTAGCTATAACCTCTAAATGCTCCAATACCACTTAGACTACCACATACCTCCTTTCCGCACATCTCTACACTGAGTACATAACCTCTGCATCATCTACTAAATAGCTCCTCACAATGTTGCCTATCTTATGTCATACCATGCTATCCTTTCCTTCTTGTGTTCTTTAGGTTCTTTTAACCCACATTCATAATTGCATGAATTTATGCATTTTTTCCATCACATTGCTTGTTCTTCTGACTTTGCACCAATTTTTCCCAACAATCCACTGTTGAAGTTGTTGGCCTCCATGTTAAAAATATTTTCTACCTCACCCCAAAAAAAATGTATATGTGGTCCCCTATGCATAGAACCAATTACAATGTAATTATCTATTGGCACACCAATGTGTAAAACAAATTTGAAAATGATGAGAAAGGAAATAACCAAAAAGACTAAAATAAATCTAAACTAATTGGCAAAACTGCCTTATTTCTGATTACACATAAACCTTATTTATAGTAGGCCTTCAGCCTACTCCCATTGAAGTAACCTTGTAACCTTGTCCCATTCAATGTTTGTAACTGGCATGTACATAAATCGAGTATGTATGATATGATGTAAGGTATTAAGCAACGGACTTTCAGTTTCCTAGGGTGGTGCAAAATTTTGAAGTCATAAAGTAAGACCATCCGCCCAACCTCGAATTTTTAGTTTTTAATAAGGAGATCATGCCATACTTTTTGTCAAACATTTTTTAGTCTTCTGACTCCACCTAGAAAGTGATTTCCTTTCATCCAACTGCATTAACTTCTCAAAGTGCTCCTGTAGTTCTTTCTAACCAGCTAATTCTCATGCGTGTCTAATATGTAGGGATGGTAACATAAACTCTATTGGTAAAATAGTGTATGTGCTAAACACTAATTGAAATTATGTGGCTGATTTTAATCTCTTGTAGGTTTTCCTATAAACCCATAGTATGGCTGAGACTTTTTCATCCCAATCCTATCTTCCCACATTACAAATTTTGGTCAGAGTGTGAATAAGTATCTTGTTAAATTCTTTAGCAGTTCCATTAGCTTAGGGGGTGATATGGGGTGGTCTTTTGATGGGCCACCATGTACTCTACTAACAAAATCCTAACTGTCTCATTTAAAAAGTGTGTTCCTTTGTCACTAGACAAGCTTTAAAAGTTCCCATACCTTCTGAGTATGTTTTCCCATAGGAACCTTCATGTTGTGTTTGTTGTACAATCCTTTATAAGTGATTCCTTTGCCCTTATTATTAGGTAATCACAAAAAGTAATGATATAGAAAGACCCATCCCTTCGTGTGATAGGTGAAATTGGTCCTACAAAATAAATCACCCACTTCTCAAATGGTTCTACACTAGCTATCGATCTCAAAGGAATCTCATCCCTTCTTCCTAGCTTTCCAAGGCACTGGAAATGGTCACAAGCCTTGCAAAACTCAATATAGTCTTGGTATATGCTTTCCCACTAAATCCCTACTAGTAAAATCTTCCATGTAGTGGCGTTTTTTGCATAGTGTCCTCCTCCAATCCAACTATGCACTTCCTCCATGATTTCATCATGCTCATGTTCTAACACACACTGGTGTAAAATGTCATTGTGGCCTAGATTGTATAAGTCTCCACTAATTATCATGTTGGGTGCAGTGGGTATGGATAACTTATTCCTTTCCAAGGTCTTCATTCCCTCCGGTTTCACACCCATTTTGAGAAACCCAAGAATATCTTCCAAGTTATAGGGCGGATGCCGTAATCTAAACAATTGTGCGTCTGGCATTGTATCCTCAATGCTTTGCCTATCCTCCCTAGAGTCAATCCTAGATAAATGTTCAGGCCTTGAGTTACTCGTTCCTTGTTACATAACAACTTTCAACTAAAACTCTTGAAACAACAGGACCTGCCAACATTTTCACCCTTGTAAAATGGTCTTGTTCACCAAATACTTTAATTCCATGTTTTTTGTGTAGAATATGAAGGTTGTTGCTAATAGATATTTCCTAAATTTTTACATCATGTAGATCATTAAGAATGATTCACACTCAGTAGTAGTATATTTCATCTCTGCTGGTGTCAACTTTTTGCTGGTAACACATAAGGGGTGGTCAAAAATTCCTTCTCCAAGTTGTGCTAATATTTCCCTAATCACCATTCCCGAAGCATCAACATGTACTTTGAATGGCTTATCCCAAGAGGGAAAGTGTAATATAGGTGCATTAATAATATTATTATTTAATGTGTCAAATTCCATCGGTTGTGCCTCTCTCCAATGGAATGTACATTTGTGCTTCAACAATTCGTCAAGTGGTGTGGTGATTTTGGCATACCCATTAGTAAATTTGTGGTAATATTTAGTATTCCCAAGGAATATGATCATTGTGCTTTGGCTGGTAGGTTCCTCCAATACCACTATAACAAAAAACCTTAGTAGGATCAACCAATAAAGCTTCCTTACATAGGGTATGCCCCAATAGGGTTCAAAATGGAGTAACAAAGAGACATTTCTTGATGTTGAGGGATATGCGTAACTACGAGCATCTCTTGAACATCAACTACAAATTGTCACAATGGTGTCAGAATAGTCCATACAATGTCTAGTCATCAAGGTAGACCTGAAGGAACTTATGGATAAAATATTGAAATTCCTTGACCACTGTGCATGAAAAAATAGCAGGAGCATTCTTCTTTCCAAAAGGCATGAATTTGTAGGAAGTGATTTCCCACTCATTGGAAAAATATGTATTTTTTGGTCTTCCTTTTCAATTTGAACTTGATGATACCCAAAGAATCCATCTGCCAAATAATATATCTCATGCCTGGTTACTCCTAGTATGTTCTCAGTGAAAGGTGTTGGGAAGGGATCACTGACACATAGTGCATTCAAATCTCTGTAATCAACAAAAATCATTATCCTCTCATCCTTTTTAATTATAATAAACATTAGGATTATTCATTATGATTCCTCAATAGATTCAGTGATACCTAAAGTGATCATATTTTCAATCTCCTTCTTGACCTAGACGCATAAATTTTGGCTCATTTGGTAAGTACACTTCCAAATCGGGCATGCTCCCTCCTTTAGTTTGATCCACATCTCTCCTAAAGAGTGGTGAACTCCCTTAAGATCATGGTATGCATGCAAAAATAAAACCTAAAACTCACACAATCAATCAATGATCTTTGAAACCTCCTTTTCTTATCAATAATCCCCAATAGTATCCTCCTTAGGTTCCGTTTCTAAGCAAATGTTGACCATATTTGTTTTCAAGGGTGTGTGGTAGGTGTACACTTTCTCATTATAACTATCTTTTACTTTATGCATACCCATAATATGGTTAACATCCAAGTTCTCTATATCCTCGCCATCTATCATCGTTATCTTGTAAAATTGACAAGGGCAATTTTTCAGGTAACCATACCAAAATTTATTTTCTGGTTCCTTGTTGAGGTCTCTTAGCATTTGGAATGGCATAAAATCCCTTTCTGGAAAATCTAGTTTTTAGAACTATCTTTTTAGACTAGGCGCAGATTTTCTTCATGTTACATCAACCAAAACTGTGCCCCCTCCTTTCCTTTGGCACAGCCTTTGGAGTGTCAACACTCGAGATGTTGTGCCTTCCAATGTTGTGACTTCTAAGGCTGTGCCCAGGTGCATGCGCTAGCTTGTCAACATTCAAAATGTTGCGTCCCTCAATGGTACGCCAAAGAATTGAAAAGGCAGTGTTGAAAATCTCAAAGTTGTGCCTACGGTGAAAATATTTTCGTGTTGACATCTATTTGGGTGCACCTTATAAAAATTTGGTGGTGCATTTATCACACCTTTTTTGATATATAGGCACATCTGACCTGTCATTTTCATGATTGAAAAAAAATGTGAAAAAATTTATTCTTCTGCACTTGTCAGCGTTCGTGTCATCCCCGCGTGTTGCTATTTGTCGCATTCTTGGACCCCACATCATTTCCTCTATCTTATATATTCTTGGTAAGTGGCCCTTTCCCTTCTTGTGGATTTTTTGTGGTTTCTTTGTTGGTTTTGATGGTTAGTGTCATTAAAAAAAAAAAAAAATGAACCTAAGAAGATAATGCAACTCCTACCCGTTTTGTAAATCAACCCACCTTCAAACCATTTTTACTCTCCTTCTAGATCTGCTAACCTGGAAGGCCTTGCCTCAAAATGGATCCCTATCTCTTTTTCCTCTGTTCCCCTCACTGTCAAAATCTGAGTTGAAAGAAGCAAAAAACCACAAAGCCTTCGAAAAGAGTGAAAATTCTAAAGTTGTTGCAATCAAACCCACTATTTTCAATTAGTGTAAGTTTCATTATTGTTACATTAAGCATAGTCGCGCCATAGGCGTACTTTCCCCACACACAACATTAGCTTTTTCCCATGCCTTATGAATTCCTAAAGCACAAGCATTGGTGCAAGCACACTTACAACTACACCAACATTTGAATGTTGTGCAAGCCCTTCCCGTGCCATGCAAAGCCAAATTCTTGGCACACCTTATGTTAATGATGCACCCTTTGAATCTACGCCCCTTGGCGCATCATAATGTTTTGCAACATGTACCACATCTATGCTAAGGGCACACCCTGATACCTTGCTACACCAAATGAATCTGCGCCCAATTAAAACCCTTCATATGGTGTAAGCGCACATCCATTAACACCAACATCTGAATGTTGTGTGTGGCCTTTCCATGCCTTGTGCCCCTTTGGTGATGTTTTATTCCTTGCAACACATTCCCAAAGTGTGCCTTTCTCTTCTGAGACCCTGCAGCCTATAGTAGACCTGTGCCTTGCACCCAAAAACTCATAAATTGATAAATTTTCATTCTGTAAGCTTTGATGGATGACTTAATAGCTAACATGGATCTTCTATGGTGGACTTCCTAGATTCTTCTTGCAGATCAGTAGCTGAACTCAAATTCATACATGTCTTCATCGAGTAAGAAGCTAACAAAGTTGAAGGGTAAAGCCAAACTAACGAAAGAAGAAATGAAGTATAAATACCAAAGGGTCGGGATGCCTTAGTCCCTTATAGAGTGTGACCTAGATATCATAGATTTAGAGCTCAGTCACATTGACATGGAGGACTTTTGGACCAAAACCAAGAAGGTCACAGGCAGCCCATGGATGGACAAATTCGTTGGCAATGGCCTACCATTTGCCGCAAGGATTCCTGTGAGTGCAATCAACAATGAGTTCATGATGCAGGTGGGCCTTTTTTATAATAAAGACACAAGATGTGTCAAAAATGAGAAGGGTGAGGTAATAATCAACCTCACTTCCCGGAATTTTTAGATCATGTTAGGTATCCCACACCACTGGCATTTTGTGGCAATAAGCCATGAAGACTGCATGAAGGCATGCAATGAAAATGAAGACAAATACATGTAGCTAATGAATGAGGTATACCTAAAAAACAAGAAGGTGGTGAGCAGCTGGCCATAAGTCATTCATCGCAATGACTTCTCAGAAGAGCTAAGTGACACCATCACATTCCTAAGTAGGGTGTTCATGTTTCTTGATGTCCATTACTTTCATAAGTGGATGCTCAGATATTTAGAAATAATGAGAAAAAATGTTCTAGATCAACATTTTGAATGGGAAGATATTATCAACGGCACCATCTCCGAGTAGCTTCAACAACTTTCAAAAACTGGGAAGTTCTACATGAACTCCTATGGAGTGTACATTTCTACCTCAGATAGGGACTACCCAACACTAAATCGATGTGGGGTATGACCCCAAGTCAGAATATACGAGTATTATCCAAAGTTAAGACTAGAAAATAGTATAGCCCAATTCAGCAAAATCAATGATGCCTTCTTCTATGGTGTCATCTACCTCTTGAGGCCCAATATGACTCATGGTCGGACAACCAAGAGTGTGGTCACTACCACAGACAAGTGGGGAGCATTATTCACTCAATTCCCCACTTTCACCTATCTCAGAGCTGCCAACTTCTTGGGGGAGCCCACCAAGTTACCGAGGTATGCGGGACCTAAGCTGATCCTATTGGAGCTGTCTAGACAACTTTATATACTAGGAGAAATGTTTGAAAAGAAAGAAGGGTAGAACTCCATTCCCCCTCATAGTGGGTAGGTACACCTGCACTTCATAGAGAAAAGCTCGAGAAATGTTTGTGGAGCTTCAATTGCTCAACTTAAAGCATAATTTCCTGGCAAGGCTAACCTTTGATCCTCGTGATTTCCTTCCAAGGGAAAATCTCTATCCAATTCATGTCCCTCAAATCAAAGATATCTACATTGATCTGTATCATGAGACTGAGCTCACATGAAAGGATCACTCCCACGTGGCCTTGGCATAGATCATTCAATATGGTGTGGCCATTGTCTAGAAAGGTTTCCAAGAAACTGATCAAGAAGTTGATCAAGTTTATCTAGACACAGATGGGGATAATTGGTCGTTTGCTGAGATTGATAAAACTAATGCACCTCAGACTATTCAGGAAAGGGTTAAGGGGAACTCTGTAGTGCACCAAGCATTGGTGCAAGAAAAATGGTCTCATCTACCTTGGAGTAGACTTTACCACGTCTCCCTTAGGAAATACACCCACCAAGTTGAAGCACTTGCCAAAGGGAAAAGGGAAAAATAAAGAGGGAGAGACAAACACCACTCAAGAGGAAATTCCTGAGAGTCCTCCTTCCACCACCGAGGAGTAGGTAGTAAGCCTGATATCCCCAGAAGAAGAATAAGCAGTAAGTGTTCCAATAGGAACATTCACTCAGGATTTTGCCACTACTACAACTAGTGAGGTTCCTACCATCCCCTCTCCCACTCCTCCTTCCCCTCCTCATATAACTCAACCAACCACTCCTTTGGTTTTGTCTTCTCCCCCATCTTCTACCATTTCCCCTTCCTCTTCTTCCATCTTCTCTTGCCTCACGGATCTATCCCCTAACATTTCTTCTCTCATCTCTCATATCCCTTCCACCCCCATAATTTCCTCTCCTACAGTGACTCCTACCCCCATGAGCACTATGTTGGATTCTCTCTCAATTCCACCATTGAGTGTCTTGATGCATTTCCCCATGCCCATTGCAGCTTCTCCTTTTTCCACCCTTGTTCCCTCCTCTTCCCCTAGTCCACTCCCTTAAGTTCAGAATGGATATCCAAACACCTGAGCCATCACAAGAGGAAAGTCCCCATTACACCTATGGACTTCTCCATCATTCCAATTAAATGGGCTAAGATGCAAAAGGCTATAATCTACTTCTCTAAAAGCGCTTTAGGTGAAAGAGTTATGGAGATCGCATACCTTGATCCCACAAAGGAGAAAAAAGATTTGTCTCCTACAGATTTTACAGTGACTCAGGTCACCATGGGAACATCCTCAGAAAGCCTGCAAGGAGATGCCCTATCCGTAGTGGATTCCCTTTGTAAAAATCTTAAAGAGGAAAAGGAAGAGAAGAGGTTATTGAAAGAGCAGAATAAGCATCTTCTTTGAGCCCTACAAAAGATGGGCATTGTACCTCCTGTAGCTACTACCGAAATTCCTGAAGCCCTTAGTCAAGAGAATATAAATCAGTACACCAAGATTGGTGAGCAAGGTATAGCAGTGTCTGCATGGAGAGAGAAAATCCTCAAAGATAGTGAGGAAGTGATTATAACGTTCACAGACCTATATCAAAATATAGATCAAGCTAACAAGGAAATCCAAGTAATAGTAGGACCTACCTCTGAAGAGTTGGACCATGCTAGGTTGCAACACGAAACATTCTAGAAGATGCTTGAATTCCTAGTCAATGACTTAATGAAATTCAGCATCTTCAATCACCCAAGAGCACCCAACAAAGTCCTTGCTACTTTGGACTATCAGGTTGAGCAAATGGAGTTTGTCTTGGAGAAAATAGATAAAATAAAGTAGGAAGCCTTTGATGCAATGCATCAAATGGAACAGATCATCCTGAGGATGTCTCTGCATTTTCTCACCCCATCATATGCCTTGAGGAAGGTAGATGACACTATTCAGCTCTTCAAAGGGATTGCGTCATAGGGTTTAGAGTCAGAGGTCACTTTTGATACAGAATCTATCAATAACCTTCTATCCTACCGTAACTTTGTTAGATACCTAATGGAGGTAGGTAATGAATACTTCAAACTCTCGGAGAGACTCAAAGATGAATGGGAGACTTACGAAGTCATCGGGGATCACACCAAGGTCCTGCTTAGGTTCAACTTCAAATGATGGTCAGCAAGTTCATGGAGTACCGAGCTCAATTTCACATTTCCTCTCCTGAGTAGAAACAAGATACTCCTTTCTAGCCAAGGGATGATGATGAATAGGCTCTTTCCTCCTAGGATTTTATCCCATTTTTGTAAAATATTTAAAAGAATGTTGGCACAAATGATGACATCATCCATGATGCACCATGGGATGTTGTCATCCACCAAATTGCCCTAAAGTCAACATTTGACTTTTAGATATTTTGTAAATAGTTGTTGGCTCCTTTTTTCCTTCTTTCTCCTTTTCCTTCTATAAATACTTGGATACTTGTTGTATTCAGGTGGTGAACATTTTTTAGATGAAAAATAGAAGTGAGAAGAAAAAGGCTTTGTACTTTTTGTAACAGAAAATATTAATACAAAAATTAAGACTTTGTGCTCAATGGATGTGTTATGTGCATTAGATCTTTCTTAAGTTAGATCTATGTTATTTTTCTATTAGATTTATCTCTACTTTTTTGTCATTTCCTCATCAGTATTGCTTTGTTCGTTTATGCAAGTAGGTTTGGCTTTATTTACTACCAACCCAAAACATAAACCCTTTGACCTTTCTACTTTGGAATTCATTTCTTTTCTCCCTTCAGATCTATCCTATCTCCATTTCCTCCCTTCATTCCTTTCTATTCACAGTCGAGGGATACCCTTACTGGGGTGAGATCCCAAACCCCTGAAGGAAGGAATACTATAGGACTTATACAGATTCCTAGTAGTAAAATAGCAATAAACCAGTTTCTCTTTGTTTGTCCCAAATAGGGGCTATGCCCTACACACTTTTTCACTCATCTATCCATAGATATGGCCCACCTGACAGATTTTCAGATCAACAATCATATATACCAAATTTCCCTTCTCTTTCTCCATACAAGCATGCTTAAGTTGTATCTCATCTGATTCTCCCTAATTAGAGTTTGCTTCTAAGCCAAGTTCACCCAATAATTCACGTATTTGTTCCTCTACCATGGAAATGTATCCCATTGTTAGGATCTTAACAACCTAGAGCACGTTGTTCACATAAGGATTACCACTATTATATTCAAAAGTTTGAACCAAGTCTTTTGTTAACTCCCGCCAATTCCCTTCTTGATGACGTAATTTTGAATGAACATATCATCCTTGTACACAACCTTGAAGTGTGGAATAAAAATTTTACACCTTGAGGGAAGGAATTAAAGCCTCTGCATCTTCCATCTAAATCGTCTCACACTACTGGACATTATCTGAGGTAGATCCTTTCCCATCATAAACATATAATTTAGTTGATGTGTTAATCCTAAAGAATCTAATAGAGATCATAATTCTCACATTGCGCCACCCTAGAAAATTGTCTTGATGTGTCATCCACTAATGTGTTGTTGTTCCATGCAAAGTGTATACAATCATGCTCCTTTGTTTGATCTCACATATCCATTGAGATTCCATGGATCATCAGAAAACATCAGGGTTTTCATCCCCAATCTAGCTTGGAAAATTCTTCCCTCTTAGGCACCTAAGCGGGCATGCCCTTTTCACTCTTATAATGGAGCCTCTCAATTTATGCCTAATTAAATCATGAGTCCCATGTGCCTAATTGACACATTCTACACTAGTGGTGTAGCTCATAAAATGAGTGTCTTCCAACTGAATCACTACTTTCTTAAGATTAATTACCTCAGGGTCCCTAATAATGCACACATATATTCTATCAAGGAATTCTTCTCCTAAGGTCTCAGTGTAGGGTGTTGACTTCCCATAAGTTAGAGTGATATTAACCCATTCTTCCTTGTTTTCAAAACTTATGTACCCCTTATTTAACCATATATCATCATCGTTCTTATAACACTAGGGGAACCAAAGTAATGCTGGAAATTTGTCCACCTTAGCTAGCACCAAGAATTCAAAGTCTCCAGTGAATTTATCCCCTTAGATAGTGATAGTAGCATCCTTCAAGACACCAATGGACACCATATTTGTCATGTTAGCCATATACATCGCATTTGAAGATGCATACAATGGGGACTTTTGCATTTGATTCCAGGAATCCAAGGTAAGAATATTAACTTTTGCACCTATATATATTAGAATGTTACTTAGGATTCATCCGTCGACTATTGCATTCAAGGTAATCTCCTTATCATAATCAATGGTTTAAGGGGGAAGGTTATCATGCAGGACCTATCACTCGCACTCTCCTTTAGTGCATGGTACTTTCTCCCGTAACCATTGCCCTCATAAAGAAATGATATTCTCCTACCTTAGCATTTTACATACTTCCCTGACCTTGTCTAGGTAATTTTGTGGAGCCTCAGGGCTCTTTCTTTTCTATAACTATCGTGGCTTATCCTTTAGGCATTGGATATCTCCTTGTAGAATTTGAATTACATCCATGATCTCTTGATAAACTTATTTATGAGGATTAGGGTTTGGTAACTTCTCATGAATGACCTATTCTCTAGTAATTAGTGGCCTTTGCTTTGGTATTTCCTTGCACATACAGCCTCATCTCGCAAAGTCACCAGTAGCGGTTCTAAGTTTGACACGCGTGAAACCCTTGGCATCTATTGTGAGTCATCCTTTTTCAAAATTACCATTCCTGCGCCTTTATCCTTTAGTGATTATTGGCTCATGTGTTCAAATAACTCTGCACCCTCCCCATTCTTGTGCTTATTTCCACACGAAGAACATTGGAACATATCAGGGCATTAACCCTTATAGTGCTCTGTAGACCTATAGTTATAAAAAGTTCCATGCGGGAAATCACTTCTTCCTCCTCTACAATTTCCTCGACGTCAAAATCCTCCATGGCAGATTATTCTGTGGGATTCTCTGTCCACATACCCTTTATAGTGATGACCATCATCCTTAGAATTATTGGCAATACTAGTTTGGTACACACCAATATCAATGGATTCATGTATTTGGTCAATCAATCTATAATCCTTAGTGTCATGAGTAGTGGAGATAAAAATATTGCAATAACAAGATACATTCTTATGGATAGCACCATTTCACCTGATTTTTAGGGCATTTCTTGGAATGTGACAAAATAGATAAGGGTAAGAGGGCTAGGAGGAATACCTGTTAAAGATGGTTGAAGGTTGTTATGCACATTTGAATTCTTGATCCATGTCTGATCATGAGAGATTCATTTTGGATGGGAGGAACTACCTGAAATGAACAACAAGACCACCAAAAGAGATTAAATAGCATATGACAGTGGACTGCGTAGCGTATGGTAGTTTCGGGAAGTGTTATACTCCCTAGAAGGTTGTTGTCTGCAAGTGTTTCTACAATTTTAACCAAATTTAAAGCAGGAAAACTACCACCTAGAAATAGTTTCCTAACCTAGCTAAAAATGAGAAATATGCACCATCATGATGAAGAAATGAGCAAGTCCTACCCTTAACATTAATAAATTTTAATTAATCAAAATATAATGTAAATTGATGAACTCTATTCCCCTTAATTGCCTAATTAAACATTTAAAATGAACCTAAATAGTCCAAATGGAAATCAAATCATATTTTCTTACTTTGATCCTTCAATGGATGCTTGGGTGTGAGGCTTAGCTCTTCAAGAATGGAGGATGGAGGGCTCAAGAATGATAAAAGGCTATTAGTATGAAAATATGTGCTTAATTTTGTCTCTTGAGAGATTTAGGTGTAGGTGTAGGTGTAGAAGTAGAGGGAGGGTTGTTTATATAGCCCAAAGGATAAAGGATTCAACACATCCTCATGAATGTGGGACTAATGGAGATGTAGAGTTAGTTATTGATAAGGGAGGTTTAGATGGGGTTGAGTTAACTTTAGAAGGATTTAGTTTGTCCTCTAGTGGTTCATGTGGATAAAGGGGGTGTATTAATTAATCAAGATGATTAATTAAATCCATGTACAAGATTTTATAAGCTTTTAGATGGATATTAATGTGATTTTGACCATTAGGAGGGGATTAAACCAATTAAATAGTGATTTATTGATTTAATGAGAATGGAGGCTAATTAATTAATAATAATTAATTAGACTAGATAGAAGGTGTTGATCAATGAAGGGTTGTTATTAGGTATGCGTTAGATAGGTGACTTAATTAATTAGTGTAATGTAATCAATTAACGACAATGGAAGAGAAGATGAGCGCCATTGACGATATGTTGTAAATTTGTGGGAAAGGAGATAATTAGGACAATCTAAGTATTTAAATTGTTTGGGTGTAATTATAGGTGTCTACATTTTCCCCTCTTTTGGGTGGCATAAGTGACACCACTTCAAAGATAGTAGATGGAAGAAAATTTTGAAGGGATAGAAGAAAAATTAATAGGAGAGAGAGATGCCCCCTCGAGTGTTGATAGGGTGATGAAAGAAGCTAATCGATGATCGAAAAAGGTGAGAGATAGGCAGAGGAATGGGGAAGAGGTAGAATGCCCCTGTGAGAGAGAAAAGTAGGGGTGAAAGGGAAGTGATGTAGAAGAAATATGGAGGAGGGGAGAGAAGATCTTAGCCTCTAGCCACTTTTTATTAGAATAATTTTGATGTCATCATATTTCCATAGGAACTACATCATCAGTCCTTATGAAAAATATAAGATTACAACAAAGATAGAATGACATGAAAAGCCATACTATGAACAATTTTCCATTTCTGAAAATACCAACTCCACGTAACATACAATAATGCAATGCATTAAAAGAAGGAAACAATCTCATTTAACAGGGAAAACAAGTACGAACACATATATCTAACCCAACAACGGTCGAAATAGTTGTACAAATGTTTTGTTATCAGTGTTGAAGAGATCCAAAAGTTTATGATTGATGAAAAGGGTTAAAAATGATGCCCTGAGTAAGGATACATGCAAGGGGAAATGAAAATGAACATGGGGTCCATGAAAAGCATTTGTGCACAACGAAACAACACCAGACAACGAAAGTGTCCCAGAGTACATATGAAGCAAATAGATAGCTTTGTCAATGGTTGTGAATCCAGTGATCCATGAGTTGTATTAATCAAGGTAGATGTGAGACAAACCAATAGGATATGGAGAAAATACCATGTACAAGACATAAGTTTCAGCCGAAATAAGCAAGTTACCATTTTAGTAGGGTTTTTTACTTTTTAGGATATTTGAAAATTTTTGCCTTATTTTTGGATTTTTGATCTATATATTGTTTTTGCTTTTTGAACCATGGTGAATAGTAAAAGAAAGTAGAAGAAGAAAGTGAAGGGCCTAGGGGCAACAAAAAGTTCCTGAGGTGGAAGAACGGAGAAAAAAATGACAAATAATGTCCTTGTTTAGTGGAAAAATTAAGGAAAAATAATTATTTGACAAATTATTATTTACGAGAGTGTGAACAAGAATAAAAATCACCAAGGAGCAATAAAATTTTCCAAGGGAGAAGAAAGGGGTATTGGACAGCAAAAAATGCCCCAATATGGTGAAAAATAAGAGAGAAAAATTTATTTAATAAAAATAATTATTCCACAGTGAACAGAGGAGAAAATGGCAATCAAAATAGGCCTCTCGGAGCTCCTGATGGTGAAAAATAGGTTAATATACCCCACATGGGGGGGTTAAAAACATCACAACAAATTCATTTTAACTGAGATGTTTAGAAAATTTACCATGAGGCTATGACATTGAGGAGAACCATGGTGATTGTACGAGACCATTTGAGGCACACAGATGCAGTCCAGGGGTACCAGTGACACGTGGATGACGGCACCTATGTGAGTATTGAGACCTTGCTCATTAATTTTTGTCATCAATGCCCTAAATTTGAGCTTTAGTCATAGCAAAACATGCTGGCATGTCTGCGTGTAGGCGCAGGCATGGGATAGGAGGCGTAGGTGCTATTTTGGGGGTGTAGGAATCTTTTTAGGGGCATAGGCATCTTTTTTGGGGTGCATGCACCAAAACATACATGCGCACATGCACTGACATAGACAACACACACCGATGTGCACATGCACATGCAAAAAATGGGGCACACACGCAAAAATTGTGGCGCAGGCATGGAGAGGGAGGGCGTACACACGGGAGCATATGCGTGCAAGCGTAAGTGCCCAATGTGTGTTGCACATGCTAAAAAGGGTGCACATGTGCCCGAAAGAGGGTGCACATGCCAGAAGAAATGTGGTGTACACACCCAAAAGGGCGCGCAGGTGCCCTAGATAGGTGAAAAAAAAGATAGGAAATTGTCAAAAACATGACACTTTAGAAGAATTTTTAGGATTTTTGGGTTAACCCTAAAAGATAAGATAGATTTTTAGAAGAAATGATAGGAAATTATTAGTGGCATGTTATTTTGTAGAGACGACTACCAGTTTTGTAGACGTGGAGGTGACATACCCAGATTGCAAAGCTAGAGGGTAGTATGCACCGGTGCCACCGACGATCCATGACGATACTTCTCGAGGCAATAGGGCTAAGCCATGTGTCTCGGATGCCTTCCATCGTATTGGATCACGGCCTACTGACTACACTAGTTGAGCGATGGCATAGCAAGAGTTAGTGTTTCAGACTGCCGATAGGAGAGATGACTATCACTATTGAGGATGTATGGTGGATTCTTCATGTGTTGATGATGAGAACCTTGATTGAGTACAACTCCGATGTAGAGATGATTAGAGTAGCTTACAGTGCCATGTTTGGTGTGGATGATATACCACATGACAGGATGACTATAGCATTACATGAGTGTATCTATGACCCCACACTGCATCAGGGACCTCTATACATTATGGCTCTTATCAGTGGGTTCCTCCTCACTCATAAGATAGGGACCTCATTTATGAGAGGACTACTACCGTTGGTTCATGGTATCTACAGTGGTGAGAGATATAGCTGGGGGTAGTGTATACTGGCCCACCTATACTGGGATTTACACTTGATTACATACCATGGTCAGAAGACCTTGGGGCCAGTCTCACTATTACATATATGGTCATGGGATCTTATTGTGATTGAATGCCTTGTGGGCCCTTTTCATGTTCAAGATCCCAAGGAGCTATCATATATGGCATGGGTAGTAGCTGGTGGGGATGTACGTGTCCATCTTGGCAACCTATTCAGATATAGGTGGGAGTTTGATGAGCTGGTAGAGATAGACGTGATCTGGCAACCATATAGGTATTTTTAGTGGCCAGAGGATGCCACAGAGATTAGCGCATACATGGTGGAGCACTTTCTCATTGGTAGCCACAATTACATCATGGATCTTTACTGAGTAGACAAGTGCCAGCCGCATTTCAGTAGGGTACAGGGGTCCCCCAACCAGATATATTACATGCACGCAGGGATTCAGAGAGGTAGACCATGGGGTCTCATATACTAGTGGCCCAAGCTAGGGTGAGTTTCACACAGGTGGTCCCATAGGTATGGGACCTAGTTCGATAGGTGAGGGATCCTAGGACCACAAATAACTATGGAGCCTGGTATGATAAAGTATTACTCTAGTGGCTCACCATTCCAGAGGAGGCTTGGGAAGCAGGCATTCGCCCACCTGTAGAGATTATGGGGCACGTGTAGAGCATACGGGCGAGGGTGGGGGTGAGTGACAAAGGTGGCCAGATCCAGCTGATCCTTTTGATGGTATTCCCACCATGATGGATTAGGGTGCCTCCACAGGTAAAGGGACCAAGGCACATGGCCAGTACAGGTTAGTAGTGTAGCCAGCCAAAAAGGTAGGCGGTCTTCAAGAAGGGAGGAAGTTCTAGATGCATGACGGCATGCAATGAAAATGAAACAATAACATGATATCTATGAATAGTATCCTAAAAAACAAGAAGTGTGACAGAACTGCCATAAGTCCATTCCTCTTGGCAATGACTTCGCAGAAGAGGCTAGTGACACCAGCACATTCCTAAGTAGGGTGTTCATGTTTCTTGATGTATCGGCATTACATTTCTAATTGGCATGCTCAGAGGATGGAGAATAATGGAAAAAATGTTCTAGATCAACATTTTGAATGGAAGATATTATCAACGGCACGCATCTCCTAGTATGCTTCAACAACGTTCAAAAACTGGGAAGTTCTACAATGAACTCTATGGAGTGTATCATTTCACCTCAGATAGGGACTACCCAACACTAAATCGATGTGGGTATGACGCCCAAGTCCGGAATATACGATTATTATCCAAGTTAAGACGAGAAATAGTATAGGCCCATTCAGGCAATCAATATGCCTTGCTCTATGTGTCATCTACCTCTTGAGGCCGCAATCTGCACTCATTGTCGGACACCAAGAGTGTGGTCACATAGACCACAACAAGTGGGGGAGCATTATTCACGTCAATTCCCCACTTTCTCCCCTATCTCATATCCTGCCAACCTTCTTGGGGGAGCCCACCAAGGTACCGGTAGGCGGAGACCTAAGCTGGATCCGATTGGAGCGTCTATACAACTTTATATACTAGGAAATGTTTGAAAAGAAAGAAGGTCTAACGCCATTCCCTCATAGTGGTAGTACACGGCTGTTGGTCAATTCATAGAGAAAAGCTCGAGAACTGTGTGAGCTTCAATTGCTCAACTTAAAGCATATTTCCTGGCAAGGGCTAACCTTTGATCTCGTGATTTCCGTCGCAAGGGAAAATCTCTATCCATTCATGTCCTCTGCAAATCAAAGATATCTACATCTAGTCTCTCTTATCATGATACTGGCTCACATAAGATCACTCCCCGTGGCCTTGGCATGAACATTCAATATGGGTGTGCCATGTCTAGAAGGTTCGCAAGAAACTGATCCCGAAGTTGATCAAGTTTATCTAGCACAGATGGGGCTATGGCTCATTTGCTAAATTGATAGAACTAATGCAATGGCACCTCAGACTATTCAGGAAAGGTTAAGTAAGGAACTCTGTAGGCACCAATCAGTGGTGCAAGAAAATGGTCTGCATCTAGCCTTGGAGTAGGACTTTACCACTTCTCCCTAGGAAATACATCGCCACCAAGTTGAAGCACTGGCGCAAGGGACAAGGGAAATAAAGAGGAGAGACAACACCACTCAAGAGGAAATTCCTGATGTCCTGCTCCTTCCACTTCCACCACCGAGTAGTATTTTAATCCTGATATCCCCAGAAGAAGAATAGTCATAATGGGTCACTAGGAACATTCACTCAGATTTTGCCACTACTAACAACTAGTGAGGTTCCTACCTCCCCGGCTCTCACCCCCTACTCCTCCTTCCCCTCCTCATATCAGCTCACCACCAGCTCCTTTGGTTGTGTCTTCTCCCCCGTTCTTCTACCATTCCCCCTTCCTCTTCTTCCATCTTCTCTTGGGTCCTCATGGATCTATCCCCACCATTTATTCTCTCATGCTCCATATGCCCTTCGCACCTCGCCACATGTTTCCTCTCCTAGACTCGTGACCCTACCTCCTGAGGGCACTATGTTGTGCTTCTCTCTTAATGTCCACCATTGAGTGGCTCGAGGTATTTCCCCATGCCCTTGTAGCTGCTCCTTTTTCCACCGTCCTGTTCCTCACCCGGGTCCGCTCCCCTAGTCCCCACTCCCTTAATTAAAATGCTATCCCAACACCTGAGGCCATCATACACACTAGAAAGTCCCCATTAGCACCTATGGACTTCTCCATCATTCCATTAAATGGGCTAAGAAGACAGTCTATAACCCTACTTCTCTAAAGGCGCTTCAGGTGAAAGAGTTATGGAGATCACATACCCTGTCCCATAAAGGAGAAACAAAGTATCGGTCTCCTAACAAATTTAGGCAGTGACTCAGTCACCATGGGAACATCCTCAGAAAGCATGCCATGAGATGCCCTATCCGTAGTGGATTGTCCCTTTGTAAAAATCTTAAGAGAAAAGGAAGAGAAGAGGTTATTGAAAGAGGCAAATAGCATCTTCTCTCTTTGACCTACAAACTATGGGCATTTTACCGTCCTGTAGCACTACCCGAATTCTCTGAACCCTTAGTCAAGAGAATATAAATCATACACCAAGATGTGAGCAGGTATAGCAGTTTCTGCCTGGCTAGGAGAAAATCCGCAAAGATAGTGAGGAAGTGATATAAATTCACAGAGCTATTCAAAATTAGATCAAACTACAAGGAAATCTAGGCAATAGTAGGACGCTTCTCTGAAGAGTTTGAGGCCATGCTAGGTGCAATACCACTAAGACATTCCAGAGATGCTGAAATCCTAGGCAATGACTTAATGAATTCAGCATCTTCAAGCACCCAAAGCAGTGCCCTACAAGTCCTTGGCTACGTTGGACTATCAGGTTGAGGCAAATGGAGTTTGTCTTGGAGAAAATGATAAAAAGTAGGAAGCCTTTGTGCAATGCATCAATGGAGGCAGCATCCGCTGAGGATGTCTCTGGCTTTGGCTCACCCCATCATTGCCTTGAGAGGTAAATGACCTATTCAGGCTCTTCAATAGGTATCGCATCGTCGGTTTATAGAGTCAAGAGGGTCACTTTGAGTAGCAGAATCTATCAATAACTCTATCCTACCGTAACTTCAACCTTTGTTTAGATACCTCACTGGAGGTAGGTAAGGAATACTTCAAACTGCTCGGAGAGACTTCAAGATGAATGGCGACTTACGAAGTCATCGGGGAATTCACACCAAGGTCCTGCTTAGGTTCAACTTCAAATGATGGTCAGGGCGGTTATATGAAGGGAAGGTAGCAGACAGAGTGCGAAAGGAGAGTAAATGCAAGGAGGGAAACGGTGGGGGGAAGAAGAAGAGCATGTGGGGGAAATTGGATCAGTGGAAGCCGGAAGGGATTAGGGGGGGGTTGCGGTGAGGGAGGGGTGTGTGAGGGCGGAAGAAGGGGAGAAAAGGGGAGGTGCGGAGCCTGAAGTGATAGATATCTGAAAGGAAATGGAAAGGGGGGGGGGGGGTCCTGCTTATGTTCACCTTCAAATGATGGTCAAGGGCAAGGGCTGGATTCCGTACTCAATTCAGCATGTCGCGTCCCTGAGTACAGACAAGATACTCCTTTCTAGCCAAGGGTGATGATGAATATGCCTCTTTCGGCTCCTCAGATTTTATCCCATTTTTATCCCTTTTTGTAAAATATTTAAAAGAGGTGGGCAGAAGCAGAATGATGATGACATCAGCCATGATCACCATGGGTATGTTGTCATCCACAAATTGGCCCTAAAGTCAACATTTTCCCTTTAGATATTTTGTCATATTGTTTGGCATCCTTTGTTCATTCTTCTTCTTCTCCTTCTATAAATACTTGATACTGTTGTATTCAGGTGGTGACAGTGTTTAGCTTGAACAATATAAGTGAGAAGAAAAGGCCTTTGTAGCTTTTTTGTAGCAGAAACTATTAAACAAAACTTACACTTTGTGGCTCATGGATGTGTTATGTGCATTAAATCTTTCTAAAATTAGATCTATTTTTTATGCTGTTAGAATTTTAGCTCTATCGTTTTTGTGCATTTCCTCAATCAGTATTGCTTTTGTTCGGTTTTGCAAGAGTTTTGGCTTTATTTACTAACTGCAACCCAAAACATAAACCTCTTTGACCTTTCTACTGGGGAAATTCATTTCTTTCTCCGCTTCAGATCTAGCCTATCTCGCATTCCTCCGCTTCAATTCCTTTCTATTCAAAGTCGAGGATACCCCTACTGGGGTGAGATCCCAAACCCCTGAAGGCAAAATACTATAGGACTTGCATAGATTCCTGGTAGTAGAATAGAAATAAACCAGTTTCTCTTTGTTGTCTCAAATAGGGGCTATTCCCTACACACTTTTCACTCGTCTATCCATAGATATGCCCACTCGATAGATTTTCAGACCAACAATCATATATACCAAATTTCCCTTCTCTTTCTCCATACAAGCATGCTTAAGTTGTATCTCATCTGATTCTCCCTAATTAGAGTTTGCTTCTAAGCCAAGTTCACCCCAATTCACGTATTTGTTCCTCTACCATGGAAATGTATCCCATTGTTAGGATCTTAACAACCTAGAGCACGTTGTTCACATAAGGATTACCACTATTATATTCAAAAGTTTGAACCAAGTCTTTTGTTAACTCCCGCCAATTCCCTTCTTGATGACGTAATTTTGAATGAACATATCATCCTTGTACACAACCTTGAAGTGTGGAATAAAAATTTTACACCTTGAGGGAAGGAATTAAAGCCTCTGCATCTTCCATCTAAATCCTCTCACACTGCTGGACATTATCTGAGGTAGATCCTTTCCCATCATAAACATAGAATTTAGTTGATGTGTTACTCCTAAAGAATCTAATAGAGAGCATAATTCTCACATTGCGCCACCCTAGAAAATTGTCTTGATGTGTCATCCACTAATGTGTTGTTGTTCCATGCAAAGTGTATACAATCATGCTCCTTTGTTTGATCTCACATATCCATTGAGATTCCATGGATCATCAGAAAACATCAGGGTTTTCATCCCCAATCTAGCTTGGAAAATTCTTCCCTCTTAGGCACCTAAGCGGGCATGCCCTTTTCACTCTTATAATGGAGCCTCTCAATTTATGCCTAATTAAATCATGAGTCCCATGTGCCTAATTGACACATTCTACACTAGTGGTGTAGCTCATAAAATGAGTGTCTTCCAACTGAATCACTACTTTCTTAAGATTAATTACCTCAGGGTCCCTAATAATGCACACATATATTCTATCAAGGAATTCTTCTCCTAAGGTCTCAGTGTAGGGTGTTGACTTCCCATAAGTTAGAGTGATATTAACCCATTCTTCCTTGTTTTCAAAACTTATGTACCCCTTATTTAACCATATATCATCATCGTTCTTATAACACTAGGGGCACCCAAGTAACATTGCAAATTTATCCTACTTAGCTAGCACCAAGAATTCAAAGTCTCCAGTGAATTTATCCCCTTAGATAGTGATAGTAGCATCCTTCAAGACACTAATGGACACCATATTTTTCATGTTAGCCATATACATTGCATTTGAAGATGGATATAATGGAAACTTTCGCATTTGATTCCAGGAATCCAAAGTAAGAATATTAACTTTTGCACCTATATATATTAGAATGTTACTTAGGATTCATCTGTCGACTATTACATTCAACGTAATATCCTTATCATGAGCAATGGTTTGAGGGGGAAGGTTATCATGTAGGACCTATCACTCACACTCCCCTTTAGTGCATGGTACTTTCTCCCGTAACCATTTCCCTCATAAAGAAATGATATTCTCCTACATTAGCATTTTACATACTTCCCTGACCTTGTCTAGGTAATTTTCTGGAGCCTCAGAGCTCTTTCTTTTCTATAACTATCGTGGCTTATCCTTTAGGCATTGGATATCTCCTTGTAGAATCTGAATTACATCCATGATCTCTTGATAAACTTATTTATGATGATTAGGGTTTGGTAACTTCCCATGAACGACCTATTCTCTAGTAATTAGTGGCCTTTGCTTTCATATTTCCTTGCACATACAGCCTCAGCTCGCAAAGTCACCAGTACCGGTTCTAAGTCTGAGACACGTGAAACCCTTGGCATCTATTGTGAGTCATCCCTTTTCAAACTTACCATTCCTGTGCCTTTATCCTTTGGTGATTATTGGCTCATGTGTTCAAATAACTATGCACCCTCCCCATTCTTGTGCTTATTTTCACATGAAGAGCATTAGAACATATCAGGGCATTCACCCTTATAGTGCTCTGTAGACCTATAGTTATAAAAAGTTCCATGCGGGAAATCACTTCTTCCTCCTCTACAATTTCCTCGACCTCAAAATCCTCCATGGCAGATTATTTTATGGGATTCTCCATCCACATACCCTTCATAGTGATGACCATCATCCTTAGAATTATTGGCAATACTAGTTTGGCACACACCAATATCAATGGATTCATGTATTTGGTCAATCAATCTATAATCCTTAGTGTTATGAGTAGTGGAGATAAAAATATTGCAATAAAAAGATACATCTCTTATGGATCGCACTATTTCACTTGATTTTTAGGGAATTTCTTGGAATGTGACAAAATAGATAAGGGTAAGAGGGCTAGGAGGAATACCTGTTAAAGATGGTTGAAGGTTGTTACGCATGTTTGAATTCTTGATCCACATCTGATTGTGAGAGATTCATTTTAGATGGGAGGAACTACCTGAAATGAACAAAAAGACCACCAAAAGAGATTAAATAGCATATGACAGTGGAACTGCGTAGCGTATGGTAGTTTCAGGAAGTGTGATACTCCCTTAGAAGGCTGTTTTTTGCAAATGTTTCTACAATTTTAACCAAATTTAAAGAAGGAAAACTACCACCTAGAAATAGTTTCCTAACCTAGCTAAAAATGAGAAATATGCACCATCATGATGAAGAAATGAGAAAGTCCTACCCTTAACATTAATAACTTTTAATTAATCAAAATATAATGTAAATTAATTAACTCTATTCCCCTTAATTGCCTAATTAAACATTTAAAATGAACCTAAATAGTCCAAATGGAAATCAAATCATATTTTCTTACTTTGATCCTTCAATGGATGCTTGGGTGTGAGGCTTAGCTCTTCAAGAATGGAGGATGGAGGGCTCAAGAATGACAAAAGGATATTAGTATGAAAATATGTGCTTACTTTTGTCTCTTGAGAGATTTAGGTGTAGGTGTAGGTGTAGGTGTAGAAGTAGAGGGAGGGTTGTTTATATAGCCCAAAGGATAAATGATTCAACACATCCTCATGAACGTGGGACTAATGGAGATGTAGAGTTAGTTATTAATAAGGGAGGATTAGATGGGATTGAGTTAACTTTAGGAGGATTTAGTTTGTCCTCTAGTGGCTCATGTGGATAAAGGGGGTGTATTAATTAATCAAGATGATTAATTAAATACATGTGCAAGCTTTTATAAGCTTTTAGATGGATATTAATGTGATTTTGACCATTAGGAGGGGATTAAACCAATTAAATAGTGATTTATTGATTTAATGAGAATGGAGGCTAATTAATTAATAATAATTAATTAGACTAGATAGAAGGTGTTGATCAATGAAGGGTTGTTAATTAGGGTATGCGTTAGATAGGTGACTTAATTAATTAGTGTAATGTAATCAATTAACGACAATGGAAGAGAAGATGAGCGCCATTGACGATATGTTGTAAATTTGTGGGAAAGGAGATAATTAGGACAATCTAAATATTTACATTGTTCTGGTGTAATTATAGGTGTTTATATTTTCCCCTCTTTTGGGTGGCGTAAGTGATGCAACTTCAAAGATAGTAGACGGAAGAAAATTTTGAAGGGATAGAATAAAAATTAATAGGAGAGCGAGATTCCCCCTTGAGTGTTGATAGGGTGATGAAAGAAGCTGATCGATGATCGAAAAAGGTGAGAGATAGGCAGAGGAATGGGGAAAGAGGCAGAATGCCCCTGTGAGAGAGAAAAGTAAGGGTGAAAGGGAAGTGATGTAGAAGAAATATGGAGGAGGGGAGAGAAGATCTTAGCCTCTAGCCACTTTTTATTAGAATAATTTTGATGTCATCATATTTCCATAGGAACTACATCATCAGTCCTTATGAAAAATATAAGATTACAACAAAGATAGAATGACATGAAAAGCCATACTATGAACAATTTTCCATTTCTGAAAATACCAACTCCACACAACATACAATAATGTAATGCATTAAAAGAAGGAAACAAGCTCATTTAACAGGGAAAAACAAGTACAAACACATATATCTAACCCAACAACGGTCGAAACAGTTGTACAAATGTTTTGTTATTAGTGTTGAAGAGATACAAGAGTTTTTGATTGATGAAAAGGGTTAAAAATGATTCCCCAAGTAAGGATACATGCAAGGGGAAATGAAAATGAACATGGGGTCCATGAAAAGCATTTGTGCACAATGAAACAGCACTAGACAATGAAAGTGTCCCAGAGTACATATGAAGCAAATAGATAGCTTTGCGAATGGTTGTGAATCCAGTGATCCGTAAGTTGTGTTAATCAATGAAGATGTGAAACAAACCAACAGGATATGGAGAAAATACCATGTACAAGACATAAGTTTCAGCTGAAATAAGCAAGTTACCATTTTAGTAGGGTTTTTTACTTTTTATGATATTTGAAAAATTTTGCCTTGTTTTTGGATTTTTGATCTATATATTGTTTTTATTGTTTTTTCTTTTCGAAACCATGGTTAATAGTAAAAGAAAGTAGAAGAAGAAAGTGAAGGGCCTAGGGGCAACAAAAATTTCCCGAGGTGGAAGAACGGAGAAACAAATGACAAATAATGTCCTTGTTTAGTGGAAAAATTAAGGAAAAATAATTATTTGACAAATTATTATTTACGAGAGTGTGAAGAAGAATAAAAATCACCAAGGAGCAATAAAATTTTCCAAGGGAGAAGAAAGGGGTATTGGACAGCAAAAAATGCCCCAATATGGTGAAAAATAAGAGAGAAAAACAAATTATTTAATAAAAATAATTATTCCATAGCGAACAGAGGAGAAAATGGCGAATCGAAACAGGCCTCCCGGAGCTCCTGATGGTGAAAAATCATGTTAATATACCCCACATGGGAGGGTTAAAAGCATCGCAACAAATTTCGTTTTTAACCGATATTTTTAGAAAATTTACCATGAGGCTATGACACTTAGGAGAACGATGGTGATTGTACGAGACTGTTTGAGGCACGCAGATGCATTCCAAGGGTACCAGCGACACATGGATGATGGCGCCTATGTGAGTATCGAGACCTTGCTCATTAATTTTTGTCATCAATGCCATAAATTTGAGTTTTAGTCATAGGAAAACATGCTGACATGTCTGCGTGCAAGGGCAGGCATGGGATAGGGGGTGCAGGTGCTAATTTGGGGGCGTAGGCATCTTTTTGGGGGCATAGGCCATATTTTTTAGGGTGCATGCACCAAAACATACATGTGCACATGTGCTGACACAGACAACACACACCGATGTGCATGTGCACATGCAAGAAATGGGGCACACATGCAAAAATCATGGCACAAGCATGGAGAGGGAGGGTGTACACATGAGAGCATATGCATACAAACGCAAGCGCCCAATGTGTGTCACACATGCTAAAAAGGGTGCATATGTGCCCGAAAGAGGGTGCACATGCCAAAAGACACACACGCGTAAGCGTAGGTTCTAGAAATGTGGTGCACACGCCCAAAAGGGCATGCAGGTGCCCTAGTAGGTGAAAAAAAAGATAGGAAATTGTCAAAAACATGACACTTTAGAAGAATTTTTAGGATTTTTGGGTTAACCCTAAAAGATAAGATAGATTTTTAGAAGAAATGCTAGGAAATTATTAGTGGCATGTTATTTTGTAGAGACGACTACCAGTTTTGTAGACGCAGGAGTGGCATACCTAGATTGCAAAGCTAGAGGGCAGTATGCGTCGGCGTGACTGACAATCCATGGCGATACTTCTCAAGGCGATAGGGCTAAACCCTGTGTCTCGGATGCCTTCCATCGTATTGGATCATGGCTTGCTGACTGCACTAGTTGAGCAATGGCATAACAAGAGTTAGTGTTTTAGACTGCCGACAAGAGAGATGACTATCACTATTGAGGATGTATGGTGGATTCTTCATGTGTTGATGATGGGAACCTTGATTGAGTACAACTCCGATGTAGAGATGATTAGAGTAGCTTCAAGTGCCATGTTTGGTGTGCATGATATACCACATGATAGGATGACTATAGCATTGCATGAGTGCATCTATGACCCCACACTACATCAGGGACCTCTATACATTATGGCTCTTATCAGTGGGTTCCTCCTCACTCATAAGATAGGGACCTCATTTATGAGAGGACTACTACCGTTGGTTCATGGTATCTACAGTGGTGAGAGATATAGCTGGGGGTAGTGTATACTGGCCCACCTATACTGGGATTTACACTTGATTACATACCATGGTAAAATGACCTTGGGGCCAATCTCACTATTACATATATGGTCATGGGATCATATTGTGATTGAATGCCCTGTGGGCCCCTATCATGTTTGAGATCCCAAGGAGCTATCATATATGGCATGGGTAGTAGCTGGTGGGGATGTACGTGTCCATCTTGGCAACCTATTCAGATATAGGTGGGAGTTTGATGAGCTGGTAGAGATAGACGTGATCTGGCAACCATATAGGTATTTTTAGTGGCCAGAGGATGCCACAGAGATTAGCGCATACATGGTGGAGCACTTTCTCATTGGTAGCCACAATTACATCATGGATCTTTACTGAGTAGATAAGTGCCAGTGGCATCTTAGCAGGGTACAGGGGTCCCCCAACCAGATATATTACATGCACGCAGGGATTCAGAGAGGTAGACCATGGGGTCTCATATACTAGTGGCCCAAGCTAGGGTGAGTTTCACACAGGTGGTCCCATAGGTATGGGACCTAGTTCGATAGGTGAGGGATCCTAGGACCACAAATAACTATGGAGCCTGGTATGATAAAGTATTACTCTAGTGGCTCACCATTCCAGAGGAGGCTTGGGAAGCAGGCATTCGCCCACCTGTAGAGATATGGCACGGTGTAGAGCATAGGGCGAGGGTAGTGACAAAGGGGCCAGATCCAGATGATCCTTTTGATGGTATCCCACATGATGGATAGGGTGCCTCACAGGTAAAGGGACCAAGGCCACATGGCCCAGTACAGGTAGTAGTGTAGCCAGCCAAAGGTAGGGTCTTCAAGAAGGGACAGTCTTCTAGAGCACCTCAGAGACCAATCCTTGAGGCACACATAGCCTCCCAGCTAGTGGCATAGATATCCATAGTACAGGTGCAGTTACAATAGGCCATAACTAAGAGAGACATGATCAGAGTAGAGAGAGATGATGCTTGAGGCTAGTGTGTGACTGCCATAGCAGAGAGAGATGAGGCCCGAGCTCACATTTTTACCTTACTTTCAGAGAAGGATCAGGCTCTGGCCTAAGCTGGCCCAGGAGATGACAGAGTGTCATGGCAGAGCTAGATTCAGGAGACAACGGCATAGGGGGCTCAAATATTGAGCCTTCTTCATCAGTCTCAATCACCGGTGCAGATGGTGTGCACAGAGAGACCATGTATATGCATGATCATAGGAACTACTAGCACAGAGGGACCAGGCCCGCGCTGAGCTGTAGACTATGACTACAGAGAGAGACTGAGAGGCTGCATCCTCCAGATAGGCCGATGCAGACCTGGGTTGAGTGATAGGTGAGCGTGATACTACCCTTCAATAAGTGCTCACCTTTGGGGATGTGGACTTGATATGTGATGCCACTAGGCTTGGTGGTGAGGCCCTATTTTATAGGACTGCTTATCATAGAGTGGTTACCCCAGAGTAGCGAGTACTACTTGTAGATCAAGAATTTCTGCATTTGTTACCTGTCCAAGTTAATGTACCAAACTAAACACAAAAAACCCTGAAAAACTCAAATGAAATCGATACCTGATAGTTAAGATGGGATCCGAAGATGTAGCTGAAAAAGAAAGCTGATGTAGACAAGACAGGTGAACACGAGCAATCCTGCAAAGTAGATTCGAGAAACCTGCGAGACACAAATACTTGACGAAAAAAGACAATTTTAAAAAATATTTGGGTGGACTACCCGAGAAGTGGGTCTGGGAAGTGATAAGCTCCCCTCAGTGGATGTCAATCCATGTTTTCAATTAAAGAAAGAAGCATACATGATAAAATATGTAAGTAAATATCTAGATTTTCTGATAAAAAGTGATTGACAGAATGTAAACATTTGATAGAAAGCAACAGAAAATAGGAAAATATGAAAACAATGTTGGATTTTTGTTACCTGAGTTCTTTTACCTATCTACAGGACCAATCAGTGTCATTTGGGTGAATCGGTGTTGATTAGGAAAATCGGCATCGACTAGGATCGGTCAGCGTTGATTAGGGGAAAATTGCAGGAAGATTGAGAAATGAATAATGAAATCAAGATCATCGATGTCCGCTAGATCTGCAAGATCCATAAGGATACTGAAAAATATCCACCTCTGATAGATGCAGGAGTAGAGTCACTAAGAGATCGATGGAGGCTCACGATGTCGATGTGGTAGGAGCAAAGTAACGGTACTCCTCTCAGGGATTGATCTGGATGGAATTACTTTCGTTTGATAGAAAATGCACGGGCTTGATGCTCAAAACTCTCTGTCATTCTTTCTGTCTAACTAGAACTTAATTCTAACTCCATATTTGTAATTGGCACTGACCAGGTATAATCGGTGCCATTCCAAAAAATTGGTGTCAACTGAGTACCAGTCGGCACCAATCAGGGAACAGACCCCCAAAATTGCCAAAGTGGATGTTTTTGGAAAGAGGAAAGTGATTCTTCCGACTCAAATACGGGAAATATCCCACTACACGGTTTGGGGGGAGGAGAAATAGGGGGGGATAGATGGATAGAAATAGTACGGGAGCTTGGAAATTGATATGGGGTAGATAAGCGGTTTAAGATACATGTAAAAAGTGTAATTAAATAGTTAATATTTAATTATCCATGGGTAAAACACAATGGGGTATAATAAACTTATGAAAAATGTTTAAATCAAATATTTAAATAATACCCTAAGGGAGAAGTGGTGATATAAAGGTGCCCCAAGTTACCCGAGAAGGTAAACAAATGTGGGGGACACTAAACTAGGTAACCAATTTTAGGTGTCTATAATACTGACCTAGGTGTCAGGGTCGAGTGCATTAGGCTCTGGATCATGGCGATTAGGCAATTCCATCAGATCAGTGAGACAACCCCTACTAGAGTAGCAAGCCATACTAGCACCATCCCATCCGCCACTGTTTTGTCGACCAGATGACAGATCTGGGAGCCCCGGTGAGGGAAAGAGCTGTGGTTGAGATCCACACTTTTATGTTGTATAGATTCTTTATATGTATGCCTCTTATGAAGGCTAATTTTTGATGTACAGCCTTGTATACATGTATTTTGATGATGTCTCATGATGAAAGCTTGATTCTTTCTGATACATGCGCCTTTTTGATAGCATTGTGTATCAATGATGTATTATATTGAGTACCGATCTAGACATTGTATGTATGTGTATAGATATGTTTGATGTAGCATCTTTGTACACCTCAGCTGAAGGCATTGTTGATATAGAGCACTGATTTGTATCCATTTTTGATGTATATGTATATTTACACACATGTATATATATGAGGATTACTTTGTTTTGGCTCAGATACACACAGTTATGAGATGATGGACTTCATTGTTTTTGTGTCCTGATGCATGTAATATGAGTGGGATAATTTTATGATGTGAAATACCCTTTTTAGAAATTACTCTATGTTTTTTTTCATTTCGTGTTGCATTTGTTGATGCAGCACCTATGGATGTGTTGTGACACGAGTGGGTATATATTTATTCTCATTGTAGGTTACATGTTTTGATTCAGCACTTATGGATGCATTATCTGATTTTATACTTTGTATGTATCTGATTTCAATGTTTTATGTACACATGTGCTATAGATGTTAGATGATAGATATTTAGATGATATCAAATGTATTTCTCATGTGTTATTTTGATGTATATGGATGAGATTATATGATGATATTGGTGCAAGGGGGGATAGATTTTTGATCATGCACAACCCCTCTTTCCCCCGTTGATGATATAATATGTGATGATTAGATTAGCATACATGCATATGTAAAACTTAGAATTTTATTTATATATGATGTTAGATGTGATGATGATGATGGTGATGTGATGTTGATGATAACAAAACAATGCACATGTAAGTAACACAACCAAATGCTAACAAAGAACATCAGGAAATAATGCAATACACCATAATTCACCATGTTTTATTAACATGTAACAAACACAACCAAATTCTTAAGAAAGAACATAATGAATTAACACATTACATCCTGATTTCCCTAATTTCACCAGTATGCAAAAACATACCACAATATACACAAGCAAGAACAAATCTAATCTAAGTAAGAAAAGAAGAATCCTAACAGAGTATGCCCAAGCAAAAAACAACCCAAAAGAAAGAATACAAAACAACTATACAAGCAACAAGCAAAGCAAGGAACAAGACAATGTAGGTAACTATTTTTGTGTAAGATTTGTTTTTATGCAACGATTTTTTATTGTTTAGGTTTTTGTGAAACAATTTTCTATTGTTTTTAATGTTTTATAAAGGTTTTCCAAAGCTATGTGTAGGTAACCAAGAAAGTGTGGATGCCCCCAACATTAGATGGTGAATATACAAGGGCAGAAGCCACACGTTTATGAACAAGAATGTGAAGTCGTTGAGTTTACCCCAACGTAAGATGGGAAATAGCGAAAGACTATGCTCCTTAGAGATGAATAAAAGAAGGAAAAGCCAGATCAAGGCTTGACAGGATGGGGCACACAGGGAATCTCAAAGGCAGAACTAGGTCTAGGAAAAAGAAAACTACCCTCCTAATGTAGGATTCTTGTGAAAAAAAAATCCTCTTGAGGTGCCAAAAACTGGTTTTTAGCTAAGGACATGTCCAAAGTGCCACAATTGCGTAGTTTTCACTAGTGGACGACCTTTTTTTTCGATCATTTTTACCTCCTTGCGCCATGTTTAAGCATAGAACTGCTTAAGATACATGGTGTTCATGGGCTCTTAGAGCTCATCAACATTGGGGTGAGCTAGTTTGTATGCATCTGTGTCGTATTTGGTGACTATGAAATAGGGTCCCAACCAATTTGGTTTGAACATCCATTTCTTTTCTCACTTTTCTCTAGAGTTGAACTTGTTCTCCTTCATGACTAAATCACCAACCTCAAACTGATGAAGGATGATTCTTTTATTGTATTTTCTAGAGACTCTATGTTCATATACTTTTAGGTGATTAAGAGTGTGAATGCACCTCTCATCTAGAAGTTATAACTCATACATTCTTTCTACTCGATAATCTTCATCCTTATCCAGATAGTCCTGAAGAGAAATTCTCAGGGATAGAAGTGCGATATCCAAATGGATGATAGATTCTGTCCCGAACACAAGGGTATATGGTGTTGCACCCATAGGAGTGCGAATGGATGTTTTGTAAGCTCAAAGGGCTAGATGAATTTTTAAGTGTCAGTTTTGACCTATTTTACTCGACCATCTTCTCCATGATCCTTACCAAAGTCTTGTTTTTTGCCTTAGCTTGTCCATTACCCTGAGGGTAATAAAGTGTTGACCATTTTAATCTGATTTGGAACTGTTGCCAAAGACCTTTCATGGTTTCATTTTTAAATGACTTCCCATTATCTGTAACAATGGCTACAAGAGTACCATATCGACAAATAATGTGATTCATGATAAATTTAAAAATCTGAGCTCTTGTGACATAGGTTAAAGGGACAACATCCACCCATTTTGTAAAGTATTTTGTATCTGTGATTATATGTGTATGACCATTAGATGAGTTAGGAGTAAGTTTTCTTATAAAATCAAGTCCCCACTTGGATAATGGCCATGTGGTAGTGATAGGTTGTAATGGTTGTGACGGAGCATGGATAAAAATTTCCATACTTTTGGCAAAGTACATAGTTTTTGCAATGGTTGTGACGGAGCATGGATGAAATTTCCATACTTTTGGCAAATTACGCATTTACTAACATAATTGCAATAATCAACTTCCATGGTAGGCCAATAGTAACCTACTCTCAACAATTTCTTAGCCAATACCATTTCGTTAGTATGTGCTCTACACACCCCTTCGTGCACTTATTTCATTGCCTGGATTAACTCCATCACATCCAGACAACATAATAGATTCCCATCATAGCCATGATGATAAAGTATACCTCCTAAAAGGGTGTAATGGGCTATTTGGTGAATCAAGATTTTCTTTTCAGAATGGGAGATATCGGGTGGGAATGTGTTGTCCTTAAGATAGGTAAAAATGGGTTCATACCACAAGGAATTGGGACTAACAACCTCACAAGCTAGGAAAGATTTTGGCATATCATACGTGGGCTGGCGTAGATTTTCTATGAAGAATGGCATATCATTATTCTCCAATGGAATACAAAGCATAGACCGCACATAGTACAATGACATCTACCGCTCTATTCTATGCTCTTGGGATTTTCTCAAAGGTAATGTGCACAAAATACTCCTTCAAAGTTTCCACTAACGTTTTGTAAGGTATGAGCTTGTCATCCTTAACCTTGTATTCACCATTAACCTATTTGATAATTAATTGTGAATCACCTACAACCTTGACATGATGAATATTCCACTTGATAGCCAGCTTCATCCCTGCAATGAGTGCCTCATATTCTGTAATGTTGTTTGTGCATGGGAAGCCTAGGTAAAAAGCCCGTGGTATATGATTGCCAAAAGGGGTAATAAGGACCACTCCTGCACCTGAACCATGAAACATAAAGGATCCATTGAAATGTATCTGCCATATGACAGATTCTTCAATGTAGAGCAAGGAGGCATCTGATAGATCCAGACTCAAAGGTTTCGTGCTTTGCAAAGGTGCTTTTGCTAGCTAGTCCGCAAGTACTTGTCCTTTAACCATTTTTTTATGGACAAACTCTATGTCTAACTCATTGAGTAGAATGATCCAATTAGCCATTCTTCCTATGAGGGTGGGTTGGACAATAAATACTTGAGTGGGTCAACCTTGGATATTAGCTTGGTCTTAGTATTGTGAAGTTTTCGAAAGGTAAAAACCATGGCCAAGAAAGCCTTTTCAATTTGAGGATAATTAAGCTCATAGGCGATGAGCATACGAATCAGATAGTACATCATTTTCTCCTTATGACCAAGGTCGTACTGGGTGAGTAGTGCACCAATAGAAAATTTTATGGCAGAAATATAGAGCAAGAGAGGTTTCCCAAGAGTGGGAGGCATGAGGACAGATGGATTAGCCAAGTATTGTTTAAGAAAAGCAAAGGCTTCTTGCTGCTCAAGTTCCCAAATGAAAGTGACATATTTTTTAAGAAAATGGGTGAATGAGTGACATTTATCTGCAAGTTGGGAGATGAAGTGGCGAATGGCTTGAAATTTCACCTGTAATCTGTGTAGTTGCTTGATATTCTTAGGTGAAGGAATTTCAGTGATAGCATACACTTTAGCATGGTCTACCTCAATACCTCATCTTGACACAATGAAGCCCAATAGTTTCCTTGATGGCACACCAAAGACACACTTCTTTGGATTCAACCTACCTTTGTATTCACGCATGTGTTCAAATATATGCCACAAAATAACAGGGTGATCCTCTCTTGTTTTGTACTTTCCCAAGATATCATCTACGTAGTCTTCTATGATATCATGATTCATATCATGAAAAATTACTATCATGGCCCACTGATAGGTAGCTCCTGCATTCTTAAAGCCAAATGGCATCACCTAATAGTAGAAGGTGCCCTAATGAGTCATAAAAGCTACTTTTTGTTGGTCTTGTTCAGTGATCTTGATTTGATTATATCTTTAAAATCCATCCATGATTGATAGCATTTCATACCCTACTATTGAGTCAACAATCATGTCAATATTGGGAAGTGGAAAATCATCTTTAGGGAAAGCCTTATTGATGTCCCTAAAATCCATGTAGATTCAGATACCAATAGGTTTTTTCTAGATAGGAACAATGTTCGATATCCATTCATAATAATCAATTGGCCTAATGAATCCAGCTACAAGCAATCTTTCCAAATCTTCTTTAACCAACAGGGCCAATCTTGGGTGCATCTTTCGGAGCTTCTGTTTGATAGGCTTGGTATCTGCGTGCATGACTAGGTTGTGTATGACCAAATTTAGATCTAATTCGGGCATGTCTTTGTAAGGCCATGCGAACACATCAATAAACTCTCACAGAAGCATAGTGAACGTATTTTGTTCTCTATCCGAGAGTGATGCTCCTAATTTTACTATCTTGGGATCTTCTTCTATACCAAGATTGAAATCAATGGTTTCTTCGACTAGCAATTTTGATAAGTCCTCCATATGCATAGGATCAGGATGCAGGTTGAGATATTCATCCAAGGATGTCTCCAAGAGATTTTCATCCTTGGAATGGTCACTTTGTTTTTCCTTTGATTTTCTTATTTGTTTGTTAGCCAGTGACTCAAAGAGGTTTTCACTGTGTAACTTCAACTTTGATTTTTTCCGAGTCTTTTCTTTAGAACTTTTTCCCTCACTTTTCTTTAATTTTTTCTAAACATGAAGTTTAGGCTCCTCACCGAAGTAGGCACAGATATCTAAGTCGATAAATAAACGTTTCTTGTGATCTCCAATGGGAATTATATCCCTTATGCCCATGAATTCTATGATAGCCTCATCATTTTCAAATAAATCTAGTGGCATGTGACATTGTTGGTCTCATTCAACAAGGGAAGGGTAGACAAGGTTGAGGGTTTGTTCCATGGGGGTTATGGTTAGGACAGTGTTGTTCATAGAGGCCAGATCCTCATATTGGATATAATGGGAATCCATATTGCTATCTAGATAGTCAGAGCTATCCTTGCGCTTAGAATAAGTAGCATCTTGATCGTTAGGGTGTGATCCATAAGGGAAAATCCCAATTCTGTATATTTCTTTTTTGAAATGCAGGAAGAGGGACTAGTTCTCTTTGTCCTTGTTCGTTCCTACCACATCCTAGGCCTTTGCAAGCCATGGAGTACATCATTTTATTAGATTTTTCATATTCCAGGGTTCGACAACAGGAAGGCTGAGTATCCTCAGGGAACCAAGTTGTAGGTGGATCAAGAAATTTCTCCTCATCTAACAAGCCTTTAGGTAAGAACAACCCAATAGTGTGTTCCTCTCTAGGTCTTTTGAAGCAGTAGTTAGGTCAACCTCTAGTCTTGGGTACAATGAGAGGTTGAAAATCAAGAGCACTTGTTGTACATTATACTCCCCATAGCCATATTTGAGGATTTTCATCTCCCATGAGTCAAATGGAGATGTTGAAGTAGATGCATCATGAGCACAAGAACTAAGAGAGTCTGAATCCACCTAGGATTCCATGGCCTCAAACTGGAGAGGGACAACTATATCTATAGAGGGACATGCATATGTACCCTTTCGTGTAAAGCTATTGAGAGCTATACACTGAGTAAAGTGCTCAGAATCTCCTTGTATAATAACCGTATGTCCCTCATGCTTCAACTTATTGCATTAATGAAACATTGATGGCACAGCCTGCATGGAATGAATCCATGGTCAGCCTAGAAGCATGTTATATGTAAGTTCCAAGTCTAGGACGTAAAACTTTTTCTGATGGCAAGTGGGACCCACCTCTATAGGCAGCATGATGGTACTTGTTGATTCCCTTTCCACGTTGTCATATGCGGTGATAGTGATAATATGGGACTCAAGATCTTCCTTTGTATGTCCCAACTGTTTGACCAACTTAAGCGTGTAGATGTTCAAACCAGATCCGTTATCCACAAGCACCCTTTGATTTTTGCTATGGGTGACAACTACCTCAATGTATAAGGAAAGATTATGTGTTGGGTTATTAGTGGGGATTTCCCTATGGTTGAAGGTTAGTTGTTCGCTTGGTGTTATGTTTGCTACTATGGCTTAAAGGTGTGCAGGATCGAATTCTAAAGGCACTCCTGACCCTTGAAGAGTTTGATACAGAATGTCTTTATGCACATTAGATATCTTGTGTAGATCTAAGATCGAAATCTTAACAGACGTCTTTTCAAGTTGTTCTAAAAGGTTATATTTACCAGTTTACGGGGTCGATGGAAAAGGTTTCAGAATCACGAGGTAGGCACGCCTTATTACCACAACACAATCCTTTCCCTTGATTTGGATGGTAATGACACCGTCAGTAGGAGAGCGAATACATCTGATAAGTGAATCATAATGATTGTTATCTCTTTTGGTGTACAAGTAATTCATGGCTTTATAATTTTTGGAAGACTCTCCCCGATCCAACTTTGACTTTTGTAACTTATCATGCTTGGGGAATGGTTCTTTATATATCTCCATTTTATCGTTAGGTGTTTGTGTTTTTCCTGGGTTATCCACCTCTATCTCTCTGTTGTTAATGAGGTCCTAAATATAATGATAAAGCCATATAAATTTTTCTGTCTTATGTCCTTTGATGCGATGCATTTTACAATATTCATGTTGCTTGTACCATAAATGTTTTGGAGTGTTGTCATCAAACGGTTGTGTTGTAGGATAGGTCATCATGTGGGCCGCATCCAATTTTTTTAGTATAACTGATAATGGTTCATTGAGAGAGGTGAATGTTCTTCACTTTGGTGGTGGTTGAATTGGGCCCTTGGTCAGTTTAAAAGGTTGAACAGTTTGGACCATTTGAACACATTTGGAATCTGTGATTCCGTCTCCCACCACATTTTTTTTGTTAACTAATTTTGTCTTTTCTATGGGTTTAACACTTTGGTTGTCTCTAGATTAGGTTTTGAGGGTTCCTTTGGCAATGAAAGATTTTTCTATCTAAATCCCTTTCTCAATAACCTCCTCAAAAGTACGAATACAATGCATTTGGAGGTGGAAAGCTATATCCAAGTTGAGATTGGGAACGAAAATTCTAACCAGCTATTTTTCAGGGAAAGCACAAGGGAAGCGACTAGCTATCCCTCTCCACCATTGGAGGAAGCTGGAGAAAGTCTCATTAGGGCACTGCTTGGTGCCATATAAGTCTGTCATTGTGACATCACTCTCTATGTTATACGAGAAGTGACGCATGAATTTTTCTACCAATTTTGGCCAGGTGAAAATTGATCCTCATGGTAAGCGTGTAAACCACTCCAAGGCTTGACCTCTAAGACTCTTGTAAAATAGTATGATGAGGTAATTTGCACTATAAGACACCTCCTAACATGCCATGTAAAAATATTTAACATGATCCTATGGATCTCCCTTTCCTTTATATTTTTCAAACTTTTCCATATCAAATTTCTTTGGAAAGGGTTGAAGGGTCATTGTCTTGTCCAAAGGATAGGGGCATAATTCTTCGTATTGAAATTTCTTGATGCTCCCTATATTACTCTCTTGTAAGCTCATGAGCATCACTTTCATGGACTACACTTATTGTTTGAGTAATTTTTCTTTAGTGGGAGAAGCAGGGATGTATACATGATGGTACAAAGTGTCTTATTCTCCTTGGTTTTCTCAATGGAGTTCATTGATCTGAACCTTAGGCCTCAACTTTTTAACATTATTTTTTACATCTTTCTATACATGGGAAGTAAGCAAAGCTAGTTTTCAACTTAGGTTACTAGTTTGTTGTTGGATTGTGGCTTATTCTTCTAAAGGTTCCTTCTCCTTGTATTGTGGAGGTTCTTCACCCATCTCATGTTCTATCTTATTTCTTTGTGGCACTTTAATAAAGGGTATTCTATGCCCTACCACTTTATCATTTTCTGCACAAGAGGTAAAAGCTTGTCTGTGTGTTAAAATATCTTCCCTAGTGGTAAGGGGACATTCTTCCTCAGCAGTGTTATTCACAGTTAGTATTGTTTCATTCTCAGTGGGAAATTTGGCCCCTAATTTTATGACCCATGCCAACACTCTATCTTTGTTTCTAAGAATAAATTCATCCAATAGAGTGGGGTCAAAATCGAAGTTTGCGTGTGGAGATTCTAATTCATTTGCAATATGATCGACCATCTCTTTTGTTTCCTTTTCTGTAGAAAAAAATGGTTCTAGCTCATGTCCAATGAAGGGGTTTGACCCTTGTCTGTTAGAGGTTTCCCAATCTTGCTCTTTTTGTTCATCATTTGTCTATTTCTTTAATCCTAGACGTGTTTTAGGAGACATGTTTTCGTGATAGTTTCACTAGGGTGAGTTGTAAATGTGTTCAAAGTTTAGTGACCACCTCTAAGTGAGATGAAAAGTGTATTTGTGAATAGTATGAATAAGTCAACCACGCAAGAATACCAATGTGATAGAGTGATAAATCACTAGTGACACAATCATTTGGTATTAAAACCTGTTTAAATGAAGTACCTCCTAGACAACATTTTAAGGAGTAGTTTCACGTCACAAGATGTTTTCACTTATGCCAAGTTCAAGGGAATGAACAAAATTTATGTAAATACAAGAAGTCAATGTGATCTCCCAATCAAGATATATGAAGAGCAATCACAAACTCGATTAAGACCCATATCTCAAAAAGTTCCAATTACAATCTGTGAATGACACAACAATATCACCAAGATATGTTAACCCACTTTGCAAGAAAGTGAAGTATTGATATCAAGGTTTTATTGATATAAGACACAAAAATGGTAACACCTTGCACTCTTTGAAATCAAGGTAATAATAGAACCAAACTAAAAATATCAAAGTATATCTAGGAATAGTTAAACATGTGTGCATCGTAACCTTACAATATAGATATTTATGTCGAGTTTACAAGAAACAAGACATAAATATCGAATTTGTAGTGATACAATACAAACAAGCTAACTCTTCTAAGGAATTCCATGGTGATGAACCACACCTAACTACACCGATGATCTTGACATGGGTGTCAAGATCACAATGACTACCAATGACGTGAAAATTCTTCCGCACACTTTAGACTTTTAACTAACCCAACCACAAACATGGATGGGTGTAAACGGACATAAAAGTGAGAGAAATATTCAATTGGTAACACAAAGGTAGTCACCCTTCTTCTGATTAACAAAGTGTCAAAATAATGTGAAGGAAGCAAATTAAAAAAAGGATGAAAAATGTTGGCTTCACTTTGGCAGAGTTTCCCCTCACCCCAAGGCAAGTAAAAACTAGGTGAAAATAACATGTCACACATTTCTCAATGAAAATGTGGTTCATAACTCAACACTTCTTTAGAATGGTCAAAGTGGGCTCCTGGACAAAGTATATCTTCCTAGGTGGTTCTCTCATCCTAGGTGCTACAAATATTTATCCATGAGCGGGACGATTTACCTAAAAAGTCGGAATGACTAGTTTGGGAGTATCTCAACTTTACCCCCTTCAAGCATAGTGGGAAATAAATGCATCCAAGTGTGTACTTAAAAGGGTCACATAGGGAAAACTTGTAACTCTATATCACAAAGGATTTACTAGTCAGATAGGTAGTGTGGAGCACTTCCAGTTTTGTTGACAAGGTTCCCTCTTAGGTGGACTACTTTAGGGTTATTAGAACCACCCCATTGTTGTATCTTAAGGTGTTATGCCAAAGGGGTTATGTTCTAGTTGAGTAGAGAGGGACATGCCCTTTTCTGAAACCTGCAATACAGTGTTTTGAATATGTTGTTCGTTTTATCTTTTTTAATTAGATATGGTTTTCTCGAACACCATTTGACAACCTATATAACAACTGTATTAGTAGTTTTTTTACTTTTGTTTTGATTCCTCCGTTATTTAACAAGCGATGGCGTTTTGGTCCTGTATAATGATTTTTAGTAGTTTTCCATCAAAATATAAGGCATCATTTTTTATTCTCTAGATCATCCAAGGACGCAAGAGAAGAGCATACGTGATGTCTTCAAAATCCAAAAAGATATCAAATGGAAAATACTTGAATTCAACTATGCCAAAATAACCAATTCCAACTTAAATACTCCTAAAAACCTCAAAGCATCAAAATAACTTAAGAATCATTTCTGATTCCCAAGATCACCCCAAGGGATGTGAGGGAAGAGCATACGCGATCCATATTCCTATAAGTAAACAATGTGAAATATCACCTAATCAAATATAAACATGTAAAAATAGCCTGCAAAGACAAATATATGATTAGATAAACCTGCAAGAATGTTAGCACATCAACACCTTAATTTCAAAAAATGCAAAAGGACACCTACGCCCCTTTTTAGCACCTACACATGGGTTAGGGCGTATACACCACTTAATATTGTTTCGGCGCACAGTGCCCCTGTGCCACTCGAGAGGTGTGTGCGCCATGAAAATAGTATATGTGCCACTAAAACATTGCCTGCACTACTTTGTGGAATTTTTGGATTTACCAAGTGCTTGGGACACTAGAGAGGTATGTGTGCCACAAAAACAACATATGCGCTACTCTAAGAAAAACATACAAAAAAATAAATAGAATAACCGCATTACCAGAAAAATGTGTCTTCGCCACTAAAACAACATGTGTACCCTAGTTAGGGTGTGTGCAATGATATGACAAGTTTTAGAATGTAATGAAGGTACAATACGAAATGAAATCTACACCCAGGTTAGTGTGCATATGCATTGGTTAGGGTGTGTGAACTAAGGTTATAAGACATGCACCAGGGGTTGGAAGACAGAGTAATAGGTTTTAATAGTGTGCCTGTACCACCAGAGAGATGTGTGCACCACGAAAACCATTTCTGTACCATGAAAAATTGTGCTTGTGCCCCTAAAATCATGCCTGCACTAGACCTGCAACCAAAATATGGCAACAAACATAAGAAAACTCACAATATCTCAAATTTTGACAAGTTAGCTTAAGAATGGTAATAACCCATTAAAATTATGGCTATGAACATGAAGTTACACATATCAAATGAGAAAAAATTCCAAGAAAATGGACATTAATTACTACGTGTGCATATTGAAAGTTAGCCAAAACAATGAAACTTAAACTAACATGCCATGGGACTAAGTGTCACACTGGGCATGCAAAATGTGTGAAAGTGTTTCTACAATTTTAACCAAATTTAAAGCAAGAAAACTACCACCTAGAAATAGTTTCCTAACCTAGCTAAAAATGAGAAATATGCATGGCCAAATTTTTGAAACATACTGTTCATGTCTCATATTCCTTGATGGCATACTTGTCAATCTGGAATACATCCTCCACCCTACTCCAATGTTATATAGAATTTCCCATATTGACTTCTATCAGTCATCCATCCCCCAAGTCATTCACTCAGGAACGGATTAATAACATGACAACGTTATAAGGATGCTCTTGAGGACTAGGGATAAGCTGACATACTGGATAAACCCTAGTTAACCCAGTGTGTCAATGTACCCCAAATCTCCAAGGGCAGCCTCATAACATGACCATGTTCCTAACCAGATCCCGAGTAAAAAATTGTTCGAGTTTAAGCTGTAAATCTTAACGATCAATGTAAAGGGTGTCGCCATAAGCCACCTGCATTGTTGTATCCTTGAGAAGATCCTAATCTTCTCGATGGTACAACCCTACAGTCGACATGTGCCGACATCCTACAAAACCACCTCGGAAAGATCTACTTATCCTAAGGTGTTACATACGTTGAGTTGAAATTATACTTTAAGACTCTCCTTTCTTATTAGTCTTATCCCAACTCCTGGGCTCCTCATCACTGAGTTGCCTTACTTAATTAAGATCCATTTCACAGAGAGAAATTAATAAGATTTGAGATCTCGTCAAGAGTTCTTTTATTCACCATAATCTTAATCAACAAAAATGGGCAGTAGCCCTAAGTCTCCTCTTAAGGATGATAAATATACCTTTTTAGGTTTATATCGGTTTTCCAAAAATGTATTATATCATACTTACTTGTATTAAGATAGAGTAATTTTAAATCATTTAATATGTTGTCTTGACTTAGATCAAGGTTAGGAAGTAATAAATTACTCTTCCCATTTAGCTTCCTGTTAAGGTTTATTTTAACCTTAGCTTCTCGAAGAACAGTGGGCTAATTTCTAATTTAGCCTTATATAGAACATAACAGAACTACCAATCATTTACAAGTATCTAGCCACATAATATTTACAAGGCTTACTTAGAGAATCCTAATATCTTCAAGGTATAAAAATAATAAAAATGCACTTAAAAACATTCGAACCGAAGAAGTTCAATACATCAAGATACAAATGCAGCCACATAAGTAACAATCCCCTCATTTCATTCATTTCTAAGCTAATCAATTACAATTTATGCATTCAACATAAGTGGTACAATGCACAACAGCAAGAGAACAACTTTCTCAGTGTAGTACATTTAGAGAATCAAGTTAGAATTCATCATAAACCAAATTAAACAATCTGAACATCATATCAAATCTGTGTGCCTTTACCACTTACGAAAACCATCTGCAAAAATTGTCAACACGAGTCAGTTCGGTGACTGAGCATGATAAGCACTAATTCTTAAAACAATTGCAATCCACCAATTGCTCTCATTAAACACCCTGTTTAAATGAAATCATTTCATCAAACATGTAAACATAATTCAGACTATGCTCTTTCTGTAATTCAAACATGACTTTTAATGCATAACTCATATTATAGTTAACAATTAGTCCTAAATACTTTTCAGATGTTTCATCATATATATTAGAGACTAAGAAGAACAAATGTATCCAAAACAACCATCGATCTGAATCACTAGGAAAACAATAATCCACAAATTATTCCATTCAACAACACAAATGAATTTCCTAATAGTTCGTGTATCCAACAAATATGTTTTTACCCTTCCACAAAGGCAGTTTATAACATTCCGCAAGCTCAACTGACGGGATTCTTTTATAATCATAACATATTTCAATGGTATTGACAAGTATACCTACTTATACAGCAACACACATTTTATACTAGTCTCTCCATACAATACCACAGTCTATTCTTGTTATGCCCTTACCATAGAGATCACATAAGGATACAAGAAGAAAGCACACAAAGTTTCCAGACTAGGAGAGAGTATTTTCTTATTCCTCCTATTATGCATCAACATATACTTTACAGCATAGGAAAAGAAACAGAGACAATCAGATTCCCATATCAATCATGTTATGGACTGTATGGACTCCTCTAGAATAACACAATTACATTTACACATGTGACTCAACAGTCGAGATTACAAGAAGAACTACAGTTTCATCTAAATCCAATTATAAAAATCACCTATAGCTATTAAGCAATACTAGAGCTCCCGCGACAAGCAATAATAAATAATCTGACCAAAATAGACTCAACAGATATTTCCATATCATTCATTAAACATAAAAAAATACCCAACACCATCGCCTAACATGGCACAGCTAGGGACCCTTTATCTCAGTTAACCAGAGTCTATATAACTCCAAAAACAGAAGACCTATCCAGATGCAAACACAGTGACAATTCCACTGAGTCGAAACACAACAAACATTCAATTGAGTCTAATCCCTATAGTTTATACAATAAGGACTTTACAGAAGTCACCTCCATTACAAAAGCTCATAAATTTTTTAACCTAAGTCGAGCTAATACGAAAATACAGCAGGGACTCAAATAGAGTCGTGCTTATAATGTAAACCCAGCACACATTCCACAAAATTGAACATAATATAAACACGAAAACCTTTAGAAAGAGTCGAATTAATAAGTATGCACAGGGAGGACTTACATCAGAAGTCGAGCCAACACGCAAACACATCAAGGACTTCAACAGGAGTCGTGTTCACATGGAAATACTGCAAGGACTCCAATGGAGTCGTATCCAACAAGAACTCACAGCTAGGGTTTAGATTGAATTCGAATTCATACAAAAACATTTAAGGACTCCAACAGATTCAATACCAACAGTCTTCACAACTAAACTTCTACAGAAGTTGAAATACAAGATACATTTCAAGGACTCCAACAGAGTCAATATCAATAAGTATTCACAACTAAGCTTATACAGAAATTGAAATACAAGATACATTTCAAGGATTCCATTAGAGTCTATACTAATAAGTATTCACAAAAAAGCTTCTACAGAATTCACTTTCTAGTAAAATAATCACAACAAGCATCCCATTCAGAAGGAACTTTAAGTATACCCAGCAAGATTCAACAGGATTCAACAACATGATAACACAGTGGCGTCTTCATCTGAAAAAGAATCCAAGAGGAAGAAATAAATACAGTAACATTTCAACAGAGTCTTCACATAACCAGAGACTCCTAAATCCCCAGGAAAAGAAGAACCAATACATTGCTTCAAACCAACTGTACTAAAAATCACCTGAACAGAGTTGTTCTAATGAAATCATTTGAAGGAAAGCAAGATTTTTAAAAGTTAGGGCCTATCATGCTTGATAGTGTCGCTTAAAAATCCGAATAAGACCTCTGAATGTACTCACACCTTCTCTTCTTCTTCCACGATAGATTAAACAACAATAATCTGTTACCTTCATGCCTTATAAACCTTCCCCAACCGAGAAAGGAGCTAGATATTCACATAGTTGCCATGCAACACAAAGTAGACTGGTTTGAAGAACCAGTGATCAAGCAGAGAGAAAAACAGAATGCATGGAAAACCAAAAAACCAACAAATTTTCCTTTTGCATGCCTTCCCAAGCAATCCGCGCTCGGGAACCAAAGTTCATCAATAACATTAACTCCCATATTCCCGCCTAATCTCCATTTCCACTGACCGCAAAAGTTGGTGATTGCCAATTGAACACAAACAACCATTCCCAAATTTGGTGATACCGCCATGTCAGGTCTCAATAGATGTTTACAACCTCCACCAAATCCCAAGTCCTTCATCCTTATCCACCTCATAAATGCCATAGAAACCACCGCCTATGACTTGCACCCCTTCATAGGTCCCCCTCCAACCATGATCATTAGTTAAGATAGGTTAGAAACATAGGTAGATCATAAGGTAAGACATTAGTCTTACTTAATAGTGCTAGGTGTAGCTAACCTTAGGAACATTTAGCTTATAGTTTAGGGCTAGGTTAGATTAATAATAATATAGCCGATAGGTTATAGTTTAGGTTAAGGTTATTAACCTTAACAAATCCAGTCTAGGTCTCCCAAGTAGGACAAATCCGTATTAGAACCAAACAAGGTAAAACATCCCTGTACATGATCCTATCAGGTATTGCTAAATAAGCTTACTGAATACCTAGGAACATCTTACCTGGCTTAAGATCTAGGCCTTCCTGATGTTACGGTATTTGGAACCGATTTTCATTTAACAAGATCAGCCTGAGTTAACTCCTGAATTTCTCATTCAACTCATTTAGACCTTGCAACTTTCGTAAGGTCAATAAATTTTGTTCATCATGAATAAACTTAAAACATCTCTTAGATCAATGCCACTGATCCAAGGCTGAGTCATAAAGATGGATAAATCCACAATTCATCCCGAAATCAGATTGAACTCAGGTGCTAAAAATGAAAGAAATAAAAGAGTCTAAACATATTCTGACTCAGTCAAAGATCTTCAAATGAAAAGAAGATACAATCCAGATCAAGCATGACTTCACAATCAAAGGAACATGTCCTTATACAGAAGAAATCATATATCAACACTTGAGTGCTCAGGAGGAAGTAACAACAGTTCAGGGCGTTACACATATCAAATGAGAAAAAATTCTAAGAAAATGGACATTAACTACTACGTGTGCATATTGAAAGTTATCTCCAAAACAATGAAACTTAAACTAACATGCCATGGGACTAAGTGTCACACTGGGCATGCAAAATGTGTGAAAGTGTTTCTACAATTTTAACCAAATTTAAAGCAAGAAAGCTACCACCAAAAATAGTTTCCTAACCTAGCTAAAAATGAGAAATATGCACCATCATGATGAAGAAATGAGAAATTCCTACCCTTAATATTAATAAATTTTAATTAATCAAAACATAATGTAAATTGATGAACTCTATTCCCCTTAATTACTTAATTCAACATTTAAAATGGACCTAAATAGTCCAAATGGCCATCAAATCATATTTGCTTGCTTTGATCCTTCAATGGATGCTTGGGTGTGAGGCTTAGCTCTTCAAGAATGGAGGATGGAGGGCTCAAGAATGACAAAAGGCTATTAGTATGAAACTATGTGCTTACTTTTGTCTCTTGAGAGATTTAGGTGTAGGTGTAGAAGTAGAGGGAGGGTTGTTTATATTTAGGTGTAGGTGTAGAAGTAGAAGTAGGATAAAGGATTCAACACATCCTCATGAATTTGGGACTAATGGAGATGTAGAGTTAGTTATGAATAAGGGGGGTTTAGATGGGGTTGAGTTAACTTTAGGAGGATTTAGTTTGTCCTCTAGTGGCTCATGTGGATAAAGGGGGTGTATTAATTAATCAAGATGATTAATTAAATACATGTGCAATATTTTATAAGATTTTAGATGGATATTAGTGTGATTTGGACCATTAGGAGGGAATTAAACCAATTAAATAGTGATTTATTGATTTAATGAGAATGGAGGCTAATTAATTAATAATAATTAATTAGACTAGATAGAAGGTGTTGATCAACGAAGGGTCGTTAATTAGAGTATGCGTTAGATAGGTGACTTAATTAATTAGCATAATGTAATCAATTAATGAAAATGGAAGAGAAGATGAGCACCATTGATGAAATGTCATCAATTTACGCGAAAGGAGATGATTATCACAATTTACTTATTTAAATTGTTTAGGCATAATTATAGGTGTCTATAACTATCAATCCATTGTTTAAAATAATTCAATATTAATAATAAATGAAATCCTAGTGTAGTTAAAATGATTTAGGTATCTCATTTGAATACAACAAACAAATTTGTTCATAATAGGCTAAGCTATGATTGAATTTGAAGGGCAAGGTCTCTGTCAGAGTATTGGTACTAGTCAGGGTATGGTTTTGGGTTGTTTTGGGTGTTTTGTGGAGAATTTAGGCTTTGTTTTTGGTCCGAGGGTAAAACACAAAGACCTCAGTCTGGTATGACCGATGTCGGTTAAAGTGAAACTGGTGATGGTTATGGGTAATCAGCATCGGTATGGTAAAAGTAAAGGAAACTCACAAGAAAATGATTAGTGGGCTTGATTTGGGATTTTATGTAGGTGGTGGGGTAGGTTTGAGAGTTACAGAGGTCTCAAATGTGGTCAGCAATGAGTAGCAAATGAGGATAGGTAATCTAATGATGTTGATGATGGAAAAGGCCCAGTTACAAACTGATAATGTAACATTCCCATTTTAACACTTTAGAAAAAGGAATTTTTTATTTTTTATTTGCATGATTAATGTTCTCTGTTCTAAATACATAATTTAGAACACATATTTCATAACAGCCATTCATATAACAGATAACCATATGCAGTTACAATGACTAAGTGAGCAACTAATCTATTCATTCCATGACTCGGTAAACTACCGATATATTCATGTGTAAAATTGAGTTTTGAGTATTCTTCTGAATACTTCATGTACTTGGTTCTCTTACCCTATTCTGGGTTCTGAGTGATCTATCTAAGGAACCTAACTTAATATTGTTACCAATATTCATCGGCATCATGATCCTTAGACTAGGTGACATAACACAACATAATCAGCAGCTTGCGACACTTTGGCCAAATATTTCTAACATACTATTCGTATTAATTATTCCTTGATGACATACTCGTCAATCCATAATACATCCTTCACCCCACTCCATTGTTATCTAGAATTTCTTACGCTAACTTTTGTCATACCCCTTGCCCAAGTTTTAACTCTATTACAGGTTAACAACTTAGGTCATGATATGAATAGGCTTATAAAGACTTAGGGTAAATTGGCATACTGGGTCAAGCTAGGTTAACCCCATGTGCTAAGGTACCCTGAGTCCTAAAGGGCTACTTCATATCCTAATAATGATATTAACAGTCCTGGAGGGAAATCTTGATCAAGTTCAGAGGTGTGTAGATCTTGACGATCAATGCAGAAGGGTGTTGCCACATGTTAACTTCACTTTTGTATCCTCGAGAAGATCCAAATCTTATCAAAGGTAAAACCTTGTAGTTGACGTGTGTCAAAATCCTACGGAACAACCTCGTGAAGATGTACATACCTCCAAGAGTTTACTTATGTTAAGTTAAATTTGGGTTAAAAGATGACATATTTTGGCAGCCCATCAATCCCTGAGTCCAACACTCTTTAAGTTCTTTTTTTAAAATTTGGATATAATTAATCTGAAGAGCTTAGTTAACTTAGGATTTCTTCTAAATTTATTACTTTTGTCCTAACAACCTGTTATCCAAAAACAGGACAACAACAACTTAAGTTCCTTATTTTAAATAACTTAACTAATTAAGGAAGTGGAACAACCTACTAGGCTGAAACACTTCAGACTTATTATAATTAAATATTAATGATTAACAATCATATCTTCCTCTTTTATTTAGTTCATTACTAGAGAGGAAGGGTCTTCCTCTTCATAGTTACATTATAGGGCTTAACACTCCCTATAATGTCCTTTATAATTACAATAATTTTTATTATAGTTTTATTTCACATCACTTGATATAATGAAATACTTACATAAGAATATTGTATTCTGCCACTTATTTAATCTGTAGGTTACTCAGGAAATTTATCTAAATTTCTTTTTTATAATACCCATCAAGAATACACATCCAATCATATAGACAATAAGAAGATTATCCTCAAACAAGATAATTTACCCAATCTATGCAAGTAAATTCTCATCTTTCAATTCATTTCCAAAACTTATTCCTTTTACAACTTATGCATTTTAGGCATACTGTAAGAAAATAGTCTTTATTTAAAAAGATATAAATTTTTCTTTTTACAATACTACTTGATAACAAATCATAATTTCTTCACAAGAATAAGCTTAGATCAGCCAATGCATCATATAATTTTTTCCTTCTTTTATCACTTACGAAGTCCATCTGCAAAAATTGCTAGCACGGGTCAGTTCAATGAACTGAGCATGATAAGCACTAAGCCTTAAAATGAAGTATAATCTGCTAAATGTACTAATAAGAACAACACTGCTTTAATGAACCACTAATAGTTCATGCCCCTAAGCATATGTAATATTAATAAAAGAAGAGTAATACTAAGGAAGAGTTAACAAATGGAAGAACAAAATATAGTCTATAAATTTTGTCCGTAAACTTAAAGTATAATTGATCTCATCAATTATCTTTATAAAACAAAAATCATAACATATCATTATTTCTAATCTTTCCAAATATATTACAACACTTAACCTTACTAAAAGATACAAGAAATGTTTTCAGCGTAATCACATTAACATGTTTCATCCAATTGTCAAGTAAAGTAAGAGAGAAAACATCTCCATTATGCCTAAGCACTTAACATTTGAAAAGGTAGAAACAGATGCATATAATGATTTAACTATTCCTCTTAAAGGTTTACTACTTTAAAATTCAACATTTTAAAGTATTCATCAAACAAATTCATATAAAGGTAACCCTAGAAAACATGATAGATTATTAGTCAACTATAATTTTACAACTTCTCTTAGCAAACCAATCAACCAAATTTTCCTACATAATTTCAGTCAATTTAAAAAGTGCAGAAAGACTAAATTAAGCACTAAATCTCTTTTCCAATCAAAATAAAATTAGGAAGTTCCATCCATTGAAGTTACCCAATCTGCATTAGAGAAGGATACCTATCATAATATGATCCCAATCTATAATCAAATATCACAACTTAATTAAATAGTTTTTACTTCCTTTTAAACATACAGTTCATGTTTAAGCAGGAGTTCCAAGAAAAGTGAACAATAACAACAACAAAAAAGAGATAACCAATGGATACATCTTTCTCAACTTTCCCAATATAATGTATGATTTCTACTTTCCATTGAAATATTATATAAATGAAACTCATACACAGCTCACCGATAATCTAAATTTACAGTGTACCTTTCAAGATCTATCATTCTTTCTTAGTACCAGAACAACCTTCAGTCGATAAGAAAACATGCAAGACTCAGATTCTAATCCCGAGCACAATGAAATAAACATAACTTCCTCGAAAGATTGAATAATTCGAAGTTTTAAAACCAAGTTAGCATAACAAAAATCCCCTTGTAGTAAAGAAAAAGATAATCAATAGTTGATAATATCTAAACCAACACAACGTTCCAGTTACCATTACAATTGATCACTAAGTAACAAATTTATTTGCACAGTGTTGCATTTCAAATTCAAATCACGAATTCAAAAATACTCAAGCATCGTAATGATAATAGACAAAACAAAAGGAATTATTTGTATATGGTTCAAAATAAGAAATGATTTTATTTTCCAATTTCAGTGAACACCTTCGTTTCATACTTATTATAAGATTCTTAACAGAAACTAAAACCCGTCAGAAACAAAGCATGAAGGATGATTTGATATCAATCTACAATAATAGTTAAATATTCCAAGAAGACAATAGTTCATGAACATCATGCCTTAAGTGGACTCAAACAAAAGTCCAGTTTAACTGACATGTCTAACATAGGTTCTAGATGTATGTGGGTTCCAAGAAAATAGACACATTTTCACATGGATAATACAAAGGCTAAGCCACATATGGGTTTTATTCACAACCCATTAATCATTAAATAAAACACTGTCACCAAAGTACCGAGAACCTCTACAATGGATTTATCCACCGAAGCAAGTTTCCAACAAAACCTCTATTTGCATATAAGGTTTATACGACTTGAGTTCCTTATCAGCTAGTGACCAACATATGCAAAAAATTTTCAAACAATAAACTCAACACACATGCAAAACTTGGAGTTATTTTCCTTAAAACTTAGCTAGTAATTCATGGCTAACTAAATGGTCGGAACCAAACTATAGATTCCATCAACTGAAAAAGTTAACAGAGCTACAAGCTTTTCTCGTGCATGCCAAGTTATTTTAAACAAAAGACAATACACAAAATCTTCCAACAGAATCACGTACTTCATGGTTTCAAACCGCGAATGCAAGATTTTACAAAACCCAACAAATTAAATAACCAGATAAGCATAAAATGCATAAACACATCAGAGAAAATTTGTTTAAATGAAAACACTTAGAGGATGCAAGATATTTTAAAAGTTAGAGCCTATCATTCCTGATAGTGCCACTATAAAATTGAAGAAGACCTCTGATAGAGCTCCTTTCTTCTCCTGTTCTCCATGAAAGATAAAACAACCAAAAAATTCTTCCACAGTGCTTTATATACATTCCACAAAATGAATATAGATCCAAAACCTCAAAAATATCCATGCAATGAAGATTAAACTATTGGTTCGAAAAACCTAAGTGCATGAAGAGAGAAAAATGGAGAGCATGAAAAATGAAACAACTCATCCAAAATCCACTGGCATGCCTACTAAGGCGGTTTGGGTTCAAAACCCAAATGCAATTAATTCTATTAACTCCAAGTTTCCCACTTTGTCTTCCTTGCCACCGGCTACCAAATTTAACAAGTGCCAAATAAATTTTAACAAACATTTCAAACTTTAGTGAAACTGCCACCTAGGCCTCCGCCAACAAACAAACCCTTGCCAAAGCTAGCAGTTTGTATGCCTTCCAACCTTATAACTTAACATTAATGCCATAGAAACCATCACCAACATGTATGTGACCCTCCTTAGATTCCAATTCATATCCACTAACTTAGGGTAGATTAATGGCTTAGGTTAGATCTTAGGTAATTTAAAGTTTATACCTTAGGATATAACACTAACTGATGCGCCCGAATTAGCAGGAACTTGACAAGGTCATAACTTGAGCTCCGGGTGTCCGTTTGAGTCCGTTTTTTATGAAACCATGTTTTTTGATGAGACAAACGCAGCAGTAACCTACCCTACCAGTTGGGGCAAGTTTTCAACACGTTTTTGGGCCCTAAATCCGCCATCTTGAGGCCGAAAATTAGGATTTAAGTTATAGTTTGGTTTTTTCCTATTTTTGAGCATTAGTTAATTTTAGTCTATTAATTGCATTGTGAGTTAGAAAGTTGGCAATTCCTCTAATTTAGGGATGTAGAAGATGCTGGCAATTTCTGTGCCCGTAGGAATAAGCATGCGAACTTACTAAGAATAGCAGGTTCTAGTAAACTGCTAAAAATAGTAATTTCCGCCACCTAGAGTAGATTTAGTCAGAGTTAGCTAGAGTTTACTTGGCAACTCGAGTTGGGAGTTATTTTCCTATTTAGGAAACATTGTAATTCATTATTTGATAATGAAGAAGGAGATCTATTTTCTTTTGGAGTTCATTTTATTGCAGTTTATCTGGTTGTTCTTAATTTGGCTACATTATCTGGTATCAGAGCTGGTTCGAAGTATTTTGTTTAAAAAATGGCAGGAAGAGGAAGAGGAAGAGGAGGCGGTATTGCCTAGATGAATAGAAATATGCAAGATCTGTAGAGACAAGTTGCTGTGCTTACTGCAATGATAACCCAAAGAGGAAATCAAGGTGGAGATGAAACAGACGAAGAAGAAGTTTATGAAGAGGAGGAAACACAAGCACCACCATTAGCTTTTGAAGAAAGGATGCTTCGAGCATTAGAAGGAAAGAATGATGGGATAAGAGTTGATGTTTTAGAGTATGGTGGTAGTCTAAAACCAGAGGAGCTGATAGACTGGTTGAATAGCATGGGAAATTTTTTTGAGTGGAAGGCTATGTCAGAAGAAAAGAAGGTAAAATTTGTTTGCACGAAATTGAAAGGTCATGCTATGTTATGGTGGGATCACCTACAGAAAGAGCGGTCAAGAAAGGGGAAAGAAAGAATTAGGACATGGAGTAAGATGGAGAAGAAGCTAAAAGATAAATTTCTACCTGTGGATTATGCACAAACTCTTTACAGGAGGTTTCAGAATCTCAGACAGAACTTACAAACAGTGCAAGAATACACAGATGAGTTCTACAAGCTGTCCATTCATGTAGAGCATGAAGAAACTGAGGAACAAATGGCTGCAAGGTATGTTAATGGATTAAAATTTTCTATTCAAGATGAGATAAGTATGCATAGGATTAAAAGCATGGAGGATGCCTATCAATTAGCCTTAAAGGCTGAGGAAAAACAAAATCGTCAAAGTTTTAGGCGATCACCTGGAATGAATAGGGGGGCCTCATCTTCCTTTTGGGGATGAGATGGTTTCAGCCAAGGTAGGGGAGAATCATCTCGTGGATGGGAAAATCAAGAGGATATGAGACAAGATTTCCAGAATCAACAAAGAGGCAGAGGATTTTCTAGGGGTAGAGAATATGCTGGCGATAGAGGATGGGAGGATCCACGAAGACCATTTGTTTGTTACAAATGTGGTGAAGAAGGGCATCGGGATTTTGAATTCCCACATACTTATACACATGACAAAAGGCAAGGAGATGCTCCAAGAGTAAATCTTGTTGAAGCTGAGCAAGTAGAAGATGAACAGGACCTCGAAATTCCACCAGATGTTGGAGAAACTCTGATGATCAAGAGGACAATGATTGCTCCAAGAAAGGAGGTCAAGAGGGATGCATGGTTACGTACAAATATTTTCAGAACAAGATGCACTTCAGGAGGAAAGGTATGTAATGTTATTATTGATGGTGGTAGTTGTGAGAACATGGTTTCAAATGAGATGGTCGATAAATTGGGTCTGCATTGTGAGAAGAATCCTAACCCTTATCGTATTGCATGGTTTAAGAAGGGTAATGAAGTTACTGTTGATAAGAGATGTTTAATAAGATTTTCTATTAGGAACATTTATAAGGATGAGATTTGGTGTGATGTTATTGCTATGGATGCATGTCATATGCTGCTAGGAAGACCATGGCAATTTGATAGAAAAGTTATTCATGATGGGGGAAAAATTACTTATACTTTCTGGAAGGATGGCACAAAAATAGTTTTGATACCTCTTAAAGAAGAGGGGAAGGCTGAAAATATGCTTTCTGCAAAGGAATTTTTGAAGGAGGCAAAGGCAACCGGTTTCTGTTATGCACTAGTTGCAAATAAGGATGAACTTGTAAGTGCTCAAATACCAATAGAAACATCAGAATTAATAGAAGAATTTTCAGATGTTATTCCTAATGAGCTACCAGATGGATTTCCACCCAAAAGAGATATTCAACACCACATGGATTTGATTCCAGGGTCTTCACTCCCAAATCAAGCGGCTTATAGGATGAGCCCGACATTGCATGCAAAGTTGAATAGGAAAGTGGCAGAGCTCGTACAAAAGGGGGTCGTAAGGGAGAGCATGAGTCTGTGTGAAACACCAGCTTTATTAACACCAAAGAAGGATGGAACATGGAGAATGTGCACAGATAGCAGAGTGATCAATAAAATTACAATCAAGTATCAGTTCCCAATACCTTTCCTTGATGATATGATGGATGTGCTTGCTGGATCTAATTATTTCACCAAGATTGATCTTCAAAGTGGTTATAATCAGATTCGGATCAGAGAAGGAGATGAGTGGAAAAAAACATTCAAGACAGGAAATGGATTATATGAGTGGTTGGTGATGCCATTCGGGTTATCCAATGCACCTAGTACTTTTATGAGATTGATGAACACCGTGCTATGGGAGTATAATGGTAAGTTTGTTGTGGTTTATTTTAATGATATCTTGATCTTTAGTAAAAGTAAAGAAGAACATTTGAGGCATGTAAGATTGGTATTTGAAGTGTTAAGGAAAGATAAACTCTATGCAAATATGAAGAAGTGCACATTTATGCAAGAGAGCTTGGTATTATTGGGATTTATTATTTCAGCAGGTGGGGTACAGCTGGACTCAAAAAAGATAAAGGTAATTATTGAATGGCCTGCTCCACGGAGTATAATAGAGGTAAGGAGATTTCATGGTCTAGCAACATTTTACAGAAAATTTATTAAAAATTTCAGCAGTATTGTAGCACCTATCACAGATTGCACAAAAGGAAGGGAGTTTTTGTGGACAAAGGCAGCTGAGGATAGTTTTCAATTCTTGAAGAAGAAGGTGACAGAGGCACCCATTTTGGCACTACCAGATTTTGATAAAGTGTTCGAGGTTGATTGTGATGCCTCACATGTGGGTATTGGAGCTGTTCTAAGTCAAAGAGGAAAGCCAGTAGCTTTCTTTAGTGAGAAACTAAATGAGGTAAGAAAGAACTACTCTACTTATGATGTGGAATTTTATGCAATTGTACAAGCATTAAGGCATTGGAGGCATTACTTAGTGCCTAAGGAGTTTGTGTTATTTACAGACCACATAGCCCTGAAGTATGTGAATACCCAAAAGAAGTTGAATAGTAGGCATGCAAAGTGGGTATCATTTTTGCAGGGATATACTTTTTCTCTAAAACATAAATCTGGAAAACAGAATCAAGTTGCAGATGCATTGAGTAGGCGTGTGACTTTGTTTACCACTATGGAAAATGAGGTGGTGGGTTTTGAAGCAATAAAGGGTTTGTATTCTTCTGATTTTGATTTCATGGATATTGTTGAAAGACTAATTAGTCCATTGTCAGACAATGTAGGAGATGTCTTGGATGAGTATATTTTATAGGATGGCTACCTATTCAAGGGACACCAACTATGTATTCCAGTTGGGTCTATGAGAGAAAATATAGTGAAAGAGTTGCATAGCGGAGGGTTGGCTGGGCATTTTGGTAAGGATAAGATGATAGCCTTGGTAACAGACAAATACTATTGGCCAAAGCTGAAAAGAGATGTGGTAAGATATATGGAGAGATGTCAAATTTTCCAAGTCTCGAAAGGCCATGCACAGAATATAGGGTTGTATATGCCGTTGCCTGTTCCTAAAGGGTCGTGGACAAATCTGAGTATGGACTTTGTTTTGGGATTACCAAAAACACAACGAGGTAATGGTTCCATTTTTGTGGTTGTTGATAGGTTTTCTAAGATGGTTCATTTTATTTCTTGCAAGAAAACAAGCGATGCAATAGGCGTAGCAGATTTGTTTTTCAGAGAAGTTGTTCGTTTGCATGGTGTTCCAAAAACCATTACTTCAGATAGGGACACAAGGTTCTTAAGTCACTTCTGGCGGACTTTATGGAAGAAATTTGGTACTCAACTACAATTTAGTAGTGCTTATCATCCACAGACTGATGGGTAAAAAGAGGTGGTAAATAGGAGTTTGGGAAACCTGTTAAGGTGCATTGTTGGGGAAAAGCCGAAACAATGGGACTTAGCATTACCACAAGCTGAGTTTGCATATAACAGTTCCATAAACAGATCCACTAGAAAGTCTCCATTTTCAATTGTGTATGGGAGTAATCCAAATGGGGTATTAGATTTGGTACAGCTACCCATTGATGGCAGAGTCAGTGATGAGGCAGAAGCATTTGCCGAACATATATAACAATTACAGGAAGAAGTGCGGAAGAAGCTGCAAAATAGTAATGACAAGTATAAGGAAATAGCAGACGTGCACAGATGAAGAAAGGTATTTACAGTTGGTGAGTTGGTTATGGTATATCTGCGGAAGGAAAGGTTTCCAAGAGGAACCTATAACAAGCTAAAGTACAAGAAGATTGGACCCTACAAAATCGTGAAAAAAATAAACGATAATGCTTATGAGGTAGAATTGCCAAGGAATTTTGATATTTCTCCAATGTTTAATGTTTTAGATTTGTATTCTTTTCATGGGGATGGTGTAGAAAGGGATGATGCTGATGAAGTAGTAGATTGGCGGCAGCAGGTTCCGGTGAAGAAGAAAGAAGAAGTGGATCAGATTCTAGATAAGAAAACAATGGACACGCGACATGGGAAATACAACAAATATTTGGTACATTGGAAAGGACTGGAAGAAGAGGAAAATACTTGGGTCATAGAGTGGGAGATTCAGAAGTTGGATGCAGATAAATGGAAGCAGTTTGAAGAAGACAAGTTGCAGGAGCTACGTTTTTTTCAAGCAGGGGAGAATGATGCGCCCGAATTAGCAGGAACTTGACAAGGTCATAACTTGAGCTCTGGGTGTCCGTTTGTGTCCGTTTTTTTTTTGAAACCACATGTTTTGATGAGACGAATGCAGCGGAAGCCTGCCCTACTAGTTGGGGCAAGTTTTCAACACATTTTTGGGCCCTAAATCCGCCATCTTGAGGCCAAAAATTAGGATTTAAGTTATAGTTTGGTTTTTTCCTATTTTTGAGCTTTAGTTAATTTTAGTCTATTAATTGCATTGTGAGTTAGAAAGTTGGCAATTCCTCTAATTTAGGGATGTAGAAGATGCGTGGAAATTTCTATGCCCATAGGAATAAGCATGCGAACTTACTAAGAATAGCAGGTTCTAGTAAACTGCTAAAAATAGTAATTTCCGCCACCTAGAGTAGATTTAGTCAGAGTTAGCTAGAGTTTACTTGGCAACTCGAGTTGGGAGTTATTTTCCTATTTAGGAAAAATTGTAATTCATTATTTGATAACGAAGAAGGAGATCTATTTTCTTTTGGAGTTCATTTTATTGCAGTTTATCTGGTTGTTCTTAATTTGGCTACATTACTAACCACTAACCTTAACATATGTCCTTAGCAATTAGGTTATATAAACCTTTAGGTGTATATCAAAAATACATAGTTTAGGAACTAGGTTAGATCACCAATTAACTTGTAATTTTAGGTTCCCGTTAATAATACTTAACAACCCCTTTCTAACTCTTTAGTACCAGTTTACGTTAGAAACAAAATTGTATCAAGTATCATAGCTTAGATATAAATGCTTAAATATATTACCTAGCTTAGGATCCCAGTTCTTTTCAATGCCATGAATGGATGAAATCTCAATTACACCAGTAATGACCTGCAAGGGTCGATTTCCAGGGATCCAATAAAACTTTCCACTGAAAGGAACCATTTTCACACAAAATTGAATGAAAGAACTTACATCTAATAAGTTCAGTCCAAGCTTAATAATTCATGGAATGCCATTTCATCATTTGTTCATTCTGAACAGATTTAAAACATTCCTTTGATCACTATAATTGATCCAAGGATGAGTCATAAAAATAGGTAAGTTTATAATTCTTCTTAAATCAGATCACCCTCATCTACGAGAAATGAAAAAAAAATGAATCCAGGAAGCATTTCGGTTCAATCAAAGATCTTAAGAGCAGAAAAGACTTAACCATATCAATCATGATTTCCCATAATCAAAAGAACATATCCTTATAAGGAAAAATCACGTCTACACTTACAATGTAAAAGACAGAATATCAACTTTAATGGGTGTTACATGCTTCCATCCTAAAAAGGATCATCGTCCCGATGACTTTTATTTTTTTTAACATTTGAAATTTTAAGGAAAACCAACCCATTCACTTTTCTTATTTAAAATCAATTATTTCAAACCTCATAGTTCTATAAATCAGTATTATATAACTGTTTGCTCAAATTAAATAATTTTCTGCCCAAAACTGGCTTACTTAATGTAATGAAAAGATAAAATCATAAATTTTTATCAGTCAACAGATTCGGTTCTATTGAAAAATAAAGGGAAAACTAGTTTTCATATCTTCATGATTTTTCCAAGTTACACTTTCTTCATTAAACTAGTCCCACTAGACCTTACATTGTCTTATTTCATGATTTCTTAAATGCAACTGGTAATTTTCCAGCACTCGAGTGGGTTTAACCACAATTATTCCTGGGTCTTGGACCTGCAAGGAATTTCAATTTAACACATGTGATAAATTTGAAACATATTTCTTAGGCAAAGAAATATGGAAACCATCATGCATTCATGACAGAGCAGGTGGTAGTGCTAATCGATAAGCTGTAAGATTTATTATTTCAACTATTTCAAAAGGTCCCACATAATGAGGTGATAACTTGGCAACCTTGCCAAAAGTTATAGAAATATTTTTCAGTTTAACACGAAGGAAAAACTTCTCACCAAGTTCAAATTTCCTGTCAACCCATTATAAATCAATATAACTCTTTTTCCTATCTACCGCTTCTTTCAAGCATTCATGAATCATTTTAACTTTTTGTTCCGTTTCCATAAGGATTTCAGGTCCAATTACTTCTCTATCCTCAATGTTATCCCAACTAACAGGGGTTATACATTTTCTTCCATAAAGTGCCTCAAAAGGTTTCATCTTAAGAGAAGCATGATGTGTATTATTGTATTGTATTGTATTATTGTATGCAAATTCAAAAAATGGAAGATACTCCTCCCACTTATACTGTTGATCCATACAATACATCCATAACATATCTTCTAAAACTTGATTTACTCTTTCAGTTTATCCATCCATTTCAAGATGATGCGCAGAACTGAAATTCAATTTAGTGCCAAGAGATGCGTTAAGCGTTTACCAAAACCTTGATGTCATTCTAGGGTCTCTATCAGATATGATTAATTTAGGTACTCCATGTAATCTAAAAATTTCATGTACAAATCTTTTAGCCAAAATAGGAGAATCATCCTTTAGATTTACAACAATAAAATGAGCTACTTTCATTAGTTTGTCAACTACTACCTAAATAACATCGTGTTTATTTCTTGACGTAGGAAACCCTTGTAAAAAATCCATGCTTATTACCTGCCATTTGTATTGCGGTATGCTATGAGGATATAGAAAACCAGCTGGATGCATATGTTCTTCTTTTACTCGTTGACATTCTAGACAATGGGTCATGAAATCTATACCATCCTTTTTCATTCCCTTCCAAAAATATTGTTGTTTTATATCAACAAGCATTTTCATAATGCCATGGTGTCCAGAAAAAGGTGAATTGTGAAACTCTGTCAATAATTTCTTTCTCAAATCATTAAGTAAAGGTATGTATACTCTATTTTCATAACGTAATATTCCTTCATTATCAAAGTGAAAACATTTATACGTTTCATCTTTTGGATCTACAGCAAGCGCTACTTTTACTTGCTGAAAGTATGAATCAGATTCCATAGCACTTTTGACGTCATCCTTAAACTGAGTTCTTAATGTTATAAGAGCATAAATGTGCTTCCTACGACTTAGAGCATTAGCTACTCTATTCTCTTTTCCTTTAATGTAGCTTATATCAAAATTATATTGAGACAAAAATTCTAACCACCTTCGTTGTCTTACGTTTTGATTTGGCTGAGTGAAAATGTACTTAAGTCTAAGATGATCATTTTTCAACTCAAATGGTTTACCAAGTAGATAATACCTCCAAACTTGAAGTGTATGAACTATGGCAGCAAGCTCTAAATCATATGGAGCATAATTCAACTCATGTAACTTAAGTTTTATACTTTCATAAGCTATGACATGATCATTTTGTAACAAAATACCTCCAAGAACCTCCCCAGATGCATCTGTTACAACCGTGAAGTATCCATTTGGATCAGGTACAGCTAATATAGGTGCTGAAGTCAAATGAATTTTGAAATTTTAAATGTAGATTCACATTTATCATCCCAGAAAAATTTCTTATCCTTCCTTTGTAATGAAGTTATTGCTGCAGCCACCTTAGAAAAATCCTTAACAATTTTTCTGTAATAACCTGCAAGGCCCATGAAGCTTCTAACTTCATGTACATTCTTGGGTGTAGTCCACTTGACTATAGCTACAATTTTAGAAGGATCCACAGCAATCCCATCTTTACTTATAACATGACCCAAATAGTGAACTTCATTTTCATAGAAAGAACATTTGGATAGCTTACCATATAACCATCCTTTTTCTCAAAATTTCCAAAACTATTTTCAAGTGTTCATGGTGCTCCTGCACACTTTTAGAATATATGAGAATGTTGTCTAAGAATATAAGCAAAAAATTGTCCAAATATTGTTGAAAGATATTATTCATTAAGTTCATGAAAGCTGTCGGTACATTCGTTAATCCAAAGGGTAAAATCGTGAATTCATAATGTCTATACCTTGTCCTAAAATTCATTTTATGAATGTCCTCTTCCTTAATTCGTATTTGGTAATATCTAGACTAAAGGTCTATCTTAGAATATACCGAAGCTCCACACATCTGATCAAATAGATCATCAATTCTAGGAAGTGGGTATCTATTCTTGATTGTTTCTTTGTTTAACATCATGTAATCAATGTAAAATCTAAGTGTTCCATCCTTCTTTTTCACAAAGAGCACTAGTGCTCCCCAAGGTGAAACACTTGGTCTAATCAAACCCTTAGAAAAAAATTGTTGTAACTGAGCTTTTAACTCTACTAACTCTATGGTAGTCATTCGATAAGGTGCTTTAGAAATAGGTTCAATACTTGGTTTGATTTCAATTGTGAATTCAAACTCCCTTTTGGGTGGTAGTCCCGGTAATTCTTCTCAAAACACGTCACCGAAGTTCTGTAACAACATATAATGTTCCATGAAATCATTGTTTTCTTCCATAGATTCAGAAATCTTTACTACATATAAGGTACAACCTTTATTTTTGGCCTTTTTAAGTTGCATAACTGACAATTTCCTAACTGAAATTTCTTGTTTTACACCTTGAATCTCTATTGTTTTTTGTTGTTTATCTAAACAAATAATATATTTTTAAAAATAGTCTAACTTTTCTTTATGATCCACTAACCAATTTACACCTATGACTATATCATAAGATCCTAAAGGTGCTACATAGAGATCAAATTTTGTGTAAAATCTAGGTAAGTCAAGGACTTCGCCGAAAAGACACATACTAACTGTATGAATAAAATTATTACCATAATGTACAGTCCATGATTTATCTATTTTTCCAGCTTTTATTTTAAGTTTTGAAGAAAGTTTACTAGAAATAAAACATTTAGTAGCTCTCGTATCAAATATAATAGTTACAGGTATGCCAAGTAACTTACCAGGAACTTCAATAGGTGTAACTTACTTTTCAGCTTGCTTTTCAACTACTGCAGCATGTATCTTGTGTTGCTGATTATGATCATCCTTCTTCAAAGGAAATTGATTCACATAATGATATTTTCCACAATTATAACAACCTCCTACCGGTCCCTTTTTGGGCTCAGAATTATTTCTAGTCTTGAAGTTATCATTCTGACCTCCATAGGGTTTTCACTTGTTATTATTATTTCTAGCAAAATTATTTTGTGTATTACTAGTAGACTTATTCATTGCTATTTTATTATTATTATCAGTTGGGAACTTACTTTTGTTACCAAAATTTTTCCATGGTCCCTTCTTAGGTGCAAGAGAAGCTGAAGAAGAGTTTGGAATTTTCTTCCGCACTTCCTCTTTTTGAGCAGAAATAGCTTTTAATTTCAATTCTTGCCTTATGGCTTTCTCAACAACCCCTTTCATAGTGATTGGGCTGTAAACATCAACCTCTCCCCCAATAATGGGATTCAACTCCATGATAAATTTTTGTATCCTGAACTTCTCATCAATTTAATACAGAGGTACATACTTGAGAAGTTTCGTAAACCGCTCCCAATACTCAGTTACAGTTAGCTTTCCTTGTGCTAAGTTCTGAAATTCTGTCATTTTCTGATCATAATAAAGTTGTGGCAGCCAACGTTGCCTAAAATAACTTTTAAATTGATCCCAAGTGATGTTAGTTTCATCAATATTTAACTCATCCTTACGACTGTCCCACCATGAAGATGCTTCATGGGAAAGCTGATATGCTCCCCAAATGACTTTAGTTTCCTCTAAGAAGTTTCTTATTGCAAAGTACTTCTCCATTTCGCTAAGCCAATTATCAGCTCCATCTCCCAATGTGGTGCCATCAAACTTAGGTGGACTTATCCTTTTTATATCATTAGTGAGTTCAGCTGTCAACCTTGCCTTTGTGTTTTCTGGTTGGATAGGTACATTAACATTGTTATTATCAACACCCAAATCGAGGTTACCCTCAGGAGGTGGCTGATTGTTATTACCAATTTCTTCTTCCTCCTTATTTCCCATCACTTGTTGTTCAAGCACAGCCAAACGATCTCTTGTGTCCAACAGGGCAGCAAGGATCCCATCAATTTTTTGGGCTATTGTTACTCCGTCATTAGGTGGAGCATTATTCATAATGGTCCCCATTGTTCTAACAATTTTCTGTTACAAGAAAATCCAAGTTTTTATCATATTATGGACACAATAGGTCCAAGAGCTACAACCTTCAACTCTGATACCAAGATGTAACATTCCAGTTTTAAGACTTTAGAACAAGGATTTTTTATTTTTTTATTTTTGTATGATTGATGTTCTCTGTTCTAAATACATAATTTAGAACACACATTTCATAACAATCATTCATATAAAAGATAACCATATGTAACTACAATGAAAAAGTGAGCAACCGATCTATTCATTCCATGACTCGGTAAACTACCGATCTATTCATGTGTAACATTGAGTTTTAAGTATTCTTATAAATACTTTGTGTACTTGGTTCTCTTACCCTATTCTAGGTTTTGAGTGATCTGTCTAAGGAGTCTAACTGAATATTGTTACCAATATTCATGGGCATCATGATCCTTAGACTAGGTGACATAGGACAACGCAATTAGCAACTTGTGATACTTTGGTCAAAGATTTCTAACATATTGTTCGTATAAATTATTCCTTGAGAACATACTCGTTAATCCAGAATACATCCTTCTCCCCATTCCATTGTTATCTAGAATATCTTACACTGAATTCTGTCTCACCCCTTGCCCAAGGTTTAACTCTATTATAGGTTAACAACTTACGTCATGATATGAAGAGGCTCATAAAGACTAAGGGTAAATTGGCATACTGAGTCAACCTAGGTTAACCCTGAGTCCTAAAGGGATGCTTCATATCCTAACTATGATACTAACCAGTCCTGGAGGGAAATATTGATCAAGTTCAAAGGTGTGTAGATCTTGACGATCAATGCAGAAGGGTGTTGCCACATGTTAACTGCACTATTTTATCCTCGAGAAGATCCTAATCTTCTCGAAGGTAAAACCTTGCAGTTGATGTGTGTCAACATCCTATGGAACAACCTCATGAAGATGTACATACCTCCAAGATTTTACTTACGTTAAGTTAAATTTGGGTTAAAAGACAACATATTTCGGGAGCCCATCAATCCCCGAGTCCAACACTCTTTAAGATATTTTTTAAAAGTTGGATACAATTAATCCTAGGAGCTTAGTTAACTTATGATTGCTTCCAAATTTATTAGTTTTGTCCTAACAACCCGTTATCTAAAAACAAGATAGTAATAACTTAAGTTCCTTATTTTAAATAACTTAACTAATTAAGGAAGTGTAACAACCAACTAGGATGAAACATATCAGACTTATTATAATTAAATCTTAATGATTAACAATCATATCTTTCTCTTTTATTTAGTTCATTACTAGAGAGGAAGGGTCTTCCTTTTCATAGTTAAATTCTAGGGCTTAACACTCCCTATGATGTCCTTTATAATTACAATAATTTTTATTATAGTTTTATTTCACATCACTTGATATAATGAAATACTTAGATAAGAATATTGTTTTCTACCACTTATTTAATCTACAGGTTACTTAGGAAATTTATCTAATTTTTTTTTTATAATACCCATCAAGAATACACATCTAATCATATAAAAAATAAGAAGATTATCCTCAAACAAGATAATTTACACAATCTATGCAAGTAAATTCTCATCTTTCAATTCATTTCCAAAACTTATTCATTTTAGGCAGAGTGTAAGAAAACAGTCTTTATTCAAAAAGAGATGAAATTTTCATTTTACAATACTAATTGACAAGAAATAATAATTTCTTCACAAGAATCAACTTAGATCAGCCAATGCATCATATAAGTTTTTCCTTCTTTGATCACTTACGATGTCCATCTGTAAAAATTGCTAGCACGGGTCAGTTCAATGAACTAAGCATGATAAGCACTAAGCCTTAAAATGAAGTGCAATCCACTAAATGTTCCAATAAGAACAATCCTACTTTAATGAACAACTAATAGTTCATGCCCCTAAGCATATGTAATATTAATAAAAGAAGATTAATACTAAGGCAGAGTTAACAAATGGAAGAACATAATATAGTCTATAAATTTTGTCCTTTAACTTAAAGTATAATTGATCTCATCAATTATCTTTATAAAACAACAATCATAACTTATCATTATTTCTAATCTTGCCAAATATATTACAACACTTAACCTTAGTAAAAGATACAAGAAATGTTTTCAACATAATCACATTAAGATGTTTCATCCAATTTCAAGAGAGAAAACATCTCCCTTATGCCCAAGCACTTAACATCTTAAAAGGTAGAAATAGATGTATATCATGATTTAACTATTCCTCTTAAAGGTTTACTACTTTAAAATTCAACATTTTAAAGTATCATCAAACAAATTCATATAAAGGTAACCCTAGAACATGATAGATTATCAATCAACTATAATTTTACAACTTCTCTTAGCCAACCAATCAACCAAATTTTCCTACATAATTTCAGTCAATTTAAAAAGTGTAGAAAGACTAAATTAAGTGCTGAATATCTTTTCCAATCAGAATAAAATCAATAAATTCCATCCATTGAACTTACCCAATTTGCATTAGAAAAGCATACCTATCATAATATGATCCCAATCTATAATCAAATCTCACAACTTAATTAAACAGTTTTTACTTCCTTTTAAACATACAGTTCATGTTTAAGCAGGAGTTCCAAGAAAGAGAACAAGAACAACAAAAAAGAGATAACCAACTGATACACCTTTCTCAACTTTCCTAATATAATGTATGATTTCTACTTTCCATTGAAATATTATATAAATGAAACTCATACACAGCTCACCGATAATCAAAATTTATAGTGTACCTTTCAAGATCTATCATTCTTTCTTAGTACCAGAACAATCTTCAGTCGATAAGAAAACATGCAACATTTTTCTTTCTTAGAACTAGAACATCCTTCAGTCAATAAGAAAAAATGCAACATTTTTCTTTCTTAGAACTCATTTACTACCAACATTAAAGTTCCATCTATCCTATCCTTCCTTTCCCTTTTCCAATTAAATTCTAATAAAATAGTAAAGTTCAAATAATGTCCACATTCAACTTTATAATCACAATTTACTTTTCAAGACCTAACATTCATTTATTGAACCCAACAAGAGATAAGAAATCTAAGTGGATTTTAACCCTGAAGACTTCCCGATAGTCCAGGAAAGATAGATCTGTCTCAACCCTATATCAATACATTACTTCAAAAACTATAAATTGGGTTTCCCAATAAATGATATGATCAACAATAATATTTATATAATTTCATTCTATGCAAGACTGAGATTCCAATCTTGAGCACAATGAAATAAACATAACTTCCTCAAAATATCAAATCATTCAAAGTTTTAAAACCAAGTTAGGGTAAGACAAATCCCCTTGTAGTTAAATCAAGATAATCAATAGCAGATAATATCTAAACCAACACAATGTTCCAATTACCATTACAACTGATCACCAAGTAACAAATTTGTTTGCACAGTGTTGCATTTCAAATTCAAATCACAAATTCACAAATACTCAAGCATCGTAATGATAATAGAAAGAACAAAAGGAATTACTTATATATGGTTCATAATAAGAAATGATTTTATTTTCCAATTTCAGTGAACACCTTCGTTTCATACTTATTATAAGATTCTTAACAGAAACTAGAACCCGTCGGAAACAAAGCATGAAGGCCAAGCTCATATCAATCTACAATAATAGTTAAATATTCCAAGAAGATAATAGTTCATGATTATCATGCCTTAAGCGGACTCAAACAATAGTCCAATTTAACTAACATGTCTAACACATGTTCCAGATGCATGCAGGTTCCAAGAAAATAGACACATTTTTGCATGGAGAATACAAAGGCTAAGCCATATACGAGTTTTATTCAGAACCTGTTATCACCGAATCACAGCACCCCTGGATGTTGATCAGATTTCTAGTTTGATCACTCTAAGCATCCAGTGTGATTGGATAACATGGGTACTATCTCCAAGTTGTGGGACTTGCTACTTGAGATAGACCCCCAGAGAAAGCTGGTTCTTGCTCCTAAACTACCTGCCACAATCTACTCTAATGCAGGATAAGATAACTGTCCTAATCTAAATTTCCAAGGGACCAAGGAGAGAGATTACATAAAATGAAATCCTACACTAAAGCGGTGATACACCAGAAAAGGAGGGTGTGAGAGTAATCTCCAAATGTGTGAAATACAAAGGCAAAGTGCACACTAGAAGAGGTGATGACAGTTCACCATAATCTAGCAAAATGCATTCACAGCAATATTCCAAGCACACACAATGATAATGAATTCTTGCAAGAACATAAATGGACACAATATACTTGTAGAAAGATTAAAGGGGCAAGAAGAATGCAAGGAAACACAGCAGGGGAAGATACATCCACAAACTGATATTTTATTGCTTCATGATATGCACAGTTCAATCTATTACAAGATAAGGGCCTGGATCACCATGCAAGGAGTCCACTACAAGGGCCTGCAACACACTGGCTTCACAAAGCAATTTTGACAGAGCTTTGCTACCCAAAAACTCTCCCCCCTTTACAATGAGCCCAACACTCCAATTTATAGAAAAAATGAGAAGGAGAAGAGAAGGGAAAGTGGAAATCCCAAAATCTGTCCTTCAACCACCTGTAAGAGGCATTAAATTGAGTGGAATGGTTTTCCATTACTTGCAAAAGGCTCCCCATACTATCTCATGTTCTGCAGCAGAGAAAGAATGATAACCATGCCTATTAAATGCACTCCCAGCTACCAAATAAAACACTGTTCTGAACCCGGCCACGTTTTCTTAAAAATATCAATCAATTTCTAATCAAATACAGAATTTCTTGATTTCTATGCATCGGGCTCAAAAACATGATTCCAACGGTACCAATTTTGTGCGATTTCGTTGAGAAATGCAAAAGTTATGGCCTTCTGAGTGCAGGCAGCTATTTTGGGCCTGGCAGGCGTTTTCTGTCATTTGATGGGAAAGAGCATTTACTGACTGGAGCCGAACACATTTCCTTTATTTAAATATATCTATCCTCATTAAAATTAAGAAATCCAATTTTTTTTGGCGTAGAGGACATCGTGCCCATTCCAGAAAGTCCAATTTTATCAAAATCGAAGCTCGGAGTCAAAAGTTATGGACGTTTGAAGTTTCTGGACCAAACGTTGATGTGACACGTGTCATGATTTGATTGGTCCTCGGTTCCTTTGGGTTTTCGCGTCCCATGCGTCCCTTTGTTCCATTTGGTACAGTGCTCTTTGTGTCGATTTCGGCCGAACCGGCCGGTTTCACCGCCTTTTTGTCCCATGCGTCCCATTTGCCTTCCGGGCTGCCTCGACTCTTTTCGCCCGGTTCGGCCGGTTCACACATTTTTTGCCCAAATGTCCCATTTTTTAAATTTTTTTTTTTGGACCATTTGTTCCCATTTCGGCCGAACCAGCCGGTTCGGGTCCATTTGTTCCACTTGGCCCACTTTGTTTTGGACTGCCTTGACTAATTTCAGCCGAACCGGCCGATTCGGGTATTTTTGACCCAAACGTCCTAGACTGTCCCTCTCAACAGTTAGTCAAATTTTTTTCTCTGTCGAACCGGAATTTCGCGCCCGCCGCATACTTTTGTCCCATTTGTCCCTGCTGCGTTTCGGACTGTTTGTGCTGATTTCGCCCGGTTCGGCCGGTTCGCGCTTTTCTGTCCCAAACGTCCCAGAGGCGACCTTGAGCGGGACTTAGCCAATTTTCACGATTTTTTCTGGATCAACCTATTTGCCTTCTTGAACCCTTTTTTTCACATTTTCTCAGAACTTACTCTCTTCCTCTTGGACAGGGGAGTTAGACAAATATGAGGGGACCCTAGAAACATGACTTTTCGCCCTGAATCAATATAATTGCTTGCATGTTATCAAAATTACCTTGAGGGGTGAATTTTGGATAACAGAACCCATTAATCATTAAATAAAACACTGTTACCAAGTACCGAGAACATCTACCATGGATTTATCCACCGAATAAAGTTTCCAACAAAACCTCTATTTACATATAATGTTTATACGACTGGAGTTCCTTATCAGCTCGTGACCAACATATGCAACAAATTTTCAAACAATAAACTCAACACATAAGCAAAAATAAGAGTTATTTTCCTTAAAACTCAGCTAGTAATTCATGGCCAACTAAGTGGTTGGAACCAATCTACATATTCCATCAATTGAAAAATTTAAAAGAGCTACAAGCTTTTCTCACACATGCCAAGTTATTTTAAACAAAAGACAATACACAAAAGCTTCCAACAGAATCACGTACTTCACGGTTTTGAACCCAAAATGCAATATTTTACAAAACCCAACAAATTAAATAAGCCGATAAGCATGAAATGCACAAACACATCAGAGAAAAGTTGTTTTAATGAAAACACTTAGATGATGTTAGATATTTTAACAGTTAGAGCCTATCATGCTTGATAGTGCCGTTGTCAAATCAAAGAAGACCTCTGATCAAGCTCCTTTCTTCTCCTCTTCTCCACGAAAGATAAAACAGCCAAAAACTTCTTCCCCAGTACTTTATATACATTCCAAAAAATGAAAATAGATCTGAAACCTCAAAAATAGCCATGCAATGAAGCTTAAACTGCTGGTTTGAAAACCCAGAGCGCATGAAGAGAGAAAAAAAGACAACATGCAAAATGAAACAACTCATCCAAAATCCATTGGCATGCCTACCAAGGCAGTTTGGGCTTGAAACCCAAATGAAATTAATTCTATTAACTCCAAGTTTCCCACTCCATCTTCCTTGCCACCAACTATCGAATTTGGCAAGTGCCAAATGAATTTTAACATACATTTCAAAATTTAGTGAAACTACCATCTAGGCCTCTACCAACCAATGAAACCATACCAAAGTTGGTAGTCTGTATGCCTTCTAACCTTATCACTTAACATTAATGCCATAGAAATTGTCACCAACATGTACGCGACCCTCCTTAGGTTCTAATTCATATCCACCAACTTATGGTAGATTAATGGCTTAGGTTAGATCTTAGGTAATTTAAAGTTTATACCTTAGGATATAACACTAACCACTAACCTTAGCATATGTCCGTAGCAATTAGGTTAGATAAACCTTTAGGTGTATATCAGAAATACATAGTTTAGTAACTAGGTTACATCACTAATTAACTTGTAGTTTTAGGTTCCTGTTAATAATACTTAACAACCCCTTTCTAACTCTTTAGTACCAATTTAGGTTAGAAACAAAATTGTATCAAGTATTATAGCTTAGATAGAAATACTTAAATATATTACCTAGCTTAGGATCCCAGTTTTCTTCAGTGCCATGAATGGTTAAAATCTCAATTATGCTAGTAATGACCTGTCGGGGTTGATATCCAGGGATCAAACAAAACTTTCCACCGAAAGGAACCATTTTCACACAAAAGTGAATTGAAGAACTTGCATCTACTAAGTTCAGTCCAGGCTTAATAATTCATGGAATACCATTTCATCATTTGTTCATTCTGAATATATTTAAAACATTCCTTGGATCACTATAATTGATCCAAGGATGATTCATAAAAATAGGTAAGTTTATAATTCTTCTTAAATTAGATCACCCTCATCTACAAGAAATGAAAAAAAACTGAATCCAGGAAGCATTCTGGTTCAATCAAAGATCTTAAGAGTATAAAAGACTTAACTATATCAAGCATGATTTACCATAATCAAAAGAACATATCCTCATAAAGAAAAATCACATGTCTACACTTGCAATGTAAAAGAGAGAATATCAACTTTAACGTGTGTTACAGATAAGAAAGGAGGAAATGAAGATGCAATAGCTTAATCTGTTAACAGAGATAATAAGAGCTATTATAGTGTACTAGACCAAGTTGGTGCAGGAATACTTATTGTTATATGAGCTTGATGGCTGGATAGCAATGGCAGTTGATCAGATGGATGGAGTTTGGTTTGGTAATGGCACTTCCCAGGATGCTCCTGTGAATGCAAAATGGCTCTATGGTTGCTTCTTATGCATGTGAGAATGCTGGTTTTTCTTACATGTAGCTATGGTCTCATTTCTTATTCTCTGAATGTGCCAACCTTGAAATAATGTAACCAAAGGGAATAAAAGGTAATTGACTACAATTTTGGGTTGATCGGCACTGGTTTAGGGTGACCAGTGTTGGTTAGGGCAGGATTTCCTAGGTTTACTAAAAATGGGTAGATCTTCTTGATTTCTTTGAGCTTGTTCGTTTTCCCTCATGGATTAGAATGGCAGCTTCCTTTGTAATGAGTGGGAATGTGTTAAAGGGAATGTAGGCTTTGATTTTTAGGGTTTAGGTAGGTCTTAGTTAGTTATAGCAACATACTAAGAATAGGTTTGGGGTGAGGTGGCTAGGTGAGGTGTATAGGTGAGGTGGTGGTGTGGGAATTATCTTAATTAGGATAAATAAATAATAAATATTATGAGGACATGGATTAATTAAATTTAATTAATTAAATTAATATTAGAGTGAGGTGAAAGGGGCCATTCTTAGGTTAGTGTGTTCAAGGTGATTATTTGATGAGGGACGAAAGGGATTATGACCCAATTTTTGTGTCTACATTTTGCCCCTTTTTGTTGTGTAGCTTGTATTTGTAAGTGACACTGACAAAAATAAGATATTTTTTCCCCATGTGTGGGTGAAGGTGATCCCCCTCAAACAAGGAACTGATGAGGTAGAAGGTAGAATTGGTGATTGGTCTGATAAAAGGAGAATGTGCTGAAGAGGAAGGTGGGGAACGGGGGTAAAAAGGGGTAAAGTTCTAATGGGTGAATCTAGGTAATGGGTCAGGGTCTAAGGTAGGAACGGTCAAATGTACACACACGTATAAAATACAGTATGATACTAGGTTGAAGAGCATGTAAGCTCTACATTGTCTAAGGTCGATAGGTTTATCCAAACAAGGTTGAGGTGATTCCGGTATCCAAGGTATAGGATATTTTCAGGAAACACAACACAGTTCAGGTATAGGAATGTTTAGGTGTGTTCTAGTACACCAAAGGTTGGGTCAAGATAAATGGTCATGGTAAGAGGCAAGGTAAGGTCATTAGGTCAAACAAAATGGGTAACATTATCACAAGGTATAGCAAGCACATGAGGTCACAATTCACTAGCAATTTTCCAGGTCTAAGCAGTTAGGTCATGGCACAGGTAAGGCTGAGGTATGGGTAAAATAACAAGTCCATAAATGAGGAAGAGGTTAGGTGGTAAATGATGAGGTCAGGAGGGTAAAGTGAAATGTCCAAGTTAGGTTTCGGTTAGGTAGAAAGGAGTAAGGCCAACAAATTAGAGGTAATGGGTAGTAATAAGACTGAGTAGAATAACCGATAATAGTCATAAGGAATCGATGTCGATCACCATGGATAGACCATGGTAGACTAGGGCACATCACTGATGTCGGTCAAGGTAAAACCATCACCGGTCAAGTCGGGAAAGCTATAAAATGAAAAAGTGCCATGTTTTTGAAAATCATTTGTTAATTTCCACATAGGAGAAAATGATAAGAGAGAGAGAGAGAGAAAGAGGTGGAAAACAACCAAATGACAAGGAGAGAGGATTTGGTGATCCACAGAGTGAGTGATCATTGGTCGATAGGTGGGTCTACGAGTGTGGTGATTTGATTAAGCAAGTGGGAAATTGGTGATGGCAAAGGTAAGAGAGGGATCAAGTTGACCTATGCAGTGGCTCAAGGTGCCACCACGCAGACGATAGCATGATGAGATAAGAGCTCATTCATATTATTGTTTGTTGTGAGTAGGTGGAGGAGGGAAATTGGGTAGGAGGAAAATGGGTTTTGGGGGGGTAAATATTTAAAATTTGAAGGGAGGGAATGTAATGAGAAAAGGAGAAAAAGGGAGGGTAGGTTTAGGTAAGTGAGGGGTGGCCATAGGTATTGGGTAGATATTGGTGGGAGAAATGGGTAGAAAGGAGAAGTGTATGTAGAAATAGGGTAGGGCATTGTGGGTTTGTCACTGCGACAATGATTGAAGTAGGTTAACTCTTAGCTGACGTCGGTGGGTAAGGACCGGTATCAATCACAGATATGTTGATGGATGTTGATTATGGATCAACTATGGTCGGTTGATGACGACTGATGATGGTCTGTAGGCTAAAGGGAAAAGCCCTCAAGGAGTGAAAATGGATGGGTTATGGATAGATAGGTAGGGGCAAAAATTATGGATATAGGTAGGTGGGTGAATAAGGAAGATCGGTGAGAGGGGACAACTGAAAATAGGTGAGGGTCCAAGGCATGGGTAGATAGGTAGTGTTGATTTAGGGCATAGATATAGGTGAAAGGTTGATGTAGTTAGGGTAAGTGATATAGTAGGTGGTAGCAAGGTTGTATGTATGTGTGGTTAATGTTTAATAATATGATTGGTTTTATGCAGGATAGGGACCAACTACGGATGAGGGATAAGGTACATCCCTTGCTCATGGAGGTACGTGGGAGCACGAGATGCTAGGATTGGATCCATGTGGAAGATGTGGGCCTGATTGGGGTCATACATTACCAACACGTAGTTAGGGAGGTGATTTTGATGGTTTCCCTTATCGATAGATGGGATTTGGTAACCAATACATTCCATTTTCTGATGGGTGAGATCATGATCACCCTAGAGGATGTTTACAAGATCCTATAACTACCTATAGTAGGTACATAGGTTTACTCTATCTCCTCAGAGGCATTTGAGGAGTTACTATTACTAGAATTTGGAGAGGTTAGCATTGTTAGGATTCCACAGTGCCAATATGAGCTACGGGGTGATGTATTGAGCCTACCCCAAGGAGATGAGGCTGGTAGTGCTTCTAATGGAGGTAGTTTGTTGTTTTTGCACTTCCAGATGCAGAGGGTCAGAGATTCCCATGGTCACTGATGGGGGTCTTACATGACATGGTGGAGAGCAGAACTCGGTTTGCATGGTCACCTACGTTCTTGGTATAGATATACAGGGAGATGTGGGCTTATGGGAGACAATGGTGATTTATCTTGTTTTGCACATTTTTATTACATTGTTGGGCCTATGAGAACATTATGTGTGTGTGCCCAATTATTATGCCCCCGGATGATGCATTCGAGCAAGTTTTTGTTTGAGTTGCATATAGGTTATGGGTGTTGGTTATGGGAGACCGCCAAGCAGTGAGAGTGACACATGATGTATCCTATTATAGGAGATTACTGGAGGGGTTGTCTAGGGTGGACATCATTTGGAGGACACATGTAGTCTTCCCTTTTATAGGAAGATGGCAGAAGAGCTAGGTGGGTTACAAATTTATAGGTGGATAGAGGGGAGGTGGGTTGGGGAACATGACATGATACCCGTAGACCGGGTCAGACGAAAGTTTGGGTTACCGCAGGATATACCCTTACCCTTCCCACATTATAGGAGAGATTATGAGGATAGGCCTATGTCTCCACCATAACCTATAGTTCCAACTAGGCAGGAGGAGCAGTCGGTCGACCAAAAAATAGAGTATGCCAAGGTGACAAACAAGTATAGACAGTGGTGGGTTGCACAATTACAAGTAGTATCATTGAGGTCAGGGCAACCAAATTTAGATACTATCAAGGTTCAGAGTGATGCCCTACAGGGGTAGGTGGCTACTTTAGTGACCTAGTTAGGTATAGTACAAGGACATTTGATAGGGGCTAAGACACAATTTGTGACTCTACAGGAATAGGTGGTCATTTTTCAGGCACAAGGAGTACAAGGATCAACACCTACACTGGGGAGAGGGAGAGGGAGAGGGTGGGGATGGATATGGAGATGGGGTATAGGTAGCCACCATATAGGCATAGGTGACAGGTTTTCAGGGCTAGTTAGACATGGTGCAAGGATAGATTACAGGTTTTCAGGGCCAGCTAGTAGTTGTATAGGCACAAATAACGTCCCTTTAGGCCAAGGTACAGGTGTAGGCTCTAGGGATAATGGCACCACCATAGGGGCAGGGAGAGGGTCTCATTATTCAGGTAGGAGTAAGGCAGGGTTAGAGGCCGATGGCACCACTATAGATAGTACTTATAGCCATATTGAGGGAAACCATGGGTGAGGTGAGATACTACTAGGATCACTTGATGACAATAAGGATATTTGTCTTATCATATACCAATCACAAAGAAAAACAGGCCTCGAGTGAGACGAATAGATCCAACACACATATTTTGTAGAGAAAAAGGGGTTGGTGAGCCCAGGGTCCAGGTCAGGGTGAGACCACTAGTGCACGGAGGCAAGCTCCAGAGGTAGGACCAGCCGGAGCCAGATCAAGGCGTGGCGGAGGGAGGTCATCTAGACACCATGCTAGAGGAGTGGAGGAGGAGACATATGAGACATGCTTAGATATCATATGGGGAGATGATTGAGCTCCATGCATGATTACTTTATTTTTGACCTCATATTTTTTGACATATATATCAGCCCGTATGCTGAAAATAGTAAGGATGTACATGAGAGTTATTGAGATTTTGTTATATACGTCGGCCTGTGTGCTGAAGGTATTTGAGATTCATGTATATGGATACACATGTTTGGATGTTTTATTTATAGAGATGATGATGATTATGTCATGATGTATATGTGGTTTTGTTTAACCTGCTATTTTGATTTGTATATGTGATGGAAACTAAGTAGTGTAGGTATGATAGAGCCAGGTCATAGGCAGGGGTTGAGTCAAGTTGTTGGTTTAGGCATGGATTGAGTCAGGTCAAATGTATGGATTGAGTTAGGTCATAGGCATGGATTGAACTAGGTCATAAGCATGGATTGAGTTAGGTTGTTGGTTTAGGCATGGATGGAGTCAGGACATAGGTATGGATTGAGCCAGGTTGTCTTAGGTATGATAAAGTTTAGGTTGGTTTAGGTATGGTCGAGTTGAGATTGGTTAAGTTTTTAATTCATTAATTTTTGTAATTCATGATGATATAGGTCACATTGAGATGTTTTGTAGTAAAATTCATGATAATGGTAAAGAAATGGTAGACATAATGAATGTATGAATGATGATGCTAAAGATGTGAAGCAATTGTTGTTTGTTTGGTTCAATTTCCAATTATTGATATAAAAAGGAAACTAACTAGGTTAGAATGTGACTAGGAAAGGGGGAGGGAATTGGCTAAGGTAGAGAGTGGCTGATCTAACCTCTATGGGGCCCCATGCCCTCGGAGTGCTACCTACATAGTCCCGACGAATAGGGACCTCAGGCTGATGTAGTTCTCCCATAAGCTAGGGGAAAATATGAGGAGGTATGAGAATGGGTTGGTAGGTTATAGGCATGATTGAGTCGAGGTTTTGGTTAGGCGTGGTTGAATTTTGGGAACATTGGTATGGGTGATTTTAAGTTTATTGTGGTGAAAGAAGAAAATTTCCCAGAGATAAGTGACGAGGGTCTAATCATGTATATGATAATCAATATGTAATGAAGAAGTTGAAAGATAAGAGGAGGAAAGAGAGCCACCCGATTGGTGAGGATCGTAACAAGTGGATCATACCATAGATAGGCTAGTGAAAGTAAGACCCTAAAGACATTACATGATTAATTTTTCTAAAGGTGAATAATATTCACGTGATCACCCAAATGTCACGGTTCCAGTAGGTCCCCTTGAGGACGGTAGGAAATGAAGGTGCAAATGATGAGAAGGTGAAAATTGGTTAGATTACATGGTATGAGGTAGAATGCCTATTTTGCAAGAGATCCAAGATCACAATGAGTAGGTCCATGACGAATTTTTTTTTCTGTTTGACTTGTATTTGAGATAGAATGATCGGTGCAGGAAGTCTATATGGGATGATGAAATTATCTCCACCGAGGCCTTCAAAAAGCTGATCGATGCAGGAAGCTTCAAATTCTCTTTTTCTTTTTCTTTTTTTTTAAGCAAGCTTTACATAGTTGTCCTTCGACGGAGAAGTCTATTTATAGAAGCAATGTAGAGATAAATATGTCCTTTTTGAGGGAGTCATCGTTTTATTAGAATTTTGACTCAAGGAGTTGGATCCCATATGAGGAATTTTATGTCATGGACAATAATAAGGTGAGGAATCAAATTCTTGTTCAGAAAGTAAGGTGAAACGACCATAGGATCTCATCTGAAAGCAGACAAAAAGTATCCATGAGAATCATGCCATATGTAGAGCCATGATACACATATTTAAGAGAGGATAAAAGAGTGATGGGTACACACATGATTCTTGTTTAATCATTGGGGATGGCAGAGTGAAAGGATTGGAGTGAATAGCACTCAAGGGACAAGCATGAAAAGAGGTAGAAGGTGAGTTAGGACTAAAATTCAACAATAGAATGGTCGAAGATGTAAGGCATTAAGGGGCTCAGGTTTGGGTTTACCATCTAGTGAAGATAAACGATAAGCACATGATCCATAAGCATGAGTCACGATGTATGGGTCCAAGCCAATTAGGAGTAAATTTTCCCCATTTACCTTTTTCTGCTTTGGTTACATGTTGATTTTCCTTTAGGATGAGATCACCAACTTGGAAGGTTCGTTCATGGACACGTTTTTCATAGGCATGTTTGATACGTTTTCGGTAAAGTTAGAGATCATCAAGAGCATTAAGATGACTTTCATCTAATAACTCAAGTTCTACTAAATGGTCCCAGTAAAATTCATCATCATTGATCATGTCATAGAGAGAAATACGAAGTAATGGAATCTGGACTTCGAGAGGTAGAACATCCTATATACCGTGGACCAGAGAAAAAAGAGTGGCAGCAGTGGAATTGTGAATACTAGTACGGTATGCCCACAAAGTGAAAGGAATGTGCGTATACCAGTCCTTCCTAGAATTGTTAACAACTTTCATGAGAATTTTTTTTAGGGTTTTATTAGTGGATTCGGCCTAGCCATTGGTTTGTGGCTAATATGGCGATGAGAAACTTAGTTTAATACTGAATGCGTCGCAAAGTTTCTATAATGTTTTTTTATTTTTGATTTGTTTTCAATTGTCAATGATGAGGTGATGTGGGACACTAAAGTGACAAATAATTTGATGATTGATGAAGTCACATATTTTCTCAGCTTTAATGGAGATGAGAGGTATGGCTTTAAACCATTTGGTGTAATATTTGGTAGCGGTGCTTATCCCTTGATGTCACTAGGAAGAATGGGGATTGATCTCTCGGACAAGATCCAGACCCCATTCAGAGAAGGTTCAAAGGTCATGGGTGACCTGTAAAGCATGACTAGGTGTTTGATGAAGATTAGCATGTTGTCATTTTACACAAGTCTTAACATAGTCACAAAAATCATAGTTATGGGTCGGCCAGTAATAGCCTAGCAAAGAATACACTTAGCAACCACAAGACCACTAAAGTGACCTCCAAATATGCCATGATGCACTTCCTTGATGGTATAAGGAATTTCAGAACTCGTAAGGCACTATAAGAGAATACCATCAAAGCTGTGCATATAGAGTAGGCCACCCATGATGATGTAATGAGAGACCCTTTTAAGAAAGATGTATTTTTCATTATGAGTGAGTTTGGGAGGCAAGATGGAGAGGGAAAGATAGTCTGAGTATTATTTATACTTAAGGTCACTTTGGTTAGGAGTAGTCATTCTGATAGAGTAAAATTTATGAGGTAAATAAGAAGGTAATTGGAGTCTTTGTATGGTGACAAAGATTTTAGAGTCAACAAGTAAAGTGGGTATCTAAGAAGCCAAATAGGCCATGGTATCTATAAATTTTTTGGTAGAACATCAAATGGTTTGAACGGTGTAACTGTTGAATGTGGTCAAAAGTATGTTTTAGTGTGAAATCACATCACTCCCAAATAAGTTATGGATCTTCTTTTCTATGGTAGGTTCACTTGGAGTCATTGCATAACATTGAACTTTCCCCAAGGTCTGGGACCTTGCAAAAGTGGGAAAGCTCTCCAAATTAAAGGCTGGTTCCTATTCCTAAATTACCTACTACGATATACTCCAGTGTAGAAGCTAATCTAATCCTAATCTAACTTCCAAGGAGACAAGGAGAGAAAGAAAACCAAAAACAATTGAGCCTACACTAAAGCGGTGATACACCAGCAAAGGAAGCGAGATATTCTATTGAGGGAGAAATAAATAGAAAAAAAGAGATGAGGGAGGTCAGACAGAAGTAACATGGCCTAGATCTTAAAATTTTTCATTAAATCCATGAAACACAACATCATGCACCTGTAAATGTGAAATACCTACATAGAAAAATAAATCTAGAAGGCAGAGGCGTAAAGAAACAACAAAAGATACAAAGGATTGAATAACACCACAAAAACACATTTTTTATTGCTCTATAAGGTGCATAAACCATTACATTTCTGGAATAGAGGCACAAATACATTTTCCAGGCATAGGAGAAGGTTTTCTACTCAAAAATGGCATCAAGAAACAAATTTGTAAAAGTTTCTCTATGCCCAGAATGTCTCTCTTTCCAAAATGACAAGTGTTACAATATATAGAAAGAATAAGAGAGATAGAAGAGGGAAAAGTATAATCCTATCTTGAAGATTCAAACACCATCAATCAATGCCCCCTTCCAAATCCACCCAAAATCTTTTGATTCTCACTCCCTTTGTCTGTTTGGCGTGTTGAAGAAGAATGGCAGATCAAATCGAATTAGATCTAGTAGCTAATAAAATAAGATTCTGTATTAAAGGCCTGAAGACATTTCTCTATGATTCACCTACCAGGGCCTAAGAAAAATGATTTTTTATCTTTCCATCGCATAGAAGATGTCGAGACACTTCCAACGGTGTTATATTTGTAATATTTTGAGCCCTGAGTCGAAAGATATGCCCCTCCAAATTTTGTATCAAGTCCGTACAAATGGGTAGGAATTTTTTTAAAAAAATGGGTCCCCCTTGACATATGGGACATGTGGAAGCTAGATTAGGGAAAAAATCAGGTTTGTGGCTCCGTAATTTATCATTTTCCCCTTTTTCACAAAAAATGCAAAACTCAAAAAACCCCCATGGCCCCACTACTCCACTTGGACACATGGAGCCATTACACTTGTTCAATCCTCTCCTTTTAGATTTCAACTTTGGAGAAGTGTCATGCTGACATGTGGCTCTCTCCATTGTCTCCTCCATACATAGTTAATTTTTGGACTCTTTCTAAACTATTTTGAGACCAAAGACTTCAAATCTTCGTCGTTTCTTATTTTCGAGCCTCTAGTTCTTCTAACACTACTCAGCCTCCTTTCCCAACCCTTCCTCTTTTTAGTTTAGATCCTACCTAAGTCTGTCAAATAGATTTTAGACATGGATTCATGTGATAGATCCCTTTCTTCTCTTTCTTATCATACAGGGTCGTTTAAACTTTTGCAAGCCCCGCCATTCCATTGTAGAGTCCCTTTGCAACAAGTTTACAAGATTTAAACTTGTTTTCTCTAATTATTTTCGTAGTTGACATAATATTTTTCCCCGGAGGAAAAATATGGATAACACATGCACATAAAAGAAAATGTAGAAGGGAGAGGCACAGAGAAACAAAAAAATGATACAAAGGGTTGAAGAATGCCACAAAAACATGTTTTTATTGCTCTAGAAGGTGTACAAACCATTACATTTCTGGAATAGAGGTAAAAATACATTTTCTAGGCATAGGAGAAGGTTCACTACTCAAAAATGGTGTCAAGATTCAAATTTGACAGAGTTTCTCTATGCCGAGAATGTCTCTCTTTCCAAAATGAGAAGTGTTACAATATATATAAAGAATAAGAGAGAGAGAAGAGGGAAAATTTGAATCCTGTTTCAATGACCCTGCAATATGCATTGAATCCTATCTTGAAGATTCAAATTCCATCAATCAATTCCTCCTTTCAAATCTGCCCCAAATATGTTGATTCTGGCTCCCTGTGTCTATCTGGCGTGTTGAAGAAGAATGGTAGATCAAATCAAATTAGATCTGGTAGCTGAGAAAATCAGATTCTGTATTAAAGGAATGAAGAAATTTATCCATGATTCACCTACCAAGGCATGAGAAAAATGATTTTTTATCTTTCCATGGCATAGAAGACGTTGAGATGCTTCCAATGGTGTTATATTTGTAATATTTCGAGCCCTGAGTCGAAAGATATGCCCCTCCAAAGTTTGTATCTAGTCTGTATAAATGGACAGAAATTTTTTTTGAAAAATGGGTTCCCATTTACATATGGGACATGTGGCAGCCAGATCAGGGAAAAAATCCAGTTCGCGGGTCCATAATATATCCTTTTCCCCTTTCTGGAAAAAATGCAAAACTTAAAAAATCCCCACGGCCCTGCTGCTCCACTTGGACACGTGGAGCCCTGGTGCTTGTTTGAGCCTCTCCTTTTGGATTTCAAATTTGGAGAAGTGTCGTAGTGACACATGGCCCTCTCTGCTGTCTCCTCCATACTTAGTTGATTTTTGGACTCTTTCTAAATTGTTTTGAACCTGAAGACTTCAAATCTTCACCATTTCTTCTTCTTGAGCCTCTGGTTCTTCTGACACTACTCAGCCTCCTTCCCCGACCCTTCATTTTTTTATTTTAGAGTCTTCCCGAGTCTATTAAATAGATTTAAGACACAGATTCACGTGACAGAGCTGTTTATTTTCTTTCTTTTCACACAAGGTCATTTAAACTTTTGTAGGCCCCACCATTCCATTATAGAGTCCCTGTACAACCAGTTTGCAATATTTAAATTTGTTTTCTTTGATTATTTCCATGTGGGGTTGTGGCTGACCCAATATTTTTCCCATGAGGTGAAATATGGATAACAATTTGGTGACTCATGGGGATATCTTCCTGCTAGATGAAGAGACTAGTGGCCTTGAAGCATCCATTAGGCATAGAGTATGCTTGATAAACACAAAAATGATCTGAAATTTTGAAGATATGATCCCTGAGCCACTACGAACTTGATTGTATGCCTTTTCTATGTTTTTTCTAACCCTAAGTCTGTACTCTCAATTTTCATAAGGAAATCTTAGAAATGGAATTTCTAAGAGTAGAAAATTGTTTAAACTCTAGGGATTTCATCTGTCCCTAAAATGGACTATTTTGAAGTGAATTTAGTTTCTTTGCATTTGTTTTCTTTGAATATAGCAACTATTATGGGTAACTATGAGTTTCTCTGCTATGAATACTGAAGAGCCTGGCTTTATGCACCTTTAGAGAAATGTAAACAAAACTTATATACAGAAACCAAATCATACATGCCTCAAATGAGACATGTAGAGTGTGCATAAGCACTTATTATGTTGGAAACAAAGTCTACTCCTACTCCTACACTAACCAGAGAGAAAGAATGCTAAAAAAATCCTATTACAGGAAGGGAGAAGTAGCTTCCTTTTCTTCAGAGGAGAAGCCATGCAAATGATTTGACACTAAATATAACTTCCTGTATGAGTGAAAAACTGACAATAAGTTAGTCCTCCACCCAAATTATCAAGGTATCAACATTAATGTGAAATACCTCCTCAAGTTGAATTGCATTTTACTCCTAGAGGTATTGATGATGACCCTTGGTGCTTTAGTATTCATCCTCATGCCGTGAAGTAGGCATGACTAGTTCTAGATTCTCCTTTTTCTCCAATGAAGCCAAGTACCTGATTAGGCATGGTCTGATCCTTTGAATGTGCCCCTTGTTCTAAGTTTCAACTCCAAGAATGGATTTTTCTTATGGAACTTCTTGGATGAATGGCATGGGAGAAATGGTGATATCTTTCTACCTTTTCCTTTCTTCCTCCTATGAGGATCATGAAAGGTGTAAGTCTCCCAAAATTGATTCTAGAGGGCTGTTGTAATTGAATGCTCTCCTCCATGACATCGAGTTCATATGCTTGGAAGGTGGATGAAGGAGGAGAAAACAATAAAAACTCAACTAGTTCTTCTCCATCAAAATAGTCCTCCAAATTAGACAAATAAATTGCCTCATTGTTGTTCTGCTACAAATGTTCAACCTCTTCCATGGTGTCCTCTTGGTCTGTAACTTGTTCACCATGTTTTCCCTCATTCTCAAACATTGAGTTTAAAAGATCAAACTCTTCTTTAGCATTCGAGTTCGAGAGAGATGAGGTGAGAGGAAGAACTGAAGGTTCTTCTATGGCCTATTTTATGCTCAAAGCTTCTGGAGTTGCATTACTCTCCTCCTCAATTGTAATGCACTCCTCTCCTTTTGGATTTGGATTAGCTTCTCCTTGCTCTATTGAAAATTCAGTTTCAGTCACCACTGGCCCCTCAACATTGATCTCCTCTATTGGTTGGACCATAAAAGGGATCTTTGTAAGCCCAAGTTTGGCAGCCCAACTCTTTATATTGTCTATAATTTTTTTTCTGTTGGGCTCATCTTCTTATTGTTCTCTTTGATTGGATTCTTGAGTCTTTTCCCAAAATGGACTTGGGAGAGAAAAAAGAGTGGCAAGTTGTGGTTCAACCAGTTTTGCAATTGTTTCTGGTGTGGAGGGAGGAGATGAAACTTCTTGTTTCTTTGGAGGGAATGATTTCTTGGGAAAGGAAAGGGGAGAAGAAATGAAATGGGGTGGAAGACTAGGGAATGGAGAAATGGAATCAATGCTTGGGGAAGCAACTGGGAAGCTTGGAAATTAGAGCTTAGGTTGAGATGGTGACCCTTGAGAAAGAGAAAAAGAAAAGCTATGAGATATTGGACTTACCCATTGACGAGGTTATCTTGACTCCAACTCATAATCCCCAATCTCCTTAGTCCATTATGTAAGTTGGGGCAGCATTTCAACCATGAATTCAAGCTTCTCCTGAGGGCTGTAATGTCTTGGAAAAGGGCCTTCCCATGGACAAGGTTCCCTACAACCAATACTGAATGCCTTCATTTGCATTATGCCCCTCGACTGAACCATGTCAGCCTCCAATTTTTGGATCTTCTCCAACAAGCCAGCATTCTCCACATAGTTGTCACCACTGTATGTGTCCCCTTATTCTTGATAAGCTCCATGGCCAAACTAATTTTGAATCTTCTCATATAGGTAAGCATAATGATCCTGGATCTGATTATAATGCTAATTTGGAGGAGTTTAGAAATGCATTAGAGGTGGACTGCATTGTTGTAAGTGTGAGTTCTATAAAGGGAATGAAGTCATGATTGCATAACCTCATGGAATGGGAGAAAATGAAAGAGATGGAAGAAGAAAATGGATGGAAAAGGTCTGCAACTCAGAGAATGGGTTTTTGACTAGATGGAGTCACCAGATGTGCTTACATGTGCCTCAAAAGGATGAATCCCACCAAGAACACATCAACTTGATAAAATAAAGTGAAGACCCTTGGTCCCATTGGGTGTGCCAAAATTGTTAGTGTGAAATCACAGCAGCCCCAAATGAATTATGGATATTCTTTTCTAAGCTAGTTTTATTTGATGTGATTGCATAACATTGAACTTTCCCCAAGGTGTGGGACCTTACCAAAGTGGGAAAGCTCTCCAAATAAAAGGTTGGTTCTTATTCCTAAACTACCTGCCATGAGCTACTCTAGTAGATGCAAGCTAATCTAATTCTAATATAATTTCCATGGAGAAAAGGAGAGAAAGAAAAATAGAAAAAATAAAGCCTACACTAAAGCGGTGATACAATAGTAAAGGAAGTGAGATATTTTGTTGAGGGAGAAAGAAACAAAAAAATGGAGATGGGGGAGGTCTGACAGAAGTAACATGGCCCAGATCTTAAAATTTGCCATTAAAATCCATGAAACACAACATCCTACAACTGCAAATGTTAAATACGTGCACATAAAAACAAATATGGAAGGGAGAGGCACAGAGAAACAACAAAACGATGCAAAGGGTTGAAGAACGCAACAAAAACACATTTTTATTGCTCTAGAAGGTGCACAAACCATTACATTTCTAGAATAGAGGCACAAGTACATTTTCCATGTGTAGGAGAAGGTTTTCTGCTCAGAAATGGCATCGATAAACAAATTTGACAGAGTTTCTCTATGCCTAGAATGTCTCTCTTTCCAAAATGAGAAGTGTTATAATATATAGAAAGAATAAGAGAGAGAGAAGAGGGAAAATTTGAATCCTATTTCAACCACCCCGAGATATGCATTGAATCATATCTTAAAGATTCAAATGCCATCAATCAATTCCCCCTTTCAAATACACCCCAAATATGTTGATTCTAGCTCCCTCTATCTCTTTAAAGTGTTGAAGAAGAATGGTAGATCGAATTGAATTAGATTTGGTAGCTGAGAAAATCAGATTCTGTATTAAAGGCCTGAAGATGTTTCTCCATGATTCACCTACTAGGACCTAAGAAAAATGATTTCTTATCTTTTCATGGCGTAGAAGATGTCGAGACACTTCCAACGGTGTTGGATTTGCAATATTTCGAGCCCTGAGTCAAAAGATATGCCCCTCAGAATTTTTTATTGAGTCTGTACAAATGGGTAGGAAAATAGTTTTAAAAATTGGTCCCCCTTTACATATGGGACATGCAGTAGCTAGATTAGGGAAAAAATCAGGTTCGTGGGACTGTAATTTATCATTTTCCCCTTTTCCGTAAAAAATGCAAAACTCAAAAACCCCCGTAGCCTTGCTGCCATGCTTGGACACGTGGAGCCTTGTGGCTTGTTCAAGCCTCTCCTTTTGGGTTTAATCTTTGGAGAAGTGCTGCACTTATACGTTGCTCTCTCCACTATCTCCTCCATACTTAGTCTATGTTTGGACTCTTTCTCAACTATTTTTAGCTTGAAGACTTTGAATCTTCACCATTTCTTCTTCTCGAGCCTCTAGTTCTTTCGAAACTGCTCGGTTTCCTTCCTTGACCCTTCCTTTTTTTATTTTAGAGCCTGTCCAAGTTTTTCAAATAGATTTAAGACACAGATTCAAGTGAAAAAACCGTTTATTTTCTTTCTTCTCGCACAGGGTTGTTTAAACTTTCACAGGCCCCGCCATTGCATTGTAGAGTCCCTCTGTAACCAGTTTACAAGATTTAAATGTGTTTTCTCTGATTATTTTTGTGTGGGGTCGTGGTGGACCAAATATTTTTCCTGGGGGGAAAAATATGGATAACAGTATGTCCACATGATGCTTATATTGTTGAAGTATCTCATTATGACACTGGTATATACCATTGACTTGGTTTATGACCAATTGAGAATCACCAAAGATGTTGATTGACTTAACATCTAAGGTGTAAGCAACCTAGAGACCCAATACGAGTGCTTCATATTCAGCAATATTGTTTATATAATAAAAATCGTGTTTGAAATAGAAAGGTCGAAATGAGGATAATACCGGTTCCACCCCCATGCTGACACTTGGAACCATTGAGGAAGAGTGTCATTTGGTAAACGGGTTCATCCAGGGAAAGGGTAGCAATTGACTCATCTGGAAAGTCAAATTTAGAGTGTTGATCCCCAAAAATAGGTGTGTCGACCAATTTGTTGGCAATAGCTTGGCCCTTGATAGAATTTTTATGGATGAATTCAAGGTCGAGGTCAGCCATAAGCATAAGCTAATGTGTAGCCCATTGATTTTGGTAAGGTTTGGCATACATGAAGTGTAATGGGTCGGTGTTGGTCACAACATAGGTTTTTTGGTTGAGTAGGTAATGGTGGAGTTTAGTGGCAACAAAAAATAAGGCTAAGCAATGTTTTTTAGCATGGGTGTATTGGGTTTTGTTGTCTAGAAGAGTAAGACTTATGTAATAAACCACCTGCTTACTATGTTGTTCATCACAATGAGAAAACATGGCCCCTAAGGAGTGATCCGTAGTAGAGAGGTATAGGTAGAAGGGTTGATCGTCTTTAGGAGGAATGAGTATGGGTGGTTTGAGAAGGTATTGTTTTAAGGAGTCAAAAGATATGTGGTAGTCATCATCCCATCTAAAGGAGACATCATTTTTGAGGAGATGATGAAATGGATGACATCGATCAGAAAGTTGCAAAATGAAACGGTGAATAGACTACAACTTACCATGCAGGCTGTGGAGCTTCTACAGATTAGTGGGTGGAGGCATTTCGAGAATTGCCTTGACTTTAGCAGGGCCAACCTCTATTCCACATAAGGAAATGATAAATCCTAGGAGCTTTCCTAAGAGAACTGTAAAGACACACTTCTTAGGTTGAAGGAGAACACAACACTTAATGAGGTGGTCCAAGATGGTTTTTAGGATGGCGAGGCACTCAGAGTGGCATTTAGATTTAGTAAGGAGATTTTCTATGTAATCTTCCAATATACGGTGAATGATTTCATAGAAGATGTAAGTCATAGCCCCTTAATATGTGGCACCAATTTTTTTAAGGCCAAAATGCATGACTCGATAGAAGGTCCCCCAAGCGGTGATGAATACAGTTTTGTGTTGATCCTCTGGGGGAAGGAAGATTTGGTTATAACCTAAGAACTCATCCATGAGTGATAGCATCTCGTGACTAGCAGTAAGGTCAACTAACTAGTCAATACCGAGTAAAGGAAAGTCATCTTTAGGGAAAGCTAGGTTGAGGTCATGGAAATTTGTGCAAATGCGAAGTCCCCCTGTTGACTTAGTCACAGGGACAATGTTACAAATCCATCGGGGATAATCAATAGGTAATATGAAGTAAATGAAAAGAAGGAACTGAATTTCTTCTTTGACTAGAAGAGCAATGCGAGGGTGCATTTTCCTCAACTTTTGTTTCACGGGTTTGGCATCAGGAATGGTTATGATATTATGGACCACTATGATGGGGTCAATACTGGGAATTTCAATGCAAGACCAGGCGAAAGCATTGTTATGATTTTGAAGAAAATAAATGATGGCTTCTTGTTCGACAGTATCTAAATATTTTTTGATCTTTAGAATGTGTGGGTCGTCCTGAATATCGATGTTGATTTTAATAGTTGATTCATTCAACATGGTTTACATCTCAGATGGTAACGACCAGTGAATATAAGATTCTTCTGCACCAAGATAGGTGAGTATAGGTTCATCATCCTGACATTGAATGACATTAATATAAGGTGTATCATCATCGATCATTTTGAGATATAGGAAGGGAAGAGAAGAGGGGTCCTCGCATTCATGTTTATAAGTTAGAGGCCCCAAGGAAACAGTGTTTATGAAAAAACAAAGTTAGGAGGAATGGATTCTAGATCCATCGACTCTATCAGTGAAGGTGGTGAAGGTTGTGAAGAAGTCGTAGAAGGGTTGATATCCTCAATGAGTTCAATGCAAGCCTTCTTGGTAGGTAGTTCAGAAAAGCCGATACCAGTATGGTCATTATGTTTGTTGGTAGTACATGGAATAACAATGTGATGGCCTTGCTCGTAAAATCCAAAACCAAAACCTTTCCATGCACATCAGTGCAGGAAGGTGTCAGTGAAACAGAGATTGGTAAGTGACTGGAGGTCGATAGAAAAGGTGTGGGTTTGTGATGGTGGTTCAAGTGTATAAGTGGAAGTATCAAGTCCCCCATAGGTGAGATTGGTGTGAATGTGGGGAGGACCGTAAATGAGACTCTCTCCTATGGTGTGATTGTAGTGAGGGTGTTGTTGAAGGCTTCCATACTCTTATGGAGTAAGGAATGTGTTGACATTATATAGGCAATACTCCCCTAGAGTGAGGCATTGAAAAATACCTTCCAAGGGATCAATGGTCAGTATGTGGGTAGCTAGAATAGATGATGTGTTAGAGATTGGATCAGAGGTGGAGCCAGCTGATTAGGAGGTTGATGGGTCAGCCGTGGAGGTCATGGAAGTGGTAGGAATGGGGAATTTAGATGTAGTTGAGGTAGCATAGGCACTGGTGAGTGGAGGTGTAGGTGAAGATGAAGTTTTCATGGAGGTAGATGCCTTAATGGGTACAAACATGTCATTGGGTCATTAAAGCATGTTGCAAGTTTTAAAAGGTGATGGGTCATCAAAAATGGTATAGGTCTTCCCTTCATCCTCAAACTTCACACAATGATGTAAAGTAGAAGGGACACAACCCATGACATGAATCCAAAGTCTACCAAGTGACAGGTTGTATTGAAATTCCCCCTCCAAGACATAAAATAACTCTGGAATAGTACATAGGCCCACACGAACATGGAGGATGATGATGCCAAGTGTAGAGTTGATAGCATCATTAAATGAACGCAACATGATAGGATTTTTATGCAAGCAATTATTAGGTATGCGCATTTGGTTGAATGCATGGGAGGAGATGATGTTAATTCTAGCACCCCCATTGATCATAATATGTCGCACACTTATATTATCAATAGGGACAGAGATGAAAAGGGTTGGATCAGGGTCATCAGTATAGTTTTGTGTGATCTCTTCATCTGAGAAGCTAAGGGTGGATACTTGGTGAGTAGGTGAAGGTGTAGAAGAGGGTGTTAATTTGGTGATAGAGGCTACATGATGAGGTGTAATAATGGAGGCTACGGCTGTGGGGTCATTGGGTAAAACCTTAATAGATTGAAGAACCTCCATGAGAGCTTGATGATGGGATTTAGAGGTTTGGATGAGGTCATGTAGGTACATTTTGAGGGAGGATTGGTGTAATTGTTTGAGCATCTTGCAATGTGTACTCCCATTAGAAATAGGATATGTGGGCCCACAGATAGTGACTTTAGGTGTGGATGTAGATGGTATGTTGGGTATAGGGTTGGTTGGTGGATCGGTTTCCTTTTCCTTTCCTTTTTCCTTCTGAGCATGGGTGGGAATGTGGATCATGTTGATTTGAGGTGGGGATGTGGATAAAGTAGGTGATCCATGAAAGGTGTAATGACAGGAAGGGTAGAAGTGAAGAGGTTGGAAGGATCCTTGTGAAATGAGTTGGGCACACCAACATTTGGGTGGAGGTTTGGCAAGTTCTCTGATACGAACCATGTTAATTTTGAATCTCAGGTGTGGCTCTAAGAGTTGTGGGGGTGGAGATTTTAGTCACTGAGTAGGAAATGAGGGAAGAGATGTGGAAATGGGTGTTGGCAAAATGGGGTCCTCATCGAGAAGTTCATCATCATCAAATTTTTCTTCAGGAGGACACAAATGGACAAGAGTAGTTTTTAAATCCTTACAATCCTCTACATTATGTCCTACAACATGATGGTAGGTGCAAATTTTCATTTTTTCAAACCCTTTTGGCTTGGGTTTGAGTTGGTCGTAAGGTCTAAGAGGTGGTAATGTGATGATGGAAGTTTCGAGGAGATTGGTTAATATTTTGGCATAGTATCCCACTAGTGGATCATAATGGGAGGTGAATGTGGGTTTGGGTGTAGGTGTAGCTAATTGTATAGGAACAGTCTTTGCAAGAGAGGGAGTGGGTTGAGCTATGGTCTTAGGTGTTGGTCGTGTCTACTTGGGTAGGGGCATGGTAGATTAACTGGAAATGTGTGGTTGATTTGACTACCTTATTGGATGGTAGAAAATTTTTACATTTAGGTTGCACCTTCTTGGGTAAAAGTGATATGGGTGCACGGGATGTAGAGGGAAAAGTGGATAGTGGAAGAGGGTGGGTTACCCATGGGGGAAACTGAGGTGCTGTAGAGGTAGATGTCATAGGTTTGGAAGGAGGTGTGAGGGAAAGCAAAGGAAGTGTGATAGGTGCTAAAGAAGTTATTGATGGTATTGGAAGTATGGGTGGTAAAAATGTTATAGGTGTGGGCTGAAGTTGTGTTGAGTGCTTGGGTATATTAGAGGTTTGTGACAGGGAAATGGGTTGTTTTGTTCTGGGTTTAAAGGTGGATGGGTGTTTCTCATTCGGGATTGAGGGGTGAGGTCCTAGGATGGATGGAAGAGGTGAAGGTTATAAGGGTGTGGTTAGAGAATTTGGGGTATGAGATCTATGATATTGGTTCTTCTATTTAGAAGCTAGGTTAAGTTTGGTGTTAGTTTTGGAAGATGTAGCTAAATCTAATTTGATGGGTGGTGTAGACACCAAATTTGTGTCTTACGACCTCCCATACCATGCATCTCATTTTGCAACCTAACCTCATCACCTAAACTGTACACAATTATTTATTAATTACCTTACAAATTAATAAATCCACATCTCCAAACCTGCCACCTCATTTTGCCACCTCATCATGACCTAGTCCTAACCCTAAACTAACCTAATTAAGACCTATAACTTGGTCTACATCCACACTCATGACTAATGACTCCTCACTCGCACCCAAAACCGACCTCATAATGACTTGACCAAGCCCACAACTAATCCCTTGGAGAAAAAGAGGGAAAATTGGCTATTTTACTAAAAATAGCCCACTTTGACTGAACCGATACCGGTTTCTACGCGACCGCCCGTCAGTTACGTAACCGCCATCGGTTCCCTGTAAATGACCTCCCCCAACCAAAAACAAAGGATCCAAAAATTCATTTGGGGAAGATCGGGAATTCATTTGGATGAGCAGAGACAAGTGAAGAAACAAGAAGAGTTGGCAGAGGAGGACATTAAGCCCAAGACTGCAACTGAGTAACCAGAGCCCTATGACACTCATCCGAACATTGGGAGGGAAGATAACTCATCTTCTTATTGTCAGATCATCCTACCTGAGTTCTACCTTTGTCATCACAGTCCTTGGACCTGCATCCTCATCATTAACCAGTAAGTAGTATCTTGTATGTCCTTTTAATAACATTTCTTGAACTTCTGAATCACAGCCGTTATAAGTGTATTCCTAGATCTACTACCAGGTAACACACTACATCTAACTGTCATTCCTCTACCCTTACGTTACCCCAAGAACACCCTCCCCGTACTCTCTGAGTCCATTTCATCACCCTGTTACCTAACCCCACTCATTTACCAGCCTTATAAACAACACAACCACCCTACAACCAATCTTTACCAAAAGCCCCTAAAACATTGCTCCTACCGATATCGGTTATCAGCAACCGGTACCGATGACAGTGACCGGCATCGGTCACTGTGATTCAAAACCAAAAACCAGCCTTTCTTCTATTGTTTTAATGAGGAAATTAAATTGTGATTTTACAATCATTTGTGTTAATTCATATTAGTAGGGGAAATGACCACCTTCGAAAGGAAGTTTTAGATTTCCTGGGCCCAAGGCAGTTCCCTCAGTTATTGTCTAATTAAAATCTGGTTGTCTTGTATTCTTACTTGTAGGTAGTCCTTCCAAGACAAAAAGGAGTTCTTCGCAGTTGATCTGATCTCTCTCTATGGTATGCGCACACCCTCCCAACATTCAATAGGTATTCCTCTTAGCCCTAACCCTTATCTGTTTCTCAAGAAAATAAAAGGATATAGAAGCAACTCTATTCCAAGAATTGAAATATTCTGTGTGAAACATTTTGGCACGCCCGGTGGGACCCCTTTCTTGGGTTTCTTTCCTTTTTTGCTTGCTTTCATATAGGGAGCACACTTGCTATTTTCTTCTGCTAAATATTCGCAAGATATTTTGTTATTTTGGTAAAAGAATTTGTCTTTCTTCCTCATCTTTGCATTAGTGAAAGTCATCTTCTTTGCTTCATCGAATATCATTTTCGATTTGGGTTTAAAACACGTGCATCACATTCTTGTTTGCTGCTTTCAATTCTAGTGAACATATATTAAGTAACAGGTCGTACACGGTGGGGGTGATATCCATGGTATTGACAAGAAATTAATCTTACTTTCACTACACAACACATACCGAATCACGACATAATCAACACAACAACTCAAACATCCCCCCTTTTCCGCGGTATTCCTCCGCCCGATTGAGGTAACCTTATAAGCCAAAACAAACTTGACATTTCCCCTAAGTCTTTTGTCTAGGATTGACATCACCTTGGATCTAAGGCGTAAGCCCACAATAATTAAAACTAATCCTAGCGTTAGTCTCTGGATTTGCATGTGCATCTTGCTTGTTTTTTTAGCTTTGTTTCTCTATCCTATACTGTTAGTGATCACTTCAGAACAGTTTGATAGATGTACTAAGCATTTTTAAAAACTCAAATCAGCAGCTTCTTATAGTTTCTTATACCATTCCTATTATACCGACATCGGTTAATTAACTGACACCGGCTACAGTATAACCGACATCGGTTAGCAGACTGATATCGGTTACAGTCTTTTATAGTCCCTGACAAACTAGCAACCTACCAATTTCAACATTCTGGGGTTGTTTCTGTTCTTGATAGATTGAAACTCTACTGTGTACTCTTTTCCATGGTTGTAATCACTCGGAAGCAAGCCGCCCGCCATGGTTTCACATGCCTGCTCCATGCCTTTGCCTGAATCGCCCCCTTCACATTCTATGGGGAACCCTACGGACACCAGTGAGGTTCCCAAAAAATCCCTGTAGGAGATAAAGGAATTTGCCAAATTTTTATATGCTAATCCTAGCATTGTACAGTACTATTTGTCTCATACCCTTGACCGTACACTCGATGCTCAGCTTCTCGTCGGGTATGCCTATCAGTATAGCTGCTCATTTAGCTCCTTCTCCACCTAATAACTCCACCTTACCTTCTTCATCCTTGGCCCCGTCTCCCAACTCAGTGGCTTCAGAGGTTCATATGACATAGATTGGTTTTCCTTTGGTTAATATGGGGCCCCATATATCATTACCGCCAACTGCTCTTACCTCATCTCTCTCACTGACTGCCCCTTTTATAACTTTCTCTCTGCCACCTATCCACACGAGCTTTCCTTCTCAAGCTCCGCCCACCTTTTCATTTCCGCACACTTATCCGGTGGCTTCGACACCTTATATAGGAAATCCCTATTTGGTCTCCTCAACATATTCATCCTCAATACCTTATCAACATTTAACCCCACCATTGTCTAGTGGAGGCCCTTGGCCCAATCCTCCACCTTTTACAACAATCACACCAACATCTCATCCAACCACGGATTTCATCAAACAAATGATGGAAAAAATGCAAAATCTGGAGGCTTCTGTTTCAGGAAGTCGTAGCGCCCTGACATACAAGAAATTTTGTCAGGAGCCTATCCACCCTTCTGTCCCTCTTCATTCATATCCTCCTCAATGGGAATTACCAAAATTCACTCATTTTAATAGTAAACAGGATCCTCAACAACACTTGCGATCATTTAGACATGCTTGTTATTTGATTGCTCATGACAATGCCTTGCTACTCTACACCTTTCCCATGTCCTTATCAAGACGTGCCTTGGAATGGTACAGTGCTTTAACCCAGCACTCGATCTTCTCTTTTAACCAACTAGCCCAATCTTCCTTGGATCATTTCTCCATTAATATTGCTAAGAAAGTATCTATCACTGACCTCTATGCCGTCTGACAATTTGAAGATGAATCTATCGCAGATTTCGTTGGACGATGGCGGGGCCTCATCAACCAACTTACTTATGCCTTGCCTCAGGCCGAACTTATCGAACTCTTTACGCGGGCCTGTGCTAAGAACATTTCTCCTACCCTCCAAATTCAAACTTTCCGCACCTTTGATGAGGCCTTTACTATGGCTCGAAAACTAGAGATTTGAGCCTTAGAGGAAGAGAAATTGCGGTTGTGCAACAAAAACCCTAATTTCCAGACCCAAGACCCCACCAACAAACCCAACACCACCAATTCTCACACATCAACTGCTTCGAAATCAAAAGGAGCTGTACACGCGGTGATGGTCAAATCTCAAGCACTGTCTAATACCCCACCAAAAACCACCTATAAGTATAAAGCAGAGCCCATCAATTACACTCCCTTGGGAGAAACTTATGGTGTCATCTTGGAAAAATTGCTCAAAGTCGGAGCTATCACCTTGCCTCCTGTTAAACCTCACTCCGGGTTTGACTCCACCCGCGCTATACCTTCTTGGTACAAAGAAAATGACTTCTGTAACTTTCACCGCGTAAAGGGACACAGTCACAAAAACTGCAAGATGTTGAAAAACATAGTGCAGGAAATGTTTGATGCAGGGGATATAATCCTCGATAATCCGAATGCCCCTGCTAACTGAAATTTGAAAATCTTCAACAAACCATTCCCGAACCACTCATCTAACAGTAATGTAAACCAAGATATCTTAGCCGAGGAGAGTGTTCATGAAATCCATGCAGTTTTTGACTCTAGAAAAAAAGCCTCTATTGAGGAAATTCTGAATCAAACCTCTTCACTAATGCAGGGACCCAAATCCCCTTCACCACCATCAAGACAAGACAATAGCCTTACCATTCCTTTACCCATAAAGGAATCAACCGTCCAGAGTTCTCTTCTCACATATGAGCCTTCTTACACCACATCCCTGCAAGATTGTGAGCAAATGTTATCTAACTTATCTATTTCCCAAACATCTCCTTTTGTCACTCTTGCTATAAAAGAAGAAGACTCGCCCCTGTTTCTGTTGTCCTTAGGAGAGAAACCTCTCAAATCAACATCACCACATTCTTTAATCATGACGGATCCCCTCAAACATGCCCTTCTACCTATTAGTTCTTCATTGCCTAAATCTTTTCAGCGACCGGTTGACCTCTTAACACCCATCGATGCATTGCCTCATTTACCCCCTGTATCACACCCACAGTGGACCAGGATCACAACACACCTCTCTTCCATATCAAAGTTCCAATTCACACCTGAATATTGTCATTCCCCAGAAGATAGACGGGTTTTATGGGAACGTTTGAGTACACCATGGTCTACTCAAATGCAGATGACTGATCTTGAAACCTCTACCATATACCCAAGATGTTTACAAAATCTCAAAATGCCTGTGTCCTCATCTTCACCCCCCTCATCTCTACCGAATACCTCGTCCACATCTACCAACCTAACCAAACCTTCCCCTACGCTTGGGACCCCACCGATACCCAGTTTAACACACCCACCTAAACGATTAGATCTATCCAAAAATAAATCCATCCATCCACCTAAGAGACAAATCCAATCTCCTCAAATCCAATCCCTACCTTTGTCACCACTAAAACCCTCACCGTCATACCTACCTTCCATATTAGGGACCTCACCCCTCCACCTTACCCTCAATACATCACACCTCCTGCGTTTTCTCTAAAATAACCTGCACTTTCTACACCCATATAGAGATCCTGTCCACCTATCAACCCTAAACAAACTCCATAATCAAAGGATTTTTTTGCGGTCGCCCCACTTTCTCCATGGTTGTTCCCCGCCACCACGTTAATTGGAGCCTCACCATCTAACCAACTAAACTTGACTTCTGCGCCGAAGAAGCCATGTTTAGTTAAAACCACTAATCAATACCCCTTGTCTCAACCACCACCCGTACGAACCAACCATACCCAAACATTACCAAAACCCACCCAATCAATACCCTCATCTTCCTCTGAATTTGACCCACTCAAAGGATCTTACGCCAAGATCGTTGATGTGTTGGTGGAAAATGCGACCATTTCCCCACCCCCACTTAGACCTTATGATCCATCTAAACCTCGACCTATATGTTATGATGAGTCTAAAATCTGTGCTTATCACCGCACAACAGGGCATGATATAGAAGGATGCAAAGCTTTGAGAGCCATCCTTCATCAGTCACCTCGCTCTGATAGAAAGGTTAAAAAAGACAACTTACAAAGGGAGAAACCTTTAGCTTCAATCTCCTCTCCTATACCACCTTTCCCCGCTTCACCAAGATTTATCATTATTACAACCCCACCTCTCGAAGCCCATGATTTATCCCTACCATCTTCCTCCTCTCGTGTTCACGAGATCAACATGATCAGTGTTGCTACTTGATGGCAGAAAAACAACGAGAAAGCTAAACGAAGCACACCCGCGGCCTCTCTTTCTCCGTCCGACATCCCGATCACACCACCACCTAAAGTAGTTATTCATGTACTTGCCTACCCCATCTCTGATGGATTTTCCCACCGTACCATGATCAAACAGCTTCACTAATCACATGTAAAAATGACACTATACGATCTCATTCAAACTTTTGAATCTCATCGACACGCTCTCATTGAGATCCTTCAAGGGATAGAGGTCCTACCCAACGAAACCTTTCCCGTTGCCTCCATTTTAACACCTAATCACGTTGCTTCCCTCACCAAACAACCTACCACCCTAACCACTTCTGTCTTTGTAAAACAAGCCACTGCTGTCAGTTTCTCCGAAGACGAAATTGTTGACTTTGGTGCAGAAGAGCCTAGCCCTCCTCTTTTCATCTCAGCTTACGTCCGGGACATCCGAGTACGTTGTGTTATGATTGACAGGGGTGCTAGCCTAAACATCATCTCTTCAAAATCCTTCCAACAAATGAATATCCCTTCTAGCTGCATGTGTGCCAACCCCATCATGTTGCAGTCATTTAATGATGCTATTACTTCTACCTTAGGCACCATGATCCTTAGCATTTTTGTAGGACCACGTACTTTACCCGAACTCTTCTATATCCTTGAGGGATAGTTCCAATACAATATGTTGTTAGGCCACCCTTGGATCCAGGCTATGGGATGCGTTCCCTCCACCTTACATAGATGCATAAAATTTGAGTATGAGGGGAAGTCCTACACCGTAAAAGCTGATCCTCCCCCCTTCAAAACCTGCAATATGGTATATCACCCTAATGATGTGCTTGTACCAGTCAAGACACCCATTCATCCAACCCAACCATCCACCTCAACTACACCTCTACCATCCACCTCAACCACACCTACACCTTCAACCAATGAAACCGTCGTCGCAAATACCACTTCCTTTCCCACAGACAACATCCCAACCTCAGACCCATTAGTAGATGTTTTTCAATGCCTTATGCTGGGGGAGTATCACCTATATAACGTTATCACTTTCCATACCCCACAGGAGTACGGACAGTTACATGCACATCCTACTACTATAACCGTCATGTGGGGGAAGTAATCCCCTACGGACCACCTAATTACCACACTAACTTAACGTATGGTGGTGTCGATACATCTTCTATTACCCCCTAAAACCTCCTCTTGGTGTGGTTCCTTTCCAATCTGATTTTCAATATTTAAACTAATCATTGTTTTCGCTCTCACCTTCCTGACGCACTGTGCTTGGAAAGGCTTCGGTTTCGGTCTTTATGAAAAAGGCCGACATACAATCATCCCCATTACCACACGTAAACACAAGGATCGTTGTGGTCTTGGCTTCTCTGAACCACCTACACCGAAAACACCGCCTATCTGCTGTATCTAGGAAGACAACGAAGTCACCCCTTCCGAACCATTATCACCCATTTTGCCATTGTCACCCATAGAGCCGATAGACCCTGAATCTATCCCTCCAAACTTTTTTTTTCATAAATGCTATCTTCCTGGGTCCTCTCACTTATCAACGCGATAATGAAGACCCATCTTCTCTTCCCCTCCTGTATCTAGACATGATTGAAGAGGACTCGCCTTCAATTAATGTCATTGAGTGCCAGGATGACGACTCCATCCTCACTTACCTTGGCGCGAACGACTCTTATATTCAATGTGCGTTGGCATCTGATACTCAAACCATGTTGAACAAGTCGACTATAGAAATCAACATCCACACCAAGGAAAATCCTCATATTGTGAAGATCAGACAATCTCTTACCACATCAGAAGAAACTGCCTTCAGTACCTTCCTTCATGCTCACAGCCAAGCTTTCGCCTGGTCCTACGCTGACATGCTAGGAATCGATCCTGACATTGCTGTCCATAACATTACCCTGAAACCCGATTCCAAACCAGTTAAACAGAAACTGAGAAAAATGCATCCACGCATTGCCCTCTTGGTCAAAGAAGAGCTTCAACGACTCCTTTCGGTTTCCTTCATCTTACCCATTGACTATCCTCAATGGATTTCTAACATCGTACCTGTCATTAAAGCAATGGGGAGACTTCGGATATGTACGGATTTCCGGGACCTTAATCTCGCTTGCCCAAAGGATGACTTCCCCCTACCAAGTATTGATCAATTTGTTGATCTCACTGCCGGTCATGAGATGCTTTCTCTCATGGATGGCTTCTCGGGATACAATCAAATTTTGGTAGCCCCGGCCGATCAACATAAAATTGCCTTAATAACTCCTTGGGGAACCTTCTGTTATCGCCTCATGCCGTTTGGCCTTAAGAATGCTGGTGCGACCTATCAGTGGGCTATGACTTACATTTTTCATGAGATTATGCACACTATCCTTGAAGATTATGTCGATGATCTTCTTGGCAAATCTAAATATCGCAGTGAACATCTTGATGTTTTAGCCATTATTTTTAATTTCCTGTTACAATATTGTGTTCGTCTTCAACCAAAGAAATATGTCTTTGGCATTCTTTCGGGAAAAATCCTTGGTTTTATTGTCTCTTTGCATGGCATCGAGGTCGATCCAGTAAAAGTCAAAGCTATCCTAGAAATGCCCCCACCCACTAACCTCAAACAATTGCGTAGTTTGCAGGGCAAACTCCAATCTATCCGGCGTTTCATCTCCCAACTCTCGGATCGATGTCAACCTTTCCATCATCTCCTTAAAAAGGATATTGTCTTTCAATGGAGCGAGGAATGTTACCAAGCCTTTGAGGCTCTTAAAGCCTATCTCTTGTAGCCACTCGTGCTTATCCCACCTCAGGACGATCGCCCTTTCTACCTTTACCTTTCTGCCACCGACCATGCTGTAGGGGCCATGCTTGCACATCGTGACTCCGAGTATCGAGAACAAGCTGTTTATTATATAAGTTGTACTCTCGTGGATTATGAGAGTAGGTATACACATGTAGAAAAATTGTGCCTAGCCCTATCATTCGTAGCCACCAAACTCTGACACTACCTCCTGAATCACAAAAATTTTGTCATCACCTACGCGGACCCCATTCATTATATGTATGCCAAGCCTCATCTAAACCAATGCATCACCCGATGGCTTATGCTCCTCGCTGACCTCGACCTTGAGTTTGTACACCAGAAATCAATCAAAGGACAAACTATCGCAGACCAACTCGCGGAAGCCCCTTTACTTGGGGAATAATTTACCAATTTTACTTTCCCTGATGAACTCATCGCCACTCTCTCACTCAGTGAAGAGTCGTATCCAATGACCCTCTTCTTCGATGGATCCAAATGCCAGCACAGCGGAGGGGCCAGTGTTATTCTCATTCCTCTTGATGCTAAGCCTATGCCTCTTTCATTCCGGCTAAATTTCCCCTGCACTAATAATACAGCAGAATACGAGGCCCTTGTTTTAAGTCTCCAGGTCGCGTTACACTTAGGTGTTAAATCTATTAACATTTTCGTTGACTCTCAATTGGTAGTCAATCAAGTTATGGGCATCTACCAATGTAAAAATGAGGAACTTCAAAAGTATAAACATTACGTAGATTCACTTTTGACCTTATTTACTCATTATTCTATCCAAACCATTCCCTACTCCACTAAAAAAATTTGCGGATACTATGGCTTGCTTAGCCTCACAAATTCCTGCCTCACCAACTGAATCTGACATATTCGTCTTGGTCCAATAACTCTTTGCCCCATCTTACTCCACCCCGGATGTTTGTATGATAAATATTGTGTCTACTAATTCGCAGGATATCTGGTATCACCAATTTCATGACTACCTCACAACCTCTGTTCTCCCACCTGACCTAACGAGTACCGGAAAACATGCTTTTCTTAAAAGTGTTTCTCGTTATTTTGTCAAGGGGGGACTCCTTTATAAACGTGGCTTTGATGGCATCCTCCTTCGATGTCTAACCGGTGCGGAGGTCACCTATACCATCCAACAAGTCCATGACAGTATTTGTGGTGGACATTTTAGTGGCCTTGCCGTGGCCAAATGAATCCTTCACCTAGGTTATTATTGGCCTACTCTTAATAACGACTGCTATAAATATGTTAAGCGTTGTGTTATGTGTTAGCAACATGACAACCTTCAACATACTCCTAGCCATCCGCTACAGGTTGCACGAGATCTTTGGCCTTTTTCACAATGGGGTTTAGACCTTATTGGTGAGATTCATTCACTCTCTTCGTAACGTCACTAATGGATAATCACAATAACCAAATATTACACAAAATGGGTGGAGGCCATTCCACTCATTTTAACCAAAAAGGAAAAAAACATAGAGTTCATTAACCATCACATTATCTGTCGTTTTGGTGTTCCTCATCGCCTGATCACAGATAATGGTAAATCTTTCAAAAATAAGTTGTTACAAGACCTTTGTGACAACTTTGGCATCAAACTTAGCTTCTCATCACCTTACTATCCGCAAGCCAATGGTCACGCCGAATCTCCTAACAAAACCCTAACTAAAATTCTCATGAAAGTTGTTAATAATTCTAGGAAAAATTGGTCTGATCACATCCCTTTTTCCCTTTGGGCTTATCGGACTAGCATTCGTACCTCCACTAATGCCACCCCATTTTTTTGGTATATAGTACCGAGGCTCTCTTGCCTCTCGAAATACAAATACCCTCACTAAGAATATCTCTTCAGGATATTCTCACCAATGATGATTTCCGCCAAGAGCGGTTAGCCTAATTGGAGCTTCTTGACGAGCGTCGTCTTACCGCTCTTGACCACCTTCAAATCTATCAAAAGCACATCAAGCGCGTTTATGATAAGCGACTTCATGAGCGTACCTTTAAGGTTGGTGATCTTTTCCTCAAAGAAAATCAACATGTAACCAAACTAGAAAAGAGAAAACGTGGAAAATTTGCTCCAAATTGGATTGGGCCTTACATTATCACTCACACTTATGGATCAGGCACTTATCATTTAGCTTCACTTAATGGTAAACCTAAGCCTGAACCCCTTAATACCTTGCATCTTCGACCATTCTACTATTGAATTTAGTGTTATGTCACTTCTTATCTACCTTGCACTTGTCCCTTGAGCTCATTTACCACCGCATACACTTTGTTTCCTACATCTCAAAATCAAATCAAGCTCACATGGTTTGATTATCACCTCCCCTTAAAGATGCCTTCCCCTTTTTAGTCTAGTCCATGAATTCAAAGTATCAAAATGACACATTCTTAATTAAACACTTATGAGATTTTCTTGAGTCAAACTTCCTACAAAACTAGATGCTTTAAGCCCAACGGACATCTAGACCTCTAAATTATATATAGACTGCTCCCTCGAAGGACAACTATATGCCAAACTATTGCTGTTATTATATATAGACTGCTCCCCCGAAGGACAGCTATACAAAAATGTTGATTCTGCTACTATAAATAAACTGCTCCCTTGAAGGATAGCTATACACAGTCAGCCTTTATCAGAAGCTTCTCGCATTGATCAGCTTCGTGAAGACCTCAAGAGTAACAAAATACATATCCCTTGTAGACTTCCCGCATCGATCAGTCTATATTCAGCAAAATAAAATCCGCATTCAAAAACACTTTTGAGTCATGGACTTGTCTATTTAGGTTTGGTTCTCTTTAGTCAGGCTACTCACTTTATAACAAGTTCTCTGCACCTCAGCTACACCATTCACCTCACCTCACCATTTTTTTAAACAACAAAACTCAAGGGACATGACGTATACCTGATATATTGTGATTATACAACTCTTTTCACCTATCGACTTCTCGTCTATGCAAGGTACCTAGGGGTTCAAGCTCATTCTATGTTATTATGTGGTTTGTTTGGATCTTTTCAACTACGGAACACTTTTCCCTCTTTTACCCGAATCTAGGATTATGTGTTGACCTTAATCAGGACATGGTTCCTTACCACTTGGGTAGGCTAACTTTTTCTTCACCTATACTTATACCAACATTTCCAATTCCTTACCAACACCAACAACATTACCCCACCAATATCAATATTTTTACCAACCAACAAATTGCCTAACCATACCTAAATTGCCTGAATTCACCTCTCCCTGGTCCAAAGGGAGAACTACATCAGTCTGAGGCCCCTCCTTGCTTTGTGCAATGGGCTATGTAGGTAGCACTTAGGAGACATGGGGTCTCCCAAGGTTAGCTCGACCATCCCCTACCATAACCTATCATGTGTTTTAAATATACATATTTTTGTGTATTTCTTTTTTTCCAACATTCATCTTTATCATTTTTCAAAACAAACATTCAAAACACAACCATTCTTATTATTATAACTCAAATCAACATACATATTCAGCTTTATTTAGATGTTCAACAAATACATCTTCTCTATCATCGACGCGCAAGTCGGCATCCTTATTTATTCTTATACCTCTATAAAACTCACTTAGACCCTTGCACCTCATCCCGAATCAGGTGATGATCGTGATTGTTGACGCCTCTCGCCGGGCCTCTCCATCCTCAAAGGCACCACGGCTATTGGTACTGCCCACTGATATGCCAATCTCTCCTGTAACATTTGAATACGCCCTCTCGCATGGAGGAATCTTGCCTCTAGTCTCTCCGTTCATGACTCTGCAACCTGTAACAATCATGTTGTCTCATTCACCTGCGTTTGGAGCTGATGAACTAAACCTTGCAAATGATCTCTCTCCGTTGTAATCACAGCTATTTTAGGATGATCAGCCCTCTCACGTGAACCTTGCAGCTCTGCTACCCACCATAATCTATAAGCCTCTGTCGCTCCTACATCCATTACCCTGCGATCGGCTGCTATCTCTTCTGGTCCTTCTGGAGGTGTCGGCTGGGGAGGTGAGAATGATGCCTCCGTGTCAATCCTCATGTATGGTATATAAGCCAGGGGTATATCCTGAATGAATCCAAATTGTCACCACACGCGATCTAGAGGAATCCTCTCATACTCACCTGGCCTGTGCCCTGCGATCCACCTCAATCGCTATACACCCCTCAACTCCTCAGCTATGTTCTCTGTTACCATATAGTTCCTGTAAGGCCTCCAACAGATATCTGTAATCGTCACCATCTCCCATACCTACCTATAATACTCGATGTCACCTATCTTGGCCTGGGATCTTGCCTCTTTTTCTGTCTGGACCCATCGTCTGAATCCCAACCTCTGCACTCATGTCTCTCCCCACTGGATGGGTCGGCCTGTTGGTCACACGCAAACAATGTGCTCATAGGCCCAACAATGTAATAAGTATGAACAATCTAGTGTCATCCTGTGACTTTGCCTGCAAGCCCATAAACCCCTGTATAGCTCTGCCAAATATGCGGGTGCCCATGCAAAAGTCACGCTCCTTTCTATCATTTCCCAAATAATACACATCAATGCTTTTGGAAATCTTCCGCCATCTGCTCTCGGTAATGCATAATACCCCACCGCTATCATTAATATTACTACCAACCTTGTTGCCTCAGGGTGTGCTGCATACATTATACCATAAGTGAATGTCAAACCTCACTGTGTCAAATCTCATGCGTATGGACCAAATACTACTGTTATCGCTCCCCGCACCATACTAGGCAATGCCTGATATACTAGTCTTCCTATAATTGGGAGTCTCAAAATACGGAACACATCTTCCAATGTCACTGTCATCTCCCCTATTGGTAGATAGAAGGTATTCTTTTTTGGATTCCATCTCTCAATCAACGCCTGCAACATAGCATGGTTACGTGCGATTCGTGAATAATAGTGGATTCCACTTAACCCCAAACGATTTATCAATGCCCATTCAGTTGGTGTCACATCCGCTCGGATTCGTGACAACAACGATGGCACCGTATCATTCATCCTTAACCCTTCCTCCTCCTGCACAAATCAAAATGACACATAGCCATTCAATAAATCAAATCCCCAAGGGTTTTTCTCACATTCTAGAAATTCCTACAGTAACCGGTATCAGTTATAGATAACCGATACGGTTTACTAGCCGATACCGGTTATCTCTAAACAATACCAGTCACTGTCAAAAATATATAGCATGCTTCAAAACATACACCTGCGATAAATATTTTTCCCGTCTACTCCTCTCTATACCTAAAAACATACGTGAACACCCTGCTTACCTACCCCATAACACTCACCCCATCCCAAACCATTTCATATCACCTTTTCTTTCTCATCTTTATCCACTTACTCTCTCTCATCCTATTCATAAAACATGCATGAATCAAATTACAACCAAACAGTTTACCTCGTGGGATGCAGAAGCTTGCGGTGGAACCTATCTTCCCTCTCATCTCTGCTTGCTGGATGCTTCTCCTCGTTCAACCATGTTCACCACCCTCTTCAAATATAACTTTTCTTTCTGCCTTCTAAATCTCAGCCCTTACTCACTTTTCCTGTCTCTTTCCTCCTTATCACTCAATTCTCTCATGCAATTACCTGTATCATTCATCAAGCAGTGTCGCATTCTCGTATTTAACTTGTTGCAGGCTTCTAAAAATAGGAACTTAAGTTGCCAACCAAGCAGTTCTATTTTTAGGAAATCTAATTTTGGCATAACTGATATCGGTTACATAACTGCTATCGGTCATATAGCTACTGACATCGGTTACATAACTGATATCGGTCATGTGCCCCATTTTTCTTAAACCTAGGCCGTTTCTTCATTTTTACAAAATTTTTGTGGCGCCCGCCTCTTTTTCTTGCATCACAACACCATTACCAATATTTTTCATCAAAATCACATCAATATATTATCGCAATTTCATCAACATCATCTATCTACAATAAAACAAACCATCGACAAAACACATAAAACATTTCATATACACCATGTGGGTCAAAATCATCATATATATATATATATATATATCAAAGGTTTCAAATATACAACTTGCCCTGCATAGGGGCCTCTGTGGTCTCAAAATAATACACAGCCAGCACGCAGGCTGCAATAACTATCAAAATCTTGACTCGGCTCACAGGCCGGTCTCTCATATCAAAAATATACTTGGCTCACAGGCCGGTATCAACTATACAACCTGTACTCGGCTCGCAGGCCAGTATATACAACAAAAATAGATAAAAGAATCATATGTGGGCACGCAGGCCTCTATATACATAACCGGTTCGCAGACTGGTGTCTCTATCCAATATCCAAAAATAAAAAGTATCTCCTCTGCAAGGATACCTCAGCTCTCTCCACCGCCCTCGGCCTGTCTCCATGCTAGTCCCTGTGCTACCTCTCGCCTCCTCCTTGTAACGGACCCACCGACTGTGGCTGCACCCCCCTGGGTTCTCTGGCTCCACGAGGTCTCGGCTCTGTGTGTCGCATATGGCTGATAGTCATCCCCGGTACCATCAAGGACATCCTGATAGTACCGGACCTCCACTCTCGCCTCCATATAACGGGCTTGTGCCACCATGGCTGCTGGGGCTGGTCCCCCGACTCCTAATAGCAAACCCTACCCTGCCAGTGCACCCTATGCATGTAGAGGTATCTGTACCTATGCCTACGATGGTGCTGGTGCCTATGGTGGTGCCTGTGGCTGTGCCGCCACCTGTGGTGGTGCCTGTGCCTGAGCCTGTGCCTGAGCTAGCTGCCCCTGTAGGACACCCATCTGTGCCTATGCAGCTGCAAGCTGCCACTGTAACAACTGCACTTGTCCCCTGAGCTGGTCCCTCTCTGCTATAACAGCCGCTAAATTTGGCTGTGTGGGCTTTGCTCTCCTCGCTGCTCTCTCCCCTGCCCACCATACCAAAAATGACCCTGTGCAGCTGGCGTCATCCATGGTATCATCCGCCGGCCTCTCTGCTACCCAATCTGGGTCCACGGGCTGTGGTGCAGGTAATGGGGCCTCTACATCATCCCTCCGGTACTGAGGGAAGGGAGGTGGCTCATCTTGTCGTAGCCCCAACTACCGTCGTACCCTCTCCAGGGGTATCCACTCATGCTCTCCTAGCCTCCTTCCAGCTATCCAGAAAGTATACTGGATCCAGCACATTTATGATCGGGCTCCTCCTCGGGGCTGATGACCTCTGTAAGGCCTCCATACAATATCCAATGCAGTCAGGCCCTCTAGCATATGACGGTAGTAAGCTACATCCCGTCCTGCGAGCACCGCTCGTGGCTGGCCCATGACCCCCAACCACCTCTGAAAGCCATACCTATATATCACCTGTGGCCCTGGCTGCTAGGGTAGCCCTACTAGTCGAATACATATGATGTGCTCATATGCCCAGTAGTGTAACAAAAATGTGGAACAAATCCCAAATCACCTCATCCGGCGATAACCCCACAGCTCTCTGTATAGCTGCACTAGGTATACTGGTGCCCAAGCATAGCACATATGCTCCTCCACCATCTCGTGTAGCACCCCCATCAACGCCCGTGGAAAGCGGCATCCCTCTGAGTCTGGGAGGGTGAAGCATGTGATGCCTATCATCATCAACACAACAAGCCGTGTCTCATGTCTGTGGGCACGATACATATCACCATAAGCAATACTCGCATTGTGGTAGGTCAATAACGCGGCTGCATCCCCAAATACATGAAGAATGCTATCTATAGCCATCTCTGCATCTACCTGGAATACTGCCTCTCCTACGATCGGTAGTCTCAGGATGTGATATACATCCTCTAAGGTAATAGTCATCTCTCCAGTCGGGAGATGGAAAACATTAGTTGCCAGATCCCATCTCTCGATGAGGGCAACCATAAGGCTGTGGTCCCTATCTACAGCCCTATACCGCTGGACTCCGCCGAGTCCCACCTCGCGCATAATGGCCCACTGCACTACGGACACATGTGGCCGCATCTATCTCAACAGCGGGGGCATCCTATCCCGCATAGTCAACTGCTGACGTGCTTGCACAAATAACCCACTTCATTAGACCTACCCTTTACAACAACAATTACGGCATCCCTCTATACCCCCTGTTTACCCACCCGACCACACCCCAACTTTATAACACACATCTACACTCACCTATTTTACCCTAAAAACATCTACGATATCCCCTTCCCTTATCTCGCGCCCAACCAATCACCCAGATCTACTCTCGCCATCTACCTATGCCCCTACCAATTTAACACCTCCTACTTCATACCCAACACCTACTCTATCCTACTCAAACCAGCCACAAAACCTCACCATTTACCCCCCCACCCTCTTCACCCTACACAACAACCAAACAACAAAACACCCCAAACAACAACCCAAACAACAACCAAAAAACCCAAAACAACAACACGACCAAACCAAAAAATAAATAATCCGACCTACTGACCGGTACTGGTCATCCATGACCACCACTGGTCCCCTCCAGCTGTTGATATACACCGGCGCCGATCAACATACGACTGACACCGGTCCACCCACAACCTAACCTGCCTAAAAATATCGTGACTGATGCCGGTCACCTAGTGACCGACATCGGTCACTGACCACGGCCGGAGCCGAACCCGACGTGGCCCCCCAAACTCATTTTTTTCCCCTATTACTCCCTTTTTACCCAATGAAAAACCCTAAAAACCTACCCACCCTACCGTTTTAACCTCACTAACCCACCTACCCCCTCCATTTTTCAAACAACTTCAATTTATTCATTCTTTTATTTAAAACTTGGATTCCTACCCAAAACCCAAATCTGGCTTAAAAACATTAAATTCACATAATGAGAGGTTTTGAACCTACCGGTACGACTACACGTCGCGGTGGTGGGATAGGTGGTGGTGGTCCAGCTGGTCCAGCACCTCCTACTCCTCCTGGCTATGCCATGGCTATAAATCTCCTCTGTTAGGTCCTCCACCAATCAAATGTTGCCTCCTACTCGCTAGGGCCTACCAACCACTCACTGCTCCACTCAAATAGTGCCACCTCAGCCGACAAATTCAACAATCTCACTAATACACCTCAGACAACTAAAATCGGTTTTCAAATTGACAATATGACAATGACAGGCCGTATTTTTTTTCTTTTTATAAGTTTTTTTGACCTATAACCGATATCGGTTATGTTGTGCCCTAATGAACCGGTATCGGTCATGTAACCAATACCGGTCATCTATAGCCGATATCAGTTTAATACCTGTTTCACCCCAACTCCCACCCTTATCCACCACTCTCTACTTTTTTACCACATTGCCTACACCCACCCTTGCTAAATAGCCCTTTTTGACTTCATTGGCCCACTTCACGGCCAAAACCAACCATTTGGCCTGATGCAAGGCCACAACCAACCATTTGGCCCGACCCAAGGCCACACCCAACCATTTGGCCCGTCGCACGGCCACAACCAACCATTTGGCCCGACCCAAGGCCGCAACCAACCATTTGGCCCGACCCAAGGCCACACCCAACCATTTGGCCCGTCGCACGGCCACAACCAAGCATTTGGCCCAATCCAAGGCCGTAACCAACCATTTGGGCCAACCCAAGGCCACAGTCAACCATTTGGCCCGTCGCAAGACCGTAACCAACCATTTGGCCCGACCCAAGGCCGCCACCAACAAATCAGGCCTGACCCAAGGCCGCACCAATTAAATACTTCACCCAAAACCAACAAATTACAATTTTATCCACCCATCATGTAGCTTTTTGTTCAATCGAGATCACCTGTTCGTGTTTTAGCATGATTAGGGTACTTGACATGATCAGTCGACCAACTTTGCCTAGACCAAGACCATGACGTTTATCTCAACCAAACCAACCATTTGGTACTGCCGAACATGCCTAAACGTTCCTGTACCTTACCCGTTATATCCCCTGGAACTACTTCCTATGCCTTGGATACCAGGATTATATCATCCTTGTTTGGATAAACTATCGACCTTTGCCTACGAATTGCTTGTTTTCTCTTCAAATCATGTAACCTGGTCACACTACTGCATTTTAACGTGCATCTACTTCCTTGAACCTACCCCACCATCTTACCATTATCTCAACACCATTTACCCTTTATCAACCTTATCCCTGATTTCACTTTACCTCAATTTGTGATAGATTTGAGGGGGATTACCTATACCCTTAACAGGAATAACCACTTCTTATTATTATCAGTGCAGCTTTACAAGACAAGCTACACAACAACAAGGGGCTAATGTAGACACCAAATTTGTGTCTTACGACCTCTCGTATCATGCATCTCATTTCGTAACCTAACATCATCACCTAAACCATACATAATTATTTATTAATTACCTTACAAATTAATAAATCCACATCTCCAAACCTGCCACCTCATTTCACCACCTCATCATGACCTAGTCCTAACCCTAAACTAACCTAATTAAGACCTATAACTTGGTCTACATCCACACTCATGACTAATGACTCCTCACTCGCACCGAAAACTAACCTCATAATGACTTGACCAAGCCCACAACTAATCCCTCAGGAGAAAAGGAGGGAAAATTAGCTATTTTACTAAAAATAGCCCACTTTGACTGAAATGATATCGGTTTCTACGCGACCACCGTTGGTTACATATCTGCCATCAGTTCCCTATAAATGACCTCCCCCAACCAAAAACAAAGGATCCGAAAATTCATTTGGGGAAGATCGGGAATTCATTTGGACGAGCAGAGACAAGTGAAGAAACAAGAAGAGTTGGCAGAGGAGGACATTAAGCCCAAGACTGCAACTGAGTAACCAGAGCCCTATGACACTCATCGGAACATTGGGAGGGAAGATAAATCATCTTCTGATTGTCAGATCATCCTACCTGAGTTATGCCTTTGTCATCACAGTCCTTGGACCTGCATCCTCATCAATAACCAATAAGTAGTATCTTGTATGTCCTTTTAATAACATTTGTTGAACTTCTGAATTACAGTCGTTATAAGTCTATTCCTAGATCTACTACCCGGTAACACACTACATCTAACTGTCATTCCTCTACCATTACGTTATCCCAAGAACACCCTCCCCGTACTCTCTGAGTCCTTTTCATCACCCCGTTACCTAACCCCATTCATTTACCAGCCTTATAAACAACACAACCAACCTACAACCAATCTTCACCAAAATCCCCTAAAACATTGCCCCTACCGATATCGGTTATCAGCAACCGGTACCGGTGACAGTGACCAGCATCAGTCACTGTGATTCAAAACCAAAAACTAGCCTTTCTTCTATTGTTTTAACGAGGCAATTAAATTGTGATTTTACAATCATTTGTGTTAATTCATATTATTAGGGGAACTGACCACCTTCGAAAGGAAGTTTTATATTTCCCGGGCCCAAGGCAGTTCCCTCAGGTATTGTCTAATTAAAATCTGGTGGTCTTGTATTCTTACTTGTAGGTAGTCCTTCCAAGACAAAAAGGAGTTCTTCGCAGTCGATCTGATCTCTCTCTACGGTATGCGCATACCCTCCCAACATTTAACAGGTATTCCTCCTAGCCCTAACCCTTATCTGTTTCTTTAGAGAATAAAAGGATAGAAGCAACTCTATTCCAAGAATTGAAACATTATGTGCGAAACAGGTGGGTGAGTAAGGCTAGCCGTTGGTATGACCCCTAAAGTAGTAATAGGTTTAGGCAAGAAAGATGATGTAGGTGTGGGTTTGAATGTAGAAGCATGTTTGGTTATGGGTAGAGGTGTGAGTTGAGCCATGAGTGGTATCATGGGAGAATTTTTGATAGTTTTGGTTTTGTTCAGTTCAGTCAGCCAAAACACTTTTGGATAGATAGTGGAGGTGTCAGCAAGTGACATCTTCATTGTTGTTGATACAAGAATTAGAAGACGCCCCCAAAGTAAGGGTCTATCAACATAATCTAGGTGATCGACTAAGCATGAGAATGACATTGTTGTAGGTGAGGTCAATGTGGATCTAATGGCGATTACTATAAAATGTGTTTTCAAAATGGGGAAATCTCTAGCTTCAACATCTGTGGGTAAGAGAGTCAAAAGTAAGTCAGCAGGATCTTGGGTGGCGGATGGAAAATGGTCACCTAGAGGAAACAACATTTCTATTGGATCTTTGATAGGAGGAGGAGATGATGGGTGATCCTCTATGGGTGGAGGAGATGAATAATTTTCTCCCATGGGTTAGAGAGGTACTTCTGGTGACAGTTCTCTAGGTGGAGAAGCCAAAGGTGAAATGGTCTTGATGTTAACAGAAGGCTCCTCCATAGGCAAGGGAAGAGATGAAGGGTGTTCCTCTGTGGGTGGAGGAATAGGTGAAGTGGGTTCATGTGTAGGTGGAGGACTTCGGGCTAGGATTTCCTCTATGGAAGGAATATGAGGTAATTGGGAAGCAACTAGTGTGTCACTGAAAATAGCATGGACCTCATGGGTATTGCTATCATTAGTTGAGGTCTCTCCAGTTTTGTCAAAAGAAGGGGCATGATTAGGAAATGGTTTCTTGATAATGTTTAGGTTTTGGTTGGCAAGTTCATTTGTATTATCCAAGACTAACTCGTCATTCTCAAGAAATTCCTAGACAATGTTCTTTAAAGTGATGCAATTTTCATCATTATGACCTTTTACCTAATGATAGTTACAGAAGTCATTCTCTTTGTACCACATAGGTGTAGGGCAAGTAGGATCAAAACTAGTGTGTGGTTTTATAGGAGGAAGGGTGATGGCCCCAACTTTAATGAGCTTTCCTAAAACAAAATAATAAGGCTCCCCAATTGGGGTGTATTTCCGTGGTTCTTGTCTAAATTGAAAATTATGGATAGGAGAAAGATTAGATGAGGGCTTAGCCTGATTTGATGGATGAAATGGTCTAGCCTTGAGTGCCACTACATTACTAGTTCCCTTGGCTTTTGAATAATTATTTTTTGGTTTTGAAGAATAAGAGGTATCATTTGACTTAAATGTTGCATTCTTATTTTGTAGTTGGATTTTCTTTTCTTCGATGGCAGGAATCTCAAATTTTTGTGCCATGGTGAATGCCTCATAGAAGGTTTGGAAAGTCTACACTTGCAGGGTTGGTGAAATATGTCTAGCACAAGCTCATGTGAAGAGCTCTATGAGTTCGGTTTGTGGTGATTAAAATGCAAGTTGATTGATCAGGCTATGCCACCGAGCAACAAAATCTATGATAGACTCGTCATCATATTGATGCGTAGAGTAGAGATCAGTCATGGTAACCTTCTTAACAATGTTGATGGAGAAGTGATCCAAGAAGGCTTGGGATACCTGATTAAATGAGTAGATAGAATGTCTAGGTAACCCACTATACCAGTCTAATGCGGGCCCGATCAGAGACATGGGAAAGTTCCTCAGAAGAAAAGCATCATCATGGGCGATCAGTTAACACCCATGTTTGAAAGACCGCAAATGTTGCTGTGGGTCCTATGTGTTGTTGAAGTGGTTAAATTTAGGCATCTCCCAATGTATGTGATATGGACGAATAGGAATGGATGGGTATATGGGATCATTTAAAACTTCATCGTAGGTGAGAGAGTTGTGGGAGCCGTAAACCAATGCCTCTAATTTCTGCATCTTCTCCATCATTAACTTAATGAGGTCATTAGTAGGTAGTGATAGATGGGTACCTCCTATAGTGTAAGAGGATTGATATTGGACATATGAAGGAGGTGGCATTCTAGTATATGGTGATGCCAAATAGGTAGGTTGATAATGAGGGAGTGAGATAGGGGGTACTTACCTAGAACAAATGATAGATGAAACAAGAGGCTTCTAATAGTACGTAAATGGAGGTGGAAGGGTTGAGGTAACCCTAGTAGCGATGGGGGCTAAGGACTATGTAATAGAAAGGAAAATGTTTTGAAATGGGGTAAGGGTCATCGACACTAGGGCTGGTTAAGTTGCTATGGGTATATGTGAGACAACAAGCATGGATGAGGTTATGTTCTGAGTGTTTGACTAAGGCATAGTGGATGCTACAAGTGTAATAGATGTGGCAGATGTGGTGGTCATAGTAGGTATAGGGCCTAGCTGTGAGATGATTGGGGGTAAGGTAGGTGTGGGTAGCGCGGAGCTAAAAGGGACCGACGTAGAAGTAGGAATGAGTGTCGGGGGGATAGATACAGGCATGCTGTATATCAACTGACCTGATGCATATCGAGTGGATGAGTAGGAATGATAGAACTGTAAGGTGGTAGGGTTCTGATTAAGGAGTCATGCGAATTCCTTGTCACATGTGGAAATGGTGATAGGTTGGGTAGGATCCATGGGTGATAGAATGGAAGATGGTGAAGGACTAGGTGGGAGTGGTTAACAACTAGTGTGGAATATGAGGGTGTTTTCTTGGCTACGAGTCAGCATCATGTGAACAAGTATTGATTTGGTAGGACTACTTTCTGTAAATGACATAGAAATACAACAAAAATAGGAAAAATAGGTGGTGGTAGGTGGATTAGATAAAAGTTTCAGCTAGAAAATTGCATAGGTTAACCGATGCCATTAGGGTAAACTGATGTCAATCATAGGTAAGCACAGTCAGTCACTGTGGAAAAAGTTTACTTTTCCAAACAAGGCAAAATATTGATAATCTACCAGGTAGATAAGCTATAGATGGATTTTAATCAAGACAGAGAAGATGATGAGAGTTATAAAGACTCTGAACAACAGTTAATATGAAATAGGTGTCCTTTTGGGTAGGTTAACTAAAAGAACAGTTCACTGACACTGGTTGGGTAAAACTGATGAAGGGAAGAGGGTAACTAATGATGGTCACTAGAATGACACCAGTTACTATGAAATTGAAATAGATATGAAGAAAAAGGTGGTTGTGATTTAAAATCAAGTGTGTAATCAAACCTAAAATTTTGAGAATCATGAAAATGGGATCCAAGAACTCTCAAATGAAGTTGGAATACACCAAATATGATGAGCAGCATTCTAGGAGAAATAAAAAATATGAAGAACGTGTCCTCTCACCTCAAAACATAAGCCAAGTAGAAACACTAAGAAAAATACGATCCTAAGAGTGCTCTTTCCTTTATGTTTGTTTAACTTATGCTATTTTAGAAGACTGACTCATGAAATTTAGAATAGTTTTTTTGGTGAGGAAGGCTTCGTATGAAGAAGGAGATCTATAAGAAGAGGTTTCAGGTTATGTTATGGAGGGGGTGGGCCGTCCTCCAAGATAATTACTTGATAGAAGTAATGAGCTGGTTGCCTACTATACTATGATTGTGTGATCACCTACAACTTCTTCAGGGTGAGATGTTATTTAAGAATGTGTGTATTTTTCAATTTTTTGATGTTTGGTAAGACTCAGAGAGAGAGAAAGAGAAAGAAAGTGCTTTTCTATGATTTGTTTGTTAACCATCAGCTAGGCATGACTTCCAGCATATAGGTTTCCCTCGTTTAATGTGAGTTAATGCATAAAGTAGAATGAAATGCAATTAATTTTAAGCCCAAATCAAAATATTGAATTCGATGACACAAAAAGATGAACAGGAGAGAATATGTTCTTTCACTAATGCAATACTGATGAAAGAAAAGAAGAATTCTTTATATAGCACCAAAAAATGATTACTTTGAGACAATAGAAAGAAGAGAATATTCCAGGGGAGAAATTTAATGTGATAACCTTTCAGAAAGGAAACAAACATAAAAAATTTCACCTAGAAATGAAGAAATGCAAGGAACCCCAAATGGTTCCCACCGGGCATGCCAAAATGTTTCACCTGATTCTTAGAGCATTTCTTGGAATGTGAAAAAATAGATAAGGGTAAGAGGGCTAGGAGCAATACCTATTAAAGATGGTTGAAGGTTGTTTCATTCGTATGACTTCTTCATCCACATCTGATTGTGAGAGCTTCCTTTTGGTTGAGAGGAACTACTTGAAATGAACAACAAGACCACCAAAAGAGATTAAATAGCATATGATAGTGGAATGGCTAGTGTATGCTAGTTCTGAGAAGTGTGATAATCCCTAGAAGGCTATCAATCTAGTATTTAAAAAAATTCAATATTAACAATAAATGAGATCCTACTGTAGTTAAAATGATTTAGGTATCTCATTCGACTACAATAAGCAAATTTGTTCACAATAGGCTAATCTATGATTGAATTTGAAAGGAAAGGTGTTTGTTAGAGTACCGGTACTAGTCAAGGTCTAGTTTTGGGTTATTTTGGGTGTTTTGTGGAGAATTTAGGCTCTATTCTTGGTTTGAGGGTAAAACATAGAGACCTATGTTGGTCTAGTATGACCGATGTTGGTTTAAGAAAAATCAACAATGGTTATGGGTAACCAGCTTTGGTATGGACAAGGTAAAGGAATCTCACAAGAAAATGATTAAAGGACTTGATGTAGGTGGTGGGGTAGGTTCGAGGGTTGCAGAGGTCCCAAATGTGGTTAGGAATGAATAGAAAGATAGGATAGGTAATCTAATGATGTAGATAACGGAAAAGGCCCAGTTACAAATTGATAAGAAAGGAGGACATGGAGATGCAATAGATTAATCTGATAACAAAGATAATAAGAGCTATTATAGTGTATTAGACCAATTTGGTGGAGGAATACTTACTATTATATGAGCTTGATGGATGGATGACAATGGTAGTTGATCAGATGGATGGAGTTTTTTGTGGTAATGGCACTTCCCAGGATGCTCCTGTGAATGTAAAATGGCTTTGTGGTCACTTCTGATGTGTGTGTGAATGTTGGTTTTGCTTGCATGCAGCTTTGTTCTCGTTTCTTTCTCTTTGAATGTGTTAACCTCAAAATAATGTTACCAAAGGGAACAAAAGGTAATCGATGATGGTTTCGGGTTTATCGGTGGCAGTTTAGGGTGACTGGCATTGGTTAGGACGGGATTCCTAGGTTTACTAAAAATGGGTAGATCTACTTGATTTCTTAGATCTTGTTCATTTTCCCTCATAGATTATAATGGAAGCTTCCTTTCTAATAGGTGGGAATTTGGTTAGAGGGAATGTACATTTTGTTTTTTAGGATTTAGATAGGTCTTCGTTAGTTATAGCAACATACTAAGAATAGGTTTGGGGTGAGGTGGCTAGGTGAGGTGGTGGTGTGGGAATTATTTTAATTAGGATAGTTAAATAATAAATATTGTGAGGACATGGATTAATTTGATTAAATTAATATTAGAGTGGGGTGAAGGTGGCCATTTTTAGGTGAGTGTCTTCAAGGTGATTATTTGATGAGGGACCAAGGGGAGTGTGACCCAATTTTGGTGTCTACACACACAATGAAGCTGTGGACACCTACTTACATCATGATCTCAGTGGAAAATATTATAGTCTACGATCATGGTGCGTAATGATCTCTAAGGACAAATATATTTTTTATGCCACTTTACCTCACAATCCATGCACCATAGGCCATTATGCATCTCATGGAACAAGTTCAAAGATAGCTTCTCCAGTTGCTTTTCTACTACAGAAATTTGAGATTCAATAAAATGGTTAAGACTGGTATCCATACTTCCAACAGCCTGAGCACGCAGGGAATACTCCAAGGCTTTGTATGGGTCTATGAAAGTCTTGTGTAAAAGAGATCTCCTAAAATTTCTTATCAACCCTCCAACAAACCATTGAGTATGATGATAAGGATGAATATCATAAGATAGTTTTGATAAGAGATTCTTAAAACATGCATCATATTCCCACACACTCTCTTCCATACCTTGTTAAATCTCCTTCAATGTGATAATTCTATTCTATTCAAACTCAGGAATATGAAATTCAGCTAAGAAGGGATTTCATAGTCTGGTGTAATCTACCACTATTTCGTGGGGGTCATACTTCTAGTACCAGCTATATAGGTGTCCTTACAACATTATGGCAAACTGACCTACCTTCCATTCCAGGGAAGTGATCTCATTCATGCGTCATATCATCTCACATTTTTATACACGCTCTACAGCATCCTCAACACCTTTGTATTCTTGTAGATACAAATACATGTTGAAAAATGCTAGTTGTGGTGGTTAAGGCCCTTATCATACTGATCTACAACCTTGATTCCCTACGGTGTTTCTTCCACCACCAGATCCACTAGATCCACCAGCGCATGTCTCTCCAAATCCAAAAGATCTGCAAGGTCCACTAGGTATACTAGCTTCTATTCCACCATATCCACCTCCCATAGTTGGTAAATGTATTGAAGAGGTCTCACTTTGTGTCCTCACTATTGCGATGAACTACATGCCAACAATCTGTGATATTGAACTACTACCATATGTGTGTCCCATGCTACTTCTAGAAACAATACCCAAGATTTATATACCTATAATTTTCCCAAATTTCATTCCAGACAATATACCTCCAAACACAGGAAATGATTGTATAGCCATAGATGTGCCAAATGAAAAGTTATACCTTCTAGGTGTTGATTAATAACTTCCACCAATACCAACTGGGTTAGTAATACTTATCTTTCGATTTAGAAAGCTAAGCACCAAGGGCTGATCACTATGTGGAATTATATGCACACCAATGAATCATGTCCTTTCTTCATATGAGGAACCTTCTCTGGAAGCCAAGCGGGTTTCTATTTCGCACTTGCTAAGATGGGGTGGCACAAACATCTCAGGATTCACTTCCTCTGAGTGAATCTCAATTCCTTCCCAGAATGTCTACCTTCATAAATCCATCACTCTTACAACTTTACATTTTATATCTAACTCCCTCATACATACTTCATTATACTTAAGTCATCTCTCTTCCCTCTCTTATTCAGCCACAAGGTCCACCATCTTCCTCAACCCTAGCTTCATCCCTCAATGCTCAGAAAAAGATTAGTTGGCCATAGGAAATGCTTCTAAACTCAGTGTAATGATCAGGATCTTTATAGCTAAATAGATAGCACATAAGATCGATCCTCTTGGCTCCCTCAAAAACTAATACTTAACAAAAATTTGGACAGGAATACATAGAAATCATGTACTCCAAGATGTAACTCTCTAACACTCTACTACACCAATAATCAACAACATGTGTCCAAGTCAGATCAGCATCCCACAGCCGCATATATTTATCTTAGGTCCACACATGATATCTACAGTACCAAAATTATCTAGATGCATATGCTAAAAACCATTCATACAACTCCACTTGAAAGACACAAAATAAGGTCTCATATAGCTCATGATACATATGTTTTCCTACCCATTTACATGCATTAAACTCAAATCTAGTATGAAATATCTGCAAAAACTCATCCTCCGTGATTTTAATTCATGCTTCGATACTGTCTAAGTTCAAGAGCTCCATCATCACGCATCATTCTCACAACATATTCAAAAAGAGGTCCTGGTAATAGAACTAAAATGTATTCTCTATTATCATTGCCTATGTCAATAACCAATCCCAAACATGCTAACATATCATCTAGTCTTATCGTGGAAGCTACCCCAAGGTGCACGCAAGTGTTGAGTCCCTCCTTTATGTGAGCCTCATGTGAACATTCATTATTAGCATAAGGATGTAATCTAAATAGAAACAAGTGCATTCATTCATGGAATTCAAGATGTAAACACTAACTCCTAGCCTAAATGCATTGTAAACATGGATTAACGTGATCAACTAAGGGAAAGTAGAATCAACCCATGAACATCATAAAGAAAATTCATAACTCACACATGAACACAAAGGAAAAATACACAAATCAAGATCCATTACAAGAGTGTTACAAAATTACTTCTTTATATTGATAAGCCAAAATATGGTAGCCAAGATTACATCAAGAGAGTCCTATTATTTTTGTTTATATGTTTATGTTAGTAGAGATTTCTTTACATCACAGAGTTCACTGTTACATATCTTTCTGTAGACATCCTCTCACTTCCAATCTCTCTATCTTTCCTTATCTAGAAAGACCCTCTATATCAAACATCTAAAGTAATCTTCTCCTAACCATCCATCATGACCTACGAAGTCCTACAAGAATCTTTTCCTGATTGCTATACCACTACTTAGAAATATGACATATGTCACCATCCATTTCCCTCAATCAAGTTTCTTTAGTAAGCATGTGTTAGCTAATCATTAACAAACTTGAATCTTTATACTATCATGATAACCATAATGATTCCCTAGAATATCCTTTTCTTGAATCACAAGTCTCCATATTTTATCCAGATCTATATCTAGTCATTTTCCATCTACTCCTTATGCGTGTATTTTTATTGTTAAAAACTCACTAAGTCCTAACTCCATCCTACCCTAGCGCAATCCTTCACGGTTCTCCATGGAATAATTCCCTAATTTCTTTTTCTCCCTACTTCTGCATGCCACAAGGCTTCAAACCTTAGGTACTTGGTAACTTTTTAGGGGTCCACCAATCATCTCTTGAAGAGTTTACCATTTTGTTACTATATCTAGATTGTTATATCTTGTGGAGGGCTTGTTCAAGGACTTATCGTATGATGCTATAATTTGTAATTAAAGAATGTATGCAATAAGTTCAATATGAATCCAAAACGAGGTGTATATGTTCAGAGGAAGCATCAAAGATGTTTTATAGGTCCATGGATCATTTATTGTTATTGACTTCAAGAAAGTGACTACACACTAATGGTTGTTTTTGTGCATGTAAGTAAGTTTATGTGAATATTTTTTTTTCTCCTCATTTTAAAGTGTTATAGTATCCTTTTTTATATATGTCAAATGGGAGAGTGAACTCAAAAACATGAAAATAGGTCTAAAGTTACTTGCATGGTGGGTTTCCAATTATGTTTGTGAAGATGATTTCCATCAATGATAAACGAGAAGATTGTTGGGAATTGTGTCATTGTTTTTGTTATTAATGTCAAAGAGAGTCTAGTTTCATGATGAGTGTTCATTTAATGATCATGAGGTGTCTAGTGGAATGAAAAAGTGGCATGGTGAGTTGTATTATTACAGTCATGGTGCATATGCATGGTTCTTGTAAGTTAGGTGTTGTAATTGGGATTCAAAAATTTTATGAAGGTTGTTACATGGTCTAACATGTTTAGGGGTATTTGTTTAAGGTGTTATATTTTCTACAATGTGGTAAAACGTCTAATCATGAGAATTATATGTTAAGGTAAGCTATTTTAGGCATAGTCCTAGACCTAGTTAAAACAAGATGATGTGATAGCATGAGTTATGGGATAAAGTGATATAATGTGAGTATTTAGAGAGTATTTTTAGGTTTTATAACACATGTACATGATGTACAAGGTCACAAATTATGTGTTTTTTGCATGTTCAAGGTACTAAGAAATAATTTCTACAAGACAACAAAATAAAAACATAGGTAATTCAGGGTGCATGTTGAGTTTTGTAGGTTACTGTACACACCAATAATTACATGTGAGACATTGTTGGAAAAATATTATAACATCCCCAATGATGATTCATATCCTTTCAAAAGGTGTCAAAGTTCCAAAAACCCATTCACAGTGTGCATTTGTAGCCTAGACATCTTTACTTAGCACTCACATGCTTTTTCCTAGCTTCCTGGTACATTTTAAAGTAGTTTTGGCATTTAGAGTCAAAATCACCACCCTACCTAGGCGGTGGTTTTATGACTGACACCCAGGAAAGGTGGTGGTTTGCAAACCACTGAGCTAGGTAGGGCAGCAGTCCTATGAGAATTTTCTAGAGAGTTCACTCACGTTTTGACACGGAATTATCTAACTTAAATTACATTTTTAGATGCGTTGCTTGCTCATTTTAGAAGATTCTAAGGCCCAAATTCCTTATGTCAATCTATACTTGCAATTCTATTTTTGATTGATGGTTATTAGTAGTTTTAACTCCCTCTTAACTTTTGTTATGTCCTCCTTTGACTGGAAAATGACTTCAACCATTTCCTAACTAAATTCCCATAAATACTATACTTGTGTACAAGAAAAACCTGGAGAAGAATTTATCCTTTCCATTGTTGAAGTTGTTACCTTCTTACTGGAAATTTCCAAATCCCAATCACAGATCAATTGAGCTTGACTTATTCCATCCACATTGCTTCCAAGTCAATGAATTCAAGTTGTTATGTTCTCCCACATATTTCTTCTTCTTTTTTGTTGTTGCATTCACATCAATAGGACTCACATGAACATGAACATTAAAAGGAAAACCGAGGGGATAATTTCAATCAGATTTAGCATAGTACATGTATATCCAGGTCAGATTGTTGCTTTCTCTTTTCACATTGTCAAGTTATAACTCATTGTTTCAGACTTATATGAAATAGAGTAGCTAAATATTTCAATAATTTAAATTATTAAATAGTCAATAGCATACATCAATTTAGATATTCGTTCTATAGATATTGTCAGGGAAGTTATAGAGGATAGTAGTTTCTCTGAAACAGTGACTATTCTATACCTCTGAGGAAGGATTTATAGTTGTGGAAAGAATTCATTTAGTTAATTTTTGCAGGTTAATCTCATACAAATTGCACAACTGATTGTCCACATCAGGGTAATTGCTTGTTTAGATTCATTTAATTAGGTTAGAAGCTTTCTCGTAAAAACTCCAAAAACAACAAAAAGATTTCATATATTAGACTACTCATTTTGCTTATTTATAAATCTATAAAATACAAAAACATATCTTAGTTCAATTCCTTTTGTCAATTTACATAGTTAGATGCTTTCAAATCTTTATGACGATAAAAGAACCAAGAAAAGTAAGAGATTTATGTTTTGAGCCAATAATTCCACAACCGAACCTAGCATTTCCTCTTGTAGACATAAATCAGGGGCTTAGGTATAACATTTTCAAATCAACTAGGGATGTGGAGCATATAATTAAATAGTTGGACTCACTAAACATAGAGGAAAATAAGGAATTCGAAGATTTGTCAAGACAATGAAAATACCGATTAAACTAAGTATCTACATGACCATCAATGAATCCCAAGAAAAAACACATGCAATTAACCCTATGATTCCTCAACCAAATGCAAATGATTTTACCATATACATAAACAAAGGACTACACATACTTGTAGATAGATATCCCATACTATACTCACAAAATATTGAATAACTTCTAGCATTAAACGTTGAAATAGATAAGGCTTACGACTATTGGAATGATCCCATATGTAGAGTTACTGATCATCATTGGGATTAGACCCCAAAAAAACACTGCATGATCATAGCAGGACCATGACCACAAAGAGTTTACCGTTGTGATCCTATGGTTCACAAACTGACCAAAATTGAGATACAATCAGACATATATCTTGAATTAAGAGCATTAGTATTTACATCGTCACCACTCCCACTAGACATAATTAAGAAGTTAGACACCCTAAAGGAGAAAGCTCATTGGGCCCTCTCATTTTGGAAAGAACCTATTAATCATCCAAAGATCTGAATGGAATCACGACTCTCACTTTTGGTTTCTCCATGACTTTGTCTTGACCAATTAACGAGGCCCAATTAAGTTTCCCACACATTCAGAAACTAGTAGATAGGATATCCCTAAATATTGACATTTATTGGAGCCTTCGTGGTTCCATCCTTACCAACTTCTCCATTTTAGCCACCTAGGTTAGAGAGGATTTCACTGTACTTGAGTAGAAGATTCCATGATTACAAGTTAGAAACATCATATTTTCTTGATCACCTTCACCTACTACTTCCCCATTATTTTTTTCCATTAATATATCCCACTACCACATAGCCATCCACTTTCCACATTGGATTCTCCAGTATGACCTCAGGGAGTTGAGTGTGGATCGAAGGTCACATGTCAGATTTAATTCATATAAAATTTTTGAACCCAATTTGAAGACCTAGTCTCTAAACTATTCCACTTTCATCATCCATCTTCCTCTCTCCAAATATTCTTTGAGTACTTTTATACTCCCCAAAAATGTCTGGATATGATAGATATGACTAACCTATTTCAGGTCTTGAAGCTTATACCTATCATATGGTTACACAAAAATAGTCACCCCCACTTTTTACATGAGCAAACAATTATTCAAGAGCCCATATTCATACTCCCTCTCCTCAAGGGACCAATGTTGGTTACTCAGTAAGGATTGAGGCTATTGACAAAATCACGCAAAGAATACAACCTGAGCTCTCAAACTCTAACAACATGACTTTTACCGGAGAGACATGTTCATCTCCTCATAGTTTGTTTAGACAACCCATCAGTATGCATTCTGATCAACTCCCACCTCCATATGAGGAATATTTTGTACGATATGCCAGAAGCGAACAATGCTTCCAAAATCTAAAATGACCTTTTGACAAGTTGTAAGGACATGTTGATGTCTTTTTCCAAAACAATAACACTACCCCTCTAATAGTGGAAAACATTTCTAACAAGGGGTGACAAAATAATGAACAATTTATGGTAGGATACCATACTCAACAACCTCCAAAATTTCAATAATAAGCATCAAATAAAAACACCACTGCATCAACGGGTGACATAATCTTGGTGTTAGTAGAAAAATTCAAAGAACTAGAGATTTCCAAAAAAATAAAACTTTAAATATCGGGCAAGAACTCATTTTTCACTATCCAAAAAATTATGGACAAATACCTATTTCTGACACTCCTCTGGTTTATTCAAGTGCATCAATCCATAGGGTTTTTCTAACTAGGATGGGAACCTTGGTTATGCCCCTCATGCCACATATAAATATCCACAACAGGCACCAGTCAGAAGTGCATTCTCAAATGCCATACCATCTGGAAATGCAACATTCACTAGATTTATGCCTTTAAATCTTTATCAGAACAATCAACCCCTTACATACACTTGTATTTTAGGTTGTCATAGGGGGATATATACACTTACCTAGGTCCATATGGTCAGCCAAAAGGGATGCTTTATGCCCAAAAAAATGTATACGCTGCATAATTTCAAAGACGGATGTAACCCCCACCTCCCCAATAAGGATCTTCAATGGTTGAGACATATGCAATGAGCACCTATTTTGAATACCTTAAGGATCCTTTAGACTTCTCAATACAGACTGTCATGCTCCTAAGAACCTTTCTGGTTCTTCCAAAGTTTAAAGGGGAGTGTAACATTCCCATTTTAAGACTTTAGAATCAGGAGAATTATTTATTTATTTTTAATAATCTTCACTATTCTAAATAAGGCAATATTTAGAACAAACATTCCATGCCAATCAAATTCAATGGATAAACATATGCAGCTGTAATGACTCAATGATTCACCGATCTATTAATTCCATAACTCAGTAAGCTACTGATGTATTAATGTTATCTTATGTATTGAGTACATATTGTAAACTTTGTATACTTTGTCATCCTACCCTACACTGGGTACCGAGTGATCTGTTTAAAGAACATATATGAATATATCTTACCAATATTCATATGATATCACGTATTTTTAAACTTGGTGACATAGGAAAATGCAACCAGTATTTTGTAATACTTTTGCCAAAGATTTATAGCATATTGTGTATGTCACTATTCCTAGACGACATACTCGTCATGTTGGAATACATCCTTCACCTCACTCCTCAATGATTGGTCTTTACTGACTACCGTCAGTCCACTTGTTCCAGGTTTTACCCTAACCCTAGATAGAGACATAATCTATTATAGGAAGATGCTAAAAACTTCTTAGGGTAGATGGGAATACTCGTTTGACCTAAGTCATCCGAATCTGCAAATGTACTCTGAGCCTTTGGAAGCTAATTCTTATCTTGAATATGCTCCTATCCAAACCTAGAGAGAAACTAGGTTCAATTTCAAGTTCCAGATGTGTGTAGATCTAGATGATCAATGTGGAAGGGTGATGCCACATGTCAACTACAACGTTGTATTCTCGAGAAGACCCAAGCCTTCTCGAAAGTAAAATACTATAGTTGTCATGTGCCAACATCCTACAAAACTACCTCATCAAGATGTACATACCCCTAAGGATATTGTTAATACTTTGGTAGTTGGGATTATTTCTTGATTATAGCAACCCTTCCAAACCCTAGTCCAACACATGATAATTAATTCCTAAATTTTGCTTCATTTATCCCATTAAGAACTTTGTTATATTCATGGTCACTTTTAATATTTGAACACATAGTTAAACTACCAATTAACCATAACTTTACAACATTATAATATGTCTTATTTAAAAAGTACAATAACAATTTGGAAAGGTTCAATGCCAGAATATATCCAATATAAGGTAGACTTCATACAAAATTAATTCTAATAAATTGAATTCATATTTCCAAACCCTTATGGTTTATGAACAATTAAGAAAGAGAAAGAGTCCTTCTCTACATGTTAAGTGTTAGGGTTTATCCTACCCAATGTCCACTTTTCTTAATGTATGTTCATCACACGTTACATTACTATGTTATATAGTTTAAATATCAAATATCATATTCAGCAACTTAACAAGCAACATCACAAGTAGGGAAATTGAACTAAATCCCTTTATCCAACTTATTAAAGGATAACCAATTAAGCATATATAATATGAAGAATATCAACAAGATAGAAATCCATCTTTTTCATTCAAGCACAAGATAATTTACACAACGAATGAAAGTAAATTCTCAACTTTCAATTAATCTTTATAACTTATACGATTATAAGCCTTATGCATTTAGGCATACTGAATAACAACCACCTTTATTCAAATAGAATACTACTTTTCTTTTTCAATAAAATCTCAAGAACAAATCAGAATTCTTCACAAGGAATTGGGATTAAATCAGCCAATGAATCTCATAGGTTTTTTCCTTCTTTTTATCACTTACGAAGTCCATCTACAAAAATTGCTTGCATGGTTCAGTTCAATGAACTGGGCATGATAAGTACTAAGCCTTAAAACAAAGTGCATTCCAATAATTGTTCCATTAAAACAACTCTGCTTTAATGAGACAATTATTACATCATAATATCAATAAAAGCAAAAGAAAACGGAAAATAAGTACATTTAACCAATTAAATTCACTTCCAAGAGAATAACAAAATATAATACACTATATCTACCTTACAAATTAAAGTTTATTTGATCCTATCAATTATCCTTAAGCAAACAACATATCAAAACATCTCATTATTCCCAATTCTATCATAATAGAATACAACATTTAACTTTTCTTTAAGCCAAAAGAAGGGTTTAAAGCATGGTTCTCATTAGGATGATTCATCTAACTCCTAATAAAAGGAAAAAGAAGAAGAACCATTACAACTATGCCCAAACACAAGACATCCGAAAGACTGAAACAGATTCATAACATGAATTAACAGTTTCATTTAGAGGACAACTACCTTAAAATTCAACATTTAAGATATTCATCAGAACAGAATCCCATTTCACTCCAGGAAGGAATAGAGAATCAAAAATTCTACCTGCAAGTCTAAATTTACTTCCACATATTAGAAGTTAACATATAAAGATCAGGAACCAACGTTCACAAATCAAAGTAGATTCATACATGAGTTAATCTCTACTTGAGTCCATCCAAGGAGGATCCATAAAAATATAGAGTGCAAGAAACAAAACTTGCTCATCTCAGCTCAAACAAAGCAAAGCCTTGTCAAACAAACTATCTACCAAACAAGCTTACATTTTCTATTCAAAAAAATCGAATCATCTAATATCTTCCTACATCATTTCAACAAATGATTTGAACAAGGAAGACCAAACAACTCATAAAGAAATCTCCATTTCATAAGAGAATCAAAACAGAAAATTTTAACCACTGAACTTATCCCAACATTAGAAAGAAAGGGATCTTCATTAGAAAATGATCCAATCAATAATTCATTTAATTGTACTAACAAATGAATTCCCACTTTTAATTCATACTTAGAAATTCATAAACTAGTTGCCAGAAGAGAGAACAAGATCAATTCATAGTAAGAAGAAAGAAAACTACCATTTTCCTTAGAATTCTTTACCTTCAATAAACATGAGTTTCAATTCCAATCTCAGAATGAAATATGCATAACAGTCCTAAAAACAACATTCTGTTCCAAAGGAATCACATTCCTTTCTTTTACAAAGACACAAGGTTTATTTACTATATCCAACAAGAGATAGAAAAACAAATTGATTAGTAACCTAAACATGTTCAGAAGTATCAACAAACTCAAAGACTAAAATCCCATTCTCAAGTTTCAATATTGCATTACAAAAGAGTAATTAGTTCTTGATTCAATAAGTACTATAATACAAAAACAATCTGAACAGAGACAAAGTAATCCCACCATAACAATTCAGAGCACTAAAGTAAGTAACTCTTCTTTTAAATGAAACCCAAAGCTTATTTTAAAAGATCTAAAGACGCGGGTTTCCAAAAAATAGAGGGGAAAATAATACCCCTGATAAAATGCTATTTACATCTGAGAAAAGACGAAACATTTCTCAGAAAAGAACTAACAAATCCATTTATCAAACAAAGACATTTTTAGTTAAGATCTCAAAGAGTTTACCCAACAACTCAATCAACTATTCTCCCAGTTTTCTTTGAGAAATAGTTCAAAAAAAGAGTTATAAGTTTTTAAAATTTTAATACGAGTAATACCGAACTCAAAATACCAGAACAGAGTCGAACACGAAGTCTCATCAAAAGTTCAAAACTACGCAACTATTTAAATACGAGGGAGGTATAAAATATGATCTTCCAATAACAGTTCAGAGCTACACAAGTCTCTAATCACAGGTTCAAGGCAACATGAAGTTCCCATTCCAGTTTATATTTTAAACAAGAAGCCTTAATACCAGCTCAAAATGAAACATGAGATTTAAACAAGAGTTTAGAACTATATAAGTAACAAAATAGTAATGCGGTGTAAAACATGAACCTTCAATAATAGTTCAGAGAAACACAAGCAATAAAATACGTGTACAGATCCATATACAAACTTTAAACAATAGTCCAGAGCTACCCAAGATTCCAAACACTGGTTCAGAACAACAAGAAGCTATAGCACAAGTTCATATTAAAACACGAAGCCCAAATACAAGCTAAAATAGAACTCAAGGTTCCCATAAAGTTCATAATTCACATATTGCAATGAAGGTCAGTTCCAACACAACAACCTGAAATATAACTTTTAGAAATTGAAAACAGAGCTACTAAAACAAGCTTCGCATGCAGGTTTCATTATTAAACTAACACAAATAAATTTTCAAAACCAACATTATTTTTTCCATGGATTCATACCCAAGATAACAGAGATTATAAAACCCAACAAGCAAGTAATCAGATAAAACAGGCCAGCCAAGAATCTCAAAAGAGAAGACTTGTTTTAATGAAACATTTAGAAGAAAGCAAGAGATCTTAAAGATTAGAGCCTATCATGCCTGATAGTGCCTTTTCCAAATCAAAGGAGACCTCCGGCCGAGCTCACAACTTCTCCTCTTCTCCACGAAAGATCAAACAACCATATTATTTTTCCACATTGCATCTTATACATCCCACAAACCAAAAATAGGTCTAAGACTTCAAAAATAGCCATTAAGTGCAGTTCAATCTGCTAGTTCAAAAAACCAGAGAGCATGTAGAGTAAAAATCACAAAACAGGCAAATTGAAACAACCCTAGACAAACCCGCTTGCATGCTTTCCAAGACGATTTATGCATGAAAGCCGAAAACAATAAGTTTCATTAATTTCAATTTTCCCACCTATCCTTCCTTGCCACCACCTTCCAAGTTTGGTGAATGCCAAATTAAAATTAACATGAATTTCCATTTTAGTGGCACTTCCACATAATCCTCCACCAAGTTAACTAGCCCCTGCAAAAGCTGGCAGTACCCTATGCATTCAAAACCTTATCAATAACATAAATTCCATAGGAACCATCAACCTTAATGGATGTGACCACCTAATTCCCCTTTCATACCCATTATTTTATGATAGATCAAATTTCTTAGGTCAGACCTTAGGTATTTTATAATATATATACCTTAGGGTATAACCCTAACAACAAATTTCCACCATAGTCCTTAACACATAGCCTTAGGTAGTTTCCACATAGGTTAGATTAATTCACAACATAATAGTTTTAGGCATTAGGTTAGATCATCATAAAACCTTATAGTATTAGGTTCTACATTAATTTTAATAGCCTAGTAACCTTTCCATATCCTTTAGCAAAAAGCTTAGGTTAGGATGCCAATCAACCAACAAATTAGAATAGGAAGCTTTAGGTTAGAATAAGAATTCTATTAAGTGACATAGCTTAGGTATGCTGGTTTGAAAATCTGTCGCTTGGGCAGATTTATGGAAAAATGAGTCAACATTGTGCAGGGCATAGCCCCTCTTTGAGTCAGCAAAGAAAAACTGGTTTATTGCTATTCTACCAGCAGGAATCTGTGTATGTCTCACAATATTCTACCTTCGGGGGTTTGGGATCTCATCCCAGTAGGGGTGTTTCCAACTGTGGAAAGACAGGAATGAAGGGGGAGACGGAGGAAAGATCAGATCCGAAGGGAGAAAAGAAATGAATTCCAAAGCAGAAGGGTCAAAGGGTCTATGGTTTGGGTTGGTAGTAAACAGAGCCGAACCTACTTGCATAGACGGATAAAGCAATACTGATGAATAAATGACAACAAAGTAGAAGCAAATCCAACAGAACAATCACACAAATCTGACATAAGAAAGATCTGATGTTAAAACACATGTATTCAGCACAAAGTCTAAATATATTGTATTCAATATTTGTTTCTGTTACAAAGAGTTCAAAATCTTCTTCTTACTTCTATTTCTCATTTGAAAAGTATTCACCCCCGAATACAACAAGTATTCGAGTATTTATAGAAGAAGGAGAAGAAGGAAGGCAAAAAGGAACCAACCACCTATTTACATAATATCTACAAAATATCTCAAAGTCATGTTGACTTTTGACAACTTGATGGATGACATCATCCCATGGTGCAACATGGATGATGTCATCATTTGTGCCAACATTCTTTAAACATTTACAGAAAGAAAGTCGAAGAAGAGAGAGAAATTATTCATCATCGTCATCCCGCAGCTAAAAGGGGGGATCCTGCTTCTGCTGCTGCTCAGGTGACGAGATGTGGAATTGGGCACGGTATTCCATGAACTTGCTGATCATGGGATCTAATTGATCCTGGGAAGGATCCTTGTGTCACTCAGTGATAGCTTCGCAAGTCTCCCGCTCGTCTGTGAGCTTCTCTGGGAGTTTAGAATATTCATTATTTTCTTCTATTAAGAACCCGATGAAGTCCCGACAAGCCAGCAGGTTATTGATGGATTCTGCGTCAAAAGTGACCTCTAGCCCCAGCCCTTGTGAAACAATCTCCTTGAAGATCTGAATGGTTTCGTCAACCTTCCTTAAGGCGAAAGGAGTAAGCAACCCTGGTGACATCGTTAGAACAATTTGTTCCATCTGATGCATTGCGTCCAGGGCTTCTTCCTTTACCTTATCAATCTTTTCGAGGATGAATTACACTTGATCCATCTAGTAATCTAGAGTGGAAAGGGTCTTATTGAGGGCCCTGGGGTGACCAAAAACACCGAACTTGACCAGATCTTTGATTGAACAGTCGAACATTTATTGAAAGGTCTCATGCTGCAGCCTAGCATGGTCCAACTCTTCAGATATGGGTCTTGCTAACACCTGGATCTCTTTATTCACCTTGTTGATGTTCAGATTAAAATCGGTGAACTTGGCGATCACTCGTTCACTATCCTTGAGGATCTGGCTCCTCCAGGTAGAAACTGCCATAACCTGCTCGCCGATCTTTGCATATTCATTAATTTTATCCTGACTCAGAGGCTTAGGAGTTTCGGTGGCAGTTATGGGAGGTGCACTGCCCATCTTCTATAAGGCGTGGAGCAGATGTTTATTTTTCTCTTTCAGTAGCCTTTTATCTTCTTTTGCTTCTTGAAGCTTCTTACAGAGGGCGTCAACTACAGATAGGCCCTCTCCCTGAAGGCTTTCAGAAGACGTCCCCATTATGACTTGAGTTACTATATAATCTGTCAAAGACAAATCCTTTTTATCTTTTAGAGGATTAGGGTATGCGATCTCCATTACCCTCTCTCCCGAAGCACTCTGAGAGAAGCGTGTGACAGGATTTTGCTTCTTGGCCCCCTTTGATTAGATAACAGAAAAGTCCATTGGCGCAATGGGAATTTTCCTTTTCTGTTGACTTAGGTGCTGGGAGATCCAGGCTGGACTTAGGGGAGAAGGACCAGAAACAAAGAAGGGGATAGCTGCAGTAGTAGAAGGGAAAATGTGGAGACATATGGCGGCGGCATAGAGAGAAAAGCCGAGGAAGTGCGCATGGGAGGAAGGGATACTGCAGGGGAGGAAGACATAGGAAGGGAAGGGAGCTTAGAGATGAGGTAAGAAATGGAGGGGGATAGGTTCGCGAGAGAAGAGAAGATGAATGAGGAAGCGGGAGGAATGGTAGAAGAAGGGGGAGAGGACACGACCAAAGGGATGCTCGCTTGGGTCACTCGAGGAGGGGAAGGAGGAGAGGTAGAATGGATAGAAGGGACCTCGATTGTTATAGTCGTGGCCACATCCTGAGTGGATATGCCTATAGGAATATCTTCCGCCGCTTCTTCTTCTGAGATTTTCAGGATTTCAACCCATTCTTGTGAAGCAGAAGAAGGGATTTCAGAAGCTTCCTCTTGGGTGGAATTGAATTCACCCTCTATTCCTTTTCCCTTGCCTTTTGGCTGCTTTGATTGAGGAGGTGCGTTTCCCAATGGAGAGGTTGTGAAATTGACTCCAAGGTAGATGAGCCCGTTCATTCGGCACTAATACTCTGTTCTGCGCAGATTTTCCTTGACCCTTTCCTTAATTTTCTGAGGTGCTTTAGTTCTATCAATCACCGCGAAAGGCCAATTGTCCCCACCTATGTCAAGATACACTTGATCCACTTCTTACTCAGTAGTTTGGTAGCCTTTGGGGATGATGGCCACCCCGTACTGGATGATTTCTGCTAAGGCCAAGCGAGAATGGTCCTTCCTCCTGAGCTCAACCTCATGATATATATCAATGTAGATATCTTCGATCTGAGGGATGTGGATCGGGTCGAGCTTGGCCCTAGGCAAAAAATTTCTTATGTCAAAGGTGGGCCTTGCTGGGAAGTCATGTTTCAGATTCAGAAGCTTCAGTTCTACGAACATATATTTTGCCTTGTGGTTAGTGAGACACGTATACCTACCCACTGTGAGGGGAAAAGGAGTTCCACCATTCTTTCTCTTGAGGCACTTCTCATGGTAGGTGCTTAGCTACCTCGACAGTTCTAGCAAGATCAATTTGGGACCGTCATACCTTGGCAGTTTAGTTAGTTCCCCCAAGAAGTTAGCCGCCCTTAGATAGGTGAATGTGGGGAATTGAGTGAACAATGCCCCCCACTTTTTAGTAGCTGCTACTATGCTCTTGGTCGTAAAACTGTGAGACATATTTGACCTCAACAGGAAGATGATGAAGTAGAAGAATGCATTATTGATCTTTGTAAATTGGGGGATGCTATTTTCCAACTTCAGCTCTGAGTAATATTCATAGATTTTAACTTGGGGCCAAACCCTGCATCGCACAAGAGCTGGATAGTCCCTTTCTGAAGCTGCAGCATAGACGACGTAGGAGTTCATATAGAACCTCCCTGTTGTGTTAAGTTTTTGTAGCTGCTTAGACATTGCGCTACTTATGATTTCTGCCCACTCAAAGCGTTGATCGGGCACATTTTTGTTCATTGTTTCAAGGTATCGTAGCATCCGCTTGTAAAAATAATGGGCGTCAGGAAGCCCAAAGACTCTACTCAGGAACATGATTGTGTTGCTGAGTTCCTCTGAAAAGTCACTACGATGAATGACTTGTGGCCACTGTGTCACCACCTTTTTATTCTTCAGATAAACCTCATTCATCAGCTGCATACACTGATCTTCATTGTCATCCAAGGCCTTGATGCAGTCTTCCCGGCTGACAGCCACAAAGTGCAGGTGGTGAGGGATGCCGAGCATTATCTCCAAGTGGCAGGTAGTGAGGTTAATTATGACCTCACCCTTCTCACCATGGACACATCTTGTGTCTTTGTTGTAGCATCGGGCCACTACCATCATAAATTCATTATTCACGGCACTGACTCGGATCCCTCTAGCAAAGTGTAGGGCACTGCCTATCAATTTGTCCATCCATGGACTTCTTGTGACCTTCCTGGTTCTGGTCCAGAAATTCTCCATATCAACATGACCAAGCTCTGAGTCTCTGATGTCTAGGTCACACTCTGCTTGGGACTCAGGCATTGTGACCCTCTGATACTTATACTTCATTTCTTCTTCTGTGAGCTTGGCCTTGCTTTTAGATTTGGCAGGTCTCTTGCTTGATGTTGACATATGTTCTTCTGAACTTAGTTGCTGATCTGCAAGAATAAGAAGTGAAACCCAACACAAGAAATTCATGTCAGTTGTTTCATTTTCCATTGAAATGCTGACAGAAGAAAGAGTTAGTAATTTTAAGGCCTCAGGGCGTAGGGCGCATGGATACTGTAGGTTGTATTCTTTGTTGTTGTAAGCACAAGTGCGCCTACACCATATGTATGCTTTTGTAAAGGGCGCGGATATTTTTCATGTTACACGGGTTTAGGATGCGCCAAAGGGCATAGATATAATGCGTGTAACATCATTTTTTCATGCGCCATAGGATAACTTGGTGCGACGCATGGAAGGTCTACACAACATGATGTTGTTGTAAAGATGGATGCACCTGCACTGATTTATCAGGGGGACTTGGCGCATATTTAGTTGGTGTTGCATACATGCAGGATGCACCAAAGGGTGCATGGTTTTGAAATGTTGCATGTAAGTTTCGTGTGCTAAGAGGGCGAAGGAAGTGTGCCATGAGGGCGCAGCTACTCTTTATGTTGTAGGAAGAGGACATGCACCATTGGCGCAACTATATGTTATGTTGCAGGGATGACAAATGTGCCAAAGGAGGAAATAACAATGTTTTCTTTTCAAGCCATGATTCTTTTGTTGAGGGATTTACATGTGGTTAAGCTCCTTTTGCAGGGTTTATTGGGTTATGAAGAAGCTTTATTCAGAGAGTTCCAAGCTATTTTTTAGGATAGAGCCCCCTTTTTATGAGCAGATCTGGAAAGAGGGGGGGGAAAGCATGGAAAAAGAAAATAGCAAGGAGGGTGGGGAGTTCATGTTTTGACATATTTTTTAACCAAACCCAATCCAAACCATCAAGCAAACAAAGAACCAAAGCACAAAACACACAAAAGAAATGAGGACCTCTTACCCAAATATAACGAAGAAATGTGCAAATGGGTCCACAAAGTGATTTTAAAATGACAGGGCAGGTGTGCTGGCAGGTACAGAGAAAAATCATGTGATTTTTGTCGGATGACAATGACAGTGCAGATGTGCATATATATAGGTGAAGTAGTAATAAATGCGCCACCAACTTTTTAAGTGGCGCATGAAAAGCATTGTCGACACTAGAAAGTGTGCGCCCTGTGGTGCATCGAAAGACTTGCCAACACGAAGTTATATTCACCCTTGGCACACCGAAAGTGATGTTGACAGAAGAATATGTGCGCCTTTGGTGCACCAAAAAGTGGCACAACAAAAGTATTGTTGACATGAAGGAAAATGCACCTTGGCGCATACAAGGAAGACTCAACATAGTGAGGTGCATCAAAACACTTGTTGACACAAGAAATCATACACCAAAGGATTTAAAGGGGGCGCATCAAAACTTGATTTTGCACAGTCATTATGTGTGCCCAACCAAAAAAGACCAAAAAATACTAAGTTCGGAAAACTAGATTTCCCAGGAAGCGATTTTGCAACGTTTCGAATGCAAGGGGTCCCTGACGAGGGACCGGAACAAAATTTTGGTAAGGTTATCAGTAAAATTTCCCTTACCAATTTTACGGGATAACAGCTGGCTCTTTCTGGGGACTATCTCTGAGCGGACCTCAGGGGTAGAGAATCCCAGATCTCACGTGCCTATCCATTGGGTAACAGAGTCAAAAACAAGGGAGACTGTAAAGGGAAATAAACAACCAACGAAAGCAAACACACAACAAAAACAAACACACAACTGAAGTAAACTGTACAAAGAAGAGAGCAAGCTCTACTTCCTGAAGATTTTCAGATGTTGTCTGCTATAGGGAAGCGAGAGCTTAGTTCCATCCAGATACGAGAGATAGAAATTGTTCTCTCCATTTAACTACTTGATCTTGAAGGGCCCTCTCCATAGGGAATCAAATTTTCCATGCATACCTTTCGGCTCTCTTCGTTTGTCCCACAAAAGGACAAGGTCTCCCACCTGGAATTCTCTTGGCTTAGGTCTTTTATCGAACAATCTTTTGACCTGATTCTGATGTTCGGTGATCTTTTCGACCACCCTTATTCTCTTTTCCTTGAGCTCTGCTAGATACATGATCCTTTTTTCAAGGGAATTTTGAAAAGTTTCATCTTCGATTACCCGTGCCAAACACAGAGCAGGGAGTTCAGCGGAAATGGGAAGCTCGACATCAGTGCCATATAACATTTGAAAAGGAGACATACCGAGAGATCTCTTGGGAGTAATGCGATCTGCCCACAAGGCATCGTATAAGGACTTGTGCCACATTCGTTGATTCACATCCACTAACTTTCGTATGATGGTCACCAAGTTTTTGTTACTGGATTCCGCTTGACCATTTCCCTGAGGGTAATAATCTGAGGTGTGAGCTAAAGTTATCCCATATTCATAGAAAAAACTAATAACTTCCCATGAAGAGAAGTTAGAAGCATTATCAATAACAATCTTGTTTGGAATGCCAAACCTGACAATGATGTTTTCTTTGATGAAACTGCAAACAACTTCAGAAGTGGCATGTTTGACAGGTATGGCTTCTACCCACTTGGTGAAGTAATCTGTTGCTGTTAGGACATAACTATGTCCAGCACTCGATTGGGGATTGAGTGCACCAATAAAATCAATTCCCCACTGCTTGAATGGTTCGTCAACAACAACCAGCCTGAGGGGAAAAGTAGCTAACTTGGGCTTGCCGAAGAACTGTTGGCAAGGCTCACACTTTGCTACCCAAGTGGCTGTATCTTGGAAAAGCATCAGCCAATAGTACCTGGCCCGGATGATCTTGTGTGCTGTCATGGAAGAGGAGAAATGGCCCCCACAGGCTGAATTATGAAAACTTTCGAGTAACTTCACCTGCTGTGGCTTGTCGACACATCACAAGAAGACACCATCTATCCCGCGTTTGTATAAACCATCATCCCAGATGACATATTTGGCTGCTCTGAGCTTTATAGTGCGCTTCTCCTTTGCAGTTAGGTGATCTGGGCATTCGTCGTAGGTGAGGAAGAAAGTAATATTGGAATACCACTCATCGATGGTTGCGACAAATAGGACCATAGGCAGTGGATCGGGTTTATCCAGCCGGTCTTGTGCTTCTTTGGTACAATCATCCTTTCCTCCAAAAACTTCTAACCCTTGGTTTTCGGCCATAAGTTGACATAAGCCTTTGCCTCTTACCAAATTGGTTGGTTTTATATCTAGATCATACTCCTGGACATTTGCAATCCAATTTCTGCGCAAGCTTCCTAACTCTTGTTGAGTTAAAATTGATTTGATTGTTGTGTCAGGAACCAGCACCACTATATGAGAATTTAAAATATAATACCTAAAGTTTTTGACTACTTTGACAACGGCAAAGGCATGCTTTTCCAATTGGGACATTTTTAATTTGTGAGGCTTGAGGGGAGATCTCATGAATGCAATCGGAGATTCAACATCCTCGGAATTCTTTTGCATCAAGATGGTAGATACAATATGCTTAGATGCATAGTTATACATGATAAAATCCTTGGAGAAGTCGGGACATACCAAGACTGGTGCATGAGCAACATAAGCTTTTATTTCTTCGAACAACCTTTTCCCTTCCTTGTTCCATCAGAAATTTGGTGACCCTTTCATCATGTCCAATATATGACGAGTCTTTTCAGCAAATTCGGGAACAAAATGCCTGAGAAAGTTCACCTTTCCAAAGAAAGAGTGGACGCTGGTCTTGCTTGTAGGCAAGGTGAGGTTTTGAATAGCATTAACTCTTTTGGTTTCTATCTTCGTTCCTTCTTTGCTAACAACATGCCCCAGCAACTTTCCTTCTGTGACTCCAAAAACAGATTTTTTTGGGTTCAGGGAAATCCCATGCTCTCGGCATCTGGCCAATACTTGCTCCAGATGATCACAATGATCACTTCTTTTTTTAGAGAACACAGTTAAGTCATCTAGATAAACCACAATGACCTTCCCCATCATACCATTCAATGCAAGGTCCATGGCCCGCTGAAAAGTGGCGCCAGCATGGGTTAGGCTGAAAGACATCCTGCTGTAGGCAAACATACCCCAGGGAGTAGTGAATGTTGTCTTAAATTGATATTCCGGTGAGACTTCAATCTGGTTGTAGCCTGAAAAACCATCAAGCATGGACATCATTTCTGATCTAGTTACTGCTTGTAGAACTTGATCCATTATAGGAAGTGGGTAGTTATCTTTTAAGGAAGCCTGATTCAAGTTTCGAAAATCTACGCATATGCGTATTTCACCATTTTTCTTGAGTACTGGCACAATGTTTTCTACCCAAGTACTGTGATGGATAGGAAAAATGATTCTTGCATCTAGCATTTTCTGAATTTTAGCTTAGATAGTACCTAAGATCTTAGGGTTATAATGCCTCTACTTCTGACGAAAGGGTTTGATGTCCTCTCTCAATGGGATGTCATGCTGAATATCCTTTGGCTTAAAATACTTCAAATTGGCATAGGACCATGCCAATACATCCATGTATTTCTTCAGTAGTTTGAAAAACTTCCACTTCTCTTCAGGTGTGCAACATTTTCCAATGTTCACAAACTGTGGATGTTCTACCGAACCTAAATTAACTGGTTCGGTTTCTGGGGAGGAGCCCATACCATCTCACTTTTTCTTTTTCACAAAATGGTTGTGCTTGTTGAACAACCATTCCAAAAAAACCAGGCCCTTGGGAATTTTATTCCCTCTTAGCTGATATATGCCGTCATTCCCTCCGGATTCATTGTTTTGATCGGTGACCGATTCACGGCAAGTGGAAGTGGATCCTTCAAAGTGAAGTCCCTTAAAATTTTCCACCTTTTCTAGAAAGGAAATGAGTTGATTGTCATCCTTAAATACTTGCCAATGCTGAGAATTATCTGGCACGCTTGGGCGGAAGACCATCTCAATGGTGTATTTGTCCATTTAAAAACCTGGGTATGGCAGCATGAGGGATGCTGAAACGGCCAATGAATCGGCCATATCATTATGAGCTCTCGAAATGGATTCTATTGAAAAAGCGTCAAAGTATTCGATGTTGTCCCACACAGCATTGCAGTAATGCCTGATCCTTTCATTCTTCTCTTGATATATCCTTTCAACTTGATTTACAACTAGCTCCGCATCACCTTGTACTTTCATATTTTTGATCCCTCTTTCTCTTGCGGCCTGCATGCTAAGTAGTAGAGATTCATACTCAGCAGTGTTATTTGTGTTGAAAAACTACAATTTAAAAGAGAGAGGAATAATTTCTTCCTCGGGAGATATTAGCACGGCTCCGGCGCCACATCCACTAGTTGCGCAACTTCCATCAAACTGCAAGGTCCAGACCTTGTTAAGATCTTCTTCTTAGATGAGAACAACCATTTTGTCAGACTCGGTAGACAAGAAATAGTTCCCCATTCCTGATGATTCGAAAAGAATTTGGGCCTCGGGGTCTTCAGAGTTAGTGACCAAGTACTTCTTTTGTGATTCTGGCTCCAAAGTCTGCATTACACCTTTGATGGGGATTCTAGCCTTGGACCAGTCCATATAAATCTCCCCACCAACTTCGTTACAAAAACTTCTTCCTAGCAGAATTCCATAGGCTGCTGGAATGTCGGCAACAAGGACGATCATTTTTGCTCTTTTCTCTGGGAATTCCATGAATGCAAACTAAGCGTCTTTGATCTGACCAATCAGCAGAACCTGTTTGGTTTCCAAGGAATAACATCTGCTAAAAGGCTTGGTAAGGGTGAGGCCCAGAGCATGGGAAACTTTTGTTGGCATGATGTTATCAGAAGCCCCAGAATCAATTATGTAGTTACTTAATTTGTGGCCATTGATTAGGAGGGAGAGATAGAAAGGCTCTATCTTGTCTGATGCAGATGTTGAAGCAACATTTATGTGGGATGTAGGAGGAGTGGAAAGGATTCCTTTTAAGGAAACCTGGGGAGTTATGACAGCTTGACTTTGAATATACCTAGTCAATCTTACGAGCTGCTCAAGGTTTGACTGAAGATACTCATCTTCAGACATTTGGATCTTGGTCTTTTTAGCATGATCTATGATATCAAATGTGGCCAAAGGTTACACTGGTGAAGGAATGAGTCCCTCACTTTGTGATGGTAGGGTAGGATTACTGGTCTTGATAGGAATATGAGAGGGCTGATTCGGAGGAGAGATCGGGGGAAAAGCTTTCTTTGAAAAAGACTTATTGATAGGTTGAGTGGGTAGGGGATTACCTCTCTTTACAATGGTTGGAGGCGTGTTTGACACAAATTTCTCTTTCCGTACATTGGCAGTGACCTCTGTTTCTTTTCCTTGTGAGTGGGTAAAAACAACATATGATTGTCCGCTTGCATATCCCTGTGTACCCTCTTCTTCGTCAGATTCCTCCTCATTGAATTCCATATACCCGATAGTAGAGTCACCAATCAGCTCACCGACATCTTGATCATCTTTACCTTGAGACGAAGGTTATTTGTAATTTTGTTCCTCTTCTTCTTCAATTTCAGCTAGAGCATTGACCGGAGGAGCCTCAAGTGCCAACCGTGGAGCGGTCGCGGGCAATCGCGGCCTATGTGGGACGCTGTTGGGAGTGAAGTTTCTTTGTGGAATATCCCGGTATGAGGAACTGGGGGAAGTTTGGGCCAACTTCTTCTTCAATGCGATCAAGTCGTTCACCATATTTTGAAATGCTGGATTAGACGAAGTGGCGGGAGAAGGGCTCAAAGCTTTAGGCTTGGATGATTCCCTTTTTAATTCGCCAGATATGATCAAGTTGTCTTCAATCCATATGGCAGCAGCCTAGGCAAGAGGCAAGGTAGTTATTTGTTCATGTATAAGCAAAAAACTTATTTTTGAGCTCATTGCATTCACAAAGAAACACTTTTGATTTTCTAGTGTTGGCAACATGGCATCAGGCACACGATTGATTAATGCATTGAACTTGGCAATAAAATCGTGCATGGTCTCATTGGCCTCCTTATTCAGTTGAGTGATTTGTGATAACAATGCAAATGCATCTTCTGAAGGCTTGTACCTGTCTTCAAAAGCATCCTGCAAGGTGGCCCAATTGGTAATAGATCCGGCCGGTAAATGCTGAAACCATTCTGCTACGGGTCCTTGTAGAGTTTCCAGGAAAAGATGAAACGACACATCTTCATGGGTTAAATCTAGGATACTGCATGACATGATGAATGTAGATATGTGTGAATCTGTGCTTTGGTTTCCACTCTCGTCAAATTTGGGAAAATTCTTTCGGTTTCCATGAGGGAGCGCGTGAACAGGATGTGGCAAAGCTAGGGGACCCATAGCATTTCCCCATGGTACCGCCATCTAGACAGCTGGAAAAAGAACACAGGATGGAAACACAGTTCCACTGAGCAGTAAGGTGCTACAAAGGGATGTGGAGGATCGTTGTGAAAACTGGTTCTTTCATGTAGGTGAGGCACTTCTGGCTGACTGATCAGCTGAACTTAGTGATAAAAAGTGCACCAGTGTTATACTGAAGTTGTGCCTTTGAAGCAGATCAAAAGTAGGATTGAATTCTCCATGAGCTCTCCTGCTACGAGTAAATGGTTCACCCGCCAGCGTACCTTCCAGATCTGCAATGTTGTGGAGCATATTTAAAAATTCTTTTTGGTTGTACCTGCTGATTTTCTGGTTTTTCTGACAAAAATCAGTAGCATGTACTGTTTTGAATATTTAAAATTATCCTCTTTTGAAAATCGATTGCGGTTTAATCACAAAGAACAATGAAGATAAAATGACAGTGAATATTAGTAAGCTAATTTTCGGATCTAAAGTTGACTTTTTCAAAAAGTTTGAAAATTTCGGTAAACAGTCAAAAACTCAGATCTACAGAAAAATACAAATTTTTATAAAAACTCAGCGAACTAAAGGTCTCCAACTAGGCCAGATCTATGGATCTCAGAAGAAAATTTTCGATTTAGAGCACTTTTGCAAAAATTTTGGATTTTTAACAAAAAGTTAAAGTTTGCAAACAGGTAGTGATATTTTTAGATTTTTACTGATTTTCTATCATACCACCATCAGAGATTCTGATAGATCTGTTCGATCCCCAGCGGAGTCACCAAAAACTGTTGGTTCAAAAATCTATCGCTTGGGTAGATTTATGGAAAAATGAGTCAACAGTGTGCAGGGCATAGCCCCTCTTTGAGTCAGCAAAGTGAAACTGGTTTATTACTATTCTACCAGCAGGAATCTGTGCAAGTCTCACAATATTCTACCTTCGGGGGTTTGGGACCTCATCCCAGTAGGGGTGTTTCCAACTGCAGAAAGAAAGGAACGAAGGGGGAGATGGAGGAAAGATCAGATCCGAAGGGAGAAAAGAAATGAATTCCAAAGCAGAAGGGTCAAAGGGTCTATGGTTTAGGCTGGTAGTAAATAGATCCGAACCTACTTGCATAGATGGATAAAGCAATACTGATGAATAAATGACAACAAAGTAGAATCAAATCCAACAGAACAATCACATAAATCTGACATAAGAAAGATCTGATGTTAAAACACATGTATTCAGCACAAAGTCTAAATATATTGTATTCAATATTTGTTTCTGTTATAAAGAGTTCAAAATATTCTTCTTACTTTTATTTCTCATCTGAAAAGTATTCACCCCCGAATACAACAAGTATTCGAGTATTTATAGAAGAAGGAGAAGAAGGAAGGCAAAAAGGAACCAACCACCTATTTACATAATATCTACAAAATATCTCAAAGTCATGTTGACTTTTGAAAACTTGATGGATGACATCATCCCATGGTGCAACATGGATGATGTCATCATTTGTACCAACATACTTTAGACATTTACAAAAAGAAAGTCGAAGAAGAGAGAGAAATTATTCATCATCGTCATCCTGCGGCTGAAAGGGGGGATCCTGCTTCTACTGCTGCTCAGGTGACGAGATGTGGAATTGGGCACGGTATTCCATGAACTTACTGATCATGGGCTCTAATTGATCTTGGGAAGGATCCTTGTGTTGCTTAGTGATAGCCTCGTAAGTCTCCCACTCGTCTGTGAGCTTCTCTGGGAGTTTGGAATATTCATTCTCTTCTTCTATTAAGAACATGATGACGTCCCGACAAGCCAGCAGGTTATTGATGGATTCTACGTTAAAAGTGACCTCAGGCCCCAGCCCTTGCGAAATGATCTCCTTGAAGATTTGAATGGTTTCGTCAACCTTCCTTAAGGAGAAATAAGGAGTAAGCAACTCTGGTGAGATCATTAGAACAATTTGGTCCATCTGATGCATTACGTCCAGGGCTTCTTCCTTTACCTTATCAATATTTTTGAGGATGAATTCCAATTGATCCATCCGGTAATCTAGAGTGGAAAGGGTCTTATTGAGGGACCTGGGGTGACCAAAAAGACTGAACTTGACCATATCTTCCACTGAACAGTCGAACATTCGTTGAAAGGTCTCATGCTGCAGCCTAGCATTGGTCCAGCTCTTCGGATATGGGTCCTACTAATGCCTGGAGCTCTTTATTCACTTTTTTAATGTTCAGATACAAATCGGTGAACTTGGCGATCACTCGTTCATTGTCCTTGAGGATCTGGCTCCTCCAGGTGGAAACTACCATACCTTGCTCACTGATCTTCACATATTCATTAATTTTATCCTGAATCAGAGGCTCAAGAGTTTCAGTAGCAGTTATGGGAGGTGCACTACCCATCTTCTGTAAGGCATGGAGCAGATGTTTATTTTTCTCTTTTAGTATCCTTTTCTCTTCTTTTGCTTCTTGAAGCTTCTTGCAGAGGGCGTCAACTACAGATAGGGCCTCTCCCTAAAGGCTTTCAGAAGACGTCCCCATTGTGACTTGAGTCACTGTATAATCTGTCGAAGACAGATCCTTTTTATATTTCAGAGGATTAGGGTATGCGATCTCCATTACCCTCTCTCCCGAAGGACTCTGAGAGAAGTGTGTGATAGGCTTTTACTTCTTGGCCCCTTTGATTGGATAACGGAAAAATCCATTTGTGCGATGGGAACTTTCCTTTGCTGTTGACTTAGGTGTTGGGAGATCTAGGATGGACTTAGGGGAGAAGGACCAGAAACAGAGAAGGGGACAGCTGTAGTAGTAGTAGAAGGGAAAAATGTGGAGACACGTGGTGGTGGCATAGAGAGAAAAGCCAAGGAAGTGCCCACGGGAGGAAGGGATACTGCAGGGGAGGAAGACATAGGAAGGGAAGGGAGCTCAGAGATGAGGGAAGAAATGGAGGGGGAAAGGTCCGCAAGAGAAGAAAAGATGGACGAGGAAGCAGGAGGAATGGTAGAAGAAGGGGGAGAGGACACGACCAAAGGGATGGTCACTTGGGTCACTCAAGGAGGGGAAGGAGGAGAGGGAGAAGGGACAGAAGGGACCTTGATTATTATAGTTGTGGCCACATCCTGAGTGGATATGCCTATAGGAACATCTTCCACTACTTTTTCTTCTGAGCTTTTTGGGATTTCAACCTGTTCTTGTGAAGCGGAAGGAGGGCTTTTAGGAGCTTCCTCTTGGGTGGAACTGGATTCGCCCTCTATTCCTTTTCCCTTGCCTTTTGGCTACTTTGATCGAGGAGGTGTGTTTCCCAAGGGAGAGGTTGTGAAATCGACTCCGAGGTAGATGAGCCCGTTCATTCAGCACCAATGCTCTGTTCTACAAAGATTTTCCTTGACCCTTTCCTCAATTGTCTGAGGTGCTTTAGTTCTATCAATCACCGCGAAAGGCCAATCGTCCCCACCTGTTTCAAGATACACTTGATCCACTTCTTGCTCAGTAGTTTGGTAGCCTTTGGGGATGATGGCCACCCCGTACTGGATGATTTTTGCTAAGGCCAAGCGAGAATGGTCCTTCCTCCTGAGCTCAACCTCATGATATATATCGATGTAGACATATTTGATTTGAGGGATGTGGATCGGGTCAAGCTTGGCCCTAGGAAAACAATTTCTTGGGTCAAAGGTGGGCCTTGCTGGGAAGTCATGATTCAGATTCAGTAGCTCCAGTTCTGTGAACATATCTTTTGCCTTGTGGTGAGTGAGACACGTATACCTACCCACTGTGAGGGGGAAAGGAGTTCCACCCTTCTTTCTCTTGAAGCACTTCTCATGGTAGGTGATTAGTTCCCTTGAAAGTTCTAGCAAGATCAATTTAGGACCAGCATACCTTGGCAGTTTAGTTGGTTCCCCCAAGAAGTTAGTCACCCTTAGATAGGTGAATGTGGTGAATTGAGTGAACAGGGCCCCCCACTTTTTGGTAGCTACTACTATGCTCTTGGTTGTATGACCATGAGTCATATTCGACCTCAACAGGTAGATGATGAAGTAAAAGAATGCATCATTGATCTTTGTAAATTGGGGGATGCTATTTTCCAGCTTCAGCTTTGGGTAATATTCATAGATTTTAACTTGGGGCCAATTCCTGCATCGCACCAGAGCTGGATAGTCCCTTTCTAAAGCTGCAGCATAGATGACGTAGGATTTCATATAGAACCTCCCCGTTGTGTTAAGTTGTTGTAGCTACTCAGAGATTGTGCTACTTATGATTTCTACCCACTCAAAGCGTTGATTGGGCACATTTTTGTTCATTGTTTCAAGGTATCGTAGCATCCACTTGTGAAAATAATGGGCATCAGGAAGCCCAAAGACTCTACTCAGGAACGTGATTGTGTCACTGAGTTCCTCTGAAAAATCACTACGATGAATGGCTTGTGGCCACTGAGTCACCACCTTTTTATTCTTCAGATAAACCTCATTGATTAGCTACATACACTGATCTTCATTGTCATCCCAGGCCTTGATGCAGTCTTCCCGGCTGATGGCCACAAAGTGCTGGTGGTGAGGGATGCCGAGCATTATCTCAAAGTGGCGGGCAGTGAGGTTAATTATGACCTCGCCCTTCTCACCATGGACACATCTTGTGTCTTTTTTGTAGCATCAGGCCACTACCATCATAAATTCATTATTCACGGCACTGACTTGGATCCCTCAATTTGTAGCATCAGGCCACTACCATCAATTTGTCCATGCATGGACTTCTTGTGACCTTCCTGGTTTTGGTCTAGAAATCCTCCATATAAATATGACCAAGCTCTGAGTCTCTGATGTCTAGGTCACACTCTACTTGGGACTCGGGCATTGTGACCCTCTGATACTTATACTTCATTTCTTCTTCTGTGAGCTTGGCCTTGCTTTTAGATTTGGCAGGTCTCTTGCTTGATGTTGACATATGTTCTTCTAAATTTAGTTGCTGATCTACAAGAAGAAGAACTGAAACCCAACGCAAGAAATTCATGTCAACTATTTGATTTTTCATTGAAATGCTGACAGAAGAAAGAGTTAGCAATTTTAAGGCCTCAGGGCGCAGGGCGCATGGATACTGCAGGTTGTATTCTTTGTTGTTGTAAGCACAAGTGCGCCTACACCATATGTATGCTTTTGTAAAGGGCACCGATATGTTTCATGTTACACGGGTGCAAGATGCACCATAGGGTGCAAGTATAATGCGTGTAACATCATTTTTTCATGTGCCATAGGAGAACTTGGCGCGACATATGGAAGGTCTGCACAACATGATGTTGTTGTAACAATGGATGCGCCTGCGCCGATTTATCAGGGGGACTTGGCGCATATTTAGCTAGTGTTGCATACATGTAGGATGCACCAAAGGGTGCATGGTTTTGAAATGTTACATGTAAGTTTCGTGTGCTAAGAGGGCATAGGGAAAGCGGCTGTAACAGGTGAAGGAAGTGTACCATGAGGGCACAACTGCTCTTTATGTTGCAAGTAGAGGACATGCGACATTGGCGCAACTGTATGTTATGTTGCAGGGATGACAGATGCGCCAAAGGAGGAAATAACAGTGTTTTCTTTTCAAGCCATGATTCTTTTCTTGAGGGATTTGCATGTGGTTAAGATCCTTTTGCAGGGTTTATTGGGTTATGAAGAAGCTTTATTCAGAGAGTTCCAAGCTATTTTTTAGGACAGAGCCCCCTTTTTACCAGCAGATCTGGAAAGATGGGGGGGAAAGCATGGAAAAAGAAAACAGTAAGGAGGGTGGGGAGTCCATGCTTTGACATATTTTTTAACCAAACCCAATTCAAACCATCAAGCAAACAAAGAACCAAAGCACAAAACACACAAAATAAATGAGGACCTCTTACCCAGATATAACGAAGAAATGTGCAAACGGGTCCAAAAAGTGATTTTAAAATGATAGGGCAGGTGCGCTGGCAGGTACAGAGAAAAATCACGTGATTTGTGTTGGATGACAATGACAGTGCATACGTGTCTATATATAGGTGAAGTAGTAATAAATGCGCCACCTACTTTTTAAGTGGTGCATGAAAAGCATTGTTGACACTAGAAAGCGTGCGCCCTGTGGCGCACAGAAAGACTTGCCAACACGAAGTTATATATGCCCTTGGAGCACTGAAAGTGATGTTGATAGAAGAATATGTGTGCCTTTGGTGCACCGAAAAGTGGTGCAACAAAAGTATTATTGACATGAAGGCGCATGCGCCTTGGCGCATACAAGGAAGACTCAACATAGTGAGGTGCATCAAAACACTTGTTGACACAAGAAAGCATGTGCCAAAGGATTTAAAGGGGGTGCATCAAAATTTAATGTTGCATAGTCATTACGTGCACCCAACCAAAAAATACCAAAAAAGGCTAAGTTCGGAAAACTAGATTTCCCGAGAAGGGATTTTGCAACGTTCTGAACGCAAGGGGTCCCTGACGAGGGACCGGAACAAAATTTTGGTAAGGTTATCAGTATAATTGCCCTTGCCAATTTTATGGGATGACAAGGTAGCGAATATTCTTACCTAGCTTAGAATTCCGTAGGATAGTCCTTTTTTCGGATCCTGAATCCTTCCTATGCTATGAACAGGTTGCATTTCATTTATATCAGCAATGTCCTACCATGATCGATCTCCAAGGACCCAAGCACAACATACAACTGAATGGAAATACGTTCACACAAAAATCAAAGAACTTGTAACAACAAATTTCAGTCAATATGTCTCTTAATTCATGGAATGTCAATTTATCATTCGTTCAACAGAGTAGATTTAAAACATTCCTTGGATCACTGAAATTGATCCAAGGATGAGTCAGATTAATAGATAAGTTTACAACTCTTATACCATATTGCAATTCATCTAAAATAAGTGAAGAATGGATTCAAGGAAGCCATTCCATTTCAGTCTAATGATCTTAAGAGCAGAAAATATTTATCCATATCAAGCATGATCTCCATCAATCAAAAGAACATATCTTTATATAGAAATTCACATGTCAACACTTGAAATGCAAAGGAGAAAAATAACAACTGTCAAGGGTGTTACAGGGAGGGTGATCTAAACACACACATAAAAGCTTACGTAATTTCCATTTGAGATTTGTTCCCATGGGATGCAGTTGTTACAAATATTTTCCCTAAGACATTAGAAGGTATTGCTCTCAATTGGTATTATTATAGGATACCAGAGGCTTTGATACATTCCTTTAATTTACTTGTGTCAGATTTTATTAAGGCTTTTGATATGAAAAAAACTTATAAGGACATGAATCAAAGAATTCCTTCATATCAAACAAGAGCACAATGAATCTATTTCCCATTTCATCGAAAGGTTGCGGAAGGTCCTCTATTCCTTTGCAAACACTCCAAACATGGATCAGACATACCTTTGTGATCTATTCCATCACTCCTTTAATAGGGAAAAAATTAGGAAGTCCAAAAATTCATGTTAAAGAGCTACAAAGAGGTATTAGAGGGTGCTCTCCAAATTAATGAAGTAACCATACACAGTGGTCATAAGACCTATGGAACAAATGGGAGGTTAGTCACTCCTAACCAAGCTAACTTCAGTTACTCCAAAAACATGAGCAATAATATGGGGGCAAAGGTCCTCATCAAGAATAGTGGAGTTATAATTATATTCATTTTTCATACCTTTATACTAATAGTCTAATCCCATGTGTGTTGGCCTATCACCTAGCGGGTGCTAAGTTCTCACCTGAGGCATGCATGGGTTCCAAGTCTCTCCTTTATGTGAGTTTCATGAGAATGCATCATCTTAGGATAGATAATCAAATGAAAGACATAAAATAACTATACAACATTCTTAAGAACTTAGAACGCATTATCATCTCATTTTATGCAGAAAAGAGAAAGGATAAACAACATTTAGACGGGTCATAAAAAATTGAAATGCATAAGTATTATACTCCTAAACACATAGATGATGTATAACATAGCATTATATTCATAATAGAAAAGTCAATAACCAACATTACATCCTTTGAGGTCATAACAGATCCTAATATAACTATGCAGAGTCAAGTCATGCATTAGGTCTATATTATGCTTTATCATATTACAAAGAAGAATGAAAACCCATCCCCTTAAATGTGCCATCATTCACAAATCTTTCCAAATCCCTAACCCATAGGATCCTTCATTTGTTTCTACAAGGCTTAATCTCTCTTTTATTTTCTCTTATTATACATTCTATATACTTCTTGTACCAAGCACTTGTATTTATAACCTTAGCACCAACGGCCATGCCTTCTAGAAATTACAGATCGGTCATAAAGTGTCGAATTGGTCCTCCATAGGAGCATGCCTTCATAGATCTGAGATCTCTATTCCTTACAATGATGGCTTCTAAGACCTTCCATCACATGTTTGGAATATTTCTTTTTTAATCCCACAGTTGTCAGGATGGCACCTTATCTACAAGGGTCATGTTTTTCTCGTGTGCTTCCTAGGATGCCAAATGTGGCTAAGTAGAAAAACCTATTTTTCCTTTTATGCACACATTGTGTGTTCTATAAAATCCTACCAAAATCCTTCCCTACATGCCTTCAACCCACACGCCCTTCTTCAACTAGGTATTGCACACCCACATGCCTTCTTATACTTAGTTGATATTTTAGGGCCCAACATCACCTCACACTACGCCTGTTATCTAACCTTGTAAACACTCTTCAATAAAGAAATAAAGAATGGAGGATCCTTGCAAATGGTGGGGAAGGAAGAATGAAGGAATGAAGAAATGTGGAAAAGAATGGAATAATGGGGTATTTAATTTTTGGATGAGGAGAAAGAAATACTTCCCTAAATCTGCTTCTAGCTTTCCCCAAGTCTTGACCTCATCCTAAGCTTGCTGATAGAGGTCACTCACCAGGGAACTCACTTCTTCAAAACTCATTTCCTACCCCTTAGTGCTCATTTTTTCTATGATATCCTCCAAATTATTTCCCAAATCCTTGAGCACGTCCGTTCTCTAAGTGATTTGGGGATACAATTCCTTTAGCTGGTTCTTGATTAAGCCCCTTAAGGTCTCAATGGCCTCTCATTTCCTTTCTAATTTGGCTAGGATCTTGTCCCACGCATCCCTATTCCCTTTGTTATTTTCTTGTGATTCCTTGATTTCCACTCTATGGTTGGACACTAAGATACTTACCACTCTATCCATGTCTGTGTAATTATCATAGGCAGCCTCAACAACTTGTGTGGTGGCTTTTACATCAATGAGGATATTGTTGTACTGAGAAACAATTTCCACAACCTTCATCTTATTTTATTTTTCTTGGCACACCAATTCCTCTTCTACAGATTCAAAGGCCAGTGGCTGCCTCTCCATAGTGAGTATGTGGGTCAAGTCCTCTAGAAATTACAAGGATGATCCATACTTTTACATGAATGGTTTTAAGTTTAGATGCTTTAAGACAATGGCATCCGTGATCACCTCTATCTTCTTGTATGCCTCACACACTCTTTCCTTTTCATCCTTTAGCTCATACCTTAAATAAGCGGTGATTAGTTCCTCCTGCTTCAGGTCCTTACTTTTCTCAAGGAGTTATTCTTCCCTTTTCTCTAGTTTTTCCTCTAGGAACTTCATCCTATCATTTCTTCCAAAGAGCTTGGTTTCAACCTCCATTGAAATGTTATTGAGTGCGTTGCATAATTACTCATTCGATCTCTTACCTCAAACTCATGCTCATCAATGTGGGACTCAAATTTCCATGATAGAATTTTCCTTGTCCGAGGGTATGTACCTTCATCATCAAATGAATCCATGGCTAAAATCTACTCCATTGGCACAGTGCTCTAGAAACATGTGTATAACACCTTGTTCAGATCATTAATGTAGCCCATTCCTTCAAATTTTGATGCTTATATACTATTTCTCCATATGCGTGTGACTTTTGGAAAGCTTATAGCTAAAATGGGATCTCCTCCCATGTTACCATATTCTTTTCCTACATTTTCCTCCTCAACTTCCTTCATCACCACATATTCATTGCATTCTACTTCTTGTTCCACCAGGTCCTTGATGATTTTCACCACTTATTTCTCTGTGGCCTCATCTATCTATTTTTTCATGAGGCTTGGGGTCCTTTGATCCTTTGTATCTTACTCCCCAATTACCACCTTGCCTTGACTCTTAGATTCTTCTTCATCCCCCTTCTCCTAATCTTCTTCGTTATATTCCTCATCTCCTTCTTATTCAAAATCATGTATCTCATAGACATGATGGTATTTTCCTCCTTCTGTCTCATCATCATCATCATCCCTACTACCAATGTAGGCATATAGGTTATCTATTTCTTCTTAATAGGCCTCATCCATCACCTTCTTCTTATTCCTTACAGGGAATTCCAGTATAGGGGATTATTATCTTTCTTTTTCTTTGTCAACTGATGTATTCATTGGTGATTCCTCTTAGGTGAGGAGCTCTTCATTCTCTGGTGCCTCTTCTTCTGGGGTCTTTTCCTTGACATGATATTAATTTCTTTGTGAGTAAGTCCTAGGCTTAGTTTTTACTCTCGGCGCACTCACTGCTTGTGTGGTCTAAACACTTGGTGCCTTTTACAACTCTTATCTTTCTCTCTTTCTAGGCATTTTCTTCTTCATGTTGGTAGGGTCTTCAGGGATGGAGAAATCATTCTCCAAGTAAGCACATTTTTCAATTTTTTCCCTTATTCATAGATACACCCTTGTTGTGGTCCTTCCTGCAATTGTCAACATTAAAGGCTTCATAATCTGTATCTCATGGGAGACATATCTCTCCATGTATGTGCACTTATTTGTGTAGAATGGATTTTGGCACATCTCATGGAGGTCTATATCTACCTCACTAAGGTCTAACCTTAGTCTCTTGGCCTCATTGAATTGGTTAACTCTGTGTAACACCTTGGACTATAGTTACTTCCTCCGGAGCATACAAGTGTTGATATGTGATTTCTTTTGTAAACAGGATGTGTTCCTTTGATTGAGAAGTCGTGCTTGATATGGATTGTATCTTCTTTAAGATTGCAGATCTTTGACTGAGTTGGAATATGATTGGACTCTTTTATTTCTTTCATTTTACAACCTGAGTTTAATATAACCTCGGAATGAAATTATGAAGTTATCCATCTATAAGACCTAGCCTTGGATCAGTGGTATTGATCCAAGTGGTGCTTTAAGTTTATTCGTGATGAATTAAAATTACAGACCTTGAGCAAGTTGCAAGGTCTGGATGCATTGGATAAGCTAGTCCGGAGTATAACTCAGGCTGATCGTGTTAAATGAATTGGTTTCCCGATATCGTGATATATCTGGAAGGTCTTGATCATGGACCAGGTAATAATTCAGTTACATATAATTCATTAGCCATTTTGGCAGTGAAGGAGTGAACCCTGTTCGTGAATGTATGTTGTAGGTTCTTTTTATGAGCATATGAAAATGTTAGACCTAACTGGATTTATTAAGGTTAGTAACCTAAAACTAAACTTAACCTAGGGGGTTAGATTAGTGTTAATCTAACCTAGACCTAGGCTAAGAGCTAATGTTCTAAGTTCTAGTATCTATGTGCAAAGTGGTTAGAACTAGGTGTTATCCTAAATCCTAACCTAAGTTACTAACCTAACTATTGAACAAGGAGGAAGGGGACCTTTGGAAGGGTGCGAACCATGGGCGGAAGTTTCTATGTTATTAAATGCATGGATAAGCATGAGGGACAGGTAATTTGGTGGAGGTTTTTTTAAATAGCTAACTAGAGTTGACGTGGCAGGTCGCCAAAGTTGGAAATGGTCTTTGATGTGCATTTGTCCATCGCCAACTATGGCGGTCGGTGGCAGTGGAGATTGAGTGGGAAATTGGGAGTAAATGCAATTAATGAACTCGGTAGTCGAGCTCGGGTTTCACGGGAAGGCATGCAAAATGGAAAGTTAATGGTTTGTTTGGTTTTTTCAATCGCTCCGGTTTTCCCCTCTGTTTGATCACTGGTTCTTCGCACCAGTCTTCTTGGAGTTTGCATGGCAAGTATGAGCGTAACTAGCTCTTTTCTCTGGCAAGGAAAATATATAAGTCATGGAAATAGCAAAATTTTGTTGGTGGATCTAACTTGGAAAAGGAGGAGAAGGTTCGAGCTCTTTCATTGGTCTACTTCAAAATTTTAAGCAAAATAACCAGGCATGTTAGGCCCTATCCTTTAAAAATCTTGCTCTCTTTCAAACTATTTCATTAGAACAACTCTGTTCAAATGATTTTTGGAATTAGATAATTTATATGGTATCCTTGTGTGATTTTGTCACTGTATCTTCTTGCTGGTTCGATTTTTCAATTTAAAACTTGATGGGTGTATTTTATTTTTCGAACTGTTGCTATATTTCTTGGTGTTTTGCATTCCGGCTTTAATTGGCAAAATATATGAAAGAATGCATACTATGCCTGCTCTGTGAGAGCCCATGAATTGTTCTCTTGATGGGTACATGCCTGCTGTTGGAACTTGTTGATAATGCTTACTGTTGATGATTGTTGTTGATACTCGATGGAAAGGATACTGATGGACTTTTTGTTCAGTTGTTTGGACTTCTTTGTAAGTTCTGTCAAGATTATTAAGGTAGTGGTTATTGAATCTTGTTGGGGTTCCGCTATGATATTTAGGTTTTGTTGAATGAATAACTGGATGTGTTTTAGTATTTATTGTGATCTTGTGGAAGTTATTTCTCCCTCCCTTGTGTTACAATTACGGGATTTAACTCGACGATAGTTTGCATTATATTTATTATATTCAAAACAACTCTGTGGAGTACATTGAATGGTTCATATATTATGGTCCACTGTTGAGGCTATATATCTTTGAATATTGGTAATTTGATTTTGTTGGAGTCCCTGAAGGAGTAACAAGTATACGACCTCTGTTATTTTGTAATGAATTTTTGGTACAGACTCTTTAGTGCACTTTTACATTTCCTTTCTATGTAAGCTTGAGCAAAAAATATGGAAGAGGCTCAGTTGGATTCCTTGTTACGAATTCAGTATTTAGCTTTTGAATAAGCCTGATTTTGAATGTTTACCATTGTTGGCATAGTTTGAAGCATTAACTATTATTTATCTTGTATATTGTTGTTCGGATTCAGTTGAATCTTTGATAGGTAACCAGTGTATCTGCCTCTATTTAAGTCTGTTTGGTACACTGTTGTTTTTGACACTGTTGGGATTCCTTGAGTATTGAATGATATCAAGTATCGTGGCTCTGTACAAATGGGTTGTGAATACCATACTTCAAACTCTGAATATGTTCATATGTGACTACAAAATGTTATGTTTCCTTTCTGATTATCCTAGTTTGATGAGGCTGTGCATGTTACGGGGATTTTGTATAATTATCTCTACATAAGTCTTAGTGAAACATCAATTACTTAATGTCAAGGAGTCTATTGTTGATTGCGATAAAATAGAAGATCTTTGATTTCGACCATGGGTTTAGAAGCCTTTACAATGTTTATTAGGGACTAGAAGGGGGGCTGTAGGTTGATGTGAGGGATTGTAGTCATGTTTTTGTATTCTGTAGCAATGACTATCCTGCCTTGAGCTTGACTGAAATAAGAAGTCGTCGACTGCACCTTGACAGTTGATGTGGTAAATATATTCTTGTTTGCCGCTTCATGTGGAAGGTCTTGTGGAGTCTGTTTGGTAGATGGTCATCACTGCTTGGCGTGAGAGCTACTGTACTGCTGGATAACTACAGTAGTTTGTTATGTTTGATCTTTAACAAATCTGTGGTGCTTATGGCGGTCTCATATTTTATATCCGCATGCGTTTTAAGTGAATTCTTGTCTCTTGGAAAGACGGTACAGTCATGAGCCAGTTCAAAGGGAAATAAGTATGATTCGTTCATTTCTCTTTTGTTGTAAAGTATATGTTGATATATATTTTTATCTAACTGTGGGAACTGTTTTAACTACTGTTGGAAGCATGGGTTGTTATGATATTCATTTTACTATGATGAATGTAATGATCTGTCTGATGTTTGCTATCCTGGGGATTCAGATGGATAGTTGTCTCAGATACTTTCGTTCTTCTTGATCCCTAATATTATGATGAAATATGTTTACTTGTTGGGTGAAATGATCTCATTTAAATAGGGTGTTTAATGAAAACAATTGATGGACTACAATTGTTTTAAGAGTTAGTGCTTATCATGCTTAGTTCATCGAACTGACCCATGTTGACAATTTTTGTAGATGGATGCCGTAAGTGGTAAAAGCACGCAGATCTGATAGGATGATCAGATTGTTTAATTTGATTTTAAGTTGAATTACAGCTTGATTTTCTAAATGTACTATATGAGGAAAGATGTTCTTCTTCCGTTGAGTATTGTATCAAGTATGCTGAATGCATAAAATGTATTTGTTTAGCTTTGAAAGGAATGGAAATAAATATTTTTTTACTTATGTGTTCGTATTCTTATATGATAGTTTAACTTTCTTTGGTTCAAAAATCTAGAGGGCATTGTTATCATTGTAAAATTTGGAGACTTTTGTGATTATCAATGTAAGCTTGCAAGAATATGTGACTGAATACTTATGATTGTTTAGCAATTCTAGTATGTTCTATCTAAATCTAAATTGAAATATAGATCACTATCTTCTGAAAGGTAGGGTTAAAATAAACCTAAGCAGAATGCTAAACAAATTGAATTAAATTATTAATCCCTAGTCTTGATTATGCCAGGACAACATTTAATTGGATTCTTAATCATTATATCTTGATACTAATAAGTACGATATAAATTTAGATATGAGAACTGATATAAACCTAAATGGGGTTTAGATGGCGAATCTCATGTGAAGTTTATGAGTTATTGTCCAATTTCGGTTGATTTAGAATTATGTATATTCTATGAACTCCTTGATGAGACCTTGGCCTTAATAACTTCTTTATGTAGTGCGTTTTATTGAGAAAGGTCATCCTATTGATGAGGAATCTAGGGATCGGGAAAGGCTAAACCTTAGGGGAATGTCTTTTAATATAATTTAAACTCAATGTGGATAACGCTTATTAATAAATAGACCTTTTCAAGGCGGATTTAAAAGGTTGACGGCACAAGACAACTACAGGGTTGTACCTTCGAGAAGATTAGGATCTTCTCAAAGATATAACAATGCAGGTGACTTATGACATCACCCTTTGCATTGATCGTTAAGATTTACACCTTAAACTTGAACAAGTCACTCTGGGACTGATTAGCAATGTGGTCACATTATATGGCTGCCTAGGAGACTCGGGGTATCTTGACACACTGGTTCAACTAGGGTTGACCCAGTATGTCATCTTATCCCTAGTCCTCGAGTGCATCCATATAACGTTGTCACCTTACTAATCTGTTTCCGAGTGAATACTTGGGATAAGGAGGACTGACAGAAGTCGGTATAAGATATTCTATATAACATAAGAATGGGGTGAAGGACATATTCCAGATTGACGAGTATGCCGTTAAGGAATACGAGACATAAGCAATATGTTTCAAATCTTTGGCCAAAGTATTGCAAGCTGCTGATTGCGTTGTCCTGAATCACCTGGTCTAAGGGATGAGATGCCGATTAATAATGGTAACAATTATTCAGTTAGGTTCCTTGGACAGAGCATTCTGAATCCCAGAATAGGGAAGAGAACCGCAAGAGTGATGTGTTAAATAAAAACGCTAACTCTTATTACTCATGAATAGATCGGTAGATTGCCGAGTCATGGAATGAATAGATCAGAGGTACTCCGAGTCATTACAGCTGCATATGGTTATCTGTATAAGAATGGTTATTTGATTTGTGAGTTCTAAATTATGTATTTAGAACCAGGAGGCATTTATCAAAAAAAAAAATTGACTTGTTCTAATGTATAAAATGAGGATGTTACATCTTGGTATCAGAGCTGAAGGTTGTAGCTCTTGGGCCTATTGTGTCCATAATCTGATAAAAACCTGAATTTTCTTGTAACAGAAAATGGTTAGAACAAGGGGGAACATTGTGAATAATGCTCCACCTGAAGGAGGAGTGGTAACAACCCAGAAACTTGATGAGATCCTTGCTGCCCTGTTGGACACAAGAGATCGCTTATCTGTACTTGAACAAACAGGTGATGAGGAATGAGGAGGATGGAGAAGCTGATAATAACAATCAGCAACCTCCTGAGGACAACCCCAATATGGGTGTTGATGTTAATGCTGGAAATGCACCTGTCCAACTAGAAAATTAGAAAGGCCAGGTTGGCAGTAGAACTCACTAATGGTATAAAAAGGATAAGCCCACCTAAGTACGATGGCACCACATTAGGAGATGGAGCTGAGAATTGGCTCAGTGAAATGGAGAAGTAATTTACAATAAGGAACTTCTCAGAGGAAACCAAAGCTATTTGGGGAGCCTATCAGCTTTCCCACGAAGCATCTTCATGGTGGGATAGCCGTAAAGCTGAACTAAACATTGATGAGACCTAATATTACTTGGGATCAAATTTAAAGGCTATTTTAGGCAACGTTGGCTGCCCACAACTTTTTCTATGATCAGAAAATGACAGTAATTTCAGAACTTAGCTCAAGGGAAGCTAATGGTAACTGAATACTGGGAGCGGTTTACAAAACTCCTCAAGCATGTACCACAGTATCAAACTGACGAGAAGTTCAGAATACAGAAATTCATCATGGGATTGAATCCTGTGATAGGGGGAGAGGTCGATGTTCACGAGTCCAACCACTATGGACAGGAGTTGTTGAAAAGGCCATAAGGCAAGAATAGAAATTAAAGGTTGTTTCTGCTCATAAAGAGGAAGTGCAGCAGAAGACTGCAAACCCTTCTTTAACCTCTCTTGCACCCAAAAAAGGGACCATGGAAAAAGTTTGGAAACAAGAGTAAGTTTCTAGGGGATAACAGTAAGAAAGCAGTAGTAAATAAGCCTACTAGAAATTGTAAGGGATAATTTTGCTAAAAATTATAACAATGGGCAGAAGCCCTATGGAGGACAACATGACAATTACAAAACTGGAGGAAATTTTGAGCCTAAAAAAGGGACCTGTAGAAGGTTGCTACAATTGTGGCAAAGATCACTACGCAAATCAATGCCCTTTGAAGAAGGATGATCGTAATCAGCAGCATAAGATACATGCTGCAGTAGCAGACAAGCAAGCTGAAAAGCAAGTGACACCTATAGAAGTTTCGGGTAAGTTATTTGGCATACCTGTCACTATTATTTTTGATACAGGGGCTACTGAATGTTTTATTTCTAATAAACTTGCTTCTAAACTTAAGAGAAAAGCTGGGAAAAATGGATAAATCTTGGACTTTATAGTATGGTAATAACTCTATTCATATAGTGAGTATTGTGTCTTTTTGGGGCAGTCCTTGACTTACCTAACTTTTCCATGGAAGTTGAGCTCTATGTTACACCTTTAGGATCGTATGAAATTGTCATCGATGTCAATTGGTTAGCTGACCATAAAGCAAAGGTAGATTGCTATGAAAAGAACATAAAATGTTTAGATGATCAGCTGGAAACAGCAGAGATTCAAGGTGTGAAACGGGAAATTTCAGTTAGAAAACTGTCAGCTATGCAGCTTAAAAAGACTAAGAATAAAGGATGTACCCTTTATGCAGTAAAGATATCTGAATCTTCAGAAGAAGATGGTGATTGCATGAAACAATTTCCTCTATTACAAAGTTTCAGGGATGTTTTTCCCGAGGAGATTACCCAGGGTTACCACCCAAGAGAGAATTTGACTTCACCATCGAAATCAAACCAGGAACAGAACCTATTTCCAAAGCACCTTATCAGATGACTACTATAAAGTTAGTTGAGCTTAAGGCATTAGTTACAAGAGCTTTTGTCTAAAGGTTTGATTAGACCTAGTGTTTCACCTTGGGGAGCGCTTGTGATATTTGTGAAAAATAAGGATGGAACACTAAGGCTGTGTATTGATTATCGGATGTTGAACAAAGCAACAATCAAGAACAGATATCCACTTCCAAGGATCAACGATATATTTGATCAGATGCATGGAGCAGTGGTTTATTCTAAGATAGATACTTCGATCTGGGTATCATCAGTTAAGGATTAGAGAAGAAGATATTCATAAAACATCTTTTCGAACAAGGTACGAACATTATGAATTCATGGTTCTACCCTTTTGATTAACTAATGCACCTGTAGTCTTTATGAACTTAATGAACAATATTTTTCAAGAATATTTGGACAAGTTTTGTACTTGTATTCTTGGACGATATTCTCATTTATTCTAAAAAGCGTTGAGGAGCACAATGAGCATTTGAAGATAGTTTTGGGAATTTTGAGAAAAATAAAGTTGTATGGTAAGTTATCCAAATGTTCTTTCTTTGATTCTGAAGTTCACTATTTGGGTCATGTCATAAGTAAAGAAGGAATTGTTGTAGATCCTTCAAAAATAGTGGCAATAACTGAGTGGCCTTGCACCAAAGAATATGCACGAAGTAAGAAGCTTCATGGGTCTTGCTGGTTACTATAGAAAATTTGTAAAGGATTTTTCTAAAGTAGCTACACCAATAACTTCATTACAGAAGAAGGATAAGAAATTCATATGGAATGATAAGGTGCGAAGCGGCTTTCAAAATTCTAAAAGACCAGTTGACTTCTGCACCTATATTAGCTGTACCAGACCCTAATGGGAGTTTTACAGTTGTAACAGATGCTTCTGGGGAAGGCCTTGGAGGTGTTTTGTTTCAAAATGATCAAGTCATAGCATATGAAAGTAGAAAACTTAAATTACATGAGCTGAATTATGCCCCTCATGATTTGGAACTTGCTGCCATTGTTCATGCACTTCAAGTCTGGAGACACTACTTACTTGGGAAACCTTTTGAGTTGAAAACTGATCACTTAGGACTGAAATATATTTTTACTCAGCCGAACCTGAATGCCAGACAGAGAGGGTGGTTAGAATTTTTATCACAATATGACTTTGATATTAGCTATATCAAAGGGAAGGAGAATAGAGTAGCTGATTCTCTAAGTCGTAGGAGGCACATTTCTGCTCTTATAACATTAAGAACTCAGTTTAAAGATGAGGTAAAAAGTGCCTCAGAATCAGATGCATACTTTTAACAAGTAAAAGCAGCGCTTGCTGCAGAACCAAAATGATATAAGGTATAAAGGTTTTCATTTTGATAATGAAGGAATCTTGCGTTATGAAAACAGGGTATATGTACCTATGTTGAACGACTTGAGGAAGAAGTTGTTAGTTGAATTTCATAATTTTCCTTTCTCTAGACACCCGGGAATCACAAAAATGCTTGTTGATTTGAAACAACAATACTTTTGGAAAGGTATGAAAAAGGATGTCATTGTTTTTTTTGACTCATTGTTTGGAATGTCAGCGGGTTAAGGCAGAACATATGCACCCTGCTAGACTGTTATATCCTCATAGCATACCGCAGTACAAATGGCAAGTAATAACCATGGATTTTGTACAAGGAATTACCCATGTCCAGGAATAAACATGATGTTATCCTGTTAGTTGTAGATAATCTGACTAAGGTAGCTCATTTCGTCACTGGAAATCTAAAGGATGATTCACCAGTGCTGGCCAAAATATTCGTACATGAAATTTTCAGGTTGCATGGTGTACAAGAATTGATTATATCTGACAGGGATCCAAGAATGACATCAAGCTTTTGGCAAACGCTTAACGCAGCTCTTGGAACGAAACTAAACTTTAGTTCTGCATCATCTTGAAACGGGTATGGACAAACTGAGAGGGTTAAATCAAGTGTTGGAGGACATGTTGCGAATGTATTGCATGGATCAACAATATAAAATGGGAAGAGTATCTTCCATTAGTTGAGTTTGGCATATAACAACACTTATCACTCATCTCTTAAAATGGCACCATTTGAAGCACTTTATGGAAGAAAGTGTAGAACTCCTGGTTAGCTTGGGAATAGTGGTTTGAGGATAGAGTGGTAATTGGACTAGAGATTCTCACAGAAATGGAACAGCAAGTTAAGCTGATTTGTGAATGATTAAAAGAAGCAGCGGATAGGCAGAAGAGCTATGCTGACCCTTAAGCGGATTGATCACAGGTTTGAACTTGGTGAGAAGGTTTTTCTTTGTGTTAAACCCAGAAAGATTTCTATAACTTTTGGCAAGGTTGCCAAGTTGTCACCTCGATTCGTGGGACCTTTCGAAATTGTCGAAATAATCAATCCTGTAGCTTATCGATTAGCATTACTACCTGCTTTATCTCGCATGCATGATGTTTTCCATATTTATTTGCTTAAGAAATATGTTTCAGATCTGTCACATGTTTTGAATTGGAATTCCTTACAGGTCCAGGACCCAGGAATAATCGTGGTTAAACCCGCACGAGTTCTGGAAACTCACCAATTGCATTTGAGAAATCGTGAAATACAGTATATGTAAGGTCCAGTGGGACCAGTTTAACGAAGAAAGTGCAACTTGGAAAAATTTGGAAGAGATGAAGATTGCTTTTCCTTCACTTTTCAACAGAATGGAATATGAAAGCCAGATGGAGGAAAACATTATTCAGGCTGAATAAAATGTGTTGTGACATTGATTTTTGGAACTATTCAAGTTGGAAAATAGCCGCATTGTTTTGTGAACTAATAAATTGGTTGACCTGAAGGTTAATTGAATATGTAATCATCGGGACGATGAATCTTTTTAGGAGGGAAGCATGTAACACCCTGAACTGTTGTTACTTCCTCCTCAGCATACAAGCGTTGATATGTGATTTCTTTTGTAAAAAGGATGTTTTCCTTTGATTGAGAATTCATGCTTGATATGTACTGTATCTTCTTTGCAGATTGCAGATCTTTAACTGAGTCAGAATATGATTGGACTCTTTTATTTCTTTCATTTTACACCTGAGTTTAATCTGACCTCGGAATGAATTATGAAGTTATCCATCTATAAGACCTAGCCTTGGATCAGTGGTATTGATCCAAGTGGTGCTTTAATTTTATTCGTGATGAATTAAAATTACAGACCTTGAGCAGGTTGCAAGGTCTGGATGCATTGGATAAGCTAGTCCGGAGTATAACTCAGGCTGATCATGTTAAATGAATTGGTTCCCGATATCGTGATATATCTGGAAGGTCTTGATCATGGACCAGGTAATAATTCACTTACATATAATTCTATTAGCCCATTTGGCAGTGCAAGAGTGAACCCTGTTCGTGAATGTATGTTGTAGGTTCTTTTTCTGAGCATATGAAATGTTAGACCTAACTGGATTTATTAAGGTTAGTAACCTAAAACTAAACTTAACCTAGGGGTTAGATTAGTGTTAATCTAACCTAGACCTAGGCTAATAGCTAATGTTCTAAGTTAGTATCTATGTGCAAAGTGGTTAGACTAGGTGTTATCCTAAATCCTAACCTAAGTTACTAACCTAACTATTGAACAAGGAAGAAGGGGACCTATGGAAGGGTGCGAACCATGGGCGGAAGTTTCTATGTTATTAAATGCATGGATAAGCATGAGGGACAGGTAATTTGGTGGAGGTTTTTAAAATGGCTAACAAGAGCTGACGTGGCAGGTCGCGAAAGTTGGAAATGGTCTTTGATGTGCATTTTGTCCATCGCCAACTATGGCAGTCAGTGGTAGTGGAGATTGAGCGGGAAATTGAGAGTAAATGCAATTAATGAACTCGGTAGTCGAGCTCAGGATTTCACGGGAAGGCATGCAAAATGGAAAGTTAATGGTTTGTTTGGTTTTTCAATGAGCTCTGGTTTTCCCTCTGTTTGATCACTGGTTCTTCGCACCAGTCTTCTTGGAGTTGCATGGCAAGTATGAGCGTAACTAGCTCTTTTCTCTGGCAAGGAAAATATGTAAGTCATGGAAATAACAAAATTTTGTTGGTGGATCTAACTTGGAAAAGGAGGAGAAGGTTCGAGCTCTTTCAGTGGTCTGCTTCAAAATCTTAAGCAAATAACCAGGCATGTTAGGCCCTAACCTTTAAAAATCTTGCTCTCTTTCAAATGATTTCATTAGAACAACTCTGTTCAAATGATTTTTGGAATTAGATGATTTATATGGTAGCCTTGTGTAATTTTGTCACTGTATCTTCTTGCTGGTTCGATTTTTCAATTTAAACCTTGATGGGTGCATTTTATTTTTCGAACTGTTGCTATATTTCTTGGTGTTTTGCATTCCGGCTTTAATTGGCGAAATATATGCAAGAATGCATACTAGGCCTGCTCTGTGAGAGCCCATGAATTGTTCTCTTGATGGGTACATGCCTACTGTTGGAACTTGTTGATAATGCTTACTGTTGATTATTGTTGTTGATACTCGATGGAAAGGATACTGATGGACTTTTTGTTCAGTTGTTTGGACTTCTTTGTAAGTTCTGTCGAGATTATTAAGGTAGTGGTTATTGAATCTTGTTGGGGTTCCGCTATGATATTTAGGTTTTGTTGAATGAAAAACTGGCTATGTTTCAGTATTTATTGCGACCCTGTGGAAGTTGTTTCTCCCCCCCTTTTGTTACAATTACGGGATTTAACTTGACGATAGTTTGCATTATATTTATTATATTCAAAACAACTCTGTGGAGTACATTGAATGGTTCGTATATTATGGTCCACTGTTGAGGCTATATATCTTTGAATACTGGTAATTTGATTTTGTTGGAGTCCTGAAGGAGTAACAGGTATACGACCTCTGTTATTTGTAATGAATTTTTGGTACAGACTCTTTAGTGTACTTTTACGTTTCCTTTCTGTGTAAGCTTGAGCGAAAAATATGGAAGAGGCTCAGTTGGATTCCTTGTTACAAATTCAGTATTTAGCTTTTGAATAAGCCTGATTTTGAATGTTTACCATTGTTGGCACAGTTAGAATCATTAACTATTATTTATCTTGTATACTGTTGTTCGGATTCAGTTGAATCTTTGATAGGTAACTAGTGTATCTGCCTCTATTTAAGTCTGTTTGGTACACTGTTGTTTTTGACACTATTGGGATTCCTTGAGTATTGAATGATATCAAGTATCGTGGCTCTGTACAAATGGGTCGTGAATACCATACTTCAAACTCTGAATACGTTCAGATGTGAATACAGAATGTTATGTTTCCTTTCTGATTATCCTAGTTTGATGAGGCTGTGCATGTTACGGGGATTTTGTATGATTATCTCTGCATAAGTCTTAGTGAAACATCAATTACTTAATGTCAAGGAGTCTATTGTTGATTGCGATAAAATAGAAGATCTTTGATTTCAACCTTGGGTTTAGAAGCCTTATAGTGTTTATTAGGGACTATAAGGGGGCTGTAGGTTGATGTGAGGGATTGTAGTCGTGTTTTTGTATTCTGTAGCATGACTATCCTGCCTTGAGCTTGACTGAACTAAGAAGCCGTCGACTGCACCTCGACAGGTGATGTGGTGAATATTTTCTCGTTTGCCGCTTCATGTGGAAGGTCTTGTGGAGTCTTTTTGGTAGATGGTCATCACTGCTAGGTGTGAGAGCTACTGTACTCCTGGATAACGACAGTAGTTTGTTTTATTTGATCTTTAACAAATTTGTGGTGCTTATGGCGGTCTCGTCTATTATATCCGCATGTGTTTTAAGTGAATGCTCGTCTCTTGGAAAGACGGTACAGTCATGAGCCAGTTCGGAGGGATAATATGTATGATTCGTTCATTTCTCTTTTGTTATAAAGTATGTGTTGATATATATATTTTTATCTAACTTTGGGAACTGTTTTAACTACTGCTGGAATCATGGGTTGTTATGATATTCATTTTACTATGATGAATGTAATGATCTGTCTGATGTTTGCTATCCTGGGGATTCAGATGGATAGTTTTCTCAGATACTTTCGTTCTTCTTGATCCCTAATATTATGATGAAATATGTTTACTTGTTGGGTGAAATGATCTCATTTAAATAGGGTGTTTAATGAAAACAATTGATGGACTGCAATTGTTTTAAGAGTTAGTGCTTATCATGCTCAGTTCATCGAACTGACCCATGTTGACAATTTTTGTAGATGGATGCCGTAAGTGGTAAAAGCATGCAGATCTGATAGGATGATCAGATTATTTAAATTTGATTTTATGTTGAATTACAGCTTGATTTTCTAAATGTACTATATGAGGAAAGATGTTCTTCTTCCGTTGAGTATTGTATCAAGTATGTTGAATGCATAAAATGTATTTGTTTAGCTTTGAAAGGAATGGAAATAAATATTTGTTACTTATGTGTTTGTATTCTTATATGATAGTTTGACTTTCTTCGGTTCAAAAACCTGGAGGGCATTGTTATCATTGTAAAATTTGGGGACTTTTTTGATTATCAATGTAAGCTTCCAAGAATATGTGACTGAATACTTATGATTGTTTAGCAATTCTAGTATGTTCTATCTAAAGCTAAATTGAAATATAGATCACTGTCTTTCTGAAAGGTAGGGTTAAAATAAACCTAAGCAGAACGCTAAACAAGCTGAATTAAATTATTAATCCCTAGTCTTGATTATGCCAGGACAACATTTAATTGGATTCTTAATCATTATATCTTGATACTAATAAGTACGATATAAATTCAGTTATGAGAACTGATATAAACCTAAATGGGGTTCAGATGGCAATCTCATGTGAAGTTTATGAGTTATTGTCCAATTTCGTTGATTTAGAATTATGTATATTCTATGAACTCCTTGATGAGACCTTGGCCTTAATAACTTCTCTATGTAGTGAGTTTTATTGAGAAAGGTCATTCTATGATGAGGAATCCAGGGATCGGGAAAGGCTAACCTTAGGGGAACGTCTTTTAATATAATTTAAACTCAATGTGCATAACGCTTATTAATAAGTAGACCTTTTCGAGGCAGATTTAAAGGTTGATGGCACAAGTCAACTACAGGGTTGTACCTTCGAGAAGATTAGGATCTTCTCAAAGATACAACAATGCAGGTGACTTATGACGACACCCGTTACATTGATCATTAAGATTTACACCTTTAACTTGAACAAGTTACTCTGGGACCAATTAGGAATGTGGTCACATTATGTGGCTTCCTAGGAGACTCAGGGTACCTTGACACACTGGTTCAACTAGGGTTGACCCAATATGTCATCTTATCCCTAGTCCTCGAGTGCATCCATTTAACATTGTCACCTTACTAATCCGTTTTCAAGTGAATAACTTGGGATAAGAAGGATTGACAGAAGTCTGGTATAAGACATTCTATATAACATAAGAATGGGGTGAAGGACATATTCCAGATTGGCGAGTATGTTGTTAAGGAATATGAGACATAAGCAGTATGTTTCAAATTTTTGGTCAAAGTATCGCAAGCTGCTAATTGCGTTGTCCTGAGTCACCTGGTCTAAGGGATGAGATTCCGATGAATAATGGTATCAATTATTTAGTTAGGTTCATTGGACAGATCATTCTGAATCCTAGAATAGGGAAGAGAACTACAAGAGTGATGTGTTAAATAAAAATGCTAACTCTTATTAGTCATGAATAGATCGATAGATTTCCGAGTCATGGAATGAATAGATCGCAGGTACTCTGAGTCATTACAGCTGTATATGGTTATCTGTATAAGAATGGTTATTTGATTTGTGAGTTCTAAATTATGTATTTAGAATCAGGAAGCATTTATAAAAAAAAAAAATTGACTTGTTCTAATGTATAAAATGAGGATGTTACACTTTGGCTTGGAAGTATTTAACAGTGAAGGAGAAGGGTAGCTTCCACCATGGGCTCATGTTCTCATCTGTCAATAGAAATATTCCAATGCAGAAGTGTTGGTACACTACAAATTCTACCTCCCCATTAATGAGTGTGGGAAAATTCTCTAGGATCCTCCACTCAGCCCTAAATGCATCATGCATTCACTTATACCACTTCTCCAAGCACGCGTTGTGAGTGGCCGTCATGGTTTCACAAGTGTATTTCAAAAATATCCTTACGGGAGAGGGATCCTCTTCTTCACACTCCCAAAAAAATTTTTCTAGCCCATTGAGCACTCCAATCTTTGAAAATACAATAGTTAGGAGGACATTACTAAAGATTATCTTTTATCCCTCTTGCGCGCTACTTATAATTTCATCCATGATGAAAGTGGACAAGTATAAGGTTCTTTCTGATATCTTCTGACATACATTCAACCATGCCTTGTTCACTTTTGTCCATCATTCCTGGTCATTGGGCTTGGTGACCAAACACATGGCCATCCTCATCACTGGGTTTGGTATCTTGATGATGTCAAATTATTGTGACCCCTTCTTTTATTCATACATGGATATAATCTCCTTGATAACCTCCTTGTCTCTAAGATTGTCATCAATGTTATCTCCTTCATAATTGAGGCCTATGAAGTTGGATATAAGTTGTTGTGTGATGCGCATCTTATGCCCCGTGAAATTAAAATGATCCTCATATGTGCATGACATTAGCCACTAATAAAGGCACCCAGGCTTTCCAAAGTATGTCAACTCATATAGTTGTAATAACGCATCCTTCTCTAATTTGAGCTTCACCTCATCATTGTAAATGGGCATTCCATGTAGCATCCTATTGTTAGTTGGTTGGACCAAGTCCAATGCCATTTCCTTCCTTGTTGTGCTCGTGCGATGAATATAATCAGTTACAGCCATCTTTTGAAGGTTGAACCCCACTCATTCCCTAGCAATACCCCATTTGGGTACTACATTTATATGTACCATTCTTTGTTGGTGCTCATAATGGAAATGATTTTCTTTACTTTTCCCTTTCCCTTTGTTTTTTTTGGTGAAATAGTTGGTTTCCTTAGTGTCATTCTTCTAGTTTAAAAAATCCTTCCTCTTGCTATGCCTTACTACTTTTTTCAATCCCAAAGCTCACTCCAAAGATTCAAATCCTAAAATGAATCCTTCTTTCTTGGTGCCCTAGCTGTCAAACCCTAACCATGAAATCCTTCCACAAGACTAGGATCTTCACATAACCTTCCCCATGCTTGTTTACTCCTTCCCTCTAGTTCACAGATCTACTTTAGATGCTCACTCACATTTCTCATATTCTCCTTTCTTTGCACAAATTTATCTCTGGATGCTCTAGTTCGTAAGAGCTTATTTTAATTTGTAATCGCAAGGTAAAAAATGAATTTTTAGACCTTATATTTATAGTTTTTTCTTATTTCCTGCATTAAATGCTATACCACCTACTAACATACTTTAGCATTAAATGCAATTTTTTTCACTAAGCCAAATTTAAGAACATTAACCCAAGTGCCACATATTGCGTGAAAAACCCTTTACAACCTTCTCACGTGCAAAATCCTAACCCAACCAAAGATTCTTACGCACGCGTCTACAGCGCCAAAAGCACATTTTCTATCCTTTACCCAATTTTTCCCTTTGCATAACTCATGTTTTTCCTACATTCTTCATCCTTTCTTTATGTGGTTTCTGTAAAGCCTTTTTGACACCAACCATTCTCATCCACCTCTTTTCTACACTCGTCTTCATATTTAAACTAGGTAAATCATTGCAACTTCTACTGCCATCTCAAACTTTTATTATAGGCCTATACTTCATATCACTCCACCCCACATAGAAACATATGTGTGGTCCTATGGACATACAAAAATTTGAAAAATTAATGTGGTTACTGGTGCAGAAGGTGCAAAAATGAAACAAAAATAAAGTAATAAGAAACAAGAAAGGGAACACATAAGAAAGAAAAAAAAACATAAATGGAAATTTTACGCTAACTGGAAATACAGCCTTATTTCAAACACTAAGAAGACTTATTTATAGTAGGGCTTCAACCTACTCCAATTAAAATGACCTAGTAATCACGTTCCATAAAGTGCTTGTAACTGGAAAGCACCCAAATGAAGAATGTATGAGATGATATAAAGTCCCAACCAATGGACTTTAAAATTTCCAAGATGGCACAGATACTTGGAATCATACAACAACACCAACTACCAAACTTCAAATTTCTTATTCATGATATGATGATCATGCCATGCCTTTTGTCTTACTCTTTTTTGTCTTCTGAATCCATCTAGCAAATGATCATGTTTCGTCTAACTGCATTAACTTATCAATTTTTTCTTCCAGCACTTGTTCGTTAGCTAACCCTCCTACACGCACTATATGCAACAATGTTAACATGAATTCTGCTGGTAAAACATCCTCTACACCAAATACCAATTGAAATGGTGTGGCCTTTTTCAGCCTTTTGTAGATTAGCTTGTATGCCCATATAAGGACTGATACTTTTTCATCCCAATCATGTCTTACAACATCACAAATCTTAGTTAACATGTGACTTAGTATCTTGTTAAATGTCTCAACAACTCCATTTTCTTGAGGATGATATGGGGTAGTATTATGATGGGTCACCATAAATTCTACTAATAGAATCCTGACTATTTCATTGAGAAAGTGTGTACCCCTATCACTTGTTAAAATTAAAGGGAAACCATACCTATTGATTATGTTCACCCATAAAAATATAGCAGTTGTTGTTGCAGTGTAATCCTTCATAGGCATTGCCTCTACCCACCATGTCAAGTAATCAGTGTAAGTGATGATATAAAATAACCCACTCCATGTGGTTGGTGTAATTGGCCCTAAAAATTTGATTACCCATTTTTCAAATGGTTTAGCATTGGCTATTGCTCGCAAAGGAATTTCATCCCTCTTTCTAGGTCTTCTAAGGAGTTGGCAATGGACACATGCCTTGTAAAACTCAATGCAATCCTTGTAGATGGTTTCCCACCAAAGCCCTACTAATAAGATCTTCCACATGGTAGCATTTCCTACATAATGTCCTCCTGCAATCCCACCATGTCCTTCCTCCATAATTGCCACGTGCTCATGCTCCAATATGCATTGGCACAAAACCTCATCATGACCTAACTTATACATGTTTCCACTAATCAATATTTAGGGTGTGTCGCGTATCGCTAACCATTTTCTCTCAAGATCCTTCATCCCTTCTGGTGCCACACCTTTTTTAAAGAACACTGCGATATCTTCCATGTTTGAGGGTGTGCACTATAACCTTAAATAGTTGTGTGTCTGGCATGGTATCCTCAATTTTTTGTGAATCCTCCCCTTAATTAATCCTTGATAAGTGGTCAGGTCCTAAATTTCTTTTTCCTATCTTCACCACCACTGTCAACTCAAACTCTTGAAATAGAAGGACCCAATGACATATGCGCCCTTATAGAATGAGTTTTTTGACTAAGTATTTCAATGCTATATGGTCCGTGTAGAATATAAATGTTGTCACCAATAGATACTTACTAAACTTATGTATTGTATAGATCATAGACAATGCTTCATGCTCAATAGTTGTGTAATTTTTCTATGTTGGTGTTAACTTTCTACTTGTAAATCATAAGGGATGATCAACAATTCCCTGACCAGGTTGGGCTAGCTCTGATCCCATTTTTGTTCCTAAGGCATCAACATGCACATGGAAAGGATTATCCCAAGAATGAAAATGTAATATGGGCACCGTGACAAGCCTATCCTTCAAAGTGTAAAATTCCTTCTACTGCACCTCTCTCTAATGAAAGGAACTTTTGTGTTTTAACAATTCCTCCAAGGGCACAACGATCTTGGCATATCCCTTGATGAAATTCTTGTAATACCCCACATGCCTAAGGAATTTTTGCACTTCGGTTTGACTAGTAGGCTCCCTTAATTCTACAATAACTACAAATTTGGCAGGATTCACTAGTAAGTTGTCTTTGCATATAATGTGTCCTAACATGGTTTTAAAGAGAGTAGAAAACAAACATTTCTTAATGTTGAGGGATATCCTCGATTACGAAAATCTCTCAAACATCATCCTTAAGTTATCACAATGGTCTTTCACTAATCCATACACAGTCTAGTCATTCAGGTAAACTTGAAGAAACTTATCGATGAAGTCCTGAAAATGTTGTACCACAATACATGAGAATACAATAGGTGCATTCTTCAATCCAAAAGCCATAATTGTGTAGGAAAAACTTCCTCATTCAGTGGTGAAATTTTTCTTTCTCTAGTCTTTCTTTCCAATCCTAACTTGGTGGTACCCTAAGAACCCATCCATGAAAGAGTAGACTTCACGCCTGGCTACTCCCTCTAGAATTTATTGAGTAAAGTGAGTTGGGAAGGGATCGATGTCACACACTGCATTTAGATCCCTATAGTCAACACAAATTTTTATCTTACCATCCTTCTTGATACTAAAAACCATTTGGCTTATCCATTCTGATTCTTCCACTACCTCAATGATATCAAATGGTATCATCTTGTCTATTTCTTCCTTGACTCATACATGCAAATTTGGATTCATCTGATAAGGCCTCTTCCAAATTGGTTCACACCTTCCTTCAACTTGATCTTAATATTTCCCAAGGAATGGTGAATGCCTTTGAGTTCATTGTACCTTTGAGGAAACAAATTATGGAACTCATGCAATAGATCAATGACCTTTGAAACTTATTTTTCTGACCAATAGTATCTAATGATAACATCCTTAGGTTTTTTCTCAATTCCAATGTTAATGTTATTTATTTTTAAGGGCTCATGGTAGGATCATGCTCGCTCATCAGCACTATCTATGACTTCATGTGTACCTTCTGAATGGTTAACATAAAAAAATTCCATCTCTCCTCTATCTACTATATAGACCATCTTTCCTTTTTCTTTTTCCATGCATGGGCGTTAAAGCTATATTTCCTATAATTCCTCTTCATTGAGGTGAGTCTCTAAGTAAGTATCACCTATTAGCTCCAATATCCTATCTTCTACCATAGCACTATATCCCATTGTAAAACACTTGATTACTTGCAATGCCTTATCCACTGATAGCTTGGTACTTCTATACTTGAAAGCTTGAATGAGATCATGCACCAACTCCTGCTAATTACTTGTTTGATGAAAAATATTCGAATCAATATATCATGCATGCACATAGCCTTGTAAGGTGGAATATAGCTTATGCACCCATAACAAAGGTGGTAATAATTTTGCACTTCCCATCCAGGCCTTCTCACACGCTTGGATATGAATTAAATTGACCTCTTTATCGTCATAGTCTTCAATGACTATGGGTACGTTTTTCCTAGAGAACCTTATAGAAAATGTGATCCTCACCTCGCACCACTCTAGGAGATTCTCCTGATGTGTATCCCACTGATGAAATTTAGTTCTGAGTTGATTGTAACTAATCATTCCTCTTCTATCTTCCTTGTTTCTCCACCACGATTCCATTTCTCACAAGAAAATTTTAGGATATGCTCCTCCAGAGTAACTTGGAAACTTTCTTCCCCCTAGGTGTATGACTGAAGGTGCCTTTATAACCCTTGTTATAGATCCTCTCAACTATAACCCAATTAACTCATAAGTCCCATGTGTTAATTTTCACGTGGCACACTAGTGGTATCACTCAAGGACTAAGCATCTTCAAATAAGATAAATCCCTCCATGGGGTGAATTATCTCAGGATATCTAATAGAGTTCACATATATTCTATCAATGAATTCTTCTCCTAAGGGATCAGTATAGGGCATTTACTTCCCATATGTCAAAGGGATGATCACCCTTTCTTCTTTGTTCTCAAAATTGATATACCCTTTGTTAAACTGCAGGTCAGAATTGTTCTTGTAACACCATGGGCACCCAAGAAATGTTTGAAATTTTTCTACCTCTGTGAGTACCAAGACTTCAAAGTCTCCATTAAACTTGGCCCCTTGAATAGTGATAGCTGCATCTTGTAGCACTCTAATGGGAATTTCCTTAGTCTTGTTCACCATATACAAAACATTTGAAGATGGCTACTATGCGGGCCTTCCCATATGATGCCAATCATATAAGGTAAGAACATTGACCTCTGCTCTAGTTTTAATGAGAATATTTCTCAAAATCCATCCATAAATAACCACATTCAAAGTAATCTTGTTATCATAGTCGAGGCTATGATGGGGAAGGTTTGCATGAAAATCCTACCTTTCATGCTCTACTTTGGCATGTGGTTCCTTCTCTCTCATCCATTCTCCTAGCAAGTGAGTAATATTCTATTTCCTTAACATCCTGCATACTTCCTTGAGCTCATACAGATCATCCTTTGGAACCTTAACATCCTTCATTTTCTCCAACTACCTCGATTTCTCCTTCATACATTAGATCTCCCCTTATAAACTCTGAATCACATCCATAGTCTCTTGATATACCTCTTTCTAATGAGTAGGGTCAAGATAATTTACATGTACCACTTCCTCTCTTGAAACTATTGTCCTTTGTCTTGGTATCTCTTTGGCATGTGCAGCCTCTTCTCACATCGTCACTAGCACAGGTTCTAGCCCTAACTCATGCACCACCCTTGGAATCCATTGTTAATCAGCCTTCTTGATGCTCACCATCCCAATGCCTTTTTTCTTATGTTGTTGTTGGTTCATATGCTCATAAAGTTATTCAAACTCTTAATACTTATGTTTCTTTCCGAATCATGAGTATTATAACAAATAAAGACACTCACGTTTGTAATTCTCTATAGATCCAAAATTATAAAAGGTTCCTCACTAGAACTCACTTTTTCCTCCATTGCAATTACTATGACCATGAAATCCTCCATGAAAACCTCTTCCACGAATTTCTCCATCTACACACCCAGATCAATAACATCATGGATTTGATCAATTAGTTTGTAATCCTTGGTATCATGGGTCGTAGAGGTATAGATCTTACAATAGAAAGAAACATTCTTACAGGTTACGTGCTGGAATAGATGGAATCTACTTGCATCATGATTCTCATGGAAAATCTCAAAGTCTACCTATATAGTGCACACCAACTTCTGAGGGAAACTATCCTTTGTATGCCCCTCCACTTCACATTCTGTACACCAAATCCCACCATGAACCTCATATGTTGAGTTTGTAGATAATTTTTCCAGGTGCTTGGCCATTACAGAAATTTGACCCTCCAGAAAAGGGATAAAAACAGTGTCAACACTCCCAATAGATTTGATGCGCTGGGCAACTTTGAATGCCTCACATGGGTCTATGAAAGTCTTGTGTGAAATATACCTTCTAAATGGTGTTATCAAACCTTCAACAAACCATTGATAATATTGAGAAGGATGAATGTCATAATATATTTTTGAAAAGAGAGTCTTCAAAAGCACATCATACTCCTGCACACTCTCTTCCATTCCCTGTTGGATCTCCTTCAGAGTGCTGATGCTTTTGTGATCAAACTCAGGGATATGAAACTCTGCTAGGAAGGAATTCTTCAATGCAGTGTATTCTACCACTGTCTGATGGGGGTCATACTTCCTACACCAACTATGTGCACACCCTTGCAATGTTGTTACAAAATGACTTGCCTTCTGCTATAGGGTAGTTATTCTTTTCATGTGTCATAGTATTTCACACTTGTTCACATGCTCTGTAGCATCCTCAATACCCCTATAGTCTGGGAAGTGTAAATACATCTCAAAAAAACTTGGGGATGTAGCTAGGTTGCTTTTCCTCTAGATCCAGAGCCTTGGTTCCCTTCGATGTTTCCTCCACCAAATCCAATGGATCCACCGGGTCCTTTTCCTCTTGAACCTTTAGATCCACCTCCTATATTCGGAAAATAAAAAGAAGTGGTTGTTCCTAATGTTACCAGCATCCCATTGAACTATGTGCTGATAGTTTGTGATGTTCTCCAACTATGGGTTGTATGTCTTGCATCACTCCCATATGCAATATCCAATCCTTATGTACATACAACTTGTTTAAATATTCCCCCAAATATAGGAATGGATTATGCAACCATGGATGTTCCAAATGAGAAATTATATCTCTTGGGTGTAAATTGGCCACTCCCACTGATACCAACTATGTCAATAATATTTCTTTTTTGATCTAGAAAACCAAGCATCAGGGGTTGGTCATCAGGTGGGTTAAGATGCATGCCAATGGCTCTTATCTTTGCATGTGATGAAATCTAATCAAAAGCTGAAGGGGCCTCTCTCCTACGCTTTCCAAGATGGGGTAGCATAGACTACTCAGGATCTACATCCTCTATGTGAACCTCAAATCATTCATGTAATGTCTACCTCCATAGATCCATCACACTTACAACATCATATTATCCAGTCATCTCCCTTTCACAAGCTTCACTATACTTGAGTCATCTCTCCTCCCTTTCCTTTTCAGCTGCAATGTCCACCATCTTACTCCACCCTAGCTTTCTTAGATAAGCTTAGTTGGCCATGGTAAATAATTATAAACCCAAAGTAATGACCAAGAACTTCATAGCCAAAGGAATAACACACAAAAATTATCCTCTAGGATCCCTTATAAATTTGAACTCAACAACTTCTGGGAAGGGGTACATAGAAATGGCGTATTCAAGAGTATAACCGGTTAGCACTCTCTTCCACTAGTGATCAATAGCACGTTTCTAAGTCAGATATGTATCTTGCAACCTCTAATAGTCATCTTGGTTCCATATGCATGATCTATAGTACCAACTTGATATGGTTGGGTATGTTGAAATACATTCATATAGTTCTACTAGGAAGTAGCAAAAAAAAGTATCATACAGCTCATGGTATAGGTTCTCTTCTACCCATATACGTGTATCAAACTCAGATCCAGTGTTTAATCTCTAAGAAAACTAATTATTCATGGTTTTGAACCATGTTTCCACACTTTCCAAGGTCAGGCACTCTGTCATCACACATCACAAGGAAAAATATGCATGTCATTTCTCACAACAACTTTAAAAAGAGTCTCGGTAATGGAACATAAATGTAGTCATATTTTATACCTTTATACTAATAGTCTAATCCCATGTGCATTGGCCTATCACCTAGTGGGTGCTGGGTGCTCACCAGAGGCATGTGTGGGTACCGAGTCTCTCCTTTATGTGAGTTTCATGATAATGCATCATCTTAGGATAGATAATAAAATGCAAGATAGAAAATAACTATAAAACATTCTTAAGAACTTAGAATGAGTTATCATCTCATTATATGCATAAAAGAGAAATAATAAAAAACATGTGGAGATGGGTCATATAAAAGGGAAATACATAAGTATTATACTCTTGAACACATAGATGATTTATAACATAGCATTATGTTCTTACTAACATAGTTAATAGCCCACATTACATCCCTTGAGGTCATAACAGATCCTCATATAACTATGCAAAGCCAAGTCATGCATCAAGGCTATATTATGCTTCATCATATTACAAAGAATAATGAAAACCCATCCCCTTAAATGTGGTCATCACTCATAGAGATCTCCTGATACCTAACACATAGCATCCTTCATCTGTTTCTCTAGGGATTTGCCTCCCTTTTATTTTCTCTCTTTTTACCTTCTATATCCTTCTTCTACTGGGTGCTTGTATTTATAACCTTAGCGCCCACTGCTAGGCCTTCCAGAAGTTAGATATCAGTCACCAAGTGTTGAAGTGTTCATCCATGGGAGTATGCCTTCATATATCCAAGCTCTCCACTCCTTGCAATGATGTCTCCTGGGACCTTCCATCACATGCCTAGAATATTCCCTTTTTGATCCCACAGTCTCCACGCTGGCACCTTATCCACAAGGGTCATGCTCTTCTCGTATGTTTCTTGGGATGCCGAATGTGGCTAAGTATAAAAATTGTTTTTACTTTCACGTGCACGTCATGTGTTTTGAAAAATTCTACTAGAATCCTTCCATGTGCACCCTTCTTCAAGTAGGTCCTGCATGCACATGTGCCTTCTTGTTATTATCTTATATTTTGGGGCCCAACAACAACTAACAGTGTCACTTATCAAGGTAAGAATATAAATTTTGTAATCTCTCCCAATGTAAACACTACCAACAAAAACAATAATATGAACAATAAGTTTTTTCATTCAATTAATGTTGTGGACTTTAATCATCCTAAACAACAATAACAACAACAACAGAAACCCACTAATAAAATGCATACCTAAGGTCCTAGTGAGAACCCAAGTGGATACCAAAACCAATTTAAAAATAAAGGGACATGGGCCCCAAAATCTAACTATAACAATCAATAGTTTAACAATGATACAAATTTCAGACCAGAATAGAATGAAAACCAAAGACCTCAGGATTACAATCCTGATTTGTATTATGGTTTTCACAGGGTTTGCAGGCGTGACGCAAAAACATGTCACAATCATAACAAGTTTCTACAATTTTCACTAGAAGAACAAAGATAACTCTTTGAAGATGTGTTTGTGGTGATTCCAATAACACCAACACAAAACATAAATGTGGGGCTGGTTTCTCCTAACAACACAATAGTTAGGATATGTAATGATCCTCTCACCACACACCCTAAGGATGGTAAGCTAGATCACCATGGTTCAAACAAGGGTACTTTGGTGGGGTGAAATGATCATGAAGCTTCAAATTCATCAAACCAGGTAGTGGCACCTCCTTTGGATGCTCGTTAGCAAACAAAAATTGTGCACCTTGTAGAGTTAGAAAATGATCCTGAGGTAAATACTACCACAATGGGTCGAGATTATTCATCGCAACCCACACCCATTTTACCATCGGTATTAGATGAAATTCAACAAAAAATTACAAAGTTGGTAGCAGCATATGATCAGATCAATGACTTAAGAAAAACCTTTTCTCACATTTCATTTATGGATTTGTTGAAGAACTCCACCACTCATAGATCTACTTTTTTATAAGTATTAGATCTCAGCCATTTGAGCAATGTTACTCCCCCTCTAAAGGCACAAGTAAACCACATAGAATTTTACACTTATCCTCTTAGGAAACCAAAGAGGGATGTTGGTTTTGTGTTCGACATTAGAAAAATGCCAAAATATGCCTAAATTACATATGTATGTGACCCAAACTTTCATTTGCAAGTATTGATCTATAATAACTATGTTAAACATGTGATGTTTGATGATGGGGAAATAGTTAACATAGTTCCCTTCACTTTCCTCCAAAAACTAGGATATGGAGAAACAAATTGTTCATCAACATGAAACACACTAAGGGTCTATGATAGCCTCAAGGAAAATTCAATAGGGACTATAGTATTACCAGTTACCTTAGGACATAATATGGTTCTCAATAAGTTCTATATTGTAGATTGAGAAACTAACTATAATATGATTCTTGGCCTTCCATGTACACATCACATGAAAGTGATACCCTCCACATTGTTTCAGGAAGTAAGATTCATGCACTTAGGGAAGGTCTGCATAGCAAAAGGTGACCCAAAACCTATCGATATACGCCGATAAAATTTGAAGAAGAGACAAGGAGTTCATTATGAGTTTGAGCTTCCATCAAATCAACTTAACAAACTTAATGGTTCAAAACCAAAAAAAAAAATTACCTCCCACAACAGAGTTAGAAGTCATGAGATTCATCAAGGGTATCCATGTGGTCAAGGATGAAACCATTGTCATAGAGATGGTTTTGTTAAGAACCACAACAAATATTGTCAAGTTTTTAGAGAAATATCTACCCATTTTCCTCTCGTTTGATTTTATGGGCATAGGAAATTCCCTAGGCCTCGGTTCTCTCCCAGTAGAAGAATTTTTTATGGTAGAAGAAATAGAGGTAAAGGAAGAGGATAAGAATAATGATCCAACCTCCATTTTATTAAGTAGATGTTGGACTCTCCATTTCAATGGAGCCAAATATTTTTTCGATGCCGGGGGAGGTGTAATCCTTACTTCTCTCGATGGTAGGGTTATTCCACTTTCCTTCAAGTTAAAATTTGAATGCACAAACAATGGGTTGAATATGAAGCCCTCCTTCTTGGCATCATTGTAGTTAAATGGATGGGTGTTGGTAATATTTGAGTACTATGTGATTCACAACTAGTCGCAAATAAATTATCAGAGGTATACAAGACTAAGGTTGAACATCTACAACTCTATAAAATATAAATTCTTAGTCTAACAAAGTTTTTTGACTTCATATCAATTGAAGCAGTTCTATGAGAAAAAAACCTTCTTGTAGAATCTATAGAAAATTTGTATTACCACTTCACCCCAAATAATGAGTTAGAAGATACATTCTTCATGGTATTGGTTTGTGCTGAGCCTTTGGTTTGAAAAATACCGTTAATTCCAATGTTGACATATGTAGAAGTTGAGAATGGGACTACCACCCCAGACCATGTTGAAATTGATTACGTAAATCTAGGGTATTTGAACGCTTACATAGAATTAGATCTCACTCACTATCAAATTGACCATTCTCTTACCTCACACTCTTCTTCCTACTTTGGAAATCCCATAATAGAGTCTTCCCCTAAGGAAGATCTCAAAATATATGAGGTGGGAGAAGAGGGGGACTTTGAACTACCTCCACCCTTGCCTAGTTTTGAGGAGGGTAACACCTCCTTGATTTAAGGGATGATTGATATAAATATTGGGATAGAGGAAGAACCAAAAATTCTGAAACTAGGATCTTATCTAATAGAAGAGGAGATAAAAATACACATGGAAATCATGAAAGAACACTCAAAATCCTTCTCATTTAATTACATGAAGATGATGGGTATTTGTCTAGGTGTTTCAGTCCATAATCTCATCACTAGGATGGATGTTAAACCAATTAAAAAAAATCAAGACCTATGAAGCCAAAGGTTTCTCTCATTGTAAAAGAGGATGTGATGAAACTCTTACAAGTAGGGTTCATGAAACAAGTTTACTACTCACAGTGGGTATCCAATATTGTCCTTGTTCTCAAAAATAAGGGAAAGGTCCACATTTGTATTAAATTTCAAGACATTAATAAAGCATGTCCCAAGCATGATTTTCTAGTGCCCTCTATCGATGTTATTATTGATGTAATAATTGTTTATGATTTATTATCTCTCATGGATGGGTTTTATGGGTACAAACAAATTAGGATTTCTGAGGAGGATCAGAAAAAGATAAATTTTATCACTCCTTGGGGAACCTATTACTATGTTGTCATGTCATAGGGATGAAGAAGGCTGGAGAAACGTACCAAAATTCCATGACATATTTTTTCCATGATCTTATCTACAAAACAGCGGAGTCTTACGTTCATGACCTCCTAACCAAAGATAGAAAATGGTGCAATCTCCCCAAGGTCCTTCATATCATTATCTCTTGGTTCATCAAATATGGTGTCACCTTAAATCCATATAAATTCATATTCAGTATAACGAGAGGAAATTTATTTGGATACATCATATCTTCATGATGGATTGATGTAGATCTGGATAAAATATGACCAGTACATGTAACATTCCCATTTTAAGACCTTAGAAACAAGGGAAATTGTTTTTTGAGTAATGTTCCCTATTCTGAATACGTAATTCAGAACACACATTCCAAAACAACCATTCTTATAACAGATAACCATATGCAGCTATAATGATTCAGTAAACTATCGATGTATTCATTTCATGACTCGGTAAACTAGGGATCTATTTATGTTTAACACTAAGTATTGAATAGTTTTCTGTATACTACGTATACTTGGTTCTCTTACCCTGTTCTGGGTATTGAGTGATCTATCTAAGGAACCTAACTGAATAGTTGTTACCAATATTCATCTACATCACGATCCTTAGACTAGGTGACATAGGATAACGCAACTAGCAGCTTGCAATACTTTGGCCAAATATTTTAACATACTATTCCTATTACTTATTCCTTGATGACATACTCGTCAATCTGGAATATGTCCTTCACCCCACTCTATTGTTATCTAGAATTTCCTCTACTGACTTTCTTTAGTCCTCTTTCCCAAGGTTTATCCCTAGTTCTGGTTAACATTATAGGTTATGATAGGAAGGAGCTCACAAAGACTTAGGATATATTGGCATACTGGGTCAACCTAGGTCAACCCTATGTGCCAAGATACCCTGAGTCGTAGAGGGCTGCTTTGTATCACAACTATGCTACTACCCAGTCCTAGAGACAAACTAAGTTCAAGTCTAAAAGTGTATAGATCTAGATGATCAATGTAGAAGGGTGTTGCCACATGTCAACTATAGTTTTGAATCCTTGAGAAGATCTTAATCTTATCAAAGGTACAACCCTGTAGTCAACATGTGCCAGAATCCTACAGGAAAACCTCGTCGAGATATACATACCCTTAAGAGATTATTAAAGTTAAATTAATTTGGATTCCTAAAGGTAGATTTTAGCAACCCTTCCTTGACACTAATGCAACTCTCCCTAAGTTCCTTTCCAAATCAGGTTCCATTAACCCTTGCAAAACTTCCTTAAATTAAGATTGCTTTCGATGTTGGCTAACGTTGGCTAAACAAAAAACCACTGAAAATTAAGGACAACAACCTCTCAATTTTGATTCAAAGTGATTTAACTAATCACAGAAGTGTAACACCCACAGAGGTTGTAACTTGGTAGACTTTATTAAATGAAGTCTAATGATTGTATTCATATCTCCCTTTTTTCTTACTTTTTAATAAGAGAGGAAGATTCTTCCTCTTAAGTTCTAGGGTTTAACATAGCTCTTATGTTCCCTACAAAGTTCGTAGTTGTCATTTTATGTTTGTCACACGTTACCTTAATAATATGAATTGTTTAGATAAGAACATTGATTATCTACAACTTATTTAGTTGCTTCATGTTTAGGGAAAAATACTCTAATTCCCTTTTTGCTACTTATCCAAGAACACTCATCGAAACATATAATTAACATGAAGAACATCAACAGAATAGGATTCCATTTCTTGTGCAAAAGTACAAGATAATTTACATAATCCATGCAAGTAAATTCTCATTCTATATTTCCTTTTCAAAGCTTATACATTTACAACTTATGCATTACACACAAACTGCATGACAGTTGCCTTCATTCAAAAGAGAAAAACTTTTATTTTCAATACAAATTAAGAACAGATCATAATTCTTCACAAGAACAAACTTAGATCAGCCAATGCATCATATAAGTTTTTGCCTTCTTTTATCACTTACGAAGTCCATCTGTAAAAATTGCTAGCTTGGGTCAGTTCAATGAACTGAGCATGATAAACACTAATCCTTAAAATGAAGTGCATTCCACTAATTTTTCCAATAAAACAACCCTACTTTAATGAACAACAAGTAATTCATACTCCCTCAGCATAAGTAATATCAATAAAAAGAAGACCAATACTAAACAGGTTTAACAAAAGAAGAACAAAATATAATCTATATTTCCTGTCCTATAAATTAAAGTATAATTGATTCCATCAATTATCTTTACCAAACAACAAAACATAACATATCATTTTTTCCAATCTACCAAATATAATACAACTCATAGCTTTACTATAAGATACAAAAGTATTTACAGCATATTCCCTCTTGGATGATTCATCTCACTTTCAAGTAAAAAAGAAAAGAAACTATTTCATTTTCCAAAGTACATAATCATCAACCAAGCTGAAATAGGTGTATATCATGATTTAAATAGTTCCTTTAAAGTAACTCTACTTTAAAATTTAACAAATTAAGGTATTTATCAAACAGATTCAAATAAAATAAATCCAAGGAGAAGTGATAGATTAATAGTCAACAACAAGTTACAATTTCATTTGCCAACCTAACTTCCATCGAAAACATTATAATAATGGAGTTCATACATAGTCTAAGGATAGTAAGTTTCACAGTGTATTCTGTCAAAGACTTAACAATATTTTATTGGACAATAACAGCCTCAAGAGAGCACACTAGAATTTTTCCTTCATAGAACACTTTACCATCCAATAGAGAAGTTCCATCAATCCTTTCAATAACTATTCTCTTTTTAAACTCGATGATAAAATAGTGAAGTTCAAACACAGTCCGCAATGGATTTGAATCACTGTTAAACTTTCAAGACCTAACATTCATTTACTGGACTAAACAAGAGGTAAGAGGTCTGAGTAGATGCTGAACACTCAAAACTTGCCAACAGTTCAGCTAAAACAAAACTATCTCAATAGTATATCACTACAAGAAATACAGGTTGAGATTCCAAATAAAAACATGCAACAAGCTGTTTTCAATCAATATCTTTAAGAGTTTATCTAATCAATCTACTAAGCCATGCTTCCAGTTTTCTCTTACATATGTAGTATATTAAAAAGATTCTGAAACTAGAACCACACCATACAGTAATAAAATCCTTTTAAAATACGAGATCAAACAAATAGTACATTTAGTCAAAGACTCGAATACAAATCTGAACACAATGTACAACATAAGCTCCCAAAAAGGGTCAAATCATTCAAATGCTTTCAGCCAAGTTCAGATAACAACATGTTCCCTTCCTAGTTTATAAAATAATCAAAAGCTTATAATATCTGAACCAACACGTCGTTCAGGTCACCTTTTAAAATTACAAACACCAAGTAACAAAACAATTGTACAAGGATGTATCAAAATATCACAATCTCAAATTCTTAAATACACCAGCATCATAAATCTTGATTGAGTAAGAAGAAACTTCTTATAAAATAGTTCATTCTATGAACAACTAGCTTCCATTTCAGTTAGGATCCTTTCAAACCCAGTTTCCCATACTGAATTTAATATACTTAACAGAGTCCGATCCAAATTACTATAAATCATGAAAGCTAGGTTCATACGAACCTTCAATAATAGCTAAATAGTCATAAGAAATAATTCACAAGCACCATGCCTTAAGCAGCTACGAACACAGTACAAATTATCAAAGATAGCAAACCCAAGTTCAAGTTCAATACTATTCCAAAAACAATCAAGTTTGCATAGGATGAAACACAAAATTTAACCATATACTATTTCTCCAATGCATGCAAGTTTCAATAATAGTCAGTGTTTCTCGTAAGAAGAAAATACAAAACTAAACCATATAATGGCTTATCCATAGTTCCTGTGAATTTCAGTAACAGTCAATGATTTTTGCAAGAAGAAATACAAAACTAAACCATATACTGGCTTATCCATAGTCCTTGTGAATTTCAATAATAGTCAATGCTTTTTGCAAGAAAAAATACAAAACTAAACCATATATGGTTTTTCTTATGCATGCAAACTTTGTAACAGTCAAAGTTTCCACAAGGTGATACAAAAAAAGCCATTTACGGATTTATTCACAGTCCAATTAACCATGAAATAAAATGCTAACATCATAGAGCAAATAATCTCTATAATGGTTCCATCCACCGAAACAAGTTTCTAATCAAATAGCTCGAACTAGTTTGTGAGTTTCCATAAGTACTAGAGTTGCTTACCAACTCAGGTATATAAAACACAACAGTTTGCAATACTAAACTCAAGAAATACAAATAGATCTCTGTAACAAATAAAGACTGCAAAATAAGTCCAAACCAACAACAATTTGAAACCACTGAAGAATCCAAACAAAGTGATCAGGTTTTGTTCACACATGCATAGTTCCTTGGTGAAAAAGGTAATGCAAAACAAGATTCCAAAAGAATCAAGTAAAACACAGTTTCAAAACCTGAAATACAAGTTTTACAAAACCCATCAATAAATTTACCAGATAAAGCATGAATGCATAGAACTCATTAGAGAAAAGTTGTGTTAATGAAAATAGTTAGAGGAAAGCAAGAGATTTTAACAGTTAGGGTCTATCATGCCTAATAGTATCGCTATAAAATTGAAGAAGACCTCTAGCTAAGCTCGCTTCTTCCCTTCTTATCCACGAAAGATCAAAAAATAAAATACTTCTTCCAAAATGCCTCATATACCCTCCATGAAAAAAATATATATTTGAAACCTCCAAAATATCCATGTAGTGTAGTTTAAACTACTGGTTCGAAAAACTAGAGCACATGAAGAGAGAAAAATGGAGAGCATGCAAAATGAAAAAAACAAAAAAAAATCCCTTGGCATGCCTTCAAAAGTGGATCAGGCTTTTGAAACAAAGTTCATTAATTACATTAATTCCATATCTCCCGCCCAATCTACCTTACCACCGCCTGCAAAGTCTAGCAAGTTCCCAGTAAAAAATAACAGGCCTTTCCATTTCTAGTGATACTGCCACCTAGGCCTCCGCCAACCCAACTAGTCCCTACCAAATTTGGTAGTCCCACATGTCCTCTCATCCTTATCAACAACATTAATGCCTTAGGAACAATCACCCAATACTTACGACCCCTTAGGTTCCCCTTCATGCCATTATTTTAGGGTAGATTACTAGCTTAGGTTAGATCTTAGGTAGAATTAAATTTTATACCTTAGGATATAACACTAACCGCTAACCCCCACCATAGGTCCTTAGAAATTAGGTTAGATAACTCCACATAGGTAAGTAATCAAAAATACAATAGCTTTTAGAAATTAGGTTAGATCACTAAATAACCTTGTAGTGTTAGGTTCTAGTTTTTATACCTAGCAACCCTTCTCACTCTTTAGTACCAGTTTAGGTTAGAAACAAAATTGTATCCAGTAACATAGCTTGGGTAGGAATACTTTGACCTAGCTTAGGATTCTATAATTCAATCCTGAATAGGGTCCTGGGTATCCCTTATGCCGTGTACAGGCTGCATGCCTATTTTATTAGCAATGACCTGTCTTGGTTGATCTTCAAAATCCCAAGCCAAACAACCTACTGGATGGAATTTTGTTCACATAGAAATCAAAGAAATTGCAACAACAAATTTCAGTCTAGTGTGTACCTTAACACATGAAATGTTGATTTTACCATTCATTCAACTGAGCAGTTTTAAAACATTCCTTGGATCACTGAAATTGATCCAAGGATGAGTCAGATAAAAAGACAAGTTTACAACTCTTAAACCAGATTGAAAATCACCTACCAGAAGTGAAAAATAGATTTAGAGAAGGCATACCAGTTCGATCAAAGGTCTTAAGAGTAGAAAAGAATTATCCATATCAAGGATGATTTCAAATAACCAGAAGAACATATCATATAAGGAAAATCACATATCAATACTTGAATGCAAAGGAGGAAAATAACAACAATCAAGGGTGTTACATGCTTCCCTCCTAAAAGAATCATCATCCCGATGATTACATATTTTTAACAATTTACATCAAGGACAGTCAATTCATTCACCTCTCTTATCCTAAGTCAAATATTTAAAATCCTTATAGTTCTAGAAATTATTATTAAATAACTTTTTATTCAAATCAAGTAAATATATTCCCAAAATTGGCTTACTTAATGTCATAAAGGATAAATTCATATAATTTTATCAGTCAAGAAATTCAATTCTATTCAAATAGATATGGAAAAGTAGTTTGCATATCCTCTAGATTTTCCCAAGTTGCACTCTCCTTGTTAAACTAGTCCCACTGGACCTTACATTGACTTATTTCTCTATTTCTTAAATGCAACTGGTGAGTTTCCATCTCTCGTATGGGCTTAACCATGATTACCCATGGGTCTTGGACCTGCAAGGAATTCCAATTTAACAAATGTGATAAATTTGAAACATATTTCTTAAGTAAAGAAATATGGAAAACATCATGCATTCGTGACAAAGCAGGTGGTAGTGCTAGATGATAAGCTACATGGTTGATTACTTAAACTATTTTAAAAGGTCCCACATAACATGGTGATAACTTGATAGCCTTTCCAAAATTTATGTAACTCTTTTTCAGTTTAACCCAAAGAAAAACCTTTTCTCCAAGTTCTAATTTCCTGTCAACCCACTTTAAGTCAGCATAACTCTATTTCCTATCTACTGCTTCTTTCAAGTGTTCACGAATCATTTTAACTTGTTGTTCCATTTCTGTAAGGATTTCAGGTCCAATTACCTCTCTATCCTCAATGTTATCCCAACTAATAGGTGTTCTACATTTCCTTCCGTAAAGCACTGTTGTTGCAAATCACCAGCACCCCTGGATGCAAGTCAGGTTTCTAAGTTGATGTTTCAGGCATCCAGTGTGATTGCACAACATTGAAACCTCTCTCCAAGTGTGGGACTTGTAAAATGAGAGAGGAATCTCCAGATTAGAGGCTGGTTCCTCAAACTCCTCTGATCAGATCTGTTATTTGTACAATTGCAGAGGTTTGAATCCTAATCCTACTCTAAATTCCAAGGAGACAGAGATAGAAAGTGTAAAAATTGAAACTAAACTAATAGGTGATACACCAAAGGAGTGGTGAACACTTCTTGTTCATGCAAATTGACACAATTTCATGAAATACAACATGAAACATCATACACAGGCTGATAAGATGCAATTAGAGGTCTGAAATGAAGCAAGACAATACAAACAAAGGATTGAAAATTGATCACAGAGTCTGCACTGTCATTTTCACTGTCAAAATCCTTGCATTTGCAACAAAAAAGAGGCATAAACCTGTTACAATCATGAAGAAGGTCTGATACTTGGAAAAATCACTTGTTGAAGGTGAAGGAAGAAGCTTGCTATCCAAAAAAATGTTCAACCCTCAAAAAATGAGCCAAATATGGCTTTTACAATGCATGGGTCAAGCCTACGAGAGAGAAAATGTGGGAGCCATTCCCCATTGAATGAATATGCATTAAAATAGCATGGGCATCCTTACAGACCCATGCCCTGACATTTTTGGCCATGCTGAAGAAGAATGCGACCCATTTTGCATTATAATTGGTTGTTGAAACGTCATTTCTGGCCATTATCACGTGCCAGAGATGTTTCTTGATTTTATCTCTCTAAAATGAACCAAAATTCAAAATTGACCTTGGAATCGTGTAGATAATTTCACCATCTTTCCATTGATACAAATAACGTGAAAATCTGAGCTCTGGATCGAAAGATATGGCGATTTGAAAATTTAGGGAAAAAATAGGCCAAAATCGGATCGGCGGGCAAAAAGTTTGAATTTTTATCCATTTGGTATTTGGAATTTTTTTCAAATTTTCCCCATGCTCCACCACTCCAGGTGCCATGTGGCACATTTTAATTGGTCGTGGGCCCTTCCTGCTCCATTTTACTTAATTTTTGCCTTTGGAAAATTTTCCAGAAAATCCCCGCACTCCGCCATTTGGATGACATGTGTCAGGCTCTAATTGGCCGCGGGCTCATCCTTTGAAATTTTTCTTTTGGGCCCTTCCTTAAAAATTTTTTCCACTTGGACACATGGCACTATTTTATTGGCTTGGGCCTGAGGGGTGCAATTTACCTTTGAAAATTTGACATTTTTCACTTTGGGAAAATTTCCCATTTTCCCTCGTGCCTCGTTGGTCCGAGACATGTGGCGATGTCTCATTTTTTGATGGAGGTCATGGGGAAACTTCCATTTTTGATTTTTTTGGCAAATACTTAGCCAAATTTTCCTTTCTCCTCCGCTGGGTCGATGGTGAAGACACGTGGCATAATTCCATTCGTGGGCAGGGGCAGCGGGCCAAAAATCACCCTTTGGACTTTCGGCAAAACATTTTGCAAAAAATTCTAATTCTTCCCCCCTCTCCACTGGTGTGGACCTCCTTGGAAACGTGTCACATTATGATTAGGTTGCGGGAAAATGGGTGAAAATTTCCTTCTTTGAAATTTCAGCCAACACTTAGCCAAATTTCCAATTTTACCCCCGCGCTCCACTTTCTGATTCCTTATGACACGTGTCACGTTTTGATTGGCCGCGGGGCCATCTCTTCAAAATTTCCTTATGCCAACACTTAGCTGATTTTCCCAAATTTTTTCCTTGGGACACGTGGCAAATCTTGATTCATCGGTAGGCCCCACAGGAAAAAAATTTCTTTTGAAACCTTTGCCAAAACACTTGGCAAAAAACCAAGTTCTCCTCCGAACCCCGCCACTTCCTGGACACGTGGCAGCATATCATTGGCTACGGGCCTTCTAGGGGAAAATTTCCCACAAAAACTCCACCGAGCCATAACTTGAAAAATACGTGGAGTTAGGAGGAAAAATTTACCTTTCTGGAAAGCTGAGAGAGAGCTCTATCCAATGGTGTCACTTCCAGAAGATTTTGAGTGCCTGAAAAGCAAAATTTTGTGTCTGAGGCACAAGAGAAGGAAAGATGAAAGGAGTTAGCCAGAAAATAAGTAGGGGGCACATTTTGGATAACAATTTTGGTGACTCATAGGGGTCATCTACTTGCTAGATGAAGATACCAGTTGCCTGAAGCAGCCCATTGGGCATGGAGTCATCAAATTTTCTGTTCGAAACCTCAACTGACTTAGAATGTTGCAAGGAGGAAGATGGAATATCACCTGATGGAAGCAAGGACTACAAAACATCTCCAGGGACAGCAAGCCTGTGCCAAAGCACTTAGGGAAATAAAAACAACCTATAGCAAAAAAATGTGTACAAGCACTTGGAAGAATGAAAACCTAAGATAATATTTACAAGGTGGAGAATTTCCCTTTAGTAGCAATGCTTTAGATAGATTCCATTGAATGGAATATGCAGTTATTCGCCATCCAATGAAGACAATTGGAAGGCATTGCTGTCCTTACACTTTGTGACCAAGTATGGACCACTCCAAATGGCATCAAATTTTGAATGCCTTCCCAGTTTTACTCTATCTGCATCTCATTTTAACACTAGATCTCCAACTTGGAAAGATCTTCTCTTGGCCTTCCTATCAAAGGTCTTCTTGATCAAAGCTTGATCCTTCTCCATTGCTCGGGATGCCTAATCTCTGATCTCTTAGAGCTCCTTCAACTCTGCATATCTCACCTCCATGGGTCCAAACTCTAGCAACTCTAACTGCTTCATGAGTTCCAATGTTGGCAACTTAAGTGACATGGGAAAGATTGCCTCTCTTCCATAAACAAGCCTGAATGGAGAGTTACCTGTGGATCTCTTGGGAGTTATCCTATCAGCCCATAAGGCTGATTTTAGTTTGGTATGCCAAGACCTCTGATTCTCATCAAGAGTCCTCCTAATGATTCTCAACAAGTTCTTGTTGGTAGATTCAGCCTGGCCATTACCCTGAGGGTAGTAGTTTGATGAAGTACTTAGGTAGATCCCCTTCTTGACAGCCCACTCAGTCACCTTGGATCCAATGAATGCTAATGCATTATCTGATATTATTGTAGCAGGTATGCCAAATCGGGTTACTATCCCCTCATAGAAGTCCAAGATGCTAGACTCATTTGCTTCCTTGAGTGCTACTACTTCAGTCCACTTGGTGAAGTAGTCTGTGACTATCAAAATCCACTTATGCCCTTGGATTGAATTGGGATTAATGACTCCAATGAAGTCCAAAACCCATTGCATGAATGGCTGGTCAACTTAAATTAGATGCAATGGAAGGGCAATAAGCCTCTCTTTACCTGTGAAGAATGCACAATTCTCGCACCTTTTGATCCATGCAAAGAAATCACTGAAAATCTTGGGCCAATAATAACCAGCCTTCATGATTTTTAGAGCTATCACTCTTGGTGCAAAATGACCACTAGCTGGTCCACCATGGAACTCTTCCAACACCATATGAATCTAATTTGTGCTAATGCATCTTAGCAGCACTTGATTCACATCTTTCTTGAACAAAACACCGTCTACTATGGCATATAGGACAGCTTGCAATCTGAAGTGTCTTCTTTGGGTCTTGTTCATCTCTGGAGGACATAGGCCTGCACTTAGGAAGTGCATTATACCTTGGGTCCAGCAAGGAGTGGGGACAGCATTATCCTCTTCTTGAGTGCTACCTTGCACATGGCTGCCTTGAACTGTCAAAACAGCCTCTTCTTTATTGCATACTCCTTTTTGCTTACCCAGAATCAGCTGCTCACACAATCCTTTTCCTCTTACCAGCTTGGTGACCTTGATCTCAATGTCATACTCCATGACACAAGTGATCCAACCTGCCCTTTTCTCATTCAAATCCTTGTTGAGGAGGAAGTCCTTCACTCCCGCATGAGAGATCAACAACTGAACCTTGTTGTTTGAGACTAGATGTTTGAATTTCTTCAAGCTTCTGATTACTACAAGTACATGCTCATCAATAAAAGAATATCTCACCTCATAGTCATCTAGGCTTTGGCTGAAGAAAGCAATTGGTTGCTCATAATTGTCCTTGTTCTTCTGTACCAAAATGGCAGAAATTGTATCATTACCTCTAAATGCATAGAGGATGAAATCCTTGGAGAAATTTGGGTTGATGAGAGTTGGTGCTTGGGAGATGGCTTCTTCGATTGCTTCAAAACTCTCCTTGCCTTATGTTGTCCACTTGAAAGCCATGCTTTTCTTTAACATTTTGGTGATAGGTTTGACAAGGGCTGCAAAATCTGGGACAAACCTCTGAACAAAGTTTATTCTCCCCAAGAAACTCTGAAGGGCCTTCTTGTGGCTTGGAAATGGTAGTGCTCTTATGTCTTCAACCCTCTCTGCTAATCCTTCTTTGGAGACAATATGGCCAAGGAGTTTTCCTTCATGTGCTAGGAAGATACACTTCTTAGGATTCAAAGACACTCCAAATCTCCTGCACCTTTGGAAGACTTGTCTCAAATGAGAGAGGTGGTCTGCTGCATTTTTTGAAAAAATAGTGATATCATCAAGGTATATTAGCACCACGTTGTTAATCAAACCTTTGAACGCCATGTCCATTGCTCTTTGGAAGGTAGCTCCAGCGTTGGACAACCCAAATGGCATTTTCCTGTATGCATAAGTTCCCCATTTGGTTGTGAAGGCTGTCTTGAACTGATCTTCTTCCTTCACCATAATTTGATTGTAGCCTGAGTAGCCATCAAGTAGTGAAAACCTCTCGGAGCTAGCCACACCTTGCAAAATTTGCTTCATAGAAGGGAGTGGGTAATGGTCCTTGAGAGATGCTCTATTCAAGTCTCTGAAGTCAACATACAATCTGATCTCTCCACTCTTCTTTTTTATTGGAACTAAGTTGGAAACCCAACTAGAATGCTTGATTGGGAATATGATTCTTGACTCAATCAACTTGTTCAATTCCTTCCTCATGAGAGGTTCCATGTGTGGATTGACTGGCCTTTTTTTCTGCCTGATGGGCTTAGTATTTGGATCCAACTCAATGGTGTTCTGAGCTAACTTGGGATTGAAACCTTTCAAATATTCATAGCTCCAAGAAAACACATCAGGGAACTCTTGACACAGCTGTATAAACTCATACCTTTCTTGTTCAGTTATCATCTTTCCAATTTGCAATGGTTTGTTCTCTTCCACCAAGATGGATACTGAATCTTCTCTCTTGACCTGAATGTTTGCTTTCTCTTTCCTAAAATGATCATTGGGATTGAAAATGGACTCCAAAGTGATAAGTCCCTTGGGTAGCTTGTTAGTTCTTAGCTATACCACTTGGTCACCATACTGCTGTTCCAATATTTCCTGATTTTTAGCTAAGAACTCAGCTTCTTCTTGTAAGAAATGGATGATTTGCTAGTCATTCTCAAACACTTGCCAACTTACATTGTTATCCAGAACTGAAGGCCTCACAATCACATGAATTTTTGGATGTACCTTGTCCTTTTGAATGCTTTCCACAATATAAAATGCTGCCCCAACTGCTGCAAGCCTGTCAACAGCTTGGTTTTATTTTCTAGGAATGGATTTTATGCTAAAGCCCTCAAAATCTTCAATGAGGTCCCACACCCTGTTCTTGTAGCACTTGAGTAGATTATTCTTGACAACATCCTTCCCCTTAACTTGGTTTACAATCAATTCACTGTCACCAAAGACTTGCAAGTTCTTTATTCCTCTCTTTATTGCCCAATGCATCCCTTGCACCAAGGCTTCATATTCAGTAGTGTTATTGGAGCATGCAAACTGAAATCTAAAAGCTGAATAGTAATTTACTCCTTGAGGTGAAATAAGCATATCTCCACCTCCTGCACCTTTTCTACTCCTTGATCCATCAAAAAACAACTGCCATACCTCATTGTCATCTTTGTGGTTTGGCTTGGTGATTCTAGGAATAGGCTGATTTTCTTCATGTATGCAATAGACTCCCAGCTCAGATTCTTCTATTTCTTGATAAGGATCAAAAGCATGCACCTTGCTTGCCCATTCATCAATAGTTAGATCTGGGATGCTTCCAACCTTGGTGTCAGCTTCATCAGTGCTTGGGTGATCTTCTTGATCAAATGCCGAATAGTTGGCATTGATTTGAATTGGAGTGTAGGGCTCAATGTGGAAGTTTGCAATAGTTTCAGACATGATTGTAGCTTTGGTTCCATACCTCATTCTGAACAACATGTGTGACCAATCAGTAGACAAATATCCTCCAATCTTGGTTGTGAAATATCTTGACAAACATAGGGCAAAGAGTGGTGGAAGGTCTATAACTGATACATCTTGTAAAACAACAACATTTGGACATGCATGCAAGGTAAGACTCAAGTTTATAATCACCCCAACTGTTGTTACTACTGTCCCATCCAACTGCACTACCCCTTTGGATATGGTTTCATATTGAAGTCCTAGTTGATCAGCTATTTTCTTGGGAATCACTGAGCTAGTTGCCCCATAATCAATTATGTAATTATGCACCAATTGGTTTCCAATGATTAATGAGACATAAAAAGGAGGGGGCTTCAACATTTTAATTTCATGTCCTCCATGATTCCCTTCAGGCTAAGCAGCATTTGTGAGTACCTTCTCTTGCATTTGGACTTGCTGATTTGAAGTTGGCTAGTCCTTCATGGCAGCTTGTAGCAAATGTCTTTGGCCTGGGATAGATAGGGATTCCCACATTGATATATTTACATTTGTCTTCTTCATATGGTCAATGATACTAAATGGTGATGAAGGATCTATTTGTTGTCCCTTGGTTTTCATATTCATCCCTTGCATGTGGGCAGCAACAACTGGTATTTGAGTTGGTCTAGGAGCTGTTCTTGGCTGCCCTTTTGCATTTACAACTGGATTTTGTTTGCCAACCATTAGTGGAGCCATAAAAGGTTGTGGATTGGTTGGAGCTAATGGTTGTTCTTCACCCAAATTCCTTCCTTTTGACCTTGTGTTGGCTGCAACACCTTGAGAGATTGTTTGATTTATGCCACAAAAATCCTCTATCTACCAGTTCACAAGTGTGGTGTCATTTAGAGCTGATTACTACTGGAACGTTTCTTGTTGTTGGTTATTTCCTTGACTGCCCTCACCCTCCACACCAGTAGTTGTCACCATTAATGCTTGATTCAAGGCACCGTTGAAGCACATAGATTGGTTGTGAGGTTCATTGCATGGAAAACACCAATCATACTCCTGAGCAACGTTGTTTTGTGTTGGTACCAATGGCTTAGAGGCAGATATAGCATTTAGATTATAGGGCTGAAATGGTCTGTTGGCAGGAGGCCTTGCTTGATTTAGATTTGTAGCTAGATTGGGTGGTCTATGAGGTTGATATGGCTACCTGTTAGGCTGAGCTTGAGGCTGGAAGGAAGGTCTAAAACTTTGGGCTTGTTGCCTCTTGAGAGTAACCAGCTCATTACCTAAATTTTGCAATTGCTTCATGACTTCTTAAAGCTCATTTGGGGAATTTGGAGATGAAGTAGAAGCTTCATTTGAACTCTGATTTCTAGGAGTGGGAGAAGGAGCCAATTTAGGTGCTTGATTAGTGTTTGGGCTCTCTAAACTTGGAAACAATGGCATGGGAGGTCTAGGGGCTAGTTTGCCAGCTTGGATCAAACAATTTTCAGCCCTAATGGCAATGTTATAAGCCATAGGGATAGTTATGCCTCCCATGGACTGAATCAACATAGAAATATCAGAATTTAGAGCTTTGAGATGGTAAAGAAAAGCACCTTCTGTTGTTGGCCTAACTGCCACTGGAATTCTCTCCCAGTCCCTTTGAAATCTGAAGTTGAAATCAGTCAGTTGCTCATTGGGAGCTCTCTTGATGGTTGTCAGCTGCTCCAAAAGAGACAAGTTGTCTCCCTTCTCTCCAAATTTCTCATGAAGTACTACACATAGCTGGTTCCAATTTTGAATATAACATGAGGCAAGGATTTTAAACCATTGCAAAGCCTTCCCCTTGAATGAAGATGCCAGCAATTTGACAGCAACTTGCATCTCATTGATTTCATGAATTACACAAAGGTTGGCAATGTCTTTAACATGATCACTAGGAGTAGCCTAATTCTCTCCAGTGAAGTATGGAATGTTCTTCAAGGCTGCAATTGGAATTGTATTTTGTGCATTGAGAACAAGTGGGCTGCTGCCAGTGAAATTGACATAGGGGTTGTTTTGTGCCATTCTAATTGGTCTTAGAACCCTTGTTGACTGAATGAAAGGCCTACCAGGGGGAGGAGTTGAGAGAGTTCTGTTTGGTGGAGATAGAGACCTTTGAATCCTTCTTCCTCTTTACCTTCTTCTTGGAGATAACTATAGATATTCAAACAGCACCTCTTCTTCTCTATCTCTTGACCTTGTAGTGATTCTTTTGATGAGCTTTCAGGTCTGCAGTGCTAAAACCAGCTGATTCTTCCCCTTAGAGTCGCTAGATGTGCAATTTATAGCTCTTTTAAGCAAGAAAATTGCATCAGATGCACATCAACTTTGCTACAATGAAAATGAGACCTCTAAGGTCCCACCGGGTGTATCAAAACTATTGTTGCAAATCACCAGCACCCCTGGATGCAAGTCAGGTTTCTAAGTTGATGTTTCAGGCATCCAGTGTGATTGCACAACATTGAAACCTCTCTCCAAGTGTGGGACTTGTAAAATGAGAGAGGAATCTCTAGATTAGAGGCTGGTTCCTCAAACTCCTCTGATCAGATCTATTATTTTCATAATTGCAGAGGTTTGAATACTAATCCTACTCTAAATTCCAAGGAGACAGAGATAGAAAGTGTAAAAATTGAAACTAAACTAATAGGTGATACACCAAAGGAGTGGTGAACACTTCTTGTTCATGTAAATTGACACAATTTCATGAAATGCAACATGAAACATCATACACAGGTTGATAAGATGCAATTAGAGGTCTGAAATGAAGCAAGACAATACAAACAAAGGACTGAAAATTGATCACAGAGTCTGCACTGTCATTTTCACTGTCAAAATCCTTGCATTTGCAACAAAAAAGAGGCATAAACCTGTTACAATCATGAAGAAGATCTGATACTTGCAAAAATCACTTGTTGAAGGTGAAGGAAGAAGCTTGCTATCCAAAAAAATGTTCAACCCTCAAAAAATGAGCCAAATCTGGCTTTTACAATGCATGGGTCGAGCCCAGGAGAGAAAAACGTGAAAAAAACATGGGAGCCATTCCCCATTGAATGAAGATGAATTAAAACAACATGGGCATCCTTATAGACCCATGCCCTGACATTTTTGGCCATGCTGAAGAAGAATGTGACCCATTTTGCATTAAAACTGGTTGTTGAAACGTCATTTTTGACCATTACCATGTGCCAGAGACATTTCTTGATTTTCTCTCTCCAAAATGAACCAAAATGCAAAATTGAACCCAAAATCATGTAGATAATTTCACCAGATTTCCATTGATATAAAGAACATGAAAATCTGAGCTCTGGATCGAAAGATATGGCGATTTGAAAATTTAGGGCAAAAACAAGCCAAAATCGGATCGGCGGGCAAAAAGTTTGAATTTTTACCCATTTTGTCTTTGGAAAAAATTTCAAAATTTCCCAACGCTCCACCACTCCAGGTGCCACGTGGCACGTTTTAATTGGTTGCGGGCCCTTCCTACTCCATTTTACTTAATTTTTGCCTTTGGAAAATTTTCCAAAAAATCCCCGCACTCCGCCATTTAGATGACACGTGTCAGGCTCTAATTGGCCACGGGCTCATCCTTTGAAAATTTTCTTTCGGGCCCTTCCTTAAATTTTTTTGCCACTTGGACACGTGGTACTATTTTATTGGCTGCCTGAGGGGCATAATTTGCCTTTGAAAATTTGACATTTTTCACTTTGGGAAAATTTCCCATTTTCCCCCGTACCCCGCCGGTCCGGGACACGTGGCGATGTCTCATTTGTTGATGGAGGCCGCGGGGAAACTTCCATTTTTGATTTTTTCGGTGAATACTTAGCCAAATTTTCCTTTCTCCTCTGCTGGGTCAATGGTGAAGATACGTGGCACAATTCCATTCGTGGGCGAGGGCAGCGGGCCAAGCTCACCCTTTGGACTTTTGGCAAAACATTTTGCCAAAAATTCTAATTCTTCCCCCCACTCCGCTGGTATGGACCTCCTTGGACACGTGTCACATTGTGATTAGGTGGCGGGAAAATGGGTGAAAATTTCCTTCTTTGAAATTTTGGCCAACACTTAGCCAAATTTCTGATTTTACCCCCGCGCTCCACTTTCAGATTCCTTATGACACGTGTCATGTTTTGATTGGCCATGGGGCCATCTCTTCAAAATTTCCTTGCACCAACACTTAGCCGATTTTCCCAAATTTTTTCCCTGGGACACGTGGCAGCTCCTGATTCATCGGCGGGCCCCATGGGAAGAATTTTTCTTTTGAAACCTTTGCCAAAACACTTGGCAAAAAACCAAGTTCTCCTCCGACCCACGCCACTTCCTGGACACGTGGCAGCATATCATTGGCTGCGGGCCTTTTAGGGGAAAATTTACCACAAAAACTCCACCGAGCCATAACTTGAAAAATATGTGGATTTAGGAGGAAAACTTTACCTTTCTGGAAAGATGAGAGAGATCTCTATCCAATGGTGCCATTTCTAGAAGGTTTTGAGTGCCTGAAAAGCAAAATTTTGTGTCTGAGGCACAAGAGAAGGAAAGATGAAAGGAATTAGCCAGAAAATGAGCAGGGGGCACATTTTGGATAACAAGCACCTCAAAAGGTGCCATCTTAAGAGAAATATGATATGTATTATTGTATGCAAATTCAACTAATGGAAGGTACTCTTCCCACTTATACTACTGATCCATACAATACATCCGTAACATATCCTCTGAAAACTTATTAACTCTTTCAGTCTGTCCATCTATTTCTGGATGATACGCAGAACTGAAATTCAATTTATTTCCTAGAGCTATGTTAAGTATTTGCCAAAACCTTGACGTCATTCTAGGATCTCTATCAGATATGATTAATTCAGGTACTCCATGTAATCTAAAAATTTCATGTAAAAATATTTTAGCCAAAACAGGAGAATCATCCTTTAGATTTCCAACAATAAAGTGAGCCACTTTTGTTAGTTTGTCAACTACTACCAAATTAACATCGTGCTTATTTTTTGACATAGGCAATCCTTGTACAAAATCCATACTTATTACCTGCCATTTGTACTATGGTATGCTATGAGGATACAATAAACTAGCTGGATGCATATGTTCCGCTTTTACTTGTTGACATTCCAGACAATGAGTTACAAAATCTATAATATCCTTTTTCATTCCTTTCCAAAAATATTGATGTTTTATATCAACAAGCATTTTTGTAATGCCACGGTGTCCAGAAAAAGGTGAATTGTAAAACTCTGTCAGCAATTTCTTTCTCAAATCATTAGGTAAGGGTACGTATACTCTTTTTTCATATCGTAAGATTCCCTCATTATCAAAGTGAAAACCTTTATACTTTTCATCCTTCAGATCTATAGCAAGCGTTGTTTTTACTTGCTGAAAGTAAGAGTCAGATTCCATAACACTTTTTACTTCATCCTTAAACTAAGTTCTTAGTGTTCTAAGACAAGAAATGTTCTTCCTGCGACTTAGAGTGCTAGCCACTCTATACTCTTTTCAATTAATGTAACTTATGTCAAAATCATACTGAGACAAAAAATCTAACCACCTTCATTGTCTTGCATTCAGATTTGGCTCAGTAAAAATGTACTTCAGTCCAAGATGATCAGTTTTCAACTCAAATGGTTTACTAAGCAGATAATGCCTCAAAACTTGAAGTGCATGAACTATGGCAGCAAGTTGTAAATCATGTGTAGCATAATTCAACTCATGTAACTTAAGTTTTCTACTTTCATAAGCTATGACATGATCATTTTGTAACAAAATACCTCCAAGACCTTCCCTAGATGCATCTGTTACAACCGTGAAGTCTCCATTTGAATCAAGTACAACTAAAATAGGTGCTGGAGTCAAATGACTTTCAAACTTTTAAAAGCAAATTCACATTTATCATCCTAGACAAATTTCTTATCCTTTTTCTTTAATGAAGTTATTGGTGCAGCCACCTTAGAAAAATCCTTAACAAATTTTCTCTAATAACCTGCAAGGCCCATGAAGCTTCTAACTTCATGTACATTATTTGGTACAGGCCACTCGATTATATCTTCAATTTTAGAAGGATCTACAGCAATCGCATCTTTACTTATAACATGACCGAAATAGTGAACTTTCGTGTCATAGAAAGAACATTTGGACAACTTACCATATAACCATCTTTTTCTCAAAATTTCCAAAACTATTTTTAAGTCTTCATGATGCTCCTCCACACTTTTAGAATATATGAGAATGTCATCCAAGAATACAAGCACAAACTTGTCCAAGTATTCTTGAAATATATTATTCATTAAGTTCATAAAAGCTGCATATTCATTTGTTAATCCAAAGGGTAAAACCGTGAATTCATAATGTCCATACCTTATCCTAAATGTTATGTTTGTGGAGCCTATTTTCATGTTAGAGTGTGGTACACCTTCTATGTGTTACACTCAGGTATTTTTACGGCGGTCTTGCGGGTCAGGGGGGTTCGGGGGCGAAGCCCCCGAAGCAAATTTTCATGGGTGGTTTATTAACCCATGGGTAATGGGTAACCGTTATGGGCTATTTTTTGGGCCCATGTTTTTTCGGTACCCATTGTTTTGTAAAACCACCTCTTCGGTTACCCATAGGTTTATGGGACAGTTTTGTTTTTCCCCATGGTTTTGATACCCACAGTTTTGTAAAACTACTTAAGTAGTTGTCTACTTATATGGTCTTATGCATATGATAGATGGACAAGCAAATGTATTACAGATGTGTTTTGAATTCAGGTTTGAATTCTGTAGAGTTTGTTGAGCATAGCTCTAAACAAATCTGGGTATTGTATTGAGAGAGTGAAGGCTTGTAATAAAATCTGAGCAAGTGATTCTTGGTGGATGTAGCCCAAATTGGGTGAACCACGTTAAATATTGTCTCTCTGTGTTGTGTTATTTATTCTGCACTTTTATTTGAGATCTGTAATATTTTTTGCATATTAGTTTCTACTGTTACGATTCTGTAAGAGATTATTTCGCATATTTTATCTCTTATTTCCTAACACTAAAAGTTGTTTCATGAATATCCTCTTCCTTAATTCATAACTAATGATATCTATACCGAAGGTCTATCTTAAAATATACCGATGCTCCACACATCTGATCAAATAGGTCATCATTTCTAGGAAGTGGGTATCTATTCCTGATTGTCGCTTTGTTTAACATCCTTTAATCAATGCACAATCTGAGTGTTCCATCCTTCTTTTTCACAAAGATCACTGGTTCTCCCCAAGTTGAAACACTTGGTTTAATCAAACCCTTAGAAAAAAGTTCGTGTAGCTGAGCCTTAAGCTCTACTAACTCTGTGGTAGTCATTCAATAAGGTGCTTTAGAAATAGGTTCAGTACCTAGTTTGATTTTGATCGTGAAGTCAACTCCCTTTTGGGTCGTATTCCTGGTAATTCCTCCAGAAAAACATCACTATAATTCTGTAACAGTAGGTAACATTCCATGAAATCACTATTTTCTTCTACATATTTAGAAAATTTTACTGCATATAAGGTACAATCATTATTTTTTTCCTTTTTAAGTTACATAGCTGACAATTTCCTAATAGAAATTTCTCGTTTTACACCCTGAATCTCTGTTGTTTTCTACAAATCATCTAAACAACTAATATGTTTTTAAAAATAGTCTACCTTTTCTTTATGCTCTGCTAACCAATTTACACCTATGACTATATCATAATATCCTAAAGGTGCTATATAGAGATGAAATTCTGTGAAAGAGCTAGGTAAGTCTTGGACTCCCTCGAAAAGACACATACTAACTGTATGAACATAATTATTACCATAATGTATAGTCCATGATTTATCCATTTTTCCATCTTTTCTTGTATGTTTTGAAGCAAGTTTACTAGAAATAAAACATTCAGTAGCTTCTGTGTCAAAAATAATAGTTATAGGTATGCCAAATAACTTACCAGGAACTTCAATAGGTGTAACTTGATTTTTAGCTTGCTTGTCAGCCACTACAACATGTATCTTGTGATGTTGATTACCATCATCCTTCTTCAAAGGACATTGATTCATGTAATGATATTTTCCACAATTATAACAGTCTCCTACAAATCCCTTTTTGGTCTCAGAATTATTTCCAGCCTTGTAGTTGTCATTCTGACCTCCATAGGGTTTTTGTCCGTTATTATTATTTCCGGAAAAATTGTTTTTCGTATTACCAGTAGTCTTATTCATTGCTTTCGTCTTATTATTATCGGTTGGAAAATTTTGTTACCAAAATTTTTCCATGGTCCTTTCTTAGGTACAAAAGAAGCTGAAGAAGAGTTTGGAACTTTAATTTATGTTCCAGCCTTATGGATTTTTCAACAACCCCTTCCATAGTGGTTGGGCTATGAACATCAACCTCTCCCCCAATAATGGGATTCAATCCCATGATGAATTTCCGTATCCTGAACTTCTCATCAATTTAATACTAAGGTACATAATTGAGTAGTTTTGTAAATCGTTCCCAATACTTAGTTACAGTTAACTTCCCTTGAGCTAAGTTCTGAAATTAAGTCCTTTTCTGATCATAATAAAGTTTTGGTAGCCATCGTTGCCTAAAATAACCTTTAAATTGATCCCAAGTGATGTTAGTTTCATCAATGTTTAGCTCAGTCTTACAATTGTCCCACCATGAAGATGCTTCATGGGAAAGTTGATATGTTCCCCAAATAGCTTTGGTCTCTTCTGAGAAGTTCCTTATTACAAATTACTTCTCCATCTCGTTGAGCTAGTTCTTAGCTCCATCACCTAATGTGGTGCCATCAAATTTAGGTGGAATTATCCTTTTTTATGAATAGTGAGTTCAGTAGCCAACCTAGCCTTTTTATGTTCTGGCTGGTCAGGCACATTCACATTGTAATTATCAATACCCATATTGGGGTTGTCCTCAGGAGGAGGCTGATTGTTATTACCAGCTTCTTCTTCCTCCTCATTACACATGACTTGTTTCTCGAGCACAGTCAAATGATCTCTTGTGTCCAACATGGCAGCAAGGATCTCATCAATTTTTTGGGTTGTTGTTGCTCCTTCCTTAGGTGGAGCATTGTTTGCAACATTTCCTCTTGTTCTAACCATTTTCTGTTACAAGAAAATTCAATTTTTTATCAGATTATGGACACAATAGGTCTAAGAGCTGCAACCTTCAGCTCTGATACCAAGATGTAACATTCCCCATTTAAGACTTTAGAAAAAAGGGAATTTTATATTTTTTTATATTTTTTTATTGAGTAATGTTCCCTGTTCTAAATACATAATTTAGAACACACATTCCAAAACAACCATTCTTATAACATATAACCATATGTAGCTGTAATGATTCTGTAAGCTACCGATCTATTTATGTTTAACACTAAGTATTGAATATTTTTATGTATACTACATATACTTGGTTCTCTTACCCTATTCTATGTTCTGAGTGATCTGTCCAAGGAACCTAACTAAATATTTGTTACCAATATTCTTCTACATCATGATCCTTAGACTAGGTGACATATGACAACGCAACTAGTAGATTGCGATACTTTGGCCAAATATTTTAACATATTGTTCATATTAATTATTCCTTGATGGCATATTAGTCAATCCAGAACACTTCCTTCACCCCACTCTATTTTTATCTATAATGTCCTCTACTGACTTTCCTCAGTCCTCTTGCCCAAGGTTTATCCTTAGTTTTGGTTAACATCATAGGTTATGATAGGAAGGAGATCACAAAGACTAGGATAGATTGGAATACTGGGTCAACCTAGGTCAATCCCATGTGCCAAGATACCCTGAGTCCTATAGGGCTACTTTGCATCACAACTATGCTACTACCTAGTCTTGGAGAGAAACTAAGTTCAAGTCCAAAAGTGTGTAGATCTAGACGATCAATGCAGAAGGGTGTTACCACATGTCAACTATAGTGTTGTATCCTTGATAAGATCCTAATCTTCTCGAAGGTACGACCCTGTAGTTAGCATGTGCCAGCATCCTACAGGACAGCCTCATCGAGATATACATACCCTTAGGAGATTATTAAAGTTAAATTAATTTGGATTCCTAAAGGTAGATTTCAGCAACCCTGCCTTGACTCTAATCTAACTCTCCCTAAGTTCCTTTTCAAATTAGGTTCCATTAACCCTTGCAGAACTTCCTTAAATTAATATTTCTTTCGATGTTGGCTAAACAAACAACCACCGAGAATTAAGGAGAACAACCTCTCAAGTTTCATTCGAAGTCATTTAACTAATCTAGGAAGTGTAACAACCACCGAGTTTGTAACTTGGTAGACTTTATTAAATGAAGTCTAATGATTGTATTCATATCTCCCTTTTTTCTTACTTTTTAGTAAGAGAGGAAGAGTCTTCCTCTTAAGTTCTAGGGTTTAACACACCCCTTATGTTCCTTACAAAGTTCATAGTTGTCATTGTAAGTTTGTCACACATTACCTTAATAATATGAATTGTTTAGATAAGAACATTGATTATCTACAACTTATTTAGTTGCATCACATTTAGGAAAAAATAATCTAATTCCCTTTTTCCTACTTATCCAAGAACACTCATCAAAACATATAATTAACATGAAGAACATAAATAGAATAGGATTCCATTTCTTTTACAAAAGTACAAGATAATTTACATAATCCATGCAAGTAAATTCTCATTCTATATTTCCTTTTCAAGCTTATGCATTTACAACTTATGCATTACAAACATATTGCATGATAGCTAGCTTCATTCAAAAGAGAATAACTTTTGTTTTTAAGACAACTTAAAAATAGATCAGAATTCTTCACAAGAACAAACTGAGATCAACCAATGCATCATATAAGTTTTTGCCTTCTTTTATCACTTATGAAGTCCATCTACAAAAATTGCTAGCATGGGTTGGTTCAATGAACTAAGCATGATAAGAACTAAGCCTTAAAATGAAGTACATTCCACTAATTTTTCCAATAAAACAACCCTACTTTAATGAACAACAAGTAATTCATACTCCCTCGGCATAAGTAATATCAATAAAAAGAAGACCAATACTAAACAGGTTTAACAAAAGAAGAACATAATATAATCTATATTACCTATCCTATAAATTAAAGTATAATTGATTCCATCAATTATCTTTACCAAACAACAAAACATAACATATCATTGTTTCAAATCTACCAAATATAATACAACTCATATCTTTACTATAAGATACAAAAGTATTTACAGCATATTCCCTCTTGGATGATTCATCTCACTTTCAAGTAAAGAAGAAAAGAAAGCATTCCATTTTCCAAAGTAAATAATCATCAGCCAAGCTGAAACAGGTGTATATCATGATTTAAACAGTTCCTTTAAAGTAACTCTACTTTAAAATATAACAAATTAAGGTATTCATCAAACAGATTCAAATAAAATAAATCCAAGGAGAAGTGATGGATTAACGGTCAACAACAAGTTACAATTTCATTTGCCAACCTAACTTCCATCAGAAACATTGTAATAATGGAGTTCATACATAGTCTGAGGATAGTAAGTTTTAGAGTGTATTCTTTCAAAGACTTAACAATCTTTTATTGGACCAGAACAAGTTGAAGAGAGCACACTAGCATTTTTCCTTCATAGAACACTTTACCATCCAACAGTGAAGTTCCATCAATCCTTTCCATAACTATTCTATTTTTAAACTTGGTGATAAAATAGTGAAGTTCAAACACAGTCTGCAATGGATTTGAATCACAATTAAAATTTCAAGACCTAACATTCATTTACTAGACTCAACAAGAGGTAAGAAGTCTGAGTAAATATTGAACACTCAAAACTTGCCAACAGTTCAGGTAAAATAGAACTATCTCAACAGTATATCACTACAAGAACTACAGGTTGAGATTCTAAATAAAAAACATCCAACAAGTTATTTTCAATCAATATCTTTAAGAGTTTATCTAATCAACCTACTAAGCCATGCTTCTAGTTTTCTCTTACATATGTAGTATATTAAAAAGATTCTGAATCTAGAACCACACCATCTAGTAATAAAATCCTTTTAAAATATGAGATCAAACAAATAATAAATTCAATTAAAGACTCGAATACAAATCTGAACACAATGTACAACATAAGCTCCCAAAAAGGGTCAAATCATTTAGATGCTTTCAACCAAGTTCGGGTAACAACATGTTTCCTTCCCAGTTTATAAAATAATCAAAAGATTATAATATCTAAACCAACACATCATTCAGGTCACCTTTTAAAATTACAAATACCAAGTAACAAAACAATTGTACAAGGATGTATCAAAATATCTCAATCTCAAATCCCTAAATACACTAGCATCGTAAAGCTTGATCAAGTAAGAAGAAACTTCTTATAAAATAGTTCATTCTATGAACAACTAGCTTCCATTTCATTTAGGATCCTTTCAAACCCAGTTTCCCATACTGAATGTAAGATACTTAATAGAGTTTGGTCCAAACAACTATAAATAATGAAATCTAGGTTCATACGAACCTTCAGTAATAGCTAAATAGTCACAAGAAATAGTTCACAACCACCATGCCTTAAGCAGCTACGAACATAGTACAAAATATCAAAAATAACAAACCCAAGTTCAAGTTCGATACTGTTCCAAAAAAAATCAAGTTTGCACAGGATGAAACACAAACCTTAACCATATACTATTTCTCCAGTGCATGTAAGTTTCAATAACAATCAGTGTTTCTCGTAAAAAGAAAATACAAAAATAAACCATATACTAGCTTATCCACAGTGCCTGCTAATTTCAATAATAGTCAATGATTTTTGCAAGAAGAAATACAAAAATAAACCATATATTGGCTTATCCACAATGCCTATGTATTTCAATAATAGTCAATGCTTTTTGCAAGAAGAAATACAAAACTAAACCATATATGATTTTTCCTATGCATGCAAACTTTGCAACAGTCAAAGTTTCCACAAGGTGATACAAAACAAGCCATTTACAGATTTATTCATAGTCCAATTAACCATGAAATAAAATAACAAAATCATAGAGCAAATAATCTATACAATGGTTACATCCACCGAAACAAGTTTCCAATCAAATAGCTCGAACTAGTTTGTGAGTTTCCATAAGTACTAGAGTTGCTTACCAGCTCGGGTATATAAAACACAATAGTTTTCAATACTAAACTCAATAAATATAGACAGATATCTGTAACAAATAAATACCGAAAAATAATTCAAAACCAAAAACAATTTCAAACCATTAAATAATCCAAACAAAGTGATCAGGTTTTGTTCACACATGCACAATTCCTTGGTGAAAAAGGCAATGCAAAACAAGCTCCCAATAGTGTAACATTCCCATGTTAAGACTTTAGAAACAAGGAATTTTTTTTTGTTGCATGATTAATGTTCTCTGTCCTAAATACATAATTTAGAACACACATTTTATAACAATACTTCTTATAACAGATAACCATATGTAGCTGTAATGACTCGGTGAACAACTGATCTATTCATTCCATGACTCGGTGAACTACCGATCCATTCATATGTCACATTGATTTTTGAGTATTCTAATGATTACTTCATATTCTCGGTTCTCTTACCCTATTCTGGGTTTTGAGTGATCTGTCTAAGGAACCTAACTGAATATTTGTTACCAATATTCTTCGGCATCACGATCCTTAGATAAGGTGACATAGGACAACACAATCAGCAGCTTGTGATACTTTGGCCAAATATTTCTAACATTTATTCATTTATGGCATACTCATCAATCTAGAATACAACCTTCTCCCCACTCCATTGTTATCTAGAATTTCTTACACTAACTTATGTCAGTCCCCTCTCTCAAGGTTTAACTCTAGTCCAGGTTAACAACATAGGTCATGATATGATGTGGCTCACAGAGACTTAGGGTAAATTGGTATACTGGGACAACCTAGGTTAACCTCGTGTGCCAAGGTACCTTGAGTCCTAGAGGGATACTTCATATCCTAATTATGATACTAAGCATTCCTATAGGGAAATCTTGATCAAGTTCAAAGGTGTGTAGATCTTGACGATCAATGTAGAAGGGTGTTTCCACATGTTAACTGCATGGTTGTATCCTCAAGAAGATCCTAATATTCTCGAAGGTACAACTTTTTAGTTCATGTGTGTCAACATCCTACGGAACAACCTCGTAAATATGTACATACCTCCAAGATTTTACATACGTTTAGTTAGATTTTGGTTATAAGACAACATATTTCAGCAGCCCATCAAACCCCAAGTCCAACACTCTTTAAGTTCTTTTTACATTTGAGATTCATATAATCTTAATAACTTTAATTAACTTAAGATTGCTTCTAGATTTTTTAGTTTTGACCTAATAACCCGTTATCCAAAAACATAACAGCAACAACTTATGTTCCTTTAGTCTAAATAACTTAACCAATTAAGGAAGTGTAACAGCCTACAAGGCTAAAACATATCAAACTTGTTATAATTAACTCTTAATGATTAACAATCATATCTTCCTCTTTTATTTATATCATTACTAGAGAGGAAGGGTCTTCCTCTTCATAGTTAAATTCTAGGTCTTAGCACGCCCTATAATGTCCTTTATAATTACAATAATTTTTATTATAGTTTTATTTCACATCACAGGATATAATGAATTACTTAGGAGAGAATGTTGTATTCTGCCACTTATTTAATTTACAGCTTACCTAGGAAATTTATCTAAATTCCTTTTTATAATACCCATCAAGAACACACATCCAAACATATAGATAATAAGAAGAGTATCTTCCAAACAAGATAATTTACTCAATCTATGCAAGTAAATTCTCATCTTTCAATTCATTTACAAAATTATACATTTACAACTTATGTATTTTAGGCATATTGTATGACATCAGCTTTATTTAAAAGAAGGTAGCTTTTCTTTTTCAATACAAATTAAGAACAAATCGGAATTCTTAGCAAGAATCAACATAGATCAGCCATTGCAACATATAAGTTTTTGCCTTCTCTTATCACTTACGAAATCCATCTGTAACAATTGTTAGCACGGGTCTATTCAAAGAACTGAGCATGATAAGCACTAAGCCTTAAAAACGAAGCGCATTCCACTAATTTTTTCAATAAAACAACCCTGCTTTAATGAACAACAAGTAATTCATACTCCCAAGCGTAAGTAATACCAATAAAAAGAAGAGAAATACAAAACATATTTTAACACAAAGAGGAACATGATATAAACTATAATACTTGTCCTATAAATTAAAGGATAATTGATTCCATCCAATATCTTTACCAAACAACAAAAACATATTATATCATTGTTTCCAATTTTAACAAATAAAATACAACACATATCTTTACTATAAGATACATAAGTGTTTACAACATATTCCCTTTTGGATATTTCCCCTAACTTTCAAGTAAAGAATAAAATAAAGTATTCCATTACCAAAGTACATAATCTTCAATAAGGCTGAAACCAGTGTATGCCATGATTTAAACTATTCCTTTAAAGTAATTCTACTTTAAAATATAACAATATAATGTATTTATCAATAGATCCAAATGAAATAAATCCAAGGAGAAGTGATGGATTGACAGTCGTCTACAAGTTACAATTTCATTTTCCAATCAAACTTTAATGTCATTCCACTTCACTTCAGTCAAATGAAAAGTATACAAGTTTAATAAACGTTGTTTTCCCTTTTCAATAAGAATAGGAATCAGGAAGTTCTAATCAATGTACTTAACCCACTGCATTATAGAAGGAATCTTACCAAAATATGATCCCAAACTCAAATCATTTCCTTCAACATAATAAAACAGTTTTACCTTCTCACATTCATACAGTTAAAGTTCATTCAAGAGTTCCAGGGAAATAGAATAATGACCATTCCAAAGAAAGAGAGTACTAAAAACTATCTTCCTTTCTAAACCATCCCATTCTAATGCATAAATTTCTACTTTCCGTTAGAAATAATATAACAATAAAGCTCATACAAAGTCCATGAATAGTAAGCTTCACAGAATATTTCTTAAAAGGCCTAACATTCTCCCATTGGTTCAGAACAGCCACAGATAAGAAGAAATCATGCTAAGATTGCCTATTTATAGAACCCAAAAATTCAACAATGTAGTTTGACACATTCGAAACAAGTTTAGATTGCAATCAATCTTCCAAGACATAACATACCCTTATTAAACCCAACAAGAGATAAGAATATGAGTAATTGCTAACACTTAAGACTTCCCAATAGTTCAGCAAAGTAGAACCATCTCAACGGTATGCCAACGCATCACTACTAGAACTATAAATTGGGTTTCCAACAAAAGGACAATATCAAACAACAAAAGAGTAATATGTAAAGTCCAGGACTAGTTTACAATTTTGGGTGTAATGCTAAGCATAAACGTCATTGAAGGATTAATACCATTCAAATACATGTAACCAAGTTAGGGTATCAACATGTTCCCATAATAGTTACTAAATAATAAAAAAAACATAATACTTGAACCAAAACAATGTTCAGGTTTCTACTTCCATTAAGAACACCAAGTATTAAACAATGTGTATAGTGAAGGATATCAATACCACAACCACAATTACATAATATGCCAACATCGTAAGACTAGGCTGAGAGTAGTGAATTATTTTGCATACAGTTTGAAATAAGAAGAAATGCTTCCATTCTTCATTAACATCCTATCAACATTATTTCTGAACAAAAAGGAATGTAAGATGATTAGAAAAAGCTCAGAAAGGACAACTCATAGGTCAGGTTCATAAAGAATCTCCAAATAGCATTAACGTGGTCAAAATAACAAGATTCCAAAAGCACCATGCCAAAGCGACTTGAGTTACAATCAAGTTATCCAAAATAATAAAAAACACAAGTTCCAAAATCAATCAAGTTCACAGAATGAAATACAAACTAAACCCCATACTACTTTTCCTATGCATGCAAGTTTCCATAACAATCCATGTTTTTGCAAGGAGAAACACAGAAACCAACTATATATGGATTTTTCATTCATGCAAACTTTGCTATCATCAAAGTTCCACAAGGTAAAATACAAAAACAACAAGACATATACAGGTTTATCTAAAGTGCATGCGAAACCTGTTAACAGTCAATGATTTTCTCAAGAAGAATACAATCCCCAGATCATATACAGGTTTATTTATATTCCATTTAACTATGGATCAAAACACAAGCTAAAAAAACCCTGAGAATCTCAGTTACAGTCCACTTTACTAAACAAGTTTCCCAACTGAATCTCGTACTTGCATACAATTTTAATAACATTGAAGTTCTTACCAGTTTGAATTCACAAGACACAACCAGTTCACCCAACAAACATTTCAAACCACTGAAGAAGCAAACAATGTTTCCATTTTTGTTTAAGTATTCATGGTTCCTTTATGAAAATAGCAGTGCAAAGAAATCTTCCATATAATCATGAACACATAGATTCCAAAAACATAGAATGCAAGTTTTTCTTACAAACCCATCTATCAATTTACTAGCTAAGAATGAATGTGGAAAATTCAATACAAAAAATTTGTTTTAATGAAAAAACTTAGAATGAAAGCAAGAGATTTTAACAATTAGGGCCTATCATGCCTGGTAGTGTCACTGAAAAATTGAAGAAGACTTCTAGCTGATCTCGCTTCTTCCCTTCTTCTCCATGAAAGATCAAAACAACAAAATGCTTCCTCCAAATTTCCTCATATACTCTCCATGAAACAAAAACAGATTTGAAACCTCATAAATATCCATGCAATACATTTTGGCATGCCTACCAAAGCATTTTGAGCTCGTCAAACAAGACAATTAATTACATTAATTTCCTTATTTCCTTCCCAATCTTCCTTTCCACCGCCTACCAAAATGGCAAGTCCCAAAACAAATAAAACATGAATTTCCATTTCTAGTGATACTGCCACCTAGGCCTCCACCAACCAAACTAGCCCCTGCCTAAGTCGGAAGTCCGTAGGATTTTAAAAACCTTATCATCTTCTTAAATGCTTATAAACTATCACCAATGTACATGCAACCCCCTTGTAGTTCCCAATTCACATCCATTAGTTTAGGATAGGTTAGATTGCTTAGCTTAGATCTTAGGTAGGTTATACATTAGTACCTTAGGATGTAACACTAACCGCTAACCTCCAACATAGGTCTTTAGCAATTAGGTTAGGTTCTAGTTTAATACTTAGCAACCCTTCTAACCTTTAGTATTAAGTTTAGGTTAGCAAAAAAATTATAACAAGAAACATAGCTTAGGTAGGAATACTTTCACCTAGCTTAGGGTTCCAGAAGTCAATCCTCAATAGGATCTTGGATACCTTTCTCCTGTGCTGTGAACAACTGCATTCCCATTCTTATTAGCAATGACCTATCATGGTTTATCTTCAAGGACCCAAGCCATACAACCTACTAAATGGAAGTACGTTCACACAAAAGTCAAAGAACTTGCAACAACAAAGTTCAGTCCAACGTGTAGCTTAACTCATGGAATTTCGATTTTACCATTCACTTGGATCACTGAAATTGATCCAAGGATGAGTTGGATAAAATAAAAGTTTACAACTCTTAAAATAAATTGGAAACAACCTTCCAGAACTAAAAAATGAATTCAAATAAGTCATACCAATTCGATCAAAGGATCTTAAGAGAAGAAAATATTTATCCATATCAAGCATGATTTCCAAAAATCAGAAGAACATATCCTTATGAGGAACATCAAATATCAACACTTGAATGCAAATGAGGAAAATAACAATAGTCAAGGGTGTTACAAATAGAATCAAGTAAAAAATAGTTTCAAAACCTAAAATACAAGTTTTACAAAACCCATCAATAAATTTACCAGATAAAGCATGAATGCATGAAACTCATCAGAGCAAAGTTGTTTTAATGAAAATAGTTAGACAAAAGCAAGATATTTTAACATTTAGGGCCTATCATGCCTGATAGTGTTGCTGTAAAATTGAAGAAGACCTCTAGCTAAGCTCGCTTCTTCCCTTCTTCCACAATGCCTCATATGATCTCCACGAAACAAAAATAGATTTCAAACCTCAAAAATAGCCATGCAGTGTAGTTTAAACTGCTGGTTCAAAAAACCAAAGCACATGAAGACATAAAAATGGAGAGCATGCAAAATGAAACAACTAAACAAAAATCCATTGGCATGCCTTCCAAAGCAGTTTGGGCTCATGAAACAAAGTTCATTAATTACATTAATTCCATATCCCCCGCCCAATCTACCTTGCCACCGCCTACCAAGTCTGGTGAGTTCCCAATCAAAAGTAAAATGTGTTTCCATTTCTAGTGATAGTGCCACCTAGGCCTCCGCAAAGCCAACTAGCCCCTACCAAAGTTGGTAGTCCTGCATGTCCTCTCATCCTTATCAATAACATTAATGCCTTAGGAACCATCACCCAATACTTGCGACCCCTTAGGTTCCCCTTCATGCCATTAGTTTAGGGTAGACTACTAGCTTAGGTTAGATCTTAGGTAGAATTAAATTTAATAACTTAGGATATAACACTAATGACTAACCCCCAACATAGGTCCTTAGTAATTAGGTTAGATAACTCCACATAGGTAAGTAATCAAAAATACAATAGCTTTTAGAAACTAGGTTAGATCACTAAATAACCTTGTAGTGTTAGGTTCTAGTTTTTATACATAGCAACCCTTCTAACTCTTTAGTACTAGTTTAGGTTAGAAATAGAATTGTATCCAGTAACATAGCTTACATAGGAATACTTTCACCTAGCTTAGGATTCCGTAAGTCAAACCTCAATAGGGTCCTGGGTATCCCTTATGCCGTGTATAGGCTGTATGCTTATTTTATTAGCAATGACCTATCTTGGTCGATCTTTAAAGACCCAAGCCAAAAAACCTACTGCATGGAAGTTCATTCACATAGAAATCAAAGAACTTGGAACAACAAAGTTCAGTCGAGCATGTACCTTAACACATGGAATTTCAATTTTACCATTAATTCAACAGAGCAATTTTAAAACATTTCTTGGATCACTGAAATTGATCCAAGGATGAGTTGGATAAAAAGACAATTTTACAACTCTTAAACCAGAAGTGAAAAATGGATTCAAAGAAGTCATACCAGTTTGATCAAAGGATCTTAAGAGAAAAAAAAGAATTATCCATATCAAGCATGATTTCCAATAACCAGAAGAACATATCATATAAGGAAAATCACATATCAACACTTGAATGCAAAGGAGGAAAATAAAAACAGTCAAGGGTGTTATAGTACATGAAATGATCTAGCATAAAACAATTCTAACATCAATTTTTTTCTTGGAAAACTCGTTGCAATCTGAATATTTATCCCTAATCTAACCTTCTTCATTCACACAATCAATAATTTATTAAAAAGGTATTGTTGCATTGATTGGATGGAAGAGTGCACTAAGGCATTTGAAATATGTAAAATGATTCTTACTTTCACCCCCTACACTCAAGCCTCCTAGGTTAAACTAGCCCCTCATTCTATATTCAAGGGCCACAAATGTCTCATTATCTTGCATGCTAGCTCAAGAATATGATGATAAGCATGAACGCGTAGTTTATTTTATCAATCAAATATTGATTAACTATGAGACACACTACACTCAACCAGAAAGGGAGTGCCTAGCTATAGGGTTTGCAACAAAATAGTTGAGACATTATATATTAATGGAGGAAACAAGAGTGATTTTCACAACTGATCATTTGTGGAATTTTCTAATGCAAGGTTCACTATCCAAAAATGTCAGGCATTTTATAACACTAATGGGCGAATTTGATTTGACCTTCATCAATAAGAATTCTATAAAAATATAAATTATTATGGAGTGGTTAGTTGATAACCCAATAGATAGAGGTGACTTGGTTGATTTAGATTTTCCTGATGAGTGTATATACTATGTTTAAGTTAAGCCCTCAATTAGTGTTTGCCCTTGGTACACTAACATAATCATTTTCAATATGGATAAGGCATACCCTGAAGGGGTGACATCTAGACAAAGCATAAGGCTACTCATTATAGCCACTAAGTACATGACTCTGGAACAAGTGATCTATCTCAAAGCCTCTAATGGAATGTTATTAAGATGTGTTGATGAAGAAGAATCCAAGAAGAATATTTTTTAATTGTATATTGGAGTATGTGGAGGTCACTTCATGGGCCACACCACTACTTAGAAGATACATCAGATGGGCTATTTTTGGCCAATGTTAGAACCATCGGAGGAATGACAAAGATCTGGAGGGAATATTTGAACATCAAAACATTGCACTCGACTGTTAAATGATGTAGCTTCAAGATCGAAGAAAGAAATCACCCATGAGAGCAATGTGCATGCATTAAGGGATAAATGGCACAAAACCCATACTTTGTTCCATTCCACCATGTCATGCTCAAGATGAAAGGGTATACATATAGTAGTGGGGTGTGTAACTCCCAAAAAAATGTAGCCATCAAGAGGTGGGAGTTACATTCTTGGAATAGCCAGTCAAATATAACTCCTATGACATGTGTAAAGCCATAATGACACCCTAGGGCACCTAAGCATAGTGAATCACCTATGTGGAGGAATCACATGTACATAAAATATGTGCATGGTAAATATCCTACACCAACACCCCCGCTGAAGCATAGCTTAGGTGGACACATAGATGAAAACAAGGAGAGATGGGTCCCGGAAACAAACCTGATGAGGTACCCATGAACTAGAAGCTCTCAAAAAATGGAGTAAAAGGAGAAAACCCAGTGGGAAAAACTCCCCCCTAAAAGAGAGACAAGCCCACTCTCTAATCTAAGAAAGATGCTAAAGATGGGTCCTGGCCATAGACAAGCCTATAAAGGTACTCATGTACAAGGAGGAAATATCTTGGAAAGAAGAAGGAGAGATAAGAAGAGGGAGACGAGAGGAATGTAGAAGATGTCATGGATGGATCTAAACTTGGCAGCTCTAGGAGGTCTCCCAAAAGAATGTCTATGATGAGATCCTCTGCCTCTGGATTGAAATAGAGCCATCCATACTGAATTGTGTGCCTACCCTTAGGAAGGACATAAATGATGTGTTGGAAGTTCACCCACTCTGTGAAGGAAACTAAATGAAGCAGCACAAATAACTATGAGTCTAGTCCATGAAAGTGTGACATAGCTCTAGCAAGTGAGTGCAAATCAACCGAAGGTAATGTCACAAGTGCAGAACTATCAGTGTGTGAAGAGTGAACACCCACAGAAAGGATGTCCAAGTGATGTGAATGTAACAAAACCCCCACAACAGAAGAGGGATCCATTAGCAAGGGTGGATCAATTAAGGTCTCTGGATAAGTGGAAGTGGTAAGAGTCCCAGAAGGGGCACTCCCTACAACAAAGATAATGAACTCCTCTAAAATACCTATAGATGGATGAGGATCCTATAGTACATCACAAGTGTACTCTATGAAAAGATGACTAAGGTCAGGTAGATACTCATCTCAATGAGGGTGCTCAACAAATAGAAGAGTGATGTCAGATAGGTATGAGTCATCCAATGAAGTTAAAGGAGTGAAAGGGGCCTCGCACACAGAAAGTGGAAAAGAGGTGGGTGTGATGATTGTATGAGGCTGAGTAGGAGACTGCTCAATATCTGATGAGATGTGGGATGTGTCAACACTCTCTGGAATAGTGAGAGAAAGAGGAGAAGAGTCCTCTGTAGTAATCTCGACATCAGAACTGGGTGCAAAATCCTCATCATCAGAAGTAGAACCAAGTGAGTCTATGTCAGTGGAACTATCATCACACAAAGAAGAGGAGACAATTGAATCATCAACAACAACAATAGCGATATTATGTGAAGGGTCTCTATACACGAACTGAAGAATTCTACAGACATGGTGAGGTGGATCTGAGTCTGCCACATGAAACCAGAGAGAACAAGAGACATGAATCATCATGTGACCAAATATATGGTCGTAAGTGTCAAGGAAGTCCTCCAGATGATGATGATCAGTGGGTGTAGGAACTAGCCCAAGAAAGAAGGGTAAAAGACCCTCATGAGTGAAGTAACGTTCCATGGAAGCACGCCAATCTGAATAGTTCCCTCTCCCAGTGAGAAGTGGCTAAGGATGTAAGGAGATACTATGACACTCAATTATAGAAAGAGCACTCTCTATGATGTAGAATCAAAAGTGCAAGGTGTACAAAAGCAAGACGTCAGACTCGGCTGATAATGTGTCTGCATTTAAAAACCCAAAAGTACTATTGAACCCCCCAGAATGTGGCACTTTATAAAGTAGTAAGTTTACAATAAATAACAATGTCATCATGTAATGTGTGATTTAAATCATGCGACTTTGACTAAATAAGCACTAAAAAATGAGCAGAAAGTCAAAAGTTATAGTATAAATACGATTCCCACAAGTGTTGGAAAATGCCAATAAATGTTGCAAATGCATTAAAAAAATGCCTAAAATGGGTGCAAAGGGTGTCATGTGGGTACTCGTTGGAAATGAAATTAAATTTTATCAAGGTTTTATTTTTCTTGAGAGGGGGGATTAGCCTCCTTCAAACCCCAGACCTCACCTTCCGTCTTTGACACACATAGGAAGGGAAAAATTACAAGAAAAATTAGAACCTAGAAATTATTACAATGCCATAAAGAGTGTTTTTATCATCAAAACGTCAAAAAATGGATTGTTTTAACCTCTAAAAAATGTCTAAAAGGGATGGATGGGGGGCCTCGTTGTTAAGTCATGTGGTTGTTGACCGAGCTACTACAGAGGTGTAACCAGCCAAGCCTATAGAGCCAAACCACATTGAGGAGAGCCCACTCTAGGTGTAATATGTTCACTGCAGAGTTGAAACCACCGAGTAAAGGTTTGAAATGGTTCCACATTGGAGGACTGGTAGTGTAACAGTAGAGCCACATGTTCAGGGGTTGTTGAGCTAGAGGAGTGTAGTAGTGTCAGGCTATTATGTCAGGAAGCTAAGATGAAATGACTATGTAGAATAATGACCAAGGAGCTTGAAGAGAGGAGTGCAGTGGTGAGTGAAGGTAGGAAAACTTCGAACAAGCCTAGAAACAAATGCAAGCAAGCCAACGATCCACGTAAAAGCAAACTCACACGTTGAACTATCAAAAGGGGGTTGTTTAATACAAGATACAACCAAAAAACAACCCCAAGCTAGTCACTGAAGATGCACAGTCTAGTTCACATAACAAGAATGATCTCCAAAAGAAATGGCCATGTTAGAGCTAGTGGACCCGAGACAGCAAGTGTTGAGTTGTCTGGAGAGGCTAGTGACATGCCTGACATAGAAGTGACCGAGTAGTTGACTGGTAATGGTAGAGTAATGCAGAGCTAGAGCTACAACCAAAATGGGTAGCAATTGAGTAGAAAAATGGTCAGGGAAATCCATGAAGCAAAGTATGGGGCCGATATAGACTTCTGGTAGGGTGAACCCGAAGGCTAAGATAATCCAGGAGGTCCTAACATGGTGAGAAATAGAAATCCACAAGAGTCAGAACCAGGTTCGAAACCCAAACGATCCAATAGATAAAGAGCAAGCCTAGATAAGAAGCCAACACCAGATCAATCACATGCCAACATAAGAAACATAGAGGTCGAGGGGGCACACAGAGCTGAGGTGAGATGAGTTAGAAGGAGGCATGAGTAGTTGAAGACCACTGGAATAAACTCAATGCTAGATGAATGAGCTAAAGATGGATCTAAAACCTCTAAAATTTAACTTCAAACTATAATATTCCCAAAAAACACTCACGCAAAGTAGAAACACCCGAAAATGAGCCCCGAATAACCCAAACACTAAATAGAGGTATAAAATCCTGAATCAATGAAAGAAGAGAAAAAATGGAATATCCATTACGACACATGCAATGAGAAATGGTTATCATGCCAGAATCTAGAAAATACACGAGAAACACCAAAGAGTGTACGGATCCGCAAGATCCACTCTGATACCATGTAAGAGGGTTTGAAAACCTGAAAGTGAGGATCATGAGGGACAATGTACACATTAATGGATATGCGAACGATAGTGTGAAGAGATCTTGGAAGGAGCGAGCATCAACCGAATGTGCATGCAAATATTTGAAACACAAGTAGAACCTTGTTACAATCCACAAACTCTCCTCTATCTCATAGATCCAAAGGGGTGTACATATAGGAGGTGCTGAGTAACCCCCAATGCTGCAATCATGACAAATCGAGTGGAGAGGGGGAGTTAAATTCCCATAATAGAAGTGTAACTCCTTAATGATGCATATGACACATTGATGCACTGATGTGTAAGAGAATCTCATGATGACCCCTAAATGACACATGGACCTAAGATCTCACCTAAGTGAGATGAATCACCTAATGATGTGGAAAATAATACACACCAACATATTTTTACCCATTTTCATTGTCAATTTTCTTCCTTGTTTATCTATCTAGCATATTTGGTCCTACATTCATTATATGTTACTCCTATTAGTATTTGTAGGTTATCTTAAAAACAAAGCAGATACAAACCACTTAGTTATCTGGGACAATGCTTTAAACATAATAATTCAAGAGAAAAAACAATTTTTTACACACAAAATTTAAAAATTCAATTTATTTTTAATTCAATTCTATCTAACATTTGTAATATATATTAATATACAATATCTCAACGTCATTAAGCTGATTACAACATATCACACTCTTAATCCTTATTTTTTGGAGTACCTGTAACCAATGTTGCATCAGTCCTAGGAATGGTATGGAAATACCCTACACTCAAGCACAAATACACATATTCATCATTTCAAACAATTTAAATTAAATAAAAGAGAGAGGAAGAGATAGGGAGGGGAAGAAGAAAATTTTCATTTTTCATCCATTCACACTTTCACTTTTAATTGCACTTAACATTTTGGTACTAGAGAGAGACAAAGTAAAAATGAGAGAGAAAGTACAGAGAAATTTTATCTTCCATTAAAAATATTGTAATCGTTTTCATTTCATGTCCAATTTCATTTCATTTCAAACTAATTTAAATTTCCCAATTCATTTCCGTTTTCAAATCAACCAAACTTTCATAGATTGTTTCTGGAGAGAAAAAAGAACAACATACATTTCTAAATCCATTAATACTAGATAAAGGATAAAATAATATTATACATAGAATTATGAAGGTATTACGAGGTCACACGTGTGGCTAGAATTAAAATGAGACTCTTAGAAGGAGATTCTAGCTAAAGTAGCAAGTAGAGAGAACTGACTGAACCAATAAAAGTGCTTACAAGTTGGGTCTTGAACACACTTGTTTTATATTATATCACAAAGTTTTATTTTTCCTACTTAAATCCTTTGTATATATATAATTCATCACGTCCAATATAAGTTGATTACGACCAGAAGATCTCATGTTATAAGGGCAAGTCTGGGGCCAGTTATCGTAATTACATCAACAACTCTTATTGCACAACAACTAGTGGGCTCAAAACCCACATGCAAAAATTAGTTTTTGAAGGATTTTTCACTGAAATAAAGGTGGCTTATGATTATCATTTTGGAATTTTTGAGGTAGGTAGCAGTGGTTTTGAGTTTCATTTAAACTAAGTAGAAACTGTAAGCTAAAACTGATTGTGTTTTATTAAAAATACCACATCAATACAAGTTTCTGATAAGCTAAGGGGGATTGTAAAATTGACTTTAAAGGGCGTTAAATAAGTTCAAATTACTTGGTTAATATTTCACATGTTGTCCCACGTTACTAGGGGTCATGTAAGGAGCTCTATATTTGTATACATTTAGGTGTGGTGCTCCATACACATGACTTTCAAGATTAGATCTTTATTTTTTTCTATGTTTTGATAGATCGTGTAAAGGGAAGATTTATTAATTTGTGGAAATAATGTTCCCTATCAATCAAAATTTAATTTCAAAAAGTTGTAAATGAGGAAGAAAAATTTAGTGCAAGTGAAAAGGGGAAAACCATACCCGTATTTGACATTTGTAGGAGGAAAACAACATGGGGCTTTTTATCTTGGCTTTAGGCTGGTGACTTTCAATCACTCGAAAGTTCCCAATATCCTTTCTGCAAATGTATTTTTGCATATCTAGCCGACATGGAATTCCATGAAACCATTTTCTTGAATTCATTTCAATAGTTCATGGGCTTTAATTAAGCTTCCAAAATTTACAAACATCTCTACCATCGCACTATCAAATAAATCATTTTAAAAATTCCTCTTTCAAAATTCCATGGAAGACAGTCGTACACCTTCTCCACTGCTTCCATTTATAACAGGTTGGAATAATGTTGGAAAAGATTTTATTTTTTTCCTTTAAAATAGTCAACCACTTTTTCTTAAGTGTCAAAGGTGTCTTAACAACCCCAATTTTATTGGTAAAACAACATCCATTATAGTCCCTGATAACGGATATCTTTAATGCATTATGTCAAATAGTTTAGTAGTTTGTTGGGTGAGTGAACCCATGACATCTACCTAAAATTTTATAAATCCTTTTCAAAAAATCCATTTTGTCTACATCAATTAATAATTAGTGCCAATGAGACCACATTTCTTTCTGTAGACACAAAATTATGCATTACACATAGTTGGGCCCAGTCTTATATTACCATTTAGAATGTTATCAAGTGGATAAAGTTCTAAATAATCCCACCTTTTGGACATATTTATTTTATATTTTATTTCATCATTCCCGAACATTATCTTGCAGTTATCCACCCATTTCATAATTATGCTGTCATTCTAGCCCAAAATCAGGGCACTCCAGTTTATACTGGGGCACCTCGGAGTGCACTGATCCCACTTATGGGTGCTTATGTCTATGCACATCCTTTCCTACTTCTTTTTGGGTTTTTTCTAGTCATTTTTTGTATTTATATTTTCCCTAGTCATCCTTGGGGAGATTAATTACAAAATTAATCTTGAGATTTGTATAAATATAAAGCTATACGACCATAATAAGGGTGTTAGGTCGTATTATAACACACTACTATCACTCCATCTAGAGTTGCATCCATTTCATCACTTGCATCCGCATAGTGCCATGCATCAAGGCTAGGAGATTTGCATCACAGACACTACATAGGGGAAGGGATTTTGTTCAATTCCATGCACACCTAGTGAATAAGATGTCACCACCCCTATGCATTAAATGAAAGAAAAAGAGAAAAAAAAATGGTGATTTAGAAAGATACAAAAATAAAAAATAAATACCAACTAACATTTCTAGCTAACAAAGTCAAGAGAAGAGTATCAACATACTCCGGTCTGCCTACATTCATGTGGGGTCTACTGGTACATCTGGAGCTTTTGCTGTAGGTACTTGGTGTGCCTCATATCCTCTTAAGGATATGCACTACCCAATGATGGACCCCTTATCTCATCCCTCATCTTGAGGGATTAGATCCTATGAGACTAAGGTCTTGTTCTCTACTTCATCCTCTTGCTTCACTCTCAGTACATCTGGGTATCATGCCACTCAGGGTCACACTCCTCCTCCATGTGAGATTCCTCACCAGTCTCACCACCCAATCCATCATCATTGGATATACAATCCATCTCCTCATCACCTGAATTCTCTCTAGTATAATCTCCTATCTCCTCCTCAGAATTAAATTCCACATCTATAGGCTCATCATCCTCCCTGCTATGGGCAGGTGCAATCTCAATCTAGAGTAAAGGTGCACAAGTGGTATGATATTCCCATCGAGCATGAACTACTAACCTAACTACAATAGGAACTCTTGGAGTAACCACCATCCAACCAAGATCCCCTCTAGGACCATTTCAGTCCTCTTTGACACGCCTATACATGGGTGCCACTGGGGGAAGCATGTCAATGTACGGAAGACCGAACTGTTTAGGAACTCAACCAAATGGGTAAATCTCAACCTTCCCCTTCCTATCAACAAAATCACTAGTATTGTTATATGCCATCACTGAAGTCCCCTCCTAACCTCACAATCTTGTCATGTCCTAGTATGGAGTGGCCACCATGTCTGATGTGATCAAGGAATCCACTGGCTGATGTGGTCTTCTGAGAACTTACATTATCATCAATCTGGCAGCCATGACAGACCCTGGGTCTAGTACTAGTACTCCCTTACCATAGGGGACAATTCACTCATACACCCAACGCATAACCAATGTAGGGTGGCTCAAATACTATCCCTGCAACTTGACAATTTATTATAATTCATGATAAGTGCTACCGAGGATATCTACCCCCCAAATGTAGATACAACCATGAGCCTCAATATGTGAAATTATGGGAGCCTAGTAATATAACAATGTGACTCCTCCTTGATCCCTTATCAACCACAAAGCTAGAATACCATAAGGGGATTGTAGATGGTGGGGATAGGAGAAGTGGCAATCGATCAAACCTTCATTCCCTTCTTCAAACTGACTGAGACCACGACATCACCCATCTAAGTTGCCCACTAA